>CAMRHE010000223.1:1265000-2465000 GCA_947044405.1 Leptodactylus fallax
AACATAGACCCAGACGAGTCCCGCCTGTCTCCAACAGTCCTAGAATAAAAAAAAAGATGTGATTAAGAAAACTCATCAGTCAGTCCAACTAGATATTCCACATTGCATAGCAAGGCCTGAAGGATGCCGACGGCACTGACAAATGACAGAGCCAGCTTTATTTGTGTAACAACAAAACGATTGTTAGGATAATACATATAATTAGTGTTATAAAATTACAATGATGATAGTTTGCCTGTCTCTCAATCTCTCTGGGTGCCTTTTTTCATCAGGAGACAGGGCTTTCCCCTTTACGTGACAGATCACTGTCAGGTCACTTTTACACTTAATGTGAGGACACATGGGGGCAGCTTTACAAATATGTTTCCACCATTTTTGTTTTAAAGCTCTTGTACTATTCAGAGAAAAGCAGACAGGGCTATATAGTTGTGTCAGATTTTATCAATATCATTTATCAATATTTTCTGCCACCTTTCATGTTAGAAATGTGTTCGCAGGTTAAACTCTAAAGCTGGACATATTAGAATATTATGAGATGAATCCCTTTGCCAAGATGAGATGATCATCTATTGAGTATAGCCATGACCAAACTTCTGCTGTTGGGTGGAAAAGGATCAGTCATGTCAGATTTCAAGAGGTATGGGCCTATAGTGCTCAGTAGAGATAAACCACTGGCAGCTGTATCTGTCAGTGGCTTAGTTCTCTCTCACGATTTAACGCACATGCATGCTTGGCCAAACCGAGCGTATATGTATATGGGGAACAGGAGGGTTAGCTGTTGGCCAATGGCTAACTAAAGTTTATGCTGCGTTTTACCCTAAACAGATTCAATAACTAGATATATTTCTGAAGACCCCAGAGTATAATAATAGCACTGCCGGTTTGTGCTGAACAAGTTTTGTTGAGATGAATTTCGCAAGGTTTGCCCATCTCTAGTATTCTCATCAAGAAATATGTCAGAGGCTGTTTGTTTCATTGGAATTTCCCAAATCTTCTAGCCCACTATTTGCTTTGACAGTGTTGATTATAAACAATGCTATATATTTAGGTTAATCTGTTCCATGTAGATCTTTTCTATATGGCTTGGTTCACACCTATTAATTTAGACAGTACATTTTTAAATATTTCGCAAATCAATGCCCCAGAGTGCACAACTGTTTGCCCATAGAGTTGACAGCTATGACTCCTATTAAAATACACATACTCCATTGTAAATATCTTTTTATATTCAGTGGTTTTGAAAACCCTAGTCAGTCTTTTACTACAGTTAATACAGTGGTATACTAGATATACAGCAGCCATTTCTAGCAATCATATTGTATGTCCATATTAGATATATACAGAGTTTCCCATGGCACATACTGAATATACAGTGGGGAAAAAAGTATTTAGTCAGCCACCAATTGTGCAAGTTCTCCCACTTAAAAAGATGAAAGGCCTGTAATTGTCATCATAGGTAGACCTCAACTATGAGAGACAAAATGAGAAAACAAATCCAGAAAATCACATTGTCTGATTTGTAAAGAATTTATTTGCAAATTGGAAAATAAGTATTTGGTCAATAACAAAAGTTCATCTCAATACTTTGTTATATACTCAATACTTTGTTATGTATCCTTTGTTGGCAATGACAGAGGTCAAACGTTTTCTGTAAGTCTTCACAAGGTTGGCACACACTGTTGCTAGTATGTTGGCCCGTTCCTCCATGCAGAGCTCCTCTAGAACAGTGATGTTTTGGGGCTGTCGCTGGGCAACACGGACTTTCAACTCCCTCCATAGGTTTTCTATGGGGTTGAGATCTGGAGACTGGTTAGGCCACTCCAGGACCTTGAAATGCTTCTTACGAAGCCACTCCTTCGTTGCCCTGGCGGTGTGCTTGGAATCATTGTCATGCTGAAAGACCCAGCCACGTTTCATCTTCAATACCCTTGCTGATGGAAGGAGGTTTGCACTCAAAATCTCACGATACATGGCCCCATTCATTCTTTCATGCACACGGATCAGTCATCCTGGTGCCTTTGCAGAGAAACAGCCCCAAAGCATGATGTTGCCCCCCCATGCTTCACAGTAGGTATGGTGTTCTTTGGATGCAACTCAGCATTCACTCTCCTCCAAACACGACGAGTTGTGTTTCCTCCAAACAGTTCTACTTTGGTTTCATCTGACCATATGACATTCTCCCAATACTCTTCTGGAACATCCAAATGCTCTCTAGCAAACTTCAGACGGGCCCGGATATGTACTGGCTTAAGCAGGGGGACACGTCTGGCACTGCAGGATCTGAGTCCCGGGAGGCGTAGTGTGTTACTGACGGTAGCCTTTGTTACGTTAGTCCCAGCTTTCTGCAGATCATTCACTAGGTCCCCCGTGTGGTTCTGGGATTTTTACTCACCATTCTTGTGATTATTTTGACCCCACGGTGTGGGATCTTGTGTGGAGCCCCTGATGGAGGGAGATTATCAGTGGTCTTGTATGTCTTCCATTTTCTAATTATCGCTCCCACAGTTGATTTCTTCACACCAAGCTGCTTGCCTATTGCAGATTCAGTCTTCCCAGGCTGGTGCAGGTCTACAATTTTGTTTCTGGTGACCTTCCACAGCACTTTGGTCTTCACCATAGTGGAGTTTGGAGTGTGACTGTTTGAGGATGTGGACAGGTGTCTTTTATACTGATAACAATGTCAAACAGGAGCCATTAATAATAATAATAATAATAATAATAATAATAATAATAATAGTCCTTTAATAGTCCCACAGTGGGGAAATTCAGTGTGTTACAGCAGCAAAGATAAGATAAGATAAGCACATACAAATACAAATACAACATGTACAGGAATGTACATGTTGATGAGTGGAGGACAGAGGAGCCTCTTAAAGAAGAAGTTACAGCTCTGTGAGAGCCAGAAATCTTGCTTGTTTGTAGGTGAACAAATACTTATTTTCCACCATAATTTGCAAATAAATTCTTAAAAAATCAGACAATGTGATTTTCTGGTTTTGTTTTCTCATTTTGTCTCTCATAGTTGAGGTCTACCTATGATGACAATTACAGGCCTCTTATCTTTTTTAAATGGGAGAACTTGCACAATTGGTGGCTGACTAAATACTTTTTTTCCCCATTGTATATCTAGAATGTGGTAGGAATCACAGCCTAAGGTTGTAGTCTAACTCTGATTGAGAATATATGTAATGTTTACAGGGACTGTATTTGTAGGAAATGTCAGACAGTTTTAACATACCAAACAAATGAGAGAACAAAATTCACTCACAAGGAATCTAGCTTGTCTGCATAAAAAATAATATTTTACTTTGACAGCCTGGTATTGAAAGAATCTAAGACCAAAATGGTCTAAAAAGGGGGTGGCACCCAACTGGATTGTCACAGTAATTTTAGAGTTAATAGAAATCTTTTTTATTTTTCTGGCATGAAGGGCCTACATGCTTGATGGTCACTGTCAATTTAAGGCTTTTTTTTACAGTACATATATTTTACTAGTATATTTTTGCCAGTAAAAAGCATGTATTTTTAGCATTCTCATGCTAAAACAACAGAACTACGCTTTGACTAAGCTGCATTTTGGGAAAAAATAACCCTAAAATGTAAAACAAAACAAAAAACCCTGTGTGACACAGAGGGTACACAGTGCTTAGATTCTAAATGCACACTTAATGATATGTCATTTTTGAACAGATGTACAGTTACATAACACTAAGGCTACATTCAGACAACCAAAAAGCAAAACGGCTGTGAAAAACGTCTAAATTACAGGAGCAACACATCCACGCTGAACTATCCTCCTATCTCTCGTCCAACGTGCTCTTTGACAGACTACAGTCAGGTTTCAGACCTCATCGCTCCACAGAAACTGCCCTAACCAAGGTCACTAACTGCCAAAGCCAAGCGTCACTTCTGAGTCCTTCTCCTCCTCGACCTCTCCTCTGCCTTTGACACAGTCGACCATTCCCTCCTGCTAGAAACTCTCTCATCCCTTGGCATCTCAGACCTGGTCCTTTCCTGGATCTCCTCATACCTCACCAACTACATGTTCAGTGTCTGCCACTCACACACCACCTCCCCGCCACGCCCTCTTTCTGTAGGTGTCCCCTCAAGGCTCCGTCCTAGGACCCCTCCTGTTCTCCATCTACACCCTCAGCCTTGGCCAACTCATAGAATCCCATGGTTTACATTACCATTGCTATGCTGATAAC
Source organism: Leptodactylus fallax (assembly GCA_947044405.1). Taxonomy (NCBI): domain Eukaryota; kingdom Metazoa; phylum Chordata; class Amphibia; order Anura; family Leptodactylidae; genus Leptodactylus; species Leptodactylus fallax. The sequence goes on from CAMRHE010000223.1 coordinate 1,269,209, forward strand.
ACTCAAATTATCTCTCTGGACCAGACATTACCTCTCTGTTGTCCAGAGTCCCAGAATGTCTAGCAGCTGTAGCCTCCTTTCTTTCCTCCCACTTTTTCAAACTCAACATGGAGAAAACGGAGTTCCTAATCTTCACCCCTCCTCGCACGGGCCCCCTACCTGATCCATCTATCAAAATTAATGGAACCACTTTCACCCCTGTCACACGGGCCCGCTGCCTTGGTATAACCTTAGACTCTGACCTATCTTTCAAGCCGCATATTCAAACCCTCAACACTTCCTGCTGCCTCCAACTCAAGAACATCCACCGAATCCGCTCCTTCCTCACCCCTGAAACTACAAAGATGCTAGTCCACGCCCTCATAATCTCCCGTCTTGACTACTGTAACACCCTTCTCCATAGCCTCCCAGTTAACACTCTTGCCCCCCTCCAGTCCACCTTAAACTGTGCTGCTCGCTTAATACACCTCTCCCCTCGTTCTTCATCAGCCGCTCCCTTCTGCCAATCCCTTCACTGGCTACCCATTGCCCAGCTAATAGAGTTCACATTACTAATGCTGACATACAAAGCCATCCACAACCTGTTCCCTCCATATATCTACGACCTAATCTCCTGCCCGCACATAACCTCCGATCCTCCAAAGACCTCCTACTCTGCTCTGCTCTTATCTGCTCTTCACACAATAGTCTCCAAGACTTCTCCCGTGCATCCCCCATACTCTGGAACTCATTGCTAAGAAACATAAGACTGTCCCCCACAATCACAAGCTTCAAGAAGGCCCTGAAGACTCACCTATTCAGGAAGGCCTACAACCTCCAATAACACTACTATCTCCACACCACCACCTGAACAGCCTCTACCCCCACCTTCTGTCTCTATCCCTCTTCCCTCATAGATTGTAAGCCATTGCGGGCAGGGCCCTCTATCCCACTGTGCCTGTTGGTCACTGTTAGTATTATCTGTTTTGTATATCTTGTGTACCTTATGTAAATCCGCAAATGTAAAGCACCATGGAATTAATGGTGCCATATAAATAAACAATAATAATCATTTTTCATGATTGTCTTGTATCAGAGGGGCACCCATTGTCACGGATCCCCCATACATTTCAGTGGACATGACCTATATTTTGACTGTCCATCACAACAGATGGTCACAATAACGGTTATGTGAATAGCCCCCATTCACAGACATTGAATTTAATGCTTCATACTGTAATGAATAACTTAGAATAATAACTTTATTAATAATAATAACTTGTAATAATAACTTTACTTTAGCTTGGAACTACTCAATGGTATATTGCTTGGATCTAGAAGACAGTGCCCCACACCATTACTCTTCTAGAGCAACTGTGCCCCTGTGGGTCTCTAGGAAGATACCCCTGAAAACTTGCCTGCTTGCCCTGCCTAGAAATATCTTGATGCAACATCTTCTTGTTTATGATTGCCCTTGAAACTCTGTGGGTCCTCAAGACCTTTTACAGTAGTTTCCTCCTGATCACCCATGGCTATGTATGTATGTATGTATGTATGTACCGCTATGTGGCTAATACAGTTCAGTACCGAACAACTTAACTTTTTGAAGAAATAACCCAGCAACACGGTGTAACATGGATTGCTCATAGATAAAGAGATCTCTGTTCCCAACACCAGTTCAGTCATTTTGACCTCTATTACCTTTCTCAGGTTTGGAGGAAGAAGACTCATTACAGATTCAGGCTTTTTAACACTTCTCAGTTACCCTTGTTCCTCCATCCCCACAACCTTAGACTGCTCATCTTTTGGACCTTCAACCAGGCCATCTGGTAACCAGTCTTCAATGAACTTGTCTCTGGGCCGCTACTCCACCCACTATATATGGTCAATTATTTACCAGCAGTCCTTTTCGCAGACTTGCCAACACTATGGTTTTCTCAAGTGACTCCTCCAAAGTCTCATGTCCACCAGTACTGAAAATAATTTGCACTGTCCAAAACAGCAGATACATCTGATTTAGTTTCCGTCAGTCTCTGTCAAACTCTCCCAGCCCGTCACCTTTCTCCTTGGTGGCTTGCTTAGATTCGGACCTTTGCTTTCTCTTATAGCAGACCTCTCTACTTGTTGTGCGTAGAGATTAGTAAATGTCCTATAATTTGCTTTGAGTCCAATTTGACTGAAGTGCCCATCAGATTCTTTTCAGTTTAAATCAAAAGTGCCCAATTATCTTGAAAATACACGTATGTCACACTGAGGTCTCCTGGCCACTGAGGTCTCCTGGCTCTCTATTAAACCCCTTCAAGCCCTTCCATGCCAAGAGAGCATCAATAATGTCAAAGAGACAGCACCATTTATGACAGTACGTAAATGGATAGTAGCTGGCAGTAAGAAACAGTCTGTCTGAAAACATACTGCACTGTTGGATTTTTTTTTTTTATGCTTTTTAAAACAAACAAAGACTTATTCCTTTTTGGTGGCAGATGTCTGCTGGTATTTATATGCACATAATGGGACTGGAAGAAGCAATGGCATTTAGCAAGTTGTCCAAAAAATATCCCTTTTTGGGGAGTAGCAATAGGTTAGACTTCAGCAGGACAATGATTTAAACTATGGATGGAACTATTAGTGGTTAGATATACCATGGGAATATTACTGAAGATTTGGAATGATCGAAAAAGATTGGTGATTAGCAAATTAATGTAAGAATTGTATAGCTGCACCTGTATTATAGACCCATAGTTATCTATTTGTCTCTATATCTAAAGGATATGTCTATCTATCTATCTATCTATCTATCTATCTATCTAGAAAATATATGTGGCTTATTGGGTTTATTCTCTTTTTTTCTACATTTGGAGGATTAATATCCTGGGGATAGCACCCAATTGCTCTATCAATTCATCTAGTAGATATTTTATAGTTAACCCTTTAAGGACACGGTACTTTATACGTTAATGCTCTGTGACTTTTTTTATATTTTCTTTTCCGGCCTTCCAAAATTCAAAATTTTTGAATTTTTCTGTCGACACAGCTAAGTGAGGACTTATTTTTTGCGTGACAAGTTGTACTTTAATTTTGCACAATTTTGGGATACATATAATGTTTTGATTAGCTTTTATTAATGTTTTTTGGGAGTCCATGTGAAAAACACACAATTCTATCATAATTTTATGCATTTTATGACATGGTAACTTTGTCCAGCGGTTCATTACGATTAAGGCAATACCCTATTTATATTGCTTTTATCATGATTTACTGCTTTTACAAATAAAACGTCACTTTTTGAAAATGAAAAATTTTCCTGAGGTCACCATATTCTGACGCCTTTTTATTGACGGAGATAAGTAAGGGCTCTTTATTTGCGGGGCAAGTTGACCTTTTTATTGATACCAATGTTTGGTATATATGACTTTTTGATCACTTTTTATTACTATTTTTTTGTGAAAGCGAGGTGACCAATATACATTATTTTGCGCATTGTGGTATATATTTTTTTTACGGCGTTCACCATACGGGATAAATAATGCTATATTTGGATAGTGGGGACTTATACGAACATGGGGATATCTAACATGTTTGTTTATTGTTTTTGTTTACGATATATGTTTTTTAAGTGTAAAGGTGGGTTTTTTAAAACTTTTTATTGTTTGTTTATTTTTTCTACTTTATTGTTAACTTTTTAAACTTGTTTTCTTTTTTCTGTCCCTCAAGGGAACTTGAACCTGGGATTTTAGACCCCCAGTGAAATGTACTGCAAAACATACCGTGTTTCTCCGAAAATAAGACAATGTCTTATATTATTTTTTTCTCGAAAAAAGGGCTAGGGCTTATTTTCGGGGTAGGTCTTAATTTTTTCCATGAACAATCATACATTTGATCACTTTTTATTTCAACTTTTATCAGAGGTGAAACAGCGAAAAAACAGCATTTCGGCAGTTTTTTTTTTTTTTCCGCTAAGGCATTCACTATAGAGGTACAATATTTTTATAAGTTTGTAGAGTGGGTGTTTTCGGACACAGGGATATCTAATGTGTTTGTGTTTCACAGTAATATTTTAGTTTTATATGTATTTTAGTGAAAGTGGGAGGGGGCTTGAACTTTTATTTTTTTATTTATTTTATTTTTTAACTTTTTTTTTTTTTTTAACTATTAACCCCTCCTAGGGGGCTTGAACCTGCAATCATCCCATAGCCTGCAATACAACATATTGCAGTCTATAGGAGATTATCTACATTACTAATAAGACTGGTCATAGCCTCAGTAGTAATATTCCTATGACAGGTCTGGGAGCCTTCATAACACTCCCCGCTGTCAAAGGAACAGGTCGGCTCCTGGGATCTCGCCGTGCGGGAGCCGACCTGCAATGTGTAAGGTACAGGGCTGGTGGGGACAAGCCCCGGGGATAGTTTCTCTGTTTTGGGGGGTCGATTTGGAGGTGGGCATTAACTGCAGGTCTCAGTTGTACAAGGAGACCCGGTATAGTAGCTATAGGGGGTGGGGCCCAGCCCTAGGGACCGCGGGGGGGAATTGCGGAGGTCACACTTAGCAATGCCCGTGGTCAGAGTCCATTCTGATCGAGGGCATTAACTCCTGCGGTTCTGCTACTTTGGTGGGAAGAGGGGGGGTCGTGCTCAACAGTGCCCGCGATCAGGGTAGATACTGATCGCGGGCATTAACTCCGGTACGGTAGCTATGGTAGCCGCTCTGCCGCCATCTTTAAGGACCCAGCATCCGCTGTAATCGCATGGCAGATGTCGGGAAGGGGTTAAATTAGCTTGGGCTTATTTTTGGAGTAGGACTTATATTTCAAGTCTACTCCAAAAAACCTGGAAAATGTAGCTAGGGCTTATTTTCGGGGTAGGTCTTATTTTTGGAGAAACACGGTAGTATTGCAGTACATTGCACATAGGTTACCTACAGTGGGGAAAAATAATTATTTAGTCAGCCACCAATTGTGCAATTTCTCCAACTTAAAGAGATGAGAGAGGCCTGTAATTGTCATCATAGGTAGACCTCAACTATGAGAGACAAAATGAGAAAACATATCTAGAAAATCACATTGTCTGATTTTTTAAGAATTTATTTGCATATTATGGTGGAAAATAAGTATTTGGTCACCTACAAACAAGCAAGATTTCTGGCTCTCACAGACCTGTAATTTCTTCTTTAAGAGGCTCCTCTGTCCTCCACTCATTACCTGTAGTAATGGCACCTGTTTGACATTGTTATCAGTATAAAAGACACCTGTCCACAACCTCAAACAGTCACACTCCAAACTCCACTATGGTGAAGACCAAAGAGCTGTGGAAGGTCACCAGAAACAAAATTGTAGACCTGCATCAGGCTGGGAAGACTGAATCTGCAATAGACAAGGAGCTTGGTGTGAAGAAATCAACTGTGGGAGCAATAATTAGAAAATGGAAGACATACAAGACCACTGATAATCTCCCTCCATCAGGGGCTCCACACAAGATCTCATCCCGTGTGGTCAAAATGATCACAGGAACGGTGAGCAAAAATCCAAGAACCACACGGGGGGACCTAGTGAATGACCTGCAGAAAGCTGGGACTAACGTAACAAAGGCTACCATCAGTAACAAACTACGCCGCCAGGGACTCAGATCCTGTAGTGCCAGACGTGTCCCCCTGCTTAAGCCAGTACATATCCGGGCCCATCTGAAGTTTGCTAGAGAGCATTTGGATGTTCCAGAAGAGTGTTGGGATAATGTCATATGGTCAGATGAAACCAAAGTAGAACTGTTTGGTAGAAACACAACTCGTCATATTTGGAGGAGAGTGAATGCCGAGTTGCATCCAAAGAACACCATTCCTACTGTGAAGCATGGGGGTGGCAACATTATGCTTTGGGGCTGTTTCTCTGCAAAGGGACCAGGACAACTGGTCTATGTACATGAAAGAATGAATGGGGCCATATATCGTGAGATTTTCAGTGCAAACCTCCTTCCATCAGCAAGGGTATTGAAGATGAAACGTGGCTGGGTCTTTCAGCATGACCCCAAGCACAATGATCCCAAGCACACCGCCAGGGCAACGAAGGAGTGGCTTTGCAAGAAGCATTTCAAGGTCCTGGAGTGGCCTAGCCAGTCTCCAGATCTCAACCCCATAGAAAACCTATGGAGGGAGTTGAAAGTCCATGTTTCCCAGCGACAACCCCAAAACATCACTGCTCTAGAGGAGATCTGCATGGAGGAATGGGCCAACATACCAGCAACAGTGTGTGCCAACCTTGTGAAGACTTACAGAAAACATTTGACCTCTGTCATTGCCAATAAAGGATATATAACAAAGTATTGAGATGAACTTTTGTTATTGACCAAATACTTATTTTCCACCATAATTTGCAAATAAATTCTTTAAAAATCAGACAATGTGATTTTCTAGATATGTTTTCTCATTTTGTCTCTCATAGTTGAGGTCTACCTATGATGTCAATTACAGGCTTCTCTCATCTTTTTAAGTGGGAGAACTTGCACAATTGGTGGCTGACTAAATACTTTTTTTCCCCACTGTCAGGAGGCCGTTGCTTGGCCTCCTGGCTGCTATGGCAACCCCTAGGACCTTGTGATCTTATCACGGGGGATCTGAGGGCTGGCAGGGGGGCATCTTGACCCCGGACCCCCTGGATGCTGTGATCGCTATTGATCACAGCATCTAGGGGGTTAATCCTATGGAGGCGGAGTATCTTCTGACTAATGACTTGCATTAATTACACTACAGAGTGGAATGGGAGGGGTTAAATAAGAACTAATGTAAGTAAATAGAAAAAATGTTGCAGCATTTCAAGATAATCCAGTGAGGATTCAGTGATTTATTAGCCCATGCGAAGTGATTTATTAGTCTCTTGCGAAGTTTCAGTTCCACCATGGAACTTATTTCAAGAACTAGACACTATGCATTTTTTTTATTGGTCACAGTTTGGTTTGTACCGGAATGAGTGCCATTATGCTTGTATGAGTGAATAATGCCCTACTGTTCATCACTGTTCACCATACATACAAATTATTCTCTCATTTGAGAAAGTAGTTATGTGTAACTTGGATCACTTTTTAGTGATTGCTTAATTGCCATGCAAAACTGGAAAAGCAATTTACATTTTAGCAGGTAGCCGTATACTCCCCATCCAATTACCTTACTAATTTGCAAGAGGCAAAAATATGTTGAACATTATCAGTAGATTGTGCTATAATATTAATGTCCATATGTTCTATAAAAGTTATGACTCATTAGCTCCACCTAACATTTCCATTTTCTGCATTCTCTATATTATTTAGACAGATTCTATGTTACTTTGGTACTGCCATTTTTCTGTCAATTTGTTTATGCTCTATATATAGAGAAGAATTTGCTTAAAGGGAGTCTACCTTCTGAACCACTTCTATGTTGTTGTAGGGGTGGTTATTGGTACAGTGTGAATGTGCAGTCTTGCTGCTGAGAAAAATCAACTTTTAATCCATATGCACATGAGCTTTTCAGTGCACTAGGTGTGAGGCCATATCTTACCTGTGGTCACTGCATATAAGGATCTGCCAATTTTTAAGTTAAGGAACTGCGCTGGATGGTGCTTTTACATAGGAAATAACAGTTGATTTTCTCAGTAGCAAGATTTCACTTTAGTGGAAGAGTGAAGAAATCAGGCGATACCTTTTAGAGGCTAACTGAGTATATTTCTAAGTAAGCTTTCAGAAGACTAGCTTCCTTCATCAGACATGGTGTTATACAAGAACTGAAAATTCACAGATTTATTATATACCCTATACACATGGTCTTCAAAGGATTTTAGAGTCCTTTTTTTCCCCAATCCTTTGAAGACCATGTGTATAGGGTATATAAAAAATCTGTGGATTTTCAGTTCTTGTATAACACCCCATGTCTGATGAAGGAAGCTAGTCTTCTGAAAGCTTACTTATAAATATACTCAGTTAGCCTCTAAAAGGTATCGCCTGATTTCTTCACTCTTCCACTACTTTCAATGGCTAACATGGTACAACATTATACTACTATCAAGATTTCACTTTGACACACAAAAAAAGGTACGTTCACTATGTCACTAATCAGCCCAACAACAGCATACGTGTCCTGGCAGCGATTTTGGTGGTGGTAGACTCCCTTTACTAATGCCTGATATGGCCTAATCTTGCGTTTGTTTTCCTTGTGCAACCAGTCATATAGACTGGTGACATTTTCTATAGCACTTCTGGCTTCTTCTAACTGCCTTAGATTTTACCATATATCTCTGAACAAGGGCTAGATGGGATCAAAATACAGATGTAACAATCAAAAAACAAAAGTTTGTCGCATTACCAAATGTTTTACGTTTTCTGTGCTATGCACTTTGTGTTGCACAGCTGTTTCCCTTTTAAAGTAAATGGTGGTCACAATACGCCATTAGCGTAAGAGTAAGGCTAGGTTCACACCTGCGCCTGATCTCCGCTTGGAGATTCCGTTCTCCATTCTGCTTTAAAAATGCGGAGAGAAAAATCCAGCAAGCAGGACTTTTCTCTCTGCATTTTTCAGGTGGAAACCCGGCGGACCCCATTATAGTCTATGGGGTCTGCAGGTTTCCACAGGTAACCGCTTTTTTAAGCGGATTAGGTGTCCGTTTGTGGGGTCCCCAAGAGGACCCCCACGAACGGAAACCGGGATACAGGTGTGAACCTAGCATCAAATGAACGTTCATTTCATGGCAACTACATTTGTATTTTGTCACTTGTTTTTTTAAAGGGGTGTTCCCTTCTCCAGGATCATATTTAAACTTGTAGCTTAAGCTAACTGAAATGTTTTACCTAATACATTGCTCTATCTATCTTGCTCTATTTGTCACACATTGTTGAATATACCTCCTTAGTGTACACAGCTCGTTGCCTAGGTTTCAGACTACCTATTTAGTAGCAGAGGCCAGGCTAGTCAGCTCTGTAAAATGCATTTATCTGCTGAGTACTGAGCAGGGCTAGAACAATATCTGATCAGTGCCTCTATTATCTCTATATTTAAATCCACAAATAATGGTGCACTTTAGGACAAGCAAAGTTTCAGCGCTCCTGGCCTGTCCTGTACATCACACAGGTCTAGGCCCACACACCAACCTGTCACTGAAACCATGAAGTGGAAGGGAGAGGAGAAAGGAGAGTAAGTGAAACTCTTATGGTAAGTTCACATGTAGGAAAATATAACAGGAATTTGACACAGAATTTTTTTTTTTAAATTTCTTTTTATTTTAAATAATTATTTGGTTAGTCCTGATCATATATACCATGCTTTCACAAAATGTAAGGTGTTACCCACTTTTTTTTATAAGTTATTTATGGTGACCCCTCTTTACCATACTTAACTGCATAAACACTCAGGGTTGAAGCATTGTATTTTATTAATAATTTTTTTGTGTTCTTTTTCTCCTTCTTTAATGCAGGTTCACGCACACCTATGCCTGTGGGACAAATCTATAGAGGCATATGCTGACAAGCATGCCAGGCTGAATGCGTGGCTGGATGTGTGCCAAGGCCTGTATCCTGAGTGGGACAACTTTGATGCAGAGGAGAAAGATCACACTGATAAGTCAAATTTTTAGAAATGTTTCTGTTTTTTCTACAGGATTAATTTTTATAAATTGTAAACAATTTATAATAACATTATATTGCTTTGACAGAGATGGAAGAGTGTATAGGACCGGTTCATGAAGGACATCCAACAGGCTGATAAGAGTGGGTCCTCTCCTTCTAAACGGAAGAAGATCACAAACTACGAGGCGCTCCTGTTCCTTTTACCATTTTTTTTTTTTTTCAAACAGAACCTCTGGAAACTTACAGGAACCAGAGGGGAAGTTGGAGTCTCTTCCTCCACAAGAGGAACAGGAGCAGTAGGAGAGTGATCTCACTCCATTGACATATGTGGATGTTCTTCATGAACTAGAGGTGTGTATTGCCAGGGAAGGAACCTCTGTCACCACCACCTACATCACCAGCAGCTGGACTGGACGATGGTGAAAACAGCCTCAGCCCCCCCGACAGTCATCTGTCGCAGATGTCAGGCTCGTCCTCCGACCAGTACACCTTCCACCAGGGAACAGACCCAAAGGACCCCCCCGGATAATGAACAGGCAATCGAAAGTTGAATCTGAAGCCATGTCCCTTATCCAGGGGTTCACGACGATGACAAAATAGACAAGTACCCCAGATGACAGGCCAATAGCTGTGCCAGAGACTTGGTGAGTTGGGTGGCTGCTGCAAAGTCGAAGCTTTGCCAGGAGCATGGATGACAGGTTCATTGGTTACCAGGTGGGTCACATGTCATGAGGAAGACCATCAAACTTGGTCATGCTGCTCTTCATTGAGGATGGGAAAATTGCGAAGGCATGGCACCTTTGGGAGTCATGAAGTAGTCCGCGAAGGCATCTCTCACCTGTACAGCTGGATGTGCAACCAAAATTCCAGTTGCGAGTTCGTTCTCCAAAATCCACCTGTGGCTCCACTTCCATGTTGGGGCTGTCATAGTTCTAAACATAGTTGTGAAGCACGCAGGCAGCTTTGATGACAATGTCAACCATGTTGGCATTCAGCTGCAGTAAACAGTGAATATCTTCCACTTACTAGCCATGATCCTGAAGGTGAACTCTACGAAGCATTGTGCCCAGCTCAGCCTCATGTTGAAGGTCCTCTTCTGGGCATACAGTCCCCTCCGTGGGTATGGCTGCATCAGGTTTGTCATCAGTGGAAATACCTCATCTGATGTGTGGTACTCGGAAGCGGCCTTGGAGGAGGTAGAATCACCTGATCTACCAGGACTAGTTGGCAAAAAGTCAATGACAGTAGTGCTTGGGAGTCCCCAGTACAACCATAGGCGCAGACATCAATAGCAATAAATCTATATGTGGCATTAGCCACCGCCATCAGGACCACTCAAAAATACTTCTTGTAATTGAAGTATTGTGATCCTGAATGTGGTGGCTGATGCACACGTACATGCCTGCCGTAGATGGCAACTATGCAGTTGGGAAAATTGGCCACAGACTGAAAGCCTGCTGCTGCCTGCAACCAAATCTCCAGGGTCATACTGGGTTTCGATATGTGCTGCAAGTGCTAACAGATCAAGTGGCATTTGCTTCTCACAATTCCAGAGATGGTAAATTTACCAACCTGGAATTGGAGGTGCAGGGATGCATAACTCTCCCCAGTTGCCAAATGTCTGCAAGAGAAAGAGAAAACAAAAATTAGTAAACATGTAAAGACATAGTTTCATACCCGTGATTGTAAAAAAAAAAAAAGGCACAAATCAAAAGCTCGTTCTAAACAGTTAAATAGAACATCATGCACACAACCATATTTAAGTTGGCATATGGGCATCTGTAGGTTTTTCAGCTGTGTGACCAGCCGGTAGAAAATAGAGTGAAAATATGTCTGTACATTCAAAAGTGGAAATGTACATTCATTCTAGTGTTTGGGTCAGTGAAAATCACAGACAGCATACAGATAGCAATCTGTGTCCTATCTGTTTTGGGTTCCATGATATGTATGGTTGTGGCCATGGACAAAATATTTTATGAACAAAAATTAAAATAACAAATTTAAATAATCACCGAAACATGATGAGCAGCCTTTCTGTTGGCGTGATGGCCCTCCTCAGGGGGTTATCCTCCTGGCGAAGATGCTCTGAGATTATACCATCCAGCCGATTCAAAAATTTATTGGGTGAACCCAATACTGGCGCCTGATTATACGCCAGAGTCTTTCTTGTTCCTGTAAAATAAGCAAATTTATAAAAAAAAAAAATACATAATATGTAAGAAATAAACACTTGTTAATTTGACCAACAAACAAAACTTGACATACCTGCTGCCGTATCCTTAAGAGGCATATAATATTTATTATTATTTATATTTATTTATTTATTATTATCTTCCTCAGAATGTTCCTCCTCACTTTGATCTGCCCCTGATCTGCAATGGCTCCTGTGTGGCCTAGGGCGATAGAGCTGCCGGTCTCAGACATGTGTCTTCTGCAAGGTTGAGGCCTAAATTAGCCTCTGAAGAGACGTAGGTGGAGTTTTCTTTACCTAGTGGGCTTGGCTAAATACAGGTGAGAAATAATCAGAAATTCCGCGTCGGATTCCACATCAAATTCCGCACCACTTTTTGTTAAGCATTTGCATGAAATTCTGGAAGCTCAAATTTTACACTTTTCAAATTCCATAGCACATTCCGTGTCAAATTCAGTGACATTTTCCTCCGTGTGAACCTAGCCTTAGATGGGAAAAAACATTTACGGGCTGAATAAAATCCTGACGTAAGCCATATATTATTTGTGTGTCTCATGTTCCTATTCTTATTATTTGTGTGTGTCATGTTCCTAAATAGAGCACCAGTGGTCTTGACAGAATAACACAATGGGTTTCTTAGGCAGAAAGTGGGCTTCATATTATACATGATATATGGATATACTGTATGTTAAATACATTATGAATTATACCTGGCAACACTGAAATGGAGAAAGGGCAAATGCTACTTGCACAACTCTAGGCTTTATGGTACATGGACTGAACATTTGCCACTAATGAAAGTTACCACAACTCTGTGCTGACTGTGCTCAACTAAACATAATTAACTCTGATAATTTTTCTTAGCATTGTCCATAAATGTGGTGAACTGTTTCACACATTGTCCCTTCACTTTTCAAGCACCAAACTTCAGACTTTGTTGAATTCCAAATATTAAAAATTGGGATTTGCCACAGCAATCCAGAACCAGAGATGCAACATGAAGGTCAGGAGCCCCAATGCAAAATCTGTAACAGAACCTCCATGTACTGTTTGCCACTTCTCACAACAGGAAAGGAAATTCCATCCAAAACTGAAATTTTCCATGTGCTCCATTATGATATTCCAAGTGTCAGTCTGTCATCTGAACATTTTCTTGCAGCTTCTATATCTATATATGAAACTGGGGCCAATGCCTAGGAACAGTATGAATCAGACTTTGGTAACATGCTTTTCTACCTGAACCTGTGGAAAGCTATGTGTCACCCTTCATGAGATTAATAGCATAGCATAGGAGGAGAGAAAGCAGGGAACATATAAAAATCAAGATGGAATATTATTAGAAGCAGAGAAAAGGCTGCAGTGTGAGAGGGAAGTACAGTATACATATAAGAAGTGATATACAGTCAGGTGAAGGATGTAGGGATGGAAAGTTGTGTTTCTACTGTAGGTCTTTAAATGATAGATGGCCCTTTGAGCTCCTTTCAACACCAGGGCATATGTGCGCTACTACCTCTGTATCCTTTATAGCTATGCCTTTGTCCTGGGCATTTATCAGAGCATCTGTTTAGAAACAATGATGACCTCGAACCTTCTCAAACAGTACAGTACATCAGCAGAAGGTGTGCATGATGTTCAGGTGTATGATATGTTATGCAGTGGTCTTTGGGGCCACCTCAGGCTCCAGGGCCTGGTATAGCTACGACCCCTGTTGGTGGGGGTCCCTGGGTGTCCTAAGGAAATGTCATCAATTATAAATCCTGGAAAGCAATTTGAGACAAAAGCCCCACATTGTGAAAAATATGGTTTTTGTGTTGTAGATTATGCTGCATTTTTTTTTAAGCCAAACCCAGGAGTTTCTACAAAAGGAATTGGAAATATAAATGAAGCTCTTATAATTCTCCCTTCTGCTCAATCCACTCCAAGGGGGTCTAATCCTAAGGGTATGTTGACACGGCAGAATTTATACAAGCTAAAAAATTCAGCTTCAAGAATTTAAGGCTGAATTTTTACGCTTGACCAAATTCCGTTGTGGAATCTTTTGTTGAATATGCTGAAAATTCACTTGAATAGGATTCGGCTGAAGATTCAACTAGAGGAAAAAATTGGTGTCTGAAATGAATGGGAAGCAGATTTCAGGCGGAATTTGGGGCATCATTATAATTATACAATCTTTAAAGGAGTTTTCAGGATAAGGGTTTTTTTTTTTTTGCAAGGGGGCCAGGGAAGGTGAAAAAAAACAACCCATGCTCAACTGTCCCCATGTCTGGCTAATCCCATCTACACATTGCAGAAAAAAATCCACAGCGGAAATGCAGCGATTTGAAAAACCGTTACGTTTTTGCAAATCGCAGCATGTCAACAAATGCTGTTGTTTTCCGTATAGGTATAATAGAAGCAGAAAGTCCGCAGAGGAAAACTTTCTGTGAAAAACACTGCGAAAAAAAAACGTGATGTGTTTTCGCCGCAGTCTTTTCTGCACCTTTTTTCTTGGCAGAGGAGTAGTAGCATGACAGGGAAATGGTCTGGACAAAATAGTATTGTGAAGAACACATTTTTAGTCAAATCTAATAAATTGAGAAAAGTTAAACAATACTTAAAGGGGTATTCCCATGAACATAATCATTTTTAAATTTGTAGATAATTAAAAGTTAAATATTTTTGCAAATATAAGTAATTAAACATTTTGCAGAATTTTCAAGATTTTCTCTAAATATCTTGTGGTCACAGTCTGTTGTCTAGATCAGTTGCCAGTGGATACGACCATGAATGCAGGACCTTTCTAAGGTCAGAAAATCAGCCATGATTTCCTTATTTTGGCTGGGATATCTTCTGACACATGCAGTGTCCCTGCCTGATAACCCGGCTACAATAAGAAAATCATGGATGGGTTCCTTACAAGTCCCAGACTATAGAAAGTTTCTGCATTTGTGGTCGTATCCATTGGCAACCGATCAAGACAAAAGACTGTCACCATTAAGATGGTTAGAGAAAATCTTTAAAACTCTGCATAATTTTTAACTACTTATATTTGTAAAAATGTTTAACTTTTAATTATCTACAAATATAGATATGGTTATGTTCATGGGAATACCCCTTTAAAGCAAAACTCCACTTTTGATATTATAGTATTTCAGAGTGACTCACCTTAAAAAGTTGAGTAATTTTGTAAATTGATTTATATATTTGGAAACATTTTTTAATTAAATGGTTTCTAATTCATTCCCTTTTTTGTAATAAGCCAGACATACAAAAAAAGGAAATTGAGATTCCTGTTACCTAACAAGCAGTGTGTTGTGGAAGCTCACACAGAATTATGCTGCAAGGTGACATGTCTGACGGTGGAATGAAGCTAAACTGTCTGGACAAAACTAGCAAAACCAGCAGAATATTAAACAAATATTTAAAGCAACATGAAAAAACTTGAAATTGATACAAAAGCAGAAATGCTAAATGTTTACACATGTTTTAGAACATTTTTTAATTTTACTTTAACTGTATAAATCTATTCAGTTGAAGATTTTTGCTTTAGGCAAAATGCACATAATCAGGATTACGTGAGGTTTTTCCCATGCAGATTTCAATGCTGAAATTTGCACTGTAATTCATTAGCGTCAGTGAGAAATTCTATTTCTCATGCACATGATGCTGTTTTCCCCTGCTTGGAAATTGACCTATAGTGAGGATTTTAAAATCTGCAGCATGTCTATTTATTTATTTTTTTCTGGCACTGATTGCAGAAAAATGGATTCAAAATCCACACCAAAATCCACATATATGAAAATCCGCACCGAAATTTCAAATCTCATGCCAATCCCAATAGTGTGTAGTATAATGTTGTACCGTGTTAGCCATTGAAAGTAGTGGAAGAGTGAAGAAATCAGGCGATACCTTTTAGAGGCTAACTGAGTATATTATTAAGTAAGCTTTCAGGAGTACTCGCTCCCTTCATCAGACATGGTGTGATACAAGAACTGAAAATTAACAGATTTTTATACACATGGTTTTCAAAGCATTTTAGAGTCCTTAAAAAAATTGCAATCTAAGTAGAGAAGTTATTTACAACAGGTCAAAAAAACAGTCTGGAAACTTGTGGTGCGTGACGGAGGGATCAGTAATTCTTGCTGTTATCTGTTTGCTATCAGGAGGTGATTTGTGTCCCTCACAGTTCATACATAGTGTGATTTGAAGCTGGCATGAATATTGAGTTCAGTTCATGGTTCAAACATAGTGTGACATGAAGCTGGCATGAATATTAAGTCCAAATTGCAGAGTTTGAAATTTTTGCATAAATTTGTACTCCATTTCTTTCCTTTTCTCCTGTGTCTTAAAATGTCCCATTAAAACCACAACCCGCAAATCTTCAATAGAGTGGTTTTCTCAGGAGAAATGTGCGGCCACTGGGAGATCTGTTCTGCTGTTATTCATGGTGGATCTGTGTGAGTTCATTCGTTGACTGTCTCTGCCCTGTTTCCCCCACATAGAGGCCTGTGGTGGGACATTGCACACACATTATGAGGTACACCACATTGGAAGACCTGCAGGAAAATGTCCCCCTAATTCTGTGCACCTGTTGTGACTGTGGGACAGGTACACTGTCAGCGGTGTGGATGTGCTTGCAGGTCATGCACCTTTTATGTAGGCAAGGTGAGGTGCCATTTTCAGTTGGGGCCTTCAGGGCACTCCGGACGATAATACGCCTCAGGTTTGGTGGTTGTCGAAAGGAGAGGAGAGGGGGGACTGGAAATATGTCCTTGAGTCTGTTGTCCCTATGTAGCACAGGTTGGAGCTCCTTGGCAATCCTTCGTAGGATCTCCAGCTGTGGGTTGTAGGTGACAACTAGGGGCACTCGGGCATCTTTCTGGGTCTCTCTATATGTGAGCAGACTGTCTCTGTTAATGGCTGCTGCTTTGTTTAATTGGTTGTCTGTCACTTTTGGTTTGTATCCCAATCTGAGAAATTTCATCCTCAGATCCAGGAGGTGCTTGTCCAGGTCTGTTTTGTCGGAGCAAATACAATTGTATCGTATAGCCTGGCTGTAGATTATAGATTGTCTTGTGTGCTTGGGGTGGAAGCTGTCGTTTCTCAGGTAGGCCGTTCTGTCTGTGGGTTTGTGGTATATTGATGTGAGTAGCCGGTGGTCTTTAATGCCATGTCTGATGAAGGGAGCTTGTACTCCTGAAAGCTTACTTATAAATATACTCAGTTAGCCTCTAAAAGGTATCGCCTGATTTCTTCACTCTTCCACTACTTTCAATGGCTAACACGGTACAACATTATACTACTATCAACTTGAAAGATACCACAATGTACCGCAAAAGAATGGAACTGAAAAACCGGCTTAAGAAACTTGCACAACTCAACAGCGACATCTTCTTCTTAACAAAATGCAAAAAGGAGAGACTCATCCCAAAAGGCTTCAATTTACGTAACCCAACCCGGAACACCTACAACAGCCGATATGCAGAACAACTATGTATTCGGACATCTGAAAGGCTGCGGAACAATATGATAAAAATTTCCTATAACAACAAAAAAAGAACACAGGAGGAGATACAGGCCCTGAAATCATCATTGGCTAATGACACAGAGGAAATGAAGGCCAAACTCCACACATACTACTGGAAACTTCAGGATATGCTTATTAGCAACAAAAAGAAAAAGCTCCACAGACTGAGACAAAAAGGCCTCATTACTACAACCGCAAGTACTAGCCCAGCTCAGCAAAGCTGTGTTGTGAATCTTTCCTCTTATGAGCCAAACAAACACGAAATGTCAGTTCTCTCCAAAGGTCTCTCCTTCTGCCCCTCGGCACACACTGACCATATCCAACTCTGCAATGATATGGAGGAGTTTTTCAGAAAAATGAGATTAAGGGAATATTTTTATGACAAAGACCTTCCATACAGCAGCGACTCTGAGATGGAACAGCCCATAAGGAATCCTACCAAAAAATCTACCTGGACCCCACGCCCTGGAGCTAATGCAGCACTGGATAAATATATTGACTGTTTCAGAAGCAAAGTAAAATCAGAAATCCTGGAGAAACAAAAGAAACAGGTGCATAACCTAACCCTGCAGGAACAGAAGGCTATTACATCACTGAAAGAAAATCAGGATATAATAATAAAACCAGCTGACAAAGGGGGCGCAATAGTCATAATGAACACCTCAGACTATATCCAGGAAGCAAACAGGCAACTGTCAAATCCCATCCATTACTCCAAACTTGGAAGTGATCCCACAGAGGCCTATATGAAAGAACTAAAGAGTATGATCAAGGAGTTTCCAGTCCAGATCCAGAATCAGGTAAAAGGACTTATCCCCCAAGATCCCAGGCCAGGCTGCTTCTATATGCTCCCAAAGATACACAAAGATGGCAACCCTGGGAGGCCTATCATTTCTGACATTGGGACACTGACAGAAAACATCTCAGGTTGGGTGGAAAATCTCCTAAAACCACTTGTCAGGGATACTCCAAGCTATATCCAGGACACCACTGACCTTCTTAACAAACTGAATGCCCTGGGCCCTCTACCTGAGGGTACCATTTTGGCCACCATGGATGTGGAATCCCTGTATACCAACATTCCCCACAAGGATGGAGTTGCAGCATGTCGGGTACACCTGGCAAAACAAAACCTCCCAACAGAACCAGTAACGCAGCTCATACAATTCATCCTTAGCCACAACCATTTTACCTTTGGAGAGGATCTATATCTACAGCGAATGGGAACTTCAATGGGGACCAGATGTGCACCCCAATATGCAAATCTCTTTATGGCAGAAATGGAAGGAACATATTTATCAACATGCGCCACCAAACCTATGATTTACCTTCGTTATATATATAATGACTTCAATGACTTTCACCCGACCATCAACCTTAAACTTAGCTATTCAGGGAGTGAAATTCACTTTCTGGATACCACAATATACATTAAAGACCACCGGCTACTCACATCAATATACCACAAACCCACAGACAGAACGGCCTACCTGAGAAACGACAGCTTCCACCCCAAGCACACAAGACAATCTATAATCTACAGCCAGGCTATACGATGCAATCGTATTTGCTCCGACAAAACAGACATGGATAAGCACCTCCTGGATCTGAGGATGAAATTTCTCAGATTGGGATACAAACCAAAAGTGACAGACAACCAATTAAACAAAGCAGCAGCCATTAACAGAGACAGTCTGCTCACATATAGAGAGACCCAGAAAGATGCCCGAGTGCCCCTAGTTGTCACCTACAACCCACAGCTGGAGATCCTACGAAGGATTGCCAAGGAGCTCCAACCTGTGCTACATAGGGACAACAGACTCAAGGACATATTTCCAGTCCCCCCTCTCCTCTCCTTTCGACAACCACCAAACCTGAGGCGCATTATCGTCCAGAGTGCCCTGAAGGCCCCAACTGAAAATGGCACCTCACCTTGCCTACATAAAAGGTGCATGACCTGCAAGCACATCCACACCGCTGACAGTGTACCTATCCCACAGTCACAACAGGTGCACAGAATTAGGGGGACATTTTCCTGCAGGTCTTCCAATGTGGTGTACCTCATAATGTGTGTGCAATGTCCCACCACAGGCCTCTATGTGGGGGAAACAGGGCAGAGACTCAGTCAACGAATGAACTCACACAGATCCACCATTAATAACAGCAGAACAGATCTCCCAGTGGCCGCACATTTCTCCGGAGAAAACCACTCTATTGAAGATTTGCGGGTTGTGGTTTTAATGGGACATTTTAAGACACAGGAGAAAAGGAAAGAAATGGAGTACAAATTTATGCAAAAATTTCAAACTCTGCAATTTGGACTTAATATTCATGCCAGCTTCATGTCACACTATGTTTGAACCATGAACTGAACTCAATATTCATGCCAGCTTCAAATCACACTATGTATGAACTGTGAGGGACACAAATCACCTCCTGATAGCAAACAGATAACAGCAAGAATTACTGATCCCTCCGTCACGCACCACAAGTTTCCAGACTGTTTTTTTGACCTGTTGTAAATAACTTCTCTACTTAGATTGCAATTTTTTTAAGGACTCTAAAATGCTTTGAAAACCATGTGTATAAAAATCTGTTAATTTTCAGTTCTTGTATCACACCATGTCTGATGAAGGGAGCGAGTACTCCTGAAAGCTTACTTATAAATATACTCAGTTAGCCTCTAAAAGGTATCGCCTGATTTCTTCACTCTTCCAATCCCAGTTGTATACATGTGCCCTAAGGGTTTGTCCAACCACCTTTAAAGATTTGCTTACAATGGTGTCAAATATTATAACAATATGAGATATAAGAAAACAAACAAAAACACCGAGCAGTGTATGATATCGTTTGGTAAGGGGAGGCATTAAAATGTAGTGATAGCCCCTCACCTGGTATTTTTGTGTATGTCACAACAAACACAAATGTAGTTAGCAAGACTTCGACAAAAGCCGGATTGCTGCAGGAACCAACACACACCTCAAAATGGGTGTGAAGATACATCAACAAGAAGGACCAACCAGGAAACTGTGCAAATCCACGGTATTTAGTTGTCAATCACTTTTATTCCGAAATATGCATAGATAGACACACGATGCGTTTCGCAAAAACATAAATAAAAATAAAAACATATAAATAAAAGATATAAATAAAAGTACCTGAGTACTTTTATTTATATGTTTTTGCAGTGTTTCTGCACACTTGATAAAGGGGTATTCCCCGAAATGCGTCGTGTATCTTTCTATGCATATTTCGGAATAAAAGTGATTGACAACTAAATATTGTGGATTTGCGCAGTTTCCTGGTTGATCCTTCCTGTTGAAATATTATAACAAAGCAGTGAGCTGTACAATTCATTACCACTGCGGTACTGAGGAGAGAGGGGCTTGGATGGGAAATGCATATGTGTGTGGATAATACTTTTACCTGTGTGTATTTGGGGTATTGTTAGCTATTTGTATGTGTGTGGGGGGCTCTATTAGCTATGTGAGTCAGTTAGGGTAAGCTCACATGGCCCGCCATGCAAAATCCACCATGGAAATCCACCAAGAAAGAAAAATTTATAATCTCATTCACTTTTATGAGAAGTTCAGATGGAATACGTTCAAAGATCAGGCAAAGCACTCCTATTCCTCCTAGTTGATTTTTTCAGCTATTGGAATTGGAAGAGTCTGCCTGCCATTGAAATGAATGGAAGACAGATTTTTTGCGGAAAAATTCTACTGTGTGCACAGACAGGTGTGGCAGCCATAAAAATAGTTGTGAGGGGTCAGGGGCCAAAGCTGAACTTTTGCACCAGAGCTAGTGAGACTATGTCCCTACCCTGACAGTCTTTGTTCTTCCTGCTCCAGCTACGAGGTGTCAATACAGACATTTTTCAATGCAGGCAAGCACTGGCCAAAGCAGTGACCTCAGTGATGTTGACATGTCACTGCTACAACCTCTGATTGTTGCAGTGATCACATGTCCATATTTACATGTCATCATTGGAGGAGACAGAACGGAGACTGTATTACAATAGTGCTTTTATTATTGTATTTTATTATTGGCTGGTATTAACTGTTAATCCTGATTTTTCTTTTGTAATTTTCTAATGTTTATTTTGCATATATTATTATTTTCAGCTATAAAATATGTTTGACTAGCGTAACCTTAGAATGTCTTGCCTTCTGTTTGGGCAATATTGTATTTCCATTTTTATTTATCTATATTATATGTACTGTATTCATGTATAATGTCACATATACATTCATTTAAATAAAATGTCAAGTATACACCCTATGCAATGACTATGTAGATCTATGAAGTATTCTCAGCATACCAAAAGAAACATTTCTCAAAATTCAAGAATTTTTTCTGTGACCTTAAACTTATAAACTACATTTTGTCTGACTATTATGTCATACTATGCAATTGCGTATGTCCATGATGTTAGAAGGGTTAATTTACTTCATAGCTTTGGGCATTGCAGTCAACTGTAGTCTGTGCTCTTGTGGTGGAGACGCATACCTTTATCATGACAGAAATAATGGCAATTACACCTTTTGCACTAGCAATTAAATAAACAGCTCCTACAGCTGAATCCAGCTTCTCCGTAAGGAACAAGCCTTGCCCTGGGCAGACTTCATCAGTCCCTCTGTTATGCATGGCAGTGGCTTCTACTCCCTTGATGCATCATTCTTCCGGTTTTCTCTCCTATAGTCAGTCGAGATGTAATAATGCCTTGTTGTACCTGTTCTGGAAAAAAAAAAAAAAAGAAGTCAAATTATTGCAACATCCCTCAAAAGTGCCTCTGCTCTTTTGCTGTACTGTTAAGGCATGCTATGTTTTACCCTGTTTGACAATGTTTTATAATGGTTTGCACTGTGTACAACTGGTTATTTGCACCTTCCAACTTTACGCTGGGTCTGTGAGAGTTGATTTGCTATTTCTGCATTGCTGGGTGAGCAGGAGTGGCTTATGCTCTGGGTTTCCTAGAAGGTGGAGGGAGCCTTAGTGGTTGCTAGGAGTGCCCAGTTCTTAGCCAGGAGGTACTTCCTGTTCGCGGACTTTACAGCTAGCATTGGAGGAGGGTTGTTTAGCTTCTCACATAGCACATTCACCTCAGTATGTTAGGTATCGAAAGTCAGGTAAAAATGTCAGTCCCATGTGACAGGACGCCAGGCTTGCAGAATCAAGCATCCATAACCCTGATGTTTATTGAACATCTTCACTGCTCACCAGTGTGAAAACTTAGATATCCACGGCCAAGACGTGTTCTGCATTTCCCCAACAGTGGCTGGAAAGGAGGACTTGGTCTCAGGGGTCGCACTAGACCTATACAGTAGAAAGGGTTATCGGTCTGAGGAAGGGATAAAGACCAATAGCCACCCTGAAACACCATCACACGGAAGACCAGCATCAGTGAATGCCCTGGGGGACTGAACACCATCATCAGTGCAAAACCCCCTCATAACTGTGCTGGCCTAGGGCCAGTAAGAAGATTTGGTGCCAAAAACCAGTGAGGCAGCCATTATTGGGCCTTTTCCCTACTCTGCCATCTCCCCACTTCGTGCCCCAGGCCGCATTATTAATAATAAAACAATAATAAAGATCAGTTTGGGAGCTCCGCAGTGTGGTTTACACAGAGCTTAACCTCTCCAAAGATCCCAATTATTGAAAATGTCTCATTTGCAATACTAGACAAAGGGAATCTGAGGAATTACAATATGTTCCTTTTTTTTTTTTTTTTTTTTTTTTTTTTTTATAGTTAGGCTGTTAGCAGACATACAGTATGCAACCCTATAATCTAAAAGTTGCACACACCAGGATTCAACATGTTCCAAATGTAAAGCCTAAATACAGTGTGAACTCTATTTGGACAGATCTGTTGCTATCCACATTTACAAAAATATTTTCTCTTATTTTAATACTACATTGTGGTTTTCCAAGGTAGCAATTCCTAACCTTATCACCACAGAGAACACCTGAAAAATGTTTCCTCCACGGTGGGAACCCTTAAAGGGGGTTATCTCGTTTCTAGTATTGATGGCCTATTGATACTCAAAAATGAAGCTTTAGCGGAATTATTGCACTGGACAAGAATTATAAAATGCTTTACCCACTTCTACAACAAACTTCATTGAGCTAGGAATAATATTAAAGGGGTTATCCAGATTTTAGGATTGGCTGTCAATATTACATCAGCGGGGGTCCGACACCCAGGACCCCCACAGACCACCTGTACCGAGATAGCACGGCTCTCAGTAAAGTTTACATACTGCGAACCCATTGTACGGCGAGTGAGCAGCGCGGCTTGCAGTATGCAAACATTACCAAGAGCAACGCTGTCTTGGTACAGGAGATCTGTGGGGCATCCAGGTGATGGAACCACTTGTTAGGGCTCAATGAAACACTGTTCAGATGGACACATTTAAAATACACTTAAGTTGAAGCCCCATGTTGAGAAAACACAATGGTGTTTTTGCCGCTGTGGAAACGCTGTGGCAAAAAAACGCTGTGTTTTTCAGGATTCTGGCTAATCCTATGCACACATTTCAAAAAAAAAAAAATCTGCAGCAGAAAAACTGCGATTTCAAAAAACGCAGCATTTGAAAAATTGTTTGAGCGTTTGTTTTCCATAGAGGTATAATAAATGAAGAAAGTCCGCAGAGGAAAACTCAGAGAAAATGCAATGAAAAATGCTGCAGAAAAAACTGATGCGTTTCAGCCGTGGTTTTTTCCAGTGTTTTTTTTTTTTGTTTTTTTTTGCAGCGTTTCGCTACATGGGGACGTTCGGCTGCTCCTTTGGATATCAGGTGAGGGCAGCTCAGATTTACTTTTCAGGTACACTGAATATAGCTTCTATCACATCATAGAAAGTAATTTGCAGTTTCAAGCAGCTCTTTATGTGTAAAAATTTGCTATAGAGATTAGGGAGGGTGTGGATAAAGTGATGTCTAAGGGTAAACTTTAGAATTTTGATCTAGGGATCATAAGCTGCTACCAGATTTGTCTGGATTGGCTTTCTACCTTTTCTCAATTCACAAAATATACATGTGTGACCAAACCTTATGTGCATGTGTATGGAAAGACTGGAAAAGATAACTATGGGCTAAATGAGAGTTCACATGAGTGCAAATGAAGGTGTAAGCATACCTCTCTCATTCCTTCTCAAAAGTAAAAAAAAAATGTACATTTATTTAAGCTCTTCTCCATGCATCCTATCAGTTTAGTTACTCTATGTACCTTTTTCAAGTTCAGGGCATTTTTTATAACCTCCACATGAGGCAGCATAGGCCAAAGCACTGACTCCTATTCCTCTATTTTCCGCAGCCCAACTCTGACTCCAGCTCTGACTCCAACTCCTTAAGAAATAGCTGACAGGCCTGGTAAATCAGAAGCTGCAATGCTCCTCTAATTCAGAAAAAAGCCAGTGATTTACTTCCTTTGAAAGTAAATATGCAACAAACTCTGCATCTAATTCATTAGACAATATTAATAATGGTATAGCATAATTGGAAATTATTAATCATTTTATTTTAAGCAGTAACATTTTTCCAAGTCTGATTCCACCCCAAACTGGACTCCAACTCTATAGCCCTGGCTGCATCAATGATTTCTAAAGTGGAAAACTATATTTCTGTCATGCAAGTCCCTACTTCTCTTTATATACTACATTAATCTGCTGGTCTTAAAAGCAGCTGATCCTATTGACATTGCATACTGTTATTTAGTCTAAGGTCTACAAGTACACCCAGGTCCTTCTCATCAAAGTTTGCCTAAGACGTACTGTATGGTGCATACAGATTATCAGTACCGAGGTACATTCTGTAACGTTACATTTATCCATACACTCATTTGCCAAATGGATGCTTAAAGAGTACAGTATGTCCAAGTCAGCTTGCCACTGATGGAGTTCTTTCATAGACTTTTCTACATAGCTTGGTGTCATCTGCAAAAAATGGAAAAATCACTTTTAATCCTATCATCTCTATCAGTAATATATAAGTTAATAAAAACATCAGACATTCCCCAAAATGGTATTACTAAAAAGTACATCTGGCCCCTCAAAAAAAGACGCCTTATGCATCCCCATACATGGATTTTTTTTATGGGTTTAAAACGTAAAACAAATTTAAATATAAATTTGGTATTCCTGGAATCGGACTGACCCATAGAATACAAATGTAATTTTGGCTGCACAGTGAACCCTGTAAAAACAAAGCCTGTAAGAAAGTCGCACAAACTGAGTTTTTCTCCAATTCCACCCCATTCTGAATTTTTTTCCAGCTTCCCAGTACATTGTATGAAATATTAAATGGTACTATTTCAATGTACAATTTGTCCCGCAAACATTTAGCCCTCATGTGGCTCTGTGAATGAAAAAATAACAAAGTTATGGGGTTCGGAAGGCGGGGAGTTAAAAACAATTATCGAAAATTGAGAAATGCCTGCAGCCGGAAGGGGTTAATTACCACAGTTCATGTAGGTTTCATGCACAATGTGGAATCATGTGTATGGAGCCTATCCTGTACAGTGAAGTGAAGCTGTTGGACTCCCTCATTGTGCTATCATACCATTTCCTTCGGGTGATGTCTGTGCAGAGCTAGTGACAGAGTGGAAGATAACTTTGTACACATAGCATCAACTATGTATTTTTTTCTTTATGAATTCAGCATAAAAATCTCCTGTGTGAAACATATGCAAATCAACCTCCAGTGCATTGGGGGCGGGTCTGATTTGCCTCATTTGCCTATGGACAGCCAGAAGTACCTTGAATGTCCTTTGAAATTGCTACCCAATGTCACCCTTTTAGATGTGATGATATTAGTCTGTGTCATAGATGTCTGTTCGCAAATCTGGGAAATTGGGCCTGTTCCCAATGCACTTGTAGGCTGATTTGCATATCCATAAAAAGATGATTATCACTGTATTGCTTTATCATTTTGGGGCAACAGCAGTCTTCGGGCCTCTTTCGTGACGTCCCAGACATCACGTAGGCCAGTCTGGCATCATTATGCCGAGACTGAAGAGGGCCGAAAGCAGCATGGAGTGCGCCGGAGCCCAGTAGAAGTGAGTAACACTAGTCTGAAAAGACCCCAGAGTATAATAGTTCTTGGGGGCATAATACCATGTGGAGGGGCCGTTATGGGCCATAATAACATGTGGAGGGGCCACTGTGGGACGTAATACCATGTGGAGGGGCCACTGTGGGACATAATCCCGTGTGGAGGGGACACTGTGGGACATATTACTGTGTGGAGGGGCTACTACGTGACATTATACTGTGTGGAGGGGCCACTATGGAACATTATACTGTGTGGAGGCCACTTTGAGACTTTATAGTGTGTGTAAATGGGGTATTATACTGTGTGGGGGCCAGGAAAGGGGATGCTATTCCGTGGGGGTTCCCCAGTCAAAAGTTTGCTGGGTGGTCCCAGTCTTTGCTAGTTACGCCCCTGCTGGAGGGTGTTAAAATGGTCTCCTTTTTATGGCCTAGCATTTCTGTAAGTGAAGAAAAATAAGTTTTATTCCATATCTTAATTGGTTTTAGAAAGTCATGAGGGTGGAGAGTCAACCTGTATAGTCAGGCTCTTCATGCCTCCAAATGGCCCTTCTGGTTTCATTAACGTCTCTGAGTATAGGGACTTCACTACTAAGCTTCCCTCAAATCCTGGCACATGCACCCTGGTTACGAGCCTGATGGAGGTGCCCTCCTGATTCTCCTGGCACAACAGACAGCACATGGGCCAGAATCAGAAACACTTCACCAAAGCTCAGTAGTGGTGTCCATGTACTCAGATACATCAATCAAAGCACAGAGGCCAAATGGGAGAGTGAAGAGTATAAGTTTATCAACTGACTCTCCACCCCCTTGACTAAAAAATAATTAGCATGTTGAGTAAAACATATTTTTCTATACATTACAGAAACACAGGGCTGTAACAAGGGGATCATTTTGACAGGCTGCCTTATAAGGTACTGAGGCTGAGGCCTGACAGGGTCCTTTTTACCCTTAGGAGACGAAGACATTTTTCATTTTTGTGTTTTTGTTTTTAACTCCTTACATTCCAAAAGCCATAACGTTATCATTTTTCTGTTTTCCATAGTCATATGAGGGTTTGTTTTTTGCGTGACAATTTGTAATTCAAAATGGTACTGTACGTCCTGGTGCGCCTAAGGGTTAATAGTAGTAGATATAATAATAATAACAATAATAATAATAATAATAACAACCATATTACAAAATAATTTAAACAAATGTAGGGAACTGCCATTTCTACTAGTATATAATGTATCTGGCTTCTTTGCCCCTGCAGTTTGGCTTCAGAGACCCCAGGCATTTAGTGCAAGTTTTGTTTTGTAAATACAGTGAGTCAGACACATGTGAGGCAGAGCTGCTGGGGGGAGAGATGTGAGCAGAGCTGCTGAGACAGACATGTTATGTCTGGGGGAGTCTAAGAGCCACTTGTTCCTCTTTACTTCACAGTATATAGTTAGGTATGTGTTACCCCCTATATACTCACAGGACCTAGCTAGTAACCGTAGTTAGGGATCCATATATATATATATAGTTCAGGGCAGTGATAGGTTAGGCTTCCGAAGGCCAACTAGCTAGTTAGAGGCCCGGTGGCACTAGTAGTTTAGCTGGCAGGTTAAGGACTCAGTGTTAGGGTAGTCAGGCCTGCATCTACTGCCGTCACCGTCGCCCTGTTTGCTGCCTGTGAAGAATCTCACCATCATCATCATCATCTCCTGATCGGCTGTCTGTCATCTCCTGGAAGAATCCGAGGATCCACAGGGGCCCCTGCATCTCTTCTGTTGCCTGGAGGTATTGTGCACTGGACTCTTGCTATATATCTATATATATACCCGGGTATATAACCTAAGACGGTTGAGGACTTGCTGGTTGTTGTAGTATTGCTGTGTTCTGAGTATATTGTATGTATGTATTATTACCCTGTTGATTCTTATAAAGCTACTGTTATAACCTTATGTGGTATCTGTATGTATTCTTCAGACTGTGAGATTAGTACAGTGATCCTTGTTAAGGCTACTAACTGTACCTCATGGGTAAGTCCCAGGAAGAGATCCTCCCTGTAATACAGAGGCTCTATCCTGGGTGGAGGCACTGATATATTTCATATATGTTCCCACTCTTCCCTTCAGTGAAGGCTTCAGGTCCCATTATACACACAGGTCAGCGCCAGAGTCTGTTGCGGGAGGGATAATACTCATACCCCCCCCCCCAAATAGGGCTACATTTGGAGGCACTGCTGAGATTTAGAAGTGGGAATAGTCATTGATATGGAGAAGCGATATAGCTCAGAGGGGAACCTCCCACTAGCTACTACATGGGATTACCGACCTCCTGTTCCTCCCCTGGTTCAGGTAAAGGAAGAACCCCGCTCAGCCAGTTACCCCCCCAGTATGGCCGTCGCTAGCAGTTCCTCTAGTGACAGTGCTATTAGCACTTTAGCCAGGCTGACTGAAATGTTAGCTCAGGGCCTGCAGGCCACTCACTACAAGAAACTAAAAGTATTCTCTGGTAATGTCCCAGTACCACAAGGGGAGGAAAACTTTGAGATATGGAAAGAACATACTCTCCAATGCCTGAAGGAATGGTCTTGCTCTGAAGAAGGCAAGCGGCAGCGTATCAGTGAAAGTTTGCGGTCTCCTGCTGCAGAATTGATCCGCTTGTACAGAGACTCTCATGAAGGAGTGAGTGCATTGGACTATATACAAGTACTGTCTGATCACTTTGAGCCATACTATGACCTTGCCCAGATGGTTGCTGATTACCGAATGGTTCGTCAAAAAGAAGGGGAAAATGTCTCTACTTTTATTAACCGTTTACAGCTACTTCTTTCACGTCTGGTGTACCACGCAGCTATATCTACTTCAGAGGTAGACGCTATGAGAACCAGTCAGTTGGTGAGAGGGTTACAACCTCATCATCCTCTTGCTCAAGTACTCAAGGTCTTCCTATCTGATAGAGTCCTTCCATTTCCTGACTTAATGAAGTTAGTGAAGAAACAAGAAGCTGACATTAGTTTTAGTACCCCTAAGAAAGCGAAAAGCATCTCTAAAGAAGATGTTGTTCCTAATTCAAACAAGGACAAACCAGCGGAGCGGTCAGAACTTAGACAGTCCGCCACTCCACCCACTGCCACTCAATGGAGGAAGGATGCTAGAACCTGTTATAAATGTGGTCAGACGGGCCATAGTGCCAGACAGTGTACGGAGGACAGTGAGGGATTGAGACACAGTGCTGTCTTCTCTATTCAGAATCAAAGACACCGAAGGAAGGCGGGCCGAGTAAATACCAGAGGCGCTATCGCGGGCTCCAGGTCCGTTGTCAAAGTCACTGTCAATGGTCATGCCGCTCCTGCCCTGTTTGATACAGGATCTCAAGTGACCCTGATTTATCGCTCGTTCTACCAAAAGTATCTGAGGGATATACCTCTTCAGTCTATGGGACAAATGAAATTGTGGGGGCTTAATTCAGGATCATATCCTGTAGATGGCAGCCTACAAGTAGTTATAGCTGTCCCTGAATTAGAAGATCAGAGTGTCGCTCCCATGAAGATTACGGCTCTTGTCTGTCCTGATACAGGGGATTCTTGTGCAGCTCCTGTGATACTTGGCACTAATTGTCCCGCAGTGCATTATGCTTTTCAGAAGTTTCTTGGAAGAGATTGGAACCCTGCAGCTCAGCCGGTGAATATATCTTCTGATCTTAGAGAACTCTGTGATGCCCTGTCTACTGGCTATCGACATGGAATGGTATATCATATCGGTGAGAGAACCGTGGAAGTTCCTGCCGGCGGGGAGAGAATTCTGAGAGTAGCCTCCAGCATTGCTCCCGATTTGCTTGAAGGGGGGAGTTATGTCCTTATGGAAACCCCTGAAGAAATGATTAACCAGAATGGCTGGATGGTGATCCCAGAGAGAAAGGACTGGAGAAATAAAGTGGAGTTATCTACCTGTGTGACAGTGAGGAACTGTTCACCGCATCCGATTGTAATTGGACCATACCAGAATGTGGCCCACTGATACCCTGTGCTTGGAGTAAATCCATACGCTGAAGTGTGCAGGATTCAAATCCGAGATGCAATCCCTAATCTCAATCTTGACTTGAGTGATCCACATTTACCAGAGGCCTGGAATCAGCGACTGACACAGAAGTTGTCTGAATTATCGGAAGTGTTCTCCATGGATGATATGGATGTAGGTTGTGCTAAAAGTGCTCAACACACTTTCCGATTGACCGATTCTACTCCCTTCCGGGAGCGACCACGGAGAGTTGCTCCAAAGGATGTTGATGAGTTAAGACAGACTCTACAGCAAATGAAAGGTCAGGGGATCATTGTGGACAGTAAGAGCCCCTATGCCTCACCTATTGTGGTGGTAAGAAAAAAAATCTGGAGCAATTCGCCTATGTGTGGATTACAGAACTCTGAACCGGAGAACCTTACCTGATCAGTATACACTGCCGAGAATTGAAGAAGCTCTGGAAGCTCTGAATGGAAACTGTTGGTTCACAGTGCTGGACCTAAGATCAGGATACTATCAAGTCCCAATGGCACCTGAGGATCAGGAAAAGACAGCCTTCATATGCCCCTTGGGTTTCTTTCAGTTCACTCGTATGCCGCAAGGTACAAAAGGTGCGCCAGCAACGTTCCAAAGGTTGATGGAAAGAGTGTTAGGTGATTTAGTGCCCCGGGAATGCCTTGTATATCTTGATGACATTATTGTGTTTGGAAAGACGCTGGAAGAACATGAAGAACGACTCATGAGAGTACTCCATCGCTTAAAAGAAGAGGGGCTGAAGTTGTCGGCTGACAAATGCAAATTTTGTAGATCTTCGGTCACTTATGTAGGTCATATTGTTTCTGCTGAAGGAGTTGCTACCGATCCTGGTAAGATTGAAGCTGTGGTGAATTGGCCCCGACCGCAAAATATTACGGAGTTGCAATCTTTCTTGGGGTTTTGTGGATTCTATCGACGATTTGTGGAAGGATATTCAAAAATTGCTCGAGCCCTCCTCGACCTGTTGAAGAGTGATGCAGGAGATCCGGGAAAGAAGAAAGGGTCTTCCAAAAGCCTTTTTGGCGATAGGTGGACTGCAGATTGTGAAGAAGCATTTAAGTTGTTGAAGAAGAAATTGACAGAAGCTCCCGTTCTGGCTTATGCTGATGCACAGAAGCCATATGTGCTACATGTAGATGCCAGCTTTGAAGGATTAGGTGGCGTGCTGCACCAAGAATACCCGGCCGGGTTACGGCCCATAGCTTTCATAAGTCGAAGTCTTTCTCCCAGCGAGAAAAATTATCCAGTACATAAATTGGAGTTTTTGGCGCTCAAGTGGGCCATTGTTGATAAATTACATGACTATTTATACGGAGCCACGTTTGAAGTAAGAACAGACAACAATCCACTGACATACGTTTTGTCAACCGCTAAACTCGATGCTACAGGACATCGCTGGTTGGCAGCTTTATCCAACTACCAATTCACACTCAAGTATAAATCGGGGCCTAAGAACATTGGGGCAGATACTCTATCAAGACGGCCTGGATTACCTAGTCCGGAAGTAGTGGATGAATGGGAAGAAGTGCCAAGTCCTGGAGTAGGAGCTTTGTGTGCCATGGCTGCTGTAGTTGAAGACCGAGTAGCCTTTTCTGAAACTCGGCTTATTGACTCTATTGGGGGAGGTCCCGAAGCTGTACCAGACATGTTTGCCTACCCTGCCGCTTTAGGATCCTTTGAGAGTTGTTCTATATCTTCAAAGCGAATGATCTGGAGTCAAAAGACTGATCCTTTAATTGGACCTCTTTATCAAGCAGTGAGTTCTCAAGACAGAGAAATGTTAAAGACATCCCTACCCTCTGAATGCAGTCAACTTCTACGAGATTGGGAGAAGTTTGAAATAGACAATGGCCTACTTTATCGTGTGGTGCTGTATCATGATCACCCTGGAAGGCGCCAACTAGTTATTCCAAGCTGCTTTCAGAAGATGATTTTCCGAAGTCTGCATGATTATCATGGTCATTTGGGACCTGAGAAGACTTATGACCTAATACAAGACCGATTCTACTGGCCCAAAATGAGAGATACCGTGACTCGTCTGTGTAGGTGCTGTCGCAGATGTTTGCAGAGGAAGACTGTCCCGGTTCGAGCGGCCTTCATGGGACACTTGAAGAGTTCGGGCCCCATGGATCTTGTCTGCATAGACTTCCTTTGTATTGACAACGACTCCAGAGGATTTGGAAATGTATTGGTGGTGACTGATCACTTCACACGATATGCTCAAGCCTTTCCGACTAAGGATCAAAAAGCAGTCACTGTTGCAAGAGTGCTTTGGGAAAAGTATTTTATCCATTATGGCTTACCACACCGGTTGCATTCTGATCAAGGCCGGGATTTTGAGAGTAACCTGATCAAAGAGTTACTTCAGTTGTTGAACATCCGCAAAAGTCGGACGACGCCTTACCATCCAGAGGGAGATGCCCTTCCTGAAAGATTTAACAGGACTTTACTTGATATGCTTGGTACCTTACGAATTGAGGATAAGCGATCCTGGAGTCGAAAAGTGGAGGCTATGGTGCATGCCTATAATAGTACAAGGCACGAGAGCACAGGATATTCACCATACTTTCTGATGTTTGGAAGAGAGCCTAGGCTACCTATTGACATCTTGTTGGGAGTCTCTACCGATGGTATCAGTCATCGAGATCATTACCGATACGTGGCACGTTTGAAAGAAACGCTTAAGAGTGCTTATCAGCTGGCTGAGGAAAATGCGGCCAAAGTGAATGAAGGAAATAAAAGGAGATTTGATCTTCGAGTAAGATACCGAGAATTGAACCCTGGGGACCATGTTCTGCTACGGAATTTGGGAGCATCTGCAAAACATAAGCTGGCTGATCGATGGCGGAGTGAACTCTTTACAGTGGTAGATCGGTTGCCTGGAATACCAGTCTACAAGATAAAAGGACGGGACGGGAGGATCAGGACTTGGCATAGAAATCATTTGTTGCCTGTACCTCAGATTGATGGTATGGATATCTCCAATGATGGCTCGGCCTGCGATTCTCCACAGTCCTTAGCCGATATTCCACCTGACCTTCCTGAAACTCCTGAGAGTGATTGGACTGTGGCTCCTGAAGTTCCTAGATCACCAGTATCTTCTCCTTCAGGGAGACCTATGAACCCTCAAACTCCAGAATTCGTACCTAGATCTGTGTCTACAGATGAGCAGGGATCTAGCTCTCCTACGCTACCAGCACCATCCCCTCCCATGGCAGACAACCCTAGTTTAGGGCCTGGACATGCTAGTTTACCTCAGAGAGAGGTACGGAGAGGAGAGAGAATTAGACACCCTCCACCTATGCTGACATATGATAGTTTGGGGGACCCCAGATTTACTACTCAGCCTCATTTATACCATGCTTGGGTGGGTGCAGTGTCCACTTTGGTCAATATGTTACCAATTTTCGCTCCTGCTGGCATGTATACCTATTAACCTGTTGTGACTCTGTAAATGCAAAAGCAACCATATTGATATTGTCATTGGTAATGTTGACTGTATACTATGACTTTGTATGTCTTTGACGTGACGTAAAGATTTCACCAGAGGGAGAGTGTAGGGAACTGCCATTTCTACTAGTATATAATGTATCTGGCTTCTTTGCCCCTGCAGTTTGGCTTCAGAGACCCCAGGCATTTAGTGCAAGTTTTGTTTTGTAAATACAGTGAGTCAGACACATGTGAGGCAGAGCTGCTGGGGGGAGAGATGTGAGCAGAGCTGCTGAGACAGACATGTTATGTCTGGGGGAGTCTAAGAGCCACTTGTTCCTCTTTACTTCACAGTATATAGTTAGGTATGTGTTACCCCCTATATACTCACAGGACCTAGCTAGTAACCGTAGTTAGGGATCCATATATATATATAGTTCAGGGCAGTGATAGGTTAGGCTTCCGAAGGCCAACTAGCTAGTTAGAGGCCCGGTGGCACTAGTAGTTTAGCTGGCAGGTTAAGGACTCAGTGTTAGGGTAGTCAGGCCTGCATCTACTGCCGTCACCGTCGCCCTGTTTGCTGCCTGTGAAGAATCTCACCATCATCATCATCATCTCCTGATCGGCTGTCGGTTATCTCCTGGAAGAATCCGAGGATCCACAGTCATCCACAGGGGCCCCTGCATCTCTTCTGTTGCCTGGAGGTATTGTGCACTGGACTCTTGCTATATATCTATATATATACCCGGGTATATAACCTAAGACTGTTACGGACTTGCTGGTTGTTGTAGTATTGCTGTGTTCTGAGTATATTTTATGTATGTATTATTACCCTGTTGATTCTTATAAAGCTACTGTTATAACCTTATGTGGTATCTGTATGTATTCTTCAGACTGTGAGATTAGTACAGTGATCCTTGTTAAGGCTACTAACTGTACTTCATGGGTAAGTCCCAGGAAGAGATCCTCCCTGTAATACAGAGGCTCTATCCTGGGTGGAGGCACTGATATATTTCATATATGTTCCCACTCTTCCCTTCAGTGAAGGCTTCAGGTCCCATTATACACACAGGTCAGCGCCAGAGTCTGTTGCGGGAGGGATAATACTCATACCCCCCCCCCCAAATAGGGCTACACAAATGTTGCTGCAATACAAAAAAAATAAATTTTAAAAACATTACAAACCCCATGAAAAATAAATATAACTTATATATAGAAAACTGCAATGTTGCACCTACAAATTGTGTACATCAAAAACACATTTTGGGTTTTTTTTTTCTGTTGTGGTCCTTAAAACTGTTTAGTGCATTACATTTGACTCCTGATTTTTTTAAGAAATAAAAATTGCAGTGGGAATACTACCGCATGAGCCCAGCTTTATGGAGGATCAGAGAACTAGTGTTTGCTTGAGTTTCTGTAGTTTTTACTAGATCGCTGAACTCTTCAGATCCTTTACCACAAGTGAGAAGAGATTTTAGTTAGTGTTTTATATAAATCCTTGACAAAAAAGATCTTTTAAAGTCACACTAAATCATTGTACAATGCTATAGAAGTATAAGGTGTATATCAATTCATAAACTAAGCTTTAAGAATAGTAATCTCTTAAAATAAGAGCCCCATAAAAATTAAAGCTCCATTAGTCACATTAAAAAATATAGAGGTCAAATAGGCATTCATAAAACAAACCTGAAAATCTGAATGATAGAAATGTTTTTAGTCTGTGCACAGATTTACAAGCATTTAACACAATGACATATGGATATTTTACATACAGTGCTGTTTTACATCACATTTATAGAGGCCGTTTAGTTGGAAAGGAAAAGCTAATGAAAACGGTATCAAGCAGTAAAAAAAATATAAAATAATTAATTTCTTTCTTTTCTTTTTTTTTCTTTGAGCCAAAACCAAGATAGGAAAAAAAAAAAAAAGTAGGAATGTGCAAAATACTGGTGGGAACTTTTCCTTACTTGGCATACAAATTCTATAAAATTAAGGACAGCAATATGAAAGAGCAAAAAATATGATGAAATTTACCTGCCAGCGACCAGCAGTGATAATTTTTTTTTTTTAGGAAACACTAGTTTCCTAGCTTTATGGTAGATTTGCAGAAATATCAACAATGTGGTAAAAAAATAAAAACTGGATTGACTATACATTGGCAAAGACCTATTAAAGGCTAAGGGCCCTACACTGAAATGCATCACGGGATTTCACGCTTTTCACAGAAAATCAGTTGCTTGGCACAGGTTTTTTTTTATGTGGAGACCTTTTTCAATCAAACTTTGTGGCACCAACAGTGTGGTATAATAGAATATGATGGTCCAGGCATATGTCTGGCTGAGTGGTACCAGTGGTGGCAGCTGTGGCAACATGAGTGGCAGTGCTGGAATGTAGTGGCAATGGAATGGAGTGGCATGCAATAATATGATGAACCATTATTCTGTAGTTCTATTGTAACTGTAGCTGCTGATTTTCAGCAGAAAATGAAATAATTCCTTTGAGTTATGCAGTGATGAATAACATGGCTGTCTGCTAGCTTTCTTCATAACAAAATGGCTCATCTCCTTGTTGCAAATGGCATTATATTATGTCTGTGACATCAGTACTTTAAGGTGTCCACTTACCACTCCTCATTACCTGAGAGGCTGTCAGGTGATGTCAGAACATTACACACACGTATTTCCTCTATATTTTCACTGCACAATGCAAAATATTCAGTTGGGTTAAAAACTGAACAATTTGGAACACTTGGGTGGAATCTGGCACAGAATCGTTTTGCCTATCTCTACTGATAAACTGAGGAAGGCGCTGATCTGGTTTTCTTCCTGAGACACATATATAAGTTACTGTTACAGAACTTATCACGTAAAATTGTTGGAGGCCCTGAGAATACAAACAAGGATTGCATTAACCCCTTCCCAACATCTGCCATACTATTACGTTGAATGTCGGATATTATACTGCAAGGACCTGGCGCTAATGCCCACAATTAGTGCCTGCACTGACTGCGGACATTAAGGCCCCCGACGCCTTGGTTAAAGCTGACTGAGTCATCATTTTCCCAGTGACGCATGGGAGCTGCTATTTTGGAGAGGATCGCTGGTCCCCAGAACAAGATCTGGGGCCGGCGATCAATTGTCATGACAGCCGGGAACCTATGGCAGGCTCCCAGGCTTGCCTGGCATTAACTTCTATACACCCACCTTTCCTAAAACACATATAAAAGTATCTAAATAAAGTGAAACACATACATATTAAGTATCCCTGTGTCTATGGGCTCGATACCTAATGAACTACCTGGTTTTGACTTAAAGGGAGTCTGTCAGCATTAAATTGGTTATAAACCAATTTATCCTGCTACATGGGACATGATCATATAATGGTAAGTTCACACAGTGTAAAATGAAGAGGATTTTGAGGCAGACATCTACCTAAGTGGTTCACATGGATTTTTCAGGCAGAAAATTTCTGCTTCAGGAATTTGAAGCAGATTTTGGAAGCTGATTTTGATGCTGATTCTGAAAATCTGCCCCATAATCAGCTTCAGAAACAGCTCCAAAATCTGCCTCCCATTCATTTCAATGGAAGTTTCAGGTGGAATCCGCCTGAATAACAAGAAGGACACTTTTTTTTTTTTTTTGCTAACTGAAAAAATCAGCTAGCAGAAAAAACATCTGCCTCTGTCTCCCATTGAAATGAATAGACAGCAGATTTCAGAGCTGATTTTGAGGCATAAATTCCTCTGTGTGACCAGATCATAGGAATTCCTCTTCATTTTCTGCCCCTCTACTACACGAGGAGGAATGCTGAAACAGAGCATCGGCACTCCACCATGTCTTTCCACCACTGAATAAACCCCAAGGAATAGACCTAACCAGCAGGCTGTCTCAAGCCACGGACTCTGCAGTTGACTCACATGTGGAATCCGCAGAAAGATTGACCAGGACGCTTCCTGCTAGAAAATTCTGCCTCCCATTGAAAACAATGAGAGACAAAATCAGGGTGGAATATGCTGCTTATTTTGGGGTGAAATCCCAAATCAAAATCAGCATCAGATTCTGCCATCTGAACAGGTCATCAACAACTTCAGCAGACTGCAAAATAATCATAGAGTGAAGTTTCTCAACAAATATCATCGACCATCTCAAGTATATATGGAGGATGTGCAGTGTAAGCTACAGTTATATTGTGGATAATAACTATACAGAAACAGGACAATCCTCACATCATGTAGAAGATGCCTGCAGTATTCATGTGTAGAGAGGACACATAGAGCACACAAGACTGTGCAAAGAGATGAAAACTGCCATGGAGGTCTCATACAGATCACTGACTCCATTTACAAGGAGGAGATCCAGGAGCCTGCACCTCATAGGCTTCATACACAGTATAGATAACATAGGGGGTCCTATGCCAATCACTAGGCCAACGGGTAACTAATGACCTGCACACGCAGGACCAGTACACAGAACATAGCACTGACAAAATGGAGGTGTCATACCAGTAGAAGAAACATAGGCTACATGGATACATAGCAGAGGTTATGTACATGGAACAGAGGCGTAGCTAGCGGGGGGGGCAGAGGGGGGCGGCCGCCCCGGGCACACTGACTTTTTGGGGCCCACCCTGGGGCCGCCATTAATACATCCTTTATTTCTAACTAGATCGGTGTCTGCAGACACCGATCTAGTTACAATGCTTCCTGGTGCTTAACTGTCTTGTAAACCGCAAGCCACTTCAGACCCCCGAGACCACAGACCGATGTCTTCTTCTAAGCACAGGCGGCGCGATGACATCACAACATCGCACCGCCTGCGCTCAGACACAGACGTCATGCGCGTGGACAGGGAGGAAGCGCCGGCGGCTCCATTCATCAGCATCGCAGGTGAGTATGATTTTTTTGTGTGGGTATATTAATAGTATAAGGGTTGGTTAGGAGCGGGGAAATCTAACTATAAAGGGAGGATTCATTAGGGGGCATTATGACGATGGGGGGGTCATTTATATAAGGGTTATTAGGGGGTATTATGAATACAAGGGGGGAGGTTATTTATATAAGGGGCCATTAGGGGGCATCATTTATATTAGCAGGCATTATGAACATAAGGGGGTGGTCATTAATATAAGGGGTCATTAGAGGTGCAATATTTATGTCATGTTGAATTGGGCATAATATGAGGGTCAATTAATTTCATTAAAGTTGCACTTGCACCTTATTAAGACTAAGGCCCGTGTACTGGGCTGCAGCAATAAAAGCACTGCAGGAAAAACTGCGGCTGTAACGTGTTTTTTCCCCGCAGCGCTTTTCACAGAAGGTCCGCAGAGGTTTCCCCTGTGGACTTTCTGTTTTCAATACACCTAAATGGAAACCGCAAGTGTTTCCATAGGTATAATTGACATGCTGCAATTTCCAAAACCGCAACGGTTTTAATGTGTCTGCTGCACATATTTTTCCGCAGTGTGTGGATGGGATTTGCTAGAATGTTGCGTTTTTTTTCAGTGGGTTTTCGCCACATGGGGACCCCATCCCATCCCTACTTTGCAGTATAATATGCACAGCGGATAATCTGCGATTTCCAAAACATTCGGTGTTTTGGAAATCGCAGAATGTCAATTATACCTACGGAAATGCTGGAGGTTTCCCTATAGATATACAGTAATTGAAGCAGAAAGTCTACAGAGGAAACCTCTGATAACTTTCTGTGCAAAGTGCTGCTGGAAGAATCGCAATGCGTCGCCGCCGTGGTTTTTCCCGCAGCTCTTTTTTTGCTGCGGTACGCCACATGGGGCCTTAGCCTTAAGGCATTTTCCAGCTCGTTTTTATTGATGATCTATCCTCAGAATAAAACATCAATAAGAGATAAGTGATTCCCCACTGATCAGCTGTATGAAGGGGCTATGGCGCCTGTTTATATCACACGCTGTCTGTTTATAGTGACCGTGTGATGTAATTCCAGCCTTGTCACATAGACGTGTATAGGACGAGGCTGTAGTTACATGACATGGCCACTATGAAAAGAATGACACTATGTAAACAGAGAAGGGGTCACGGCGCTTACACAGGTACCACGGTTCATTCAAACAGTTGTTCCTTGGGGGTCCTGGGTATTGGAACCCCAAAAATTTTTTTTTCCCTTTTTTTTTCCTTTTTAATTAGGAAACACCTGGGGCATTATTAATAAGGGGCAAATTATCTAAAGAGGACCTTTCACATCCTCATGTATATGATGTTTTACATACTGCTAGAAAGCCGACAGTGCGCTGAATTCAACACACTGCTGGCTTTCCTGTTATATGCCCCGGGGCTGGAGATATCGGGGGTCTAAATTTCACCATTCACTGTCAGAAGGGCGTTCCTGACAGTCTAGCTGCGCTATGAGGAGCGCCCTCCCTGACTGTGCTCGTCCATAGACTTGTACTAGGGGGGACGTTCCTCACAGCTCAGCGTCATCACTGGGCTGAGTACACCCCAGTACAATTCTATGGACGGGTACTGTAAGGGAGGGTGTTCCTCACAGCGCAACTAGACTGTCAGGAACGCCCTTCTGACAGTGAACGGTGAAATTTTGACCCCCGATATCTCCAGCCCCGGGGCATATAACGGGAAAGCCAGCAGTGTGTTGAATTCAGCGCGCTGTCGGCTTTCTAGCGGTATATAAAACAGCATATACATGAGGACGTGAAAGGTACTCTTAAAGGGGTGCAAAGGGAAGTTATTAGTTTAAAGATGCACTTGGGGGTATTATTCATTATGGGGGGTTATATTATATATTTTATATTTGGGGTAGCAGCAGGATGGGGGCTTTGTGCAGGTGAGGACAATGTAGGTCGGTGCCTGGAAAAGTGAGGAGCCAAAGATGTCTGTGTTGCAAACTTTACAGAGACTGGAAGAAGTGGTCATGACCGCCAAGATGAAAGAGATGGGGAATGTGAACGATTAGTCAGAGACGTCACTGGTAAGTCACTAAATGTTACTGCCCTGTATTCACCTAAATCATCTGCAGAGCCCTGTGTAGAGCTGCTATATACCACTATACGCTCACCGTACATGTTCGCCCCCCCTGTGCTAAACCCCTAGCTACGCCTCTGACATGGAAGGATCCCCACATATCACATGTGCCCCCCTAGATCCACCATATTCAGCAGAGGAACATGTGTATCTATACACAGTGATGTCCTTATTGTTCTTCACATGAACACATTAGGGGAGCTGTAGACATCACTTTATAATAATATTGCTGTATGAGGTGTCAGCCATATCTGCAGTCTATGACAATGGAGGAGCAAACACTCTGTGTGGTAAAAGTATCCATCATGAGGTAGAAAACATTACTGTACACTAATAGCCTACAACACTACTACATGTGTATAAGGTGAATGCTCAGTGTGTGAGGTAATAAATCCCAGTATTATACTCCCTGATCGTGTAGAAAAGGTTCTGCCATTTCTTCAGGAAGAGACACTGAGACATGACGTTACATTTCATTCTCATAGACGGCCTCCATCTTCTCAAAGAGGGGCCACACCATCCTAAATCCATGAACTTAAACCTAGAGAATAATTACTCTAGGAATTCTTGGACACTTGGACATGTTGGGGGAGGAGGGTTCAATTTGGATTGTTCACATACATAGATTAAAGTGGTTTCTCCATCTCAGACATTTATGGTATATCCACAGGACAGGGGCATTGCTAGGGTCGTGAAAGATCCAGGGCTTAATCATAATGCAAATTCTCTATAGCAAATAACACCCCCTGCCCACCCCCCCCAAACACTACCATGCCGGAATCTCCCCACCATGCATCTGTACCAAAGACAGTAGAACAGTAGAAATCAGATGCAGTCACAGCTAACACAGGAAATATCCATTCCTATTACATCCAATGACTCAGATGTGATGTTTCCAATAATAGTTCCTCACAGATAGCCCCCTGAAAATACTAATACCACAGAGATAGTGCCCCCTACAGTAATTGGTGTTACACCTATTTCCCTGTTTACCCCCATAACACAGTACAATGCCCCTCAGTGACCCCATTACAATATAAGGCCCCTCATCTGTGCCACCTAGTCCTCTACACTGACGTAATTATAGGGGTCACAATAATTGCAGCTGCGAAAGGCCCAGAAGTTAGGGGGCCCACAGGTCACCCTTAACATCCTGGGGCTGGTTAAGTTTCTTTGATCTCTTTGCTGATTTTATTTGATGGCTAGCAGTCTGTGCATGCTAAAATTATAACCTCTTGCCCTCTTGTGTACTTGAGTGAGACACATGATGAAGATTTATGATACACATCCTTCCACTGTCAGAAAGGAGAAAATGAACTCTTTGATGCTAGAAATAGCAGTTGTTCATCAGCATATAGTCAAGGAGGTATTCTGTGTGGGGGAGGCTGGGGCACAAAAGGGAGCCCACTTACTGTGTGAGGGGCGCTGACAGGCCTAGATAGAGAAGGAAAGGGAAACGTAAACACTGCTGGAATGGATGGATGGGATGCGGCTGATGGTTGTGAGAAGTTGTGCAAGGGGACCCAAGCCCTTCCAGTGGTCCACACACAATGTAATACCCCTCAGTGACCCCCACTCTGTGTAATACCCCCTCAGTGACCACATACAGGATAATGTCCTCTCAGTCAACCCCACATAGTATAATGCTCCTTCACTGGCCCACACAAAGTATATTTTTCCTTCAGTAGCCCCACAAATAATATAATGCCATCCCACACAGCCTAAGCCTTCAGTGGCCACCTACACAGTATAATGCTTTTTGTGGCCCCACATGGTAATTCCCTCTCATTCACTGCTAACACAGTGTAATGCCACAGAGTGGCCCCTACACAGTACATAAAGAAAGATAAATACTCACCTCATTCCCATTCCCTGTTCCTGTCTGCCATGTAGGCCTCAAGCCTCATCTAGGCTTTGGCCTGTCTGTTGCAGCCTGTTGCATCTCAGGCAGCTTTATGATGTCATTGGACCACTTACACCAGAGAACCGCTCCCTCATAGGATATAGGTATAAAGTTGCCTGTAGGGTATGAGGGAGAACAGGAAGCTATAGACTCCCACGCCCCGTCCTCATGATCAAATGTTTCAGCAATTGCCGATACAGCTGATTATGAGGAAGAGGGTCATCAATTCATTTCTATAGGTGTTCCAAATACAGTCAAGGACTCTTCTCCAGAGGTGGCATCTGCATCTTTAAGACATTTATGGCATATCCTGTGGAAAACCCCCATTTAAGTGACATGAAATAAATGGCAACACTCTGTGCTTGTTTCTAGTTGTATGAAAGCACTCTGTGCTTGTTCTGTGTGAAATGTTTGACTTATGCATGAACTGTGGATTTGGAAGGTTAAGATATTGTGCCAAGAGGCATCGTAAAATGTCTGCTGAGCTTTTTTAATTATATTAGTTACAAATTTAATTTGAGAATATGCAAAGCTGTGAATATAAACATAAGCCATTACTGTGTGCATATAGATCTATAACTTCAGCTTCATATCTGCATAAAAGTAGAAATGAAAAAAAGAAAAAAAAATTCCATCAAGAGCAGAACTCCTGTATCATTTTGCTGCAGTAGAAAGTTCAATTATATCAGATACAAACTTGACTTCATTGTATGGTTTAGTACTGGATTTTCAAGTTATGTGTTGATTCTTAGGATAAGACGTCAATGTACACCAGACGCCAAGGACCCCACCAATCAACAGAAAGAAGGAGCAGTGTCAGGTCATCAGTATCAGATTGGTCAGTTTCAGGCACCATCACTACAGTGTACTGAGCTCTGTACAGTACAGTATACAGCTTATGGTGTGTACAGTGTAGAGGTGGTTCTTGGAACTGCAGCAGCACTTCCATTAAACCTAGGATCAGAGCTGCTGCTGGTCGTACAAACACTTTATGGTTTCTGGTAGCCAAAGAAGCTGATTGGGACAGGGTATGGGTGTTGGAATCTGATCCTTATGACCTATCCTGTGGACAGTTCAGCAGTAACAATTACTTTCCCTTCAGGTCCTTGACAACCTTTAACTGCAGTGAAGGGCTGGGCTGCTCCAGTGATTTTTTTCTCATTTCATTCTCCATATTTTTGGAGGTCTTGTGGAAAGGTTGGTGATACATTTGATGACTTTTCCTAGGGACTGATTTTCAATGTAGAACCTTGGAAAACCTGATAGTCCAAGAACTGGAATCACAAGTCAACATATCATGAGTTCTCTAAAACAGAATGCAGTTGCTTTTCTCTCTTAACCCTGCAGCCTACTATTCTAATGTTATGCTTGTTGCCATTGTCTTCTGCTAGCTATACAGTTTTGGGTAAAGTCTTCCATGAAGTTTTTAAAAAGTAGGTAACTGAGAAAAGAGTTACAGATGTACCTATGGAAATCTTCTGATAAGAATCTTATGAATTTACCTTAGATGATGGAAATTCTGCATGGATTCATGGACGCGTAGGAGTCTTGTGTCTCAAACTATTGTTTAAATCCATTTTTAAAGATTTTTTTTTTAATTTCCATGTAACTATCTACATTGAGAAAAAATTCTGAAATCCAGT
The DNA here is from genome assembly GCA_947044405.1 of Leptodactylus fallax. NCBI lineage: Eukaryota > Metazoa > Chordata > Amphibia > Anura > Leptodactylidae > Leptodactylus > Leptodactylus fallax. The sequence continues at coordinate 1,313,521 of CAMRHE010000223.1, forward strand.
AATTTTCAGTCTAACCACTGAATCTCATAATAGACTGACACATCGTAATTTGTGGAGATCACTTATTAGTAGTCATGTGATTATCAGGCTGGATTACAATGACAGGCCATTTCCAGACAATTGCTACCTAAGGCCTTATTCACACGTACACATCTGCTTGTCATGGACAGTACCCCACTCTGCTCAGTTGCAGGTGGTGTGTTGTGTCTGTGAAAAGCATAATATTTTTTTTATTTTCTATATTTTGAATGTCTCTGGGTCTGTGAAGAACAGATGGATGACATCCCTTGTTTTTTATGGACCCATAGGCTTTCATTGATGCGATGCATCAGTGAAAAAAAAAAGGACATGCATCTGTTGTTTTTTTTTGTGTGGCGCTACGGACTCCAAACAAAATTAATGGATATGTATAGTGTCCGCAATGTACATGAAATGCAAATGTGTGAATAAGGCCTAAGGTCCATATGTAAAGTATTCCATTTCTCAATGCTGTCACCAGCTCTGGTAAGATGGACGCCCCCATAATTGTGTACAGATAATAGATTAAAAATAGGCTACAATCAGAAAATAAAAAGGGATTGGAAAAAACAGTATCACTATCTGGTTTTCATATTCATAAAAAATATAGGTGATAAATTCCCTTTAAATGTATTAAAGAGCCCACATGAATACATTACAATCTTATTTCTACGTTTAGATTTGATTAATGGTCCAAAATGGCTATACTACTAAAAAGCCAGATGACTACCTGCGTCTGTCTGTTTTTCAACAGATGTAGTGTGTTATCAAGAAGACATTTTATGGATCCAAAGCTTTATTCAGAAGCATAGTTATATGGGGTGCAGAGCACACAGTTGCACCAAGGCCTTGCTTAATATCTTGCACTCAATGTCAGCTCACTCTCCCAATCATTCTTATTCCCTCCATTCATCTCACTGTGCATAGGCATAGTTTACTTTTTGCAGCCTCATCCTCTCTAGCTGCTTTGACACGCTGTGGCTTGTGGTTTTAGCAGGAGCGCCATATGTTGCAGATAAATGATGTAACAATGTAACATATAAACAGGTATAAAAATCATATAAATAATACATTTGAGCATTGAATAATATTTAGATAGTAAAATAAAAAGTACACCAAGACAAAGGTAGGCTTTCTTTTACCAGGTGGAAAAATTCACTTTGACAACCTTCCCTCACAAAGTAATATGTCCAAATCCTATTGTGCTGACGTGTGTACATAGATTTGTGGTTGAGCAGCACAGTGCTGCTTCTGCTTGTTGGAAACTCCACTTTCTCCTACTATACAGAGTGAGTCATCTGTCAAACTAATGGGTATTGCCATTGTAACTCATTGTGCCCTACCATGGGAAGCAAGAAATACCGGCAAGCTCCTTTATTACAACAAATCAATGTTCTACAATGAAAAACTGTTCTGGCCATTCAACTCTAGCAGACTGTCTTCAGGGTCTTCCAGATCCATGAGTCCGTTCCAAATGATGTGAATAGAACCGTCTCTAAAAATATTGGAATGAAATGGAAGCCTAAGGGTTGGTTCACACTTGTGCCTGGAGTCCGTCCGCCGTGAATCCAACCTAAATGTCAGAAAAAAGGATTGGCAAAGGATTGGGAAAGGTTTGAAACGGTTTGTTTAAAAACCCATTCACTTCAATGGGTTTTTAAAGCAAAGTGCACGTGTCCGATTGCAGCCTCTGCTCTGCAAAGCCATTTTTTTTGGGCGGACACAAAGTCCTGCATGTCCGACTTTGTTTCCGACCAAAAAAACCAGCTTCGCGGCGCAGAGGCTGCAATCAGACACCTGCGCATTGCTTTAAAAACTGAAGTGAAGTGAATGGGTTTTTAAACAAACGGTTTCAAACCTTTCCCAATCCTTTACCAATCCTTTTTTTTTGACATTTAGATCGGATTCACGGAGGACGGACTCCGGGCGCAAGTGTGAACCAACCCTAAGGCTACATTCACAACGACGTGAATACTGGCCGTGTGATGTTCATTTTTTAGTCAAATTTCTTTTTATTGAGAGATAGCAGTACAAAGAACCATAACATAGCATTAAAAAAAGAAAAAAGTATAGGCAATACAGTGCTGATTAGCGAGACATTTGGAAATCAAGGAATGGGGGTACATTCCAATAAGGTACTGTACAATACAGCTCAGCGTAATACAACACAAAACAATATATCCCAATGTAGCAGGACTGTGTAGCACGTGATGACCTTTCGTGGTATAGTCTCGTCAAGGTCCGCTACATCTAGGTGAGGGTAAGCGAAAGAGGGGGGGAGGGATGGGGCCACGGGCGCTGCGACAAACATATTAAACAATGATATCAGTAATGGGCATCAGGTCCCTGCTTACAAAGGGTAGTGTGCAAGGTGGTGTCGTGCAATCCTCAAATTAAACCAAATGAAGAGGAATAGTGCGTGGGTGTGAGTTCCCCAAACGTATATGAAAGTGGTCCACCATGTTGGAAGCGAGGCGGGTCATGCCGGCTCGAACTTCCTCCTATAGTCCCTCCAAGGGCGCCACAAGGCCTCAAAAGACTGATGTTTGCGTAGTTCCCAGCTATGTAATTCCTCTAGTCGGGCTATCTCATCCACCCTATTCACCCAGTCGGCCAAAGAGGGTGGCTCCTTCTTAAGCCAATTGAGAGGTATTAATAATTTGGCGGCTTGAACCAATAGAGTGGGGACCACTTCCCTGAGGGTAGCCACAACAACATGGAGGTAGGGGTGAGGGTAATGCCTGGCACGCCCACTTCACGGATAATCTTCTCTACCTGTGACCAAAAGGGGGAAATGACCCTGCAGGCCCAGAAGATATGCCCCATAGATCCACCAGGCTCCCCACATCTCCAACAGCGGTCATCTGATCGCAATCCCATAACGGCCAAATCTGCCGGGGTCTTGTACCATCTAGTGAGAATTTTAAAAGAATTCTCCTGAATTCTTACACAGAGTGAAAACCCATGAGATCTATTGTGCATATGCACTATCTCCGGTTCCGTGAAGGAACAGTTCAGGTCGCTCTCCCATTTACCTATGTATAAGGGTTTAACATTGGGAGTTAAAGACAGGATGTATTGGTAGAGTAGGGAAATGAGGCCCCTTGGAGGTCTAGTGTGCAACAAAAGAGACTCAAACCAGACAGGGGCAGGGGGCTGAGGGTGAGCTTGCCTAAGCTGGGCTTGCGATCTCGTGAGGTCAGCTACTTGGAGGAAGTTCAGAAGACCACTACCAGCCTGCTCCATAATAACATCTGATTGCAAAAGATCCCGAAGCCTATGACTGCCCAATGGCGCCCATGCCACCGACACCTCCATCGTTCCAGGGCGCAAGACAAAGGGGGTCAAGTCACCCGGCAATAGTGTTGGTGGTGAGCTCACTAACGGCTTCAAATGATCCACGTCCCTGAAAGCCTTCGCCAATGCAGCAGAAATTTTGTAAGGAATCTCAGTGTGCGGAACAAGGCCCAAAGACCAGCCCTCGATCGAGAGCCAATGGAAGACAATTCTGCCGAAACATCTAAGGCCTGCTGGCCTAGTTTGTGTAAACGTAGCCAGCGCTTGAGTAAAACTGCTTTATAATATGTAGCTATGTCCGGCATGCCAAATCCTCCAAACCGCTTGGGTCGAATAAGCCTGTCATAGGATAGTCTTGCTCTTCTACCCCCCCATAGGAAGGAAATGAATAAAGATTTTACACTTTTAAAGTAGGATTGAGGGATAAATATAGGAATCATCTGCAACACATATAGGAATTTAGGCAAAACATAGGTTCGGAGCAGATTCTTCCTCCCCATCCAAGAAACATAAGGTATGGACAGAGAGGATAAATGGCTTCTCACCTCCCGCAGGAGAGGGGGGTAATTAGAATGAAAAAGGGAGTTGGGGTCCTTGATTATCCTAACTCCGAAGTACTGTATCCTGGAGGGTTGCCAATTAAACAGGGATTGCGCTTGTAGGGTAGAGTGTTCCGAATCAGGGAGGGAAATGTTCATTGCTTCCGACTTAGTGTAGTTGATTTTAAAATTAGACACTTGGCCAAACCGGTCTAGTAGCTGTAGTACTTGGGGAAATGTGCGGATAGGGTCAGATACCAAGAGGAGCAAGTCATCAGCAAAGGCAGCACTATAATGGGTTGTGTCTCCTACTGTAATACCTCTGATGTCGGGGTGATCTCTAATGGCCTGCAAAAGAGTTTCCATCACTAAAATAAACAATGTGGGTGAGAGGGGGCAACCCTGCCTCGTGCCATTCCGTATAGAAAACGGCTCCGACAGAGTCCCATTAACTCTAATTCTGGCTCGGGGACTTGAGTACAGAGAAAGAATAGCTTGTATAAAGGAAGGCGGTATGCCAAATCTAGCTAGAGTGTGCTTCATAAACAGCCAGTTGATTCTGTCGAAGGCCTTCTCGGCATCAGTACCTAGAAGAACCAGCGGCAGATGGGTCCTAAGGGCATATTGTACCAGCTGAATTACCCTGCAGGAGTTATGGTTGCCTTCCTTTCCAGGGACAAAACCACACTGTTCCGGGTGTATCAGGGAAGGGAGAAGGAGCTGGAGACGCGATGCCAGCACCTTCACCCACAGCTTCACATCAACATTCAGCAATGATATAGGTCTATAACTGCCACATTTAGTTAAGCCTTTGCCTTCCTTTGGTAGGATCGTAATGGTCGCTTCCTGAGCTTGGGGGGGGAGCATACCTCCTAATCGGGTAGCCTCACGCCAGGTAGCTAAATGTGGGAGAAGAGTGGCACTAAACACTTTGTAATAGCCTACTGGGAGTCCATCTGGGCCTGGGCATTTCCCCAACGGCATGGAGGCGAGGGTAGACTTTACTTCCTGTTCAGAAACTAGCTGAAGGAGGGAGATTTTATTCTCCTCAGTTAGTGTGGGCAAGCGAAGATGTTGGAGGAAATTATCTATATGTTGTACGGGGGTTGGGTCAAGGGGGTCTAGGGCTGGTTTCAGATTATATAAGTTCTGAAAATATTCCTGAAATTGAGCTGCTATGTCCTGCGTATTAGTGACTGTGGCACCCTGATACGACACAATCTTTTTAATGAAGGCGGAGTCTTTCCTCTTTTTAATTAAGTGGGTCATCATCCTGTTCCCCTTATTCCCATGGGCATAAAATTTGAATTTAGCATACTGGTAGTTTTTGGCATACCGAACATTTAGGTGGTCACGTAACTGTGTACGAAGGTCAGAAAGAGCTGATTGGGCTGCAAAGGCCCCTGAACGCTTCTGAATACACTCTAGCGCATAGATTTTAGACAGCAGGTCGTTAAGACGTGCCATGCGTTCTCTCTTGACCCTCGACCCCAGGGCTATCAACTCACCTCGAATTAAAGCTTTATGTGCTTCCCATGTTATAGCATGCGAGGTATCTGAAGCAGGGTTTTCTGCAAAGAAGCGTTGGAGTTTAGTGGTTAAAGTAGCTACATGGCCTGGGCTATCCAGGAGAGTCTTGTTTAGTCTCCATGACCAAGTCCTTGCCGGTAAGGCGTGGAGGGTCAGCGACATGGACACCGGTGTATGGTCTGAAATAGTAAAAGATCCAATGTTCACAGCTGTCAAAGCGCTCACATGCGATCTTGACAAAAACAGGTAGTCTAGTCTATGTGAGGAGCGGTGAACAGTGGATGCGTATGTGTAGTCCCTTGAGGACGGGTTGAATATCCTCCAAGAATCTAAAATATCTGTTTCATGAAGGGCTTTCTGTAAGCCAGCGAGTGCCCTCTGAGAGTGGACAGAGGTGGCGGTAGAGGAATCCAAGGCCGGGTTAAGAGCGACATTGAAATCCCCCCCAACCACCCTGATCCCCTTGGCAAAGTCTCTGAACCTAGACAGTGTACTGGACAACCATTTTATTTACTTCACATTAGGGGCATAAAAGTTTCCCAGTGACATCAGCAGGTATCCCACTTTACCCTTCACAAAGATGAACCGACCCTCAGGGTCAGTACAAACCACCAGTGGTTCAAAAGGGACAGATTTAGCTATCGCAATAGAGACGCCCCTGGAGGCCTTGGCATTACAGCTGTAGAACCAGTGCTTAAAATATTTGGTAGGGAGTTTAGGGACTGACATTGATTTAAAATGCGTCTCCTGTAAAAAGCAAATTTCTGAGCCGAACCTCTTAAGGAGTGTCAGCAGTTGAGATCTCTTTTGGGGGGTGTTCAGACCACGCACATTCCAGGAGGTTATATTAAGTGTCGCCATCATTATGAGGCAAGAGAGGGAGCACGGCATTTATGAGGGGGACCCGCTGATGCCAGGAGGGGCAACACAAGATATAAAACACAAGACAGGGAATGTCAGAGTAACAAATGTGGTAACTATTTGCCTATAAACAGGAAGCAACATTCTAAGGGCTGGGAACGGATCAGCGCAAGGAGAATTGAGCTGAGGGGGGTACATGAGGGAATCGGAGGGTACGCAGGACCATAACCTGTACATGATCCGCCTGATCGTCAGAACCGCGGGGAGTACTGCATGTAGAATAGGGTAAGCATATAACTGAACGTGTGTCAACCAGCCGCCCAACATTGTGAGCGTCGAGTAGTTAACCGAGTGTCCCACTAGTCCAGAGAACCTGGTGAGGCAGGGACTGGGACTGCAAAAACATACTCACAGCCTCAGATTATAGATAATCACGGTGAATTCAGGGTTAAGGATCTGTGAGTATTCATCTTCTTGGGCCTTGTCGGCTTCCCCTTCCATACTTGCATCCACTGGTCTGTAGCCGGTAGTTTCGGGAAATCCAGATGCTGCTCTGTAACCGCCAGCCAGGATGGGATGGGTATAGGATCAATACCTAGTAGCTCCCACGCCGCGGATAAGTCATCTGGGACTCTAATGGTACACCGCTTGCCATCATACAGGAATGAGAGGCCGAAAGGAAAAAGCCAACGGAAAAACACCTTCTTGTCACGTAGGTAGGAGGTCAAGGGTCTAAGAAGGCACCTCTTGTATAATGTGGAAGGAGCCAGATCTTGGTACAGCGAGACAGGGTCCCCATCAAAGGACAAGTCTTTGCAGACCCTCGCAGTGCGAAAGACCGTGGCAGTATCAGAGTAGCATAGAAGGGCACATACCACATCTCGAGGAGGCTCGCCAGCCGGCGGGACAGGGTGTAGGGCCCTATGAATGCGCTCTATGGAAATATTAGCCGCTTGTTCTGCACCCAGTAATTGGCCAAAAGTTTCTTCACTGCTTCCGATAGCTCCTGATGGGGCACCGTTTCAGGAATACCTTTAAAGCGGATATTCTTCCGCCTCCCGCGGTTCTCCTGATCCTCTATCTTCTCCAGCGCCATGTTCAGAGCATTCAGTTGTTGTTTGCAGCAAGTCTCAGTCGCCTTGCAGAAAGTGATAATGGCGGTTTGAGCGGTTTCCACTGTGTCCAGGCACTGTTCCATGTGGCTCACCTCAGCCTTAATGTCACCCAATTCCCGCATCGCCGGAGCAATAGCTTGAGAAAGGGCTCTCTTCAGGAAGGAGCGAGAAATAGGAATGGAGTCGCAAGTTTCAGATGCGTCCGTGACGCCAGTCACGCTGTCCTGGTCAGAGTCGTCTGGCTCTTCAAAGACTGCGGGGGCTGGAGGCGGCGGCGCTATGTTACTAAGGCGCGTAGGAGACAAGGCCTGTTTTTTGCGGAGGAATCTCTCCATTTCCCCAGCATTTTTCCTAGTCTTGGGAGTCTCCGGTGTGTCCCCCAACCTATCCTTCAGTGTTTTTACCATTTTGGAGGCTGGAAGACGCAAAATAGACAGGTACTCCGAGCGGTAAGACGGGAGCTCTGAGTTAAGCGGCCGTCTTGTATAGTGGTCAGGCTCCGCACTCCATGTGACGTTCATTTTTTAATGGCTGTCACATGGCAGCATTATTTTCACTGAATGGGGGCTATTCATGTGACCATTATTTTGATGGTCTGTTGTCATGGACCGTCAAAATATCAGTCACTGAAATGTATGGGAGATCTGTCAAAGTGGGTGCCCTTTGGGTGCAAGATGGCTGTGAAAAATGGATGTTTTTCATAACTGTTGTGCACAGTGTGAATCTAGCCTAAGCACACTTGGATGTGTGCATAAAGCCTAAGCTATGTCACTTGGATAGCTCATTGATTGAAATGGTCTAAAACTATATTAGATTTACCCCCAGAAATGCTCAGAATTTTGGCACATTTTACTCCACCTTCTATGCGTAAACACATTAAGAAAGCTGCCCCAATCTTCAAAAGAGGCTACAGCAAAAATAAGGCTGCATCTTCTCGCTGCACAGCTTGGCATTATTGACAGGTGTCCACCTGTTTGAATATAGGTATAGACCTGCCAATCTACTCAAGTCAGTAAAGAAGCAGCTTGGGAGAAAAACACCCAGCGTACACTTCTACCTATGCCTGATATGTTTCAATATGATGTGGTTAAGGCAACATGATTCTGCTACCAGGTTACCCTTTCATTATTATTATTATGTTAACTTATATAGCGCCATCATATTCTGCAGTGCTTTACAGACATTGACAGTCACTGTCCCATATAGGGGTCACAATCTACATTCCCTATCAGTATGTTTTTGGAGTGTGGGAGGAAACCGGAGTACCTGGAGGAAACCCACGCAAACACAGGGAGAACATATAAACTCCCTGTACATTCCTGTACATGTTGTATTTGTATTTGTATCTGCTTATCTTTGCTGCTGTAACACACTGAATTTCCCCATTGTGGGACTATTAAAGGACTATTATTATTATTATTATTAAACTCCTTGCAGATGTTGTCCTTGACAGGATTTGAACCCAGGGCTGCAGCGCTAACCACTGAGCCACCGTGCTGCCCATTATTAAAGGGAACCTGTCAGCAGATACAGTGCCACCACAACACCCAGCACCCTGGCCATATGCTCCACCATCCCTTCCTATGTACACCCCAAACATATATTCAGAATGTAGATCTAAAACATAGAATTGGAGCAACATTTTCAAAACAGAAAATGAATTATTTCTTTTAATTACTTTACAACTGGAGTTCTGCTTCATCCTTTTTTCCTAGCGCTCAGAATATAGGGTGCAGTGGTATCCAAATTATAATTCTTGCTGAGCACCAAGTGTTTGTCTACCTTGACGCCTTCCTGCTTGGTATGTTGCCCAGTTTTTGCCTTTTTGTTGCAGATTGAAGGATTGCTCATCAGCCTATACTTGGCAGACTATCAAGCTCTATATATGAAGAATTGTCTACCGTACATTGCCATTCTGATGTTCTCATTTTATTTTAATTTATGACTTTGTAATTTCATAAAGAATTGTTTTACTCTTATTAGTACATATTCTGTACAAATGATGTGAAAAATTGAACTATTGTTCCTTTTGTTTAGAATAGTTTCGCCCGTGTGATTGTAATGTTATTATTGGATAGTGTTAGAGCTCTCAAAAGCTTATGTTAGTGCTTACTTCAGTAAACAAATTGAAATCATGTCTCACCTTATACTTAAGTATGTACATATTTAGACACGTCTGTCACTGGCAGATAATCATGCAGATTTACGTCTGGTTATTTCTTAGATACTATTATGATTTTTTTTCTACGTATGTTACAAATAACGCTCAGGCTGAACATTGTGCTGTTCTCCCAGATAATCTCCTACTGACAGATTGGACAGTGTGCTTCCTCATGTTAAGTAAAGAAGGAGCTTATTAAGCAATTCTTGGAGCCTGAAGAAGTAAAGAAATGCACAAAAGATGTCAGAGACGTAGATGCGGTGGGTGTGGTCAAAAAGTGGCGGCCGCTGCCAGTCCTGTCTGTCTTATTAGTAATTGATTTTTTTTTATTCAACAAAACAGGGATAAACTAACTACTGTCTGCGGAGGAATTAATCAGTCTGTGGAACGCTCCGACTGATCCTGTGTAAGGAATGGTGCTGTTTATATTCATGATACTAGAATGTTTTTAGTTTATTACAAGTCAGGAATTGGACTGGATAGTTTGTTCTTGTTAATAAAAACTAAGTAATGTTAATAGATGTGATACAGTAGGTGTTTATGACAAACAGCCTTCGCTTTGCCACTTGTAATTTAATCTAGAGAAAATCCATTGTAAAATTTTTTGGCAATGGTTCCAGGAACAAGTGTTATCCCTTTCATAAATGTCAGAATTTTAATCTGATCAAAAATACTTAGGCAACGCGCGCACGGTTCTGCTATGCCTATCCTAGGGGAGAATATCTTTCTAAGGCAGAATTCAATGTAACATTCCACATCAAATGCATCAAATCAAATGTACAGTCATATGAAAAAGTTTGGGCATCCCTATTAATCTTAATCATTTTTAGTTCTAAATATTTGGGTGTTTGCAACAGCCATTTCAATTTGATATATCTAATAACTGATGGACACAGTAATATTTCAGGATTGAAATGAGGTTTATTGTACTAACAGAAAATGTGCAATATGCATTAAACCAAAATTTGACCGGTGCAAAAATTTGGGTACCCTTATCATTTTATTGATTTGAATACTCCTAACTACTTTTTACTGACTTACTGAAGCACAAAATTGGTTTTGTAACCTCACTGAGCTTTGAACTTCATAGCCAGGTGTATCCAATCATGAGAAAAGGTATTTAAGGTGGCCAATTGCAAGTTGTTCTCCTATTTGAATCTCCTCTGAAGAGTGGCATCATGGGCTCCTCAAAACAACTCTCAAATGATCTGAAAACAAAGATTGTTCAACATAGTTGTTCAGGGGAAGGATACAAAAAGTTATCTCAGAGATTTAACCTGTCAGTTTCCACTGTGAGGAACATAGTAAGGAAATGGAAGACCACAGGGACAGTTCTTGTTAAGCCCAGAAGTGGCAGGCCAAGAAAAATATCAGAAAGGCAGAGAAGAAGAATGGTGAGAACAGTCAAGGACAATCCACAGACCACCTCCAAAGAGCTGCAGCATCATCTTGCTGCAGATGGTGTCACTGTGCATCGGTCAACAATACAGCACACTTTGCACAAGGAGAAGCTGTATGGGAGAGTGATGCGAAAGAAGCCGTTTCTGAAAGCACGCCACAAACAGAGTCGCCTGAGGTATGCAAAAGCACATTTGGACAAGCCAGCTTCATTTTGGAAGAAGGTCCTGTGGACTGATGAAACAAAGATTGAGTTGTTTGGTCATACAAAAAGGCGTTATGCATGGCGTCAAAAAAACACAGCATTCCAAGAAAAACACTTGCTACCCACTGTAAAATTTGGTGGAGGTTCCATCATGCTTTGGGGCTGTGTGGCCAATGCCGGCACCGGGAATCTTGTTAAAGTTGAGGGTCGCATGGATTCAACTCAGTATCAGCAGATTCTTGAGAATAATGTACAAGAATCAGTGACGAATTTGAAGTTACGCCGGGGATGGATATTTCAGCAAGACAATGATCCAAAACACAGCTCCAAATCTACTCAGGCATTCATTCAGAGGAACAATTACAATGTTCTGGAATGGCCATCCCAGTCCCCAGACCTGAATATCATTGAACATCTGTGGAATAATTTGAAGCGGGCTGTCCATGCTCGGCGACCATCAAACTTAACTGAACTGGAATTGTTTTGTAAAGAGGAATGGTCAAAAATACCTTCATCCAGGATCCAGGAACTGATTAAAAGCTACAGGAAGCGACTTGAGGCTGTTATTTTTGCAAAAGGAGGATCTACTAAATATTAATGTCACTTTTCTGTTGAGGTGCCCATACTTTTGCACCGGTCAAATTTTGGTTTAATGCATATTGCACATTTTCTGTTAGTACAATAAACCTCATTTCAATCCTGAAATATTACTGTGTCCATCAGTTATTAGATATATCAAATTGAAATGGCTGTTGCAAACACCCAAATATTTAGAACTAAAAATGATTAAGATTAATAGGGGTGCCCAAACTTTTTCATATGACTGTATATAAAGGCCCTCAGGGCTGTCCTGAGTTAATCCTATTTTATAGGGATGCCCTAACAACTGCTTGTGAATGTTCTATGCAAAGTTTAAAAGGGAGTGTAATACGCAGGTATTCCAAAGCATTATAAAATATAAAAATCTCCTAGTGTAACAGTAAAATGAACACAAATTTAATAATAAGAAATGGAAAGAAATTTAAAGGGATTGTCCACTTTCAGACAAATATTTAGAGACAAACGTTATTATTTGTATAATTGTAAGGGTCTTGCCAAACGTAGCAATACCCTGGCACTACTGCAGTGGTCTGGGAGGAAGGACAGAGACAAGTGAGCCCTAATCTCACCCCAGCCACTGTCCCTTCCTATTGCCTCAGTTACCCTAAACGGTAAAAGGACAACTCGAAGACAAGCCCTATACTGGGTAAGTGACACAGAGAACAGGACAAGACAAAACAACACAGAAGCAAAGTGAGCAAGTCAAGGGGTCCGTAACAAACGAGCAAAGAAGTACAAAGTCAAAATCCAAGAGAATAGTCAGAGGCAAGCCAAAGGGTCAGAGAATCAAGTAACAAAGTATCAAGGAATATAGTAAAGAGAGCAGACAAAACACAAGTGCAATAACCGTCAACTTGCTGAGAAATGACATCCTGTATATAGAAAGTCTGGGCCCAGCCACAGATCTGATAGGTACACAGGCTGTCAATCACACAGGCCAGGAAGAGATTAACTCTATGCAGTCCAGAGAGAAATGTTCCTAATTACACGGGTGTGGCTTTACACAGCAAGGGAACTAGGACCATGTTCAGACTGAGCATCAAGAAACTTACACAAAGAACCAAACTGAAGACGCCTCCTTCGCCACAGCGTGCGAGCGGAGGGCGGCGCCGAGACCCGAAACGGCAGAGACATTACAATAATAAAAAGTTGTACAATTTTCCAATATACTTTCTATATCAATTCCTCACCGTTTTCTAGATCTCTGCTTGCTGTCATTCATTCTGCTTACCTCTAGTGGATGAAATTCTGAGCATGGTCATGTGATGTACAGTCCATGGTCATGTGATGGACACACAGGTGCACAGCTCATTATAGTCACAGCACAGTAATCAGACATCTGCCTGGTAACGAGCTGTGCACCTGTGTGCTCATCACATGACCATGGACCGTAAATCATATGACCATGGTCAGAGTTCTATCCACTAGAAGTAAGAGAATGACTAACAGCAAGCAGAGATCTAGAAAACCAGGAGGAATTGATACAGAAAGTAAATTGGAAAATGTATATCTTTTTATTATACAAACAATATTTGTCTCTCAATATTGGTCTGAAAGTGGCCAACCCCTTTAAGATGTGCAAATAAAAAGTAAATCTAAGTATAAAAGTAAATATATAAAGGTATAATAATAAATCAAATGATGTAAAAAAGTTTTTGTTAAATAAAAGCCATAAAGCAAAACTACATATATAAAGTGTCCAAGAATTTTTACCACCCTTGGGCCTCCTTCACATGATCGAACTTTTGATCCACAAATTAGTGTCAAAGTACTGACACATGCACTTCTATGGGTCCAGACACATGACCATGTTTTTTTGCGGTCTTGTGTCTGTACTGTATACAAGGGCTGCAAATTATGAAGCATGTCCTATTTTTGCCTGCATTTGCGGCACATACAAGTGTAGGGGATAATGCAAGTCTTTTTGCGGATCCGTGATTGTGGATGACATGTGGACATGTTTTTTGTGGATCAGTGTTTGTGGACAGTAAAAGCCACTATGTTCGAGTGAAGTAAGCCGTAGGATAAGTTTGCCCAGCATTACCTTCATATGAGGTTGGGTTCACACTTGCACCGGCACTCCGTACGCCGTGAATCAGACCTAAATTCACTTGAATGGGTTTTTAAAGCAATGCGCCGGTGTGTGCTTACACCCTCTGCGCCGCAAAGCTGTTTTTTTTCGTCGGAAACAAAGTCGGACATGCAGGACTTTGTTTCTGACGGAAAAAAATGGCTTTGCGGCACAGAGGGTGTAAGCACACACTGGCACATTGCTTAAAAACCCATTCAAGTGAATGGGTTTTTAAGCAATCCGTCTTAAACTTTTCCCTACATTGTCCCAATCCTTTTTTCCGACATTTAGGTCGGATTCACGGCAGATGGAGTACTGGCGCAAGTGTGAGCCCACCCTGAATAGAAAAACAGACTGAACAGTAAAGATAGATCCATAAAATGACAGACACCTACAAATTCGAGGGACTCCATTGACAATAATGAGGTTTACATTCTTCATCAATTTGCCAGATGGAAATATCCTGCATGTAGAACTTTTTTTTTGTCCACAATTTTAGACAGATTCTGCGACAACGATTCCTAACACCGTCTCAGATGCAAATGTGAACATAGCCATACAAAGTAATCTGTAAAATTAGACCTAAATAAGCCACAGTAGAATTTATATTTTTCGGTTCAAAAATAACATGATTTGAACTAAATTTTATATACCAAAACCTGTTACCATAAAAAATGTTTCAAGTCCTCACATAGCAAAAGAAATAAGTAAAAAATGATGTACCATAAACCAGAATAATCTGCATACTTAGGCTTCACACATACGAACATATTTTTTTTTGTCTATGTGCTATCCATTTTTTCTAACGGACCTATTCATTTCTGTCCATGCATGGGCCATGGGACTCAACCACAAAATTCTGGGCAAATTCATAGCTCAGGTATTTATATGCAAAATAATAGGTTTAGGGTGACAGTGGCCCCCTTACCTACTGAGCACCTATGCAGCTGCACAGGTTGCACTAATGACATGTCCGCCCTCTTTTTTTTTTTTTTTTTTACTATTAATCATTATTTTTCCATTTACATGGCCGATTTTTATTATTAACCCCTTAAGGATACAAACATTTTTCGTTTTTGCTTTTTCGTTTTTCCCTCCCCACATTCCAAGAGCAATAACTTTTTCATTTTTCAGTTCACAGACTCACATGATGGCTTATTGTTTGCAAAACAAATTGTACTTTGTAATGGTACCATTCGATATGCTGTGCAATGTACTGGGAAGCTGGAAAAAAATTCAGAATGAGGTGCAATTGGAGAAAAAATGCATTTGCTCCACTTTCATATGGGTTTAATTTTTGTGACGTTCACTGTGTGGTAAAAATGACATGTTACCTGTATTCTGTGGGTCAGTACAAACATGGCAATACCAAATTTATATAGTATTTGTAATGTTTGGATACCTTTTAAAAAATGAAAAAAAATTTGTGTCGCCATATTGTGACACCTGTAACTTTTCCATATTTTCATGTATGGAGCTGGGTATGGCGTCTTTTTATGCGGGACTAGATGATGTTTTACTGATACCATTTAGGGAAAGATCTGATGTTTGATCACTTTTTATTAAATTTTTTATAGGAGGCAAAGTGTTAAAAAAAATGCTATTTGGCTATTTAGATTTTTTTCGCCGCTATGCCGTTCACTGTATGGGATAAATATTTTAATAGTTCGGGCATTTTGGAGCGGGGGGGGGATACCTAGTATGTTTAAGTTTACTTTTGTTTATTTACTTTTATATCTGATCTAGAGAAAGGAGGGTGATTTAAACTTTTATGTTTTTTTATTTTTTTTATACTTTTAATTTTTTTTTTTTCTTTTGCTTTGTTTCCCTTGAAACATAGGGGGTCTGATCGCTCATACTATTCACTGTGATACTACTGTATCGCAGTGAACAGCAAAATGCCTCTGGCAGCATGCAAAAGATCTAATGCAATGACAAGCCTGGGAGCCTTCAATAGGCTGATGATGTTCAGGAGGGCAGCAATCAGTGAAAAAATGGTGCCGCCGGTGGCGCCTGCACAGTTAACAAGGTTAACAGCCGCGATCGGTGCAGGCACTGATCGCTGCTGTTAGCGGCGGGTCCTGGCTGTATTACACAGCTGGCATCCGCCCTGTATGGAGAGAGCTCAGCTCCTGAGCTCTCTCCATACACCCCTTCACACCCAATCAGGTACATGTATGTGATGTAGGGTTAAGGGGTTAATGCTTGTATTTGATTGAATCAATATTATAATTGCCTTGTGTGAATAGGATGTTTTCTTGGACTAGGAATATTGTCAGATAATTGTCATTAAAGGGGTTTTCCAAGCCTAGATATTGATGGACTATCCACAAGGTAAACTGACAACTTGTAATCTTACTAAGGAGCTGGCGAGGCCACCAGATCTGCACATGGTATGGAGCAAGAAGCACATAGCTCTGTACACTGCACAGTGGCCGTGCTGGGTACTGCAGCACAGCCCCCATTAAAGTGAATGTCGCTAAGCTACAACAGGAACATAGAGACTCTGTGTGCCATTGTAAGGCAGATACATGAGGCCTCCCGGTATCTAGCTTTTCCTTTTATACAATTCATAATTACTTTAAAAGAGAATATAAAGATGCAGTTTCGGAACATAAAACCAGACAGGTAAAGTCATTACTCTTGTGTGGTCTTACACAATATATATTTGTTTTCATACACAGTGTACAGCAAGTCAAGTACTATGAGAAGAGTAGAAATTGAGATAATGATCAGACAAATACCTGTCTAAACAACACCATTAAACTAGTCCAGGGAAAAATAAGTATGTAAATATACCAGTTAGACCTATACAGTAGTTATTTCATTTCCATACATCGTAAGGGGTTAATAAGTCATACTGCCAGCTCCGCCATGGCACATACAGGTATTCCCAATGCCATTGTCTTACTCCCTAATGCCTTTCTTCAGAGCTTATGCTGAAGATTAAGAAAACAGCCTTTGTTCCGTGACAAAGCAGAGACACGCCAGGGACCCACCCTGCTCTGCCTTTTCTTAGCTGGCTGCGGTAATTATACTGTGGAAAGCCAGCTAATAGCTCTGATTCTGCCACCTACTAGAGCGTGAGTCATCTAATTGAACACTATTGTCTTCTCTGCTACAAGTGAGCATTATGTATGTTCTTCTGATATAGAGGAACCATTTGGTAAAGGGGGGAAAGTTATTGACAGTGATCCAGTCATTTTTCTCAATAGTATGGACATCTAGTGAGAAGATTATGTAAAGAAATAAGCTGACAAATTACTCATGCAAATTACCTTACAATGCATGTAATATACAGTATTATACCCTATATTGTGGATTCCTTAACACTAATACCACTCAGTAAAACTGAGGCCATCACTCCTCTTCACCCACACGTTTACAGCGAGGCGGAGTTTGGATAGACCATTGGTTAAGTGTGTGTCCTGATGCTCCATACAAAGTAATTGCAAGCATAGAATAGCCAGACACAATCATTTATTACATAAGGTCTAGACAGCATTGGGATATGGAACAAAATTCTGCACAGGTCTTATGCCTGTTCGTTTTGCTGCTCCGTTTTGTACAAATGATAGGGTCCATGAAAAACATGGATGGCACATTTTCACGGACTTGTAAAAAAATGCAGTATCCGATTCACATAGGGAAAACATTGTTTGATTCAGGGTGACCCTAACCTATCTATCTGCAGGGCTGGGTTGGTAAACTGGGTTATGGTGAGAGACTTCATCCTAAAGGAATTATGAAAACAGTGGTTGCGATTTACGGAAAAAAAAAATACAACAGAATTCTAGCAAAATTTAATTAAAAAACTAGTGTACATATCATGCACCAATGTTATTACATAATTTTGACTCTATTTAGACCTCAGTAGGTAAAAAGTGTTAGGAAGACGATGTGGAGTCATACAATGTGTTAGATTTATAAATGTTGCGTATCATTATTTTAGTACAAAAGATTTGAATAAACTCTGTATTAGTGAATAGTACAGGTAATTTTGTAATATATCTTAGCAGAGAGAAATGTCTCTTTCTGCTCTTATTGGGTTGTTTCCCTGTTAGCCCTATATTAGCTAAAATGACTCTCACTGTGAAAATTACCCCCTGTATCCATCTTCAGAGTGCAGGTCACATGACTCAGATGACTGATCTCTATGGAAGTTTGTGGAGTGAGTATTAATTTCAAGAGATATAAGAAGAAAGACTTAAGCTGGTGCTAAATCTAAACTGGAGCTTTCTATCACAAATCAATACTTCTCTATGTATTTGCTTCATGTCCTGGGGCAGTTTCTAAGTGAGAGAGAGACAGTTATGGAGCAGATCCTCCTTTACTTACTGTGTATAGTGTATGGCAGCTAGTCTCAAGCCACAGGTGCAGAGAAAACTGCAAAATAAATTTAAATAGAGCCTGCAAAGAGGAAACATGCTAAAAATTGCAGAATATAACTCAGAATGATCAAATATAGTGTTATTTTGTATGTACATGCACTGTAATACTGATTTATACAAGGTTTGTAGAAAGGTAAGGTATGCTTTAAAGTAAGCCAGCCAAAAGGTGGTGTAAGAAAGAGAAAACTATCTAACATGTCTAGTAAGATTCATCAAATTTATCATACAGAGAGTACCACTGGAGCCTATCTTATCTATTTTTATGCTGCAGACAGTTTTGATCAATTATGCTCAATGTATGGACAATAAAGCAATAACTTAGGCAGAGTTCACACTACCATTGGATTCCGTTATGAAAGTGTCCGTTAAAAAAAAAAGGACACCTATCATAACAGACATTAACGGATCATTAAATGGATCAGTTAAAAAAAACGGACACATTAGCATCAGTTAGCATCAATTAGCATCAGTTAGCATCAATTGTTTTTTTTATACTGTCAGTTTTTGTTTCAGCTTTCTGAGCATGGCGCAGAAAAACGGACACAAAATAACGGACATTAACTGATGGCTATCAGTTACTGTCCGTTATAAGTCCGTTACCCATAGTCTTCAATGTTAAAAAATAACGGACACTTGCCGTCCGTCAATAAGCCATTTTTTTAAATGGACACAAAAGTCCTGCATGTAAGATTTTTTTGTCTGTGAAAAAAAATGGACTTGTGACTGATTAGGTATAAATGGACATTAACGGACACTGATGGACACAAGATAAAATCCCATTGAAAATAATGGAAATTTTAATGGATTTCTGATGGTTCAGCTAGTGTCCGTTGCTAAAATCTTGTAGCAGACAATAACAACGGACACTACTGATGGTCACCAACGGTAGTGTGAACGCCCCCTTAGTTAGAACTAGTAGCCCTATAGTGTAAAGTCCACACATAGCATCATAATATACAATATACAGATGTGTCCTTGATAACCTTAGCCCAAATTTAGGTAAGGACTCCAATATAAACAAATTCAATATAATATTGCAACAAGCTAGCAAAACCCTTGATAGGATCCATTTCAAAATACAACCACTGGGTGGTGACACATTGACTCATAGGCATTTTATGACAGAATATCTCAAAATCATGTTTTTGTTCCTGTTTTTTTTTATATATAAAATTGGTCATCCTTCCACACACATCTCGGGATGCATTACTCTTTATGCATTCCTAAGTGACTTACCTTACAAAGCAGAAATTATGTTCATCCTAGTTATGCCTGATCTTCTGTCAGTCACTATTTTCCAATAACGGAAATGGTTCCCAGCAAAGGAAATCATTTCATATTCCAGATGAATATGGGAATGATCATTTTCCAAACTGTTGAATTTAATGGTAGGCACTGCCATCATGTTGTCCTGGCAAACATTTCATTTTCTTATAGACATTTTAATTAGAGCTTATAGTTAGGTCAATATTATTTGGTAAATATCAAGGATATAGTTCAAAGGTCAAAGAAAGCAGCAAGTCCCTAATGGCAAGGTCGCCTCTAAGGTCAAAGGGTGTTATTAGATGGGATGATTGCATTAGAAATGGTTGCTAAAAATGGTGTACCCCTTATTCACTCATATATAAAGAACATTTTGTTTTGTCTGTTTTAAATCAATTACTGTATGTTCAAAACACTGTTTATAGCATAATCTGATATATAGTATAATGTAATATAATGGATTATGAAATACAGTAAAATAATGTAATACATTACATATTCATACATACATTATACATACATACATTCATATTCATACATTACATTACATACATACATGTAATACATTACATATTCACATATAACATATGCCATGAGCAGTACTAACTAGCGAGCTACACATTTAATCCTCTAGGAAAAGAAGCAGTAATAGCAGGGCAAACTTTCCAAGTCAGTTGCATCAGTTTGTAAATCTTTTTTTTACTACATCCTCATTAAATGCTTTAAAAAAGAAAAGGCTACTGTGGAAATACAATAGTGGAACAAGGGCGGATATAGAAAGGCAATCCATAAATATTCTTCAAAAGCTGAGATGTTTATGACTTATACTGTTTAATATTGCCAAACTGGAGGAAGTAAGTATAAAATATGACTAAAACTTATACCTTACGGCTGAAAATAGAATGCAAACATTATAGGTTATCATTTTTGATTGAGTAGGTTCACTCTTTTTGGTACTGATTTAGTCACATTTACAAAATGGCTTCCCAAGTTCTCAACATCACGGAAAGGCCTGACTGGAGGGACTATACAGGCTCACCCCAGTAGTAATATGGAAAATAAGTAATGGGTAATCAACATCTAATGGACTAAAAAATATAGTAACTGGATAAATGCAACAAATACTCTTCCTGCTTATGGACAAAAATGTATTTTTGTATATAATCACAACAGATATAAAATATAATGTAACAATGAATAGAAATATAGAAAAACATGCATATAAGATATAAATATCATTTGCAGAACATAAAATTAGTTGAAAATGATATTAGTTGCAGAAGATGCAAAAAATATTGGCCGTTAAAAGTTGGACATTTTGGTGTACACCATATTTGTCTGTATTATTGGAGTTGTACATTCTATTGCTGGATACTAGATCTCAGGACTCTATGTCGTATCTTATTGTGATTGTGGACTGTGCTATGATTTCAGATTCATACTAACCTTTAACAATATCATACTGTGCTAATTGTGCATTATTTTTATGATTTTTATGGTTGTGTTTTTATATTGTAGGAGTCTATCTTACATGCACATTTTTCTTTTTATCATTATGTTATATTCTATATCTGTTGTGATTATATGTAAAAAATTTATTTTTAGCCATAAGCAGCTTTAAGGGAGGTTATTTGTTTCATTTATCCAGGGAATCATCCAGCATAAAGCTGGACTTGCTTGCATTGGGCCTTTGGCAGGTCCTGTGCTGACCTATTGCTTGTCCAACCCTGATACCACATTTAGGCTAAGGCTCCATATAGCCAGCTGCAGCCAAAAAGAGCTGTGAAACCCATCAAAGTTTTCCCCACAGTGCTTTTATAGAAAGGCAATCCATAAATCTTCTTCAAAAGCTGAGACTCTATTATACCTATATGGAAAAAGCCAGGTAGGTATAATTGACATGCTGCGATTTACAAAAACGCCACAGCTGTGGATATTTTTATGCAATGTGTGGATGGGATTAGCCAGAATCCCATCCACTTTGCAGTTACTTTAAGACGCAACGTGGGGCCCTGGCCTTACAGTGGAGAAAAAAAGTATTTAGTCAGCCACCAATTGTGCAAGTTCTCCCACTTAAAAAGATGAGGCCGGCCTGTAATTGTCATCATAGGTAGACCTCAACTATGAGAGACAAAATGAGAAAACATATCTAGAAAATCACATTGTCTGATTTTTAAAGAATTTATTTGCAAATTATGGTGGAAAATAAGTATTTGGTCAATAACAAAAGTTCATCTCAATACTTTGTTATATATCCTTTGTTGGTAATGACAGAGGTCAAACGTTTTCTGTAAGTCTTCACAAGGTTGGCACACACTGTTGCTGGTATGTTGGCCCATTCCTCCATGCAGATCTCCTCTAGAGCAGTGATATTTTGGGGCTGTCGCTGGGCAATACGGACTTTCAACTTCTTCCAAAAGTTTTCTATGGGGTTGAGATCTGGAGACTGGCTAGGCCCTCCAGGACCTTGAAATGCTTCTTACGAAGCCACTCCTTCGTTGCCCTGGCGGTGTGCTTGGGATCATTGTCATGCTGAAAGACCCAGCCACGTTTCATCTTCAATGTCCTTGCTGATGGAAGGAGGTTTGCACTCAAAATCTCACGACACATGGCCCCATTCATTCATTCATGTACACGGATCAGTCGTCCTGGTCCCTTTGCAGAGAAACAGCCCCAAAGTATGATGTTGCCACCCCCATGCTTCACAGTAGATATGGTGTTCTTTGGATGCAACTCATCATTCACTCTCCTCCAAACACGACGAGTTGTGTTTCTACCAAACAGTTCTACTTTGGTTTCATCTGACCATATGACATTCTCCCAATACTCTTCTGGAACATCCAAATGCTCTCTAGCAAACTTCAGACGGGCCCGGATATGTACTGGCTTAAGCAGGGGGACACGTCTGGCATTGCAGGATCTGAGTCCCTGGCGGCGTAGTGTGTTACTGACGGTAGCCTTTGTTATGTTAGTCCCAGCTTTCTGCAGGTCATTCACTAGGTCCCCCCGTGTGGTTCTGGGACTTTTGTTCACCGTTCTTGTGATCATTTTGACCCCACGGGGTGAGATCTTGCGTGGAGCCCCTTATGGAGGGAGATTATCAGTGGTCTTGTCTGTCTTCTATTTTCTAATTATTGCTCCCACAGTTGATTTCTTCACACCAAACTGCTTGCCTATTGCAGATTCAGTCTTCCCAGCCTGGTGCAGGTCTACAATTTTGTTTCTGGTGTCCTTCCACAGCTCTTTGGTCTTCACCATAGTGGAGTTTGGAGTGTGACTGTTTGAGGTTGTGGACAGGTGTCTTTTATACTGATAACAATGTCAAACAGGTGCCATTACTACAGGTAATGAGTGGAGGACAGAGGAGCCTCTTAAAGAAGAAGTTACAGGTCTGTGAGAGCCAGAAATCTTGCTTGTTTGTAGGTGGCCAAATACTTATTTTCCACCATAATTTGCAAATAAATTCTTAAAAAAATCAGACAATGTAATTTTCTAGATATGTTTTCTCAATTTTGTCTCTCATAGTTGAGGTCTACCTATGATGACAATTACAGGCCGGCCTCATCTTTTTAAGTGGGAGAACTTGCACAATTGGTGGCTGACTAAATACTTTTTTCCCCACTGTATATTTAGGATGCATACACAGGTGGCTGATATTTTCCAGTCCAGATTTTGCTGGGAATGTTTCATACAAATTTTGTGACAGGTTTGCATCAGATTTTACCCCATACATTGCAAAGTGTCAAATCCACAGTGAAAATTTGCAGCTTTTCTTTAATCTATTGAGTGTGTTGAGGATCTGCACATCAGTAGAACACTATTATTTCTGCTTGGATTTCTTCCACAATGTATGGATGGTTTTTCCCCAGATTTAGTAGTAAATTTCTCCTGGTGACAAATTTAAAAATGTGAAAATTTCAGCTTTCCAAAATGGCAGCTTTTCAGTCAAAGCAGGTGCATTTAGAAGGAGTAATGTCTGAAGTCACACCTGGGCCCTGGAACCTGAGGGAGCAAAAGATCCATCTACTCCATATACGGAGACTAATACTTTAAATGGCATATAATATTTTGGTGTACGTGTTATAGATTTTGTTTTGGGGTCCAGACACTTCAAATTTAGTTTATTGGTATAGATATCACATTTGCTTGTCAATATGAACAATTCACCACCAGGTATAGCGGTTACACACCCTTCTGGTTTGTTTGTGACCACCCATATTATAGGAAAGTTTCTCGATTTTTCGCAAGTCAGGCCTTTCCGTGATATTGAGAACTTGGGAAGCCATTTTGTAAATGTGACTAAAGCAGTACCAAAAAGAGTGAACCTACTCAATCATAAATGATAACCTATAATGTTTGCATTAAATTTTCAGCCGTAAGGTATAAGTTTTAGTCATATTTTATACTTACTTCCTCCAGTTTGGCAATATTAAACAGTATAAGTCATAAACATCTCAGCTTTTGAAGAATATTTATGGATTGCCTTTTTATAAAAGCACTGTGGGAAAAACTGTGATGAGTTTTCACAGCTCTTTTTGGCTGCAGCTGGCTATATGGGGCCTTAGCCTAAATGTGGTATCATGGTTGGACAAGCAATAGGTCAGCACAGGACCTGCCAAAGGCCCAATGCAAGCAAGTCCAGCTTTATGCTGGATGATGACCTGGATAAATGAAACAAATAAATCCCTTAAAGCTGCTTATGGCTAAAAAATAATTTTTTACATATAATCACAACAGATATAGAATATAACATAATGATAAATAGAAAAATGTGCATGTAAGATAGACTCCTACAATATAAAAACACAACCATAAAAATCATAAAAATAATGCATGTACCGCACTATTAGCAATGTCACAGTATGATATTGTTAAAGGTTGGTATGAATCTGAAATTATAGCACAGTCCACAATCACAATAAGATACGACATAGAGTCCTGAGATCTAGTATCCAGCAATAGAATGTACAACTCCAATAATACAGACAAATATGGTGTACACCAAAATGTCCAACTTTTAACGGCCAATATTTTTTGCATCTTCTGCAACTGATATCATCTTCAACTAATATTATCTTTTGCAAATGATATTGATATCTTATATGCATGTTTTTCTATATTTCTATTCATTGTTACATTATATTTTATATCTGTTGTGATTATATACAAAAATAATTTTTTGTCCATAAGCAGGAACAGTATTTGTTGCATTTATCCAGTTACTATATTTTTTAGTCCATTAGATGTTGATTACCCATTACTTTTTTTCCATATTACTATTGGGGTGAGCCTGTATAGCCCCTCCAGTTGGTACCCACTGCTTTTAAGTGCCACGCAGACCACAAATTGCTGATGAACTGCAAATACCAGCATACCCTGAAAATAAAAGTACTTCCACATGAACCTCTGCCATAGAGATGGAGACATACAAGCTGTGTTTTCTAAGTGAATTGAGGCTTGACTTACTGTAGCCCTTAGTAATCTCACTTATGGAAACATGTATGTATGGATAGAGAAGCAGTTGGGAATATTTTAATGTTGGACTTTAATGCTGAAATGCCTTGTCACAATTCTGGAGGACAAATCCTTTATGCTAAGCTGAATCTGTACAATTATACTATAGCATTTACATGCTTTACAATACACATACTGTATATCAAGCTATGGTTATGTCTTTGGCAGCCTCAAAACTATTATATTACATCAATGACAGAATAAAACTCTCATAATGACTGCATAAAGCTGATGAAATTACACCCATTAGTAGCATATAACCGTAATAATATTAACTGGCATCCCATGTTCCACACAGAAATTCACTATTAATGTATGAGGCACCTGCTGGTGCATTGTAAATGCTGCATGAGTATATACCACTGGGTGCTATACTACCCACTACGTATATAAGATTCACACTGCAAATTACTAGTGCATAGCTAAGTACATACAGTCATGTAATAAAGTAAGACTATCCCATGAACAGTGTTATTCTTTATTATTAGTATCATGATACAAGTGATAGGTGATACAACTAAGCAAAAAACACTTACAAATTTCTTTTCTTTCAGCTTTTACTTGGATTTACTGTATGCTGTGTGCATCTGCCTAAGTGAAGGCTTTTCACATGAGAGCTGATTGACATGCTATACAGTATTAAGCCCTTGGATTTGCATAAGTGCGCTGCTTTGCAGCAGAATAATAGGCAGAGGCGTAGCTAGCGGGGGGGCAGAGGGAGCGGCCGCCCCGGGCCCACTGACTCTTTGCGGCCCACCCCCGGGCCGCCATTAATACATCCTTTATTTCTAACTAGATCGGTGTCTGCAGACACCGATCTAGTTACAATGCTTCCTGGTGCTTAACTGTCTTGTAAACTGCAAGCCACTTCAGGCCTGCGGTTTACAAGACCCCGAGACCACAGACCGATATCTTCTTCTAAGCACAGGCAGCGCGATGACGTCACAACATCGCCCCGCGCTCAGACACAGACGTCATGCGCGTGGACAGGGAGGAAACGGCGGCTCCGTTCATCAGCATCGCAGGTAGGTGAGTATGATTTTTTTTTTGTGGGTATATTAATAGAATAAGGGGTGGTTAGGAGGGGGGGAAATCTAACTATAAAGGGAGGATTCATTAGGGGGCATTATGACGATGGGGGGTCATTTATATAAGGGTTATTAGGGGGTATTATGAATACAAGGGGGGAGGTTATTTATATACGGGGCCATTAGGGAGCATCATTTATATTAGGGGGTATTATGAACATAAGGAGGTGGTCATTGATATAAGGGGTAATTAGAGGTGCAGTATTTATGTCAGGGTGAATTGGGTATAATATGAGTGTCAATTAATTTAATTAAAGTTGCACTTGCACCTTATTAAGACTAAGGCCCCATGTAGCGGGCTGCAGCAAAAAAAAGCGCTGCAGGAAAAAGCGCAACGGTAACATGTTTTTTCCCACAGAGCTTTTCACAGAAGGTCTGCAGAGGTTTCCCCTGTGGACTTTCTGTTTTCAATACACCTAAATGGAAACCGCCGGTGTTTCCATAGGTATAATTGCAACGGTTTTGGAAATCGCAATGTGTCTGCTGCACGTATTTTTCCGCAGTGTGTGGATGGGATTTGCTAGAATGTTGCGTTTTTTTTCAGTGGGTTTTCGCCACATGGAGCCCCCATCCCTACTTTGCAGTATAATATGCACAGCGGATAATCCGCGATTTCCAAAACAGTCGGTGTTTTGGAAATCGCAGAATGTCAATTATACCTACGGAAATGCTGGCGGTTTCCCTATAGATATAATTGAAGTAGAAAGTCTGCAGAGGAAACCTCTGCGAACTTTCTGTGCAAAGTGCTGCTGGAAGAACCGCGATGCGTCGCTGCCGCAGTTTTTCCCGCAGCTCTTTTTTGCTGCAGGACGCCACATGGGGCCCCGGCCTTAAGGCGTTTTCCAGCTCATTTTTATTGATGATCTATCCTCAGAATAAAACATCAATAAGAGATAAGTGATTCCCCACTGATCAGCTGTATGAAGGGGCTATGGCGCCTGTTTATATCACACGCTGTCTGTTTATAGTGACCGTGTGATGTAATTCCAGCCTTGTCACATAGACGTGTATAGGACGAGGCTGTAGTTACATTACATGGCCACTATGAAAAGAATGACACTATGTAAACAGAGAAGGGGTCACGGCGCTTACACAGGTACCACGGTTCATTCAAACAGTTGTTCCTTGGGGGTCCCGGGTATTGGAACCCCAAAAATTTTTTTCCCCTTTTTTTTCCTTATTAATTAGGAAACACCTGGGGCATTATTAATAAGGGGCAAATTATCTAAAGAGGACCTTTCACATCCTCATGTATATGCGGTTTTACATACCGCTAGAAAGCCGACAGCGCGCTGAATTCAGCACACTGCTGGCTTTCCCGTTATATGCCCCGGGGCTGGAGATATCGGGGGTCTAAATTTCACCGTTCACTGTCAGAAGGGCGTTCCTGACAGTCTAGCTGGGCTGTGAGGAAAGCCCTCCCTGACTGTGCTCGTCCATAGCGCTGTACTGAGGGGGCGTTCCTCACAGCTCAGCGTCATAATTGGGCAGTAAGGAACTCCCCCTCTCTCTGTACTCGTCCATAGCCGAGTACTGTCTGAAAGGCGTTCCTGACTGTCTAGCTGTGCTGTGAGGAACGCCCTCCCTGACTGTGCTCGTCCATAGACTTGTACTAGGGGGGGCGTTCCTCACAGCTCAGCGTCATCACTGGGCTGAGTACACCCCAGTACAATTCTATGGACGGGTACTGTAAGGGAGGGCGTTCCTCACAGCGCAACTAGACTGTCAGGAACGCCCTTCTGACAGTGAACGGTGAAATTTAGACCCCTGATATCTCCAGCCCCCGATATAACGGGAAAGCCGGCAGTGTGTTGAATTCAGCACACTGTCGGCTTTCTAGCGGTATGTAAAACCGCATATACATGAGAACGTGAAAGGTCCTCTTAAAGGGGTGCAAAGGGAAGTTATTAGTTTAAAAATGCACTTAGGGGTATTATTCATTATGGGGGGTTATATTATACATTTTATAATTGGGGTAACAGCAGGATGGGTGTGCAGGTGAGGACAATGTGGGTCAGGTGCCTGGAAAAGTGAGGAGCCAAAGATGTCTGTGCTGCAAACTTTACAGAGACTGGAAGAAGTGGTCATGGCCGTGCAGATGAAGGAGATGCGGAATGTGAACGATTAGTCAGAGACATCACCGGTAAGTCACTAAATGCTACTGCCCTGTATTCACCTAAATCGTCTGCAGAGCCCTGTGTAGAGCCACTATATACCACTATACGTTCACCGTATACTGATAGTATCGGTATACAAACATGTCCAAGTAGGGGGCCCACTTGGACATGTTCGCCTCCCCTGTGCTAAACCCCTAGCTACGCCTCTGATAATAGGATACCTCTTTGACTACTGTACACATCTGGGAGATATTCAGTGTACTTCTATGAGGCTGCAGACTGGCCTGGTGCAACTGTGCACCCCCCAGCAATTGGTTGTCAAAGTTATGTTTACAGTTTAACCATTGAGAATTTATGTGTGTATTGTTGTGTTTCATTTTTTGGTGCTAGTAGTGTGGCCCAGTGGTTTACACCATTAACCTTGCAGCACTGGGGTCCTGGATTCAAATCTGTCCAAGGACAATATAGAGTTTGTATGCATGGTTTTCTCCCACATGACAAAAATATATTGATAGGTAAATGCACATCCCATGAAACAACTAATCCTTGTGGGTGTTGGGGATGAGCGCCTGTTTGGTAGCTACTAACTCTCTTAGTACATAACACTCCCTGCTCTTTGTGTCCCTTGTGTGAGAAAAGTGCATAACAAATGTTTGTCCTTATGTACAAGCGGAACTTTACTTGCGCGTAGGTGTTGCACCATGCACCTCCCATGGTATAATCCCACTTGGAGCACGGGTTCTTATCAATTGGAGGGCCTCCCCACCTTTCCCAGAGTCAACATTAAACAAGATTCGTTGGTCTGGGTCGCGGCTACTGCATTACAAGAAACCAAAGACCTGGTCCATGAGTGTGTTAGGTAGTGTCGCCTATTAAAGTATTAAAAAACATCTGGTGGTTCTTCCTTCTACATCACATCACCACTTGGTGTAGTTGCCCTGAATTGTTATAAGTACAGTAACAGGTGCCATTTTGCATGGTAAATGCCAAAGGGGTGCAGACTCCACCAACATATTGTTCTTGAGACACAAATGGCGAAGCAA
Source organism: Leptodactylus fallax (assembly GCA_947044405.1). Classification (NCBI taxonomy): domain Eukaryota; kingdom Metazoa; phylum Chordata; class Amphibia; order Anura; family Leptodactylidae; genus Leptodactylus; species Leptodactylus fallax. The sequence continues at coordinate 1,342,732 of CAMRHE010000223.1, forward strand.
CCACAACCATCCACCACACTGCAGTCAAACACACATCTGAAAAATACATCCATTTTCTGTAAATTAAAATAAAAGAAGCTGAAAATATTATTCTCTTTAATCAATTTTTAATACATAAATCTGTATTCTTAATTATACTCTCTGTGTTGAGGCTATAAAACAAATCTACACTTCTAAGATAATTTTTTCCCCTTTCCTTACTTCTTATGTAATAAATATGATTTATTCTAAACGGCTTAATATTTCCAGCTGCTGTTTTCCCATTTCGTAATATTCAGATGTTTAGTGTCTTTGTTCAATGAGAATTGTTTTATGGGTAATGAAAAACATGGCTTTGCTTACAGAGGATCATTACATTGCCTGTGTACAGAGCTGCTACATTGACACATTATGGCGTAGGTTTATTGTTATGGCGGAATAAATGTTATGTTTTCTCTTCTGTGTCTCCTGTAATAGAATAATGGGAACAGTAAAGGTCTGTTACGGGAACAAGCGGAAAATAATTCCATCTCTTGACCATTTGCTATATAGTACACAACTCAATCTATTGCTATGCTGGGGATTCTCCTTCCTTGGCAGGGTATATGGGGGTTATACACCAGATTTTGCTCCATCTACATATGTGAAGCATTCTTGAAATATTAGCCACTGATTTTTTTATCCTTAATAAGAGAAAGGGCAAGATGTAGCACAAAGCATGTAGGTTCATGACAAAATGTATGCCAAACAAGATAAGATTTCTTTTATAAAAATGAATAAATAATATATATATATATATACACACACACACACACACACACACACACAGATAAGCTTTGTATAAGCTGCCAGTCACACGGTAATGTGAGATTCCCAGGGCTAGCTAACAGAATATTGGACCAGGTGGGCTTTCCAGCATCTATATATGAGCACCCCAATAGTAACCCATTAAACCTCAACCAATATAACAATGCCTGGCTTTTCTGATACAAAGCTCTAGAACTTCTTTATAGCTATAGGTTTAAAAAATAACATGCTGGTGGTCTGCAGCCGCCATTTACAGCATAGTCATGGACTTAGGAAGCAATAGGCTGGAGGTGATCCATTAAGGTCTGTGGGAGAGTTTTCTAGGCATGCATTGTTCAGGAAGGGGGAGTAGATAAATTGTAGCATCATCTATCGTCACTAATGGATGCCACATTGGATGATTATTGCACTATTTGTCACTATGGCTGTTATCCGTATAAAGGTTTTATCTTCTATTGTGATCCTGTCTGTCTTGTTTGTGATGTAAATGACGTGACTGCTGCTATAAATATCCCTACAGAATTTGCAAGTGCCCGTCTATTGTTAGGCTTTGTGGCCAGAGTAAAAATTGTGTGTATATATATATATATATATATATATATATATAGTAACATGGAAAATTACAATGATCAAAAATTCTTAAAAATATGTTTCACATAAAAGCTTGGTTTAGCTTAGTGATACATTCCCTTTAAATCTTTCATTATTAATTGATCATATACATTTAGTTACTTATAGCAATTTTAGTATTCTTGTTACACCAAATACGATATCATTATTCTTTATTTATGCAGCTGATCATTTGTTTCAGATGTTGATTTTCAGGCAAAGTCTTAATTCCAATAATTCAGCATGACATTTGTTCTGTGATTTGTGATATGGGTTAAGCATTGTCTGACCACAGCACAACCCTAGGTGAGGTGCAGCACTGCAAGCGTCAGGCAATGAGCACAAGTATATCCACTTCATGAATCTAAACTCCCCCAGGGCCTATACATAAACGGATCCTGTGCTGAGCCACTCACTATATTTCCAGATGACAGACCTGAAGCTGAGTTGCCATGGAGACTGCCGAAATGCTCATCGACTGGATTTTATGTGAAAAATCTTCATTTTCTTCTACATCTACATGATACTGAGTATTCAGAAGCTGTATAGTAATACATATCAGCCATGGCTTGTCTCTCCTGTTGGTTGGATTTATAAAGCCTTCCTTTATCTCAAATGTAATCATGATGTTATATATCTCCGTCCCCAGAGGGGTCTCCATGACAAATTTCAGCTTACGACCACTCGGCACCATCCACCTCATGCAGCAAATTAGATGTCATATATCGACCTCGAAGTTCTGCACAGGAATTACTGTGTGCTCATGTTTAGAGATGTTGTATTGTATATTGTATGTGAGTCCCAGTCAGTATTAGCAGCACATAAACTGCCTGGTATCTTCAATGGCATCACAAATTTATTTGTCTAGACCAGTTGTCAATATTTTTCCCAATTTTGTAGCTAGGAATAGGACATTATATTTGTGTTACAAAATTGTTACTGAATCTGAATATATTTTACAACTATAATACTAAATGATTACAGAAGAGCAATTTATTAAAATATTGTATAAATCTGGCTCCAGGAGGCATTCTTGTATAAATGCATGCCCTAAAGTCTGTTTTTATGCAAAAATGGCACATAAGGATTTGCAGTTATTTTCCTTGAGAATTAATATCACAATGTACAAGAAATTATTGAGCATAGTGAATAGCTTAAACAAGGTCTCCATGAGACAGCACGCTACCTAAGGCCTTATACACACAACACATTCATTTCAATGGGTCAGATTTGTTAAGACTGGCATATCGTACACCAGTCTAAATAAAGACCCCAACTAGTGAAGGGAACAAGGCTGCGGCCTCTTCTCAAATCACTCACACGGCCCAGCACCAAAATGGAAATTTATAAAAAAAAAAAAAACTGGTGCGAGTTATAATAAATATATATAATAAATATATCAGGCCAAGACATCCCTGGCCCACATCACTCTGCCCACATTCACAAAATTTGTCAAGCCTGGTGCGGAACATGGCTTGTGGGGCCCATTTTCCACAAGAAAGGGCCTTTTTCCAAATGTGCGCCACAATATCATCACTCTACACTAGAAAATTGTAGGAGAGGGATTGATAAATCTCACCCAATGTGTCTATTCACATATTCATGTTTATTGACAGACAATTTTTCATGGCCATGCTCTATCTTTGTCCATTTTGATGGACAAACAGACCCAATGAAAATCAATGGATCCTTTTTTAACGTAAAACAAATTGGTATCCAAAAAAAGAAAGACCAATGAAATTCATCCATTTTTTTGTTTAATGCTTCATTTAAAACAGATGCAAAACAGATGACACTTGGCCATCAAAAAATGAAAAACAGCTCATTTTTGTATGGAGCAGTAATATGATTTGTATACAGCAGTACGTCTTTGAGATCCAAGGTGACATAATTTGTTTTGCTGGATTTCGTACAAATTGTGTCCCTACAGCTTCTAGGTATGGATTTGTTATGGACTCTGCACTGCCATATAGTCCCCTGCACATGGCCTAGCCATGTGCAAGAAGCCTTAGACTTTTTATGAGATACTAGAGACAGTTTTTATGGCAAATTTCATCATACACTTCTGTTAACAGATATGCTGTTTTTCAGTATTAGAGATTCAGAGATATTGTACTGTACCTGACACTACCCAGGAATTGAAAAGTTATTGCGACTGTCCTATAAACACTGTAAGTTTCAAAAGCATTCCCAAAAAAAGGGTTTTCATACTTACGTCCTCTGGATTCTATTGCTAACGAATCACTGGTCTCCATGCAGGTTCCGACCACAGGTCAGGTGGCTGGAACCTGCAATCGGACCCTTGAGTCACTCGACCTCATCCCTTCCCTTCTGTGTTCACTGATAATCTGTACTATGGAGGCTGGCTAAATACATCAATATAATAGTAAAGACAACTCCCATAATGCAGGTAACTATCTGTGAACAGGGGAGAGGAAGTGAAGTGTGTTCCATTTTTTTTTTTTTATTCATTTTTGCCTACTTATATAGTGCCATCATATTCCACAGTGCTTTTACAGACATTATCCCATATAGGGCTCACAATCTACATTCCCTATTAGTATATTTTTGGAGTGTGGGAGAAAACCCTTGCAAACACGGGGAGAACATACAAACTCCTTGCAGATGCTGTCCTTGGCTGGATTCAAATCCAGGACTACAGTACTGCAAGGCTGCAGTGCTAACCACTGAGCCATTGATGTGACCTGGGGTTGTAAAAGACCTTAAAACACCTTTTTTGCCCGCAATAGAAACCTGGGGATGTAAGTATTGATACCCTCCCTGGAGAGCCCCTTTACGTTTGGCTATACTCTTTAGCCAGCTATTAGCTGCCCTCAAGTAGAGCTGAATGTCTGCAGAGGCTAACCTGCAAATACATGTATTTGATATGACAGCTTGGTTGTCCTTCAATATTTGCTTTCTGGTAGAAATAAAGATCGGGTTTGTTGGATTTTATCATATCCAATCCTTTTTCTTTCTAGAATATAAGTCCTGACAGATTTGTCTATGCATGGCTTATCTCTCCCTCCCTGTGCAGTAAAAATGTACTGTATGTATCACAATCTGCTAATTTACTGGCACAAATAATGTAATGAAAATGTGCCAGATAATGCGGCCTAACTAGCACCAAAACTAGCAGCAAAATGTGGCATAACTAGCACCAAAAAACTGATGTACATGCTTTATATCAATTTCTGCATTGTGGATGATAAGTAGGTGGTGCTTACTTGGAAAGGGGAATGACTTGTCCAATAAAGGGGCTGGGCTTAAAATGTGATTTTTGCAAAATGCATTTTTGCCAGAAAGTGAGCTATTTTTTGGAAAATCTGTTTTTCACAACACATCAAGAAACTTACATGCACTAACTTTGTCAGTGAAAATGAACAAATGTGTATAGACCCGTTGAAAATCATGAGTTCAGAAATGGCAGTCACATGGCCATCATTCACTGACATGTGAATAAGGGCCATCCGTGCACATCCATGGACACACACAGCATGAAAAGTGGTACGCCTGTATGCATAAGGCTTTAGTTGATGGTTGACTGTGAGACAGACTGTAGTAGGTTTATGTAGAACCAACCAACCAACCAGCAGCAGACAGTCCAAGATCTGCCACTTCAGCAGTCTAAAATCTAATGTGTATGGCCAGCTTTAGATCAATAAAGAAAATCTGTAAGGCTAAGGTCCCACGTTGCATTGAAAAGCACAGCATGTAAATTTTAGCTGCAGAATCTCCCTACATATTTAATAGGCGGAAGAGAAAAATGCAGAGAAAACCACAGGAAAAACTCAATGTAAAATGCTGCGGAAAAAAAACGTGATGCGTTTTTGCTGTGGTTTTTAGCTGCGTTTCGCTACGTGGATCTTAGCCTAAAACTTTTAACCTAAAATTTTAATTACTTAAATTTGCAAAAATATTTAGCTTAACTGTTTACAAATTTAAATATAATTATGTTTGTGGGAAAACCCATTTAATTGTCTAGATTTTATTTAATTAGAATTTGGGGATATTTCATGCAAGTAGTTTTTTAAAAAGTTTAACATTTACAGAAACAAAACTGGGACAGGCAATGAAGATCAGGCATATTTGGCAAATACTCTACAGTCAATCTTATTCCTAGAAGGCGCCTTAAGGTCTCCTACCAGCTAAATAAGTTATTTTGCTACTTAATGGAGGTTTTAATTGTCTCTTTAATTGTGATAGCTGTAGACACAGTGTCAGATAAAGTGGTGTTCGAATTGTTGTGCTGATATCCCTTGACGTTCTATTAATCCCATATAAAGCGCTTCAATTCTGATATTTCAGTCAGCTCAGTTGACATCTGTGTGTGGTATCTTTCAATGAAACTCAGTGTGAATTCTGAAGGTACAAGGGAGGTATCATGCAACGTCATGCAATAAATCAAGGATAAACACCATCACACCAGGATCCTCAGAATCAAATGTTCGCAAGATAATTTAGAATTATTTTGGGACAATTTTGTGCTATTTGGATGTTTTTTGCTATGGATAAGTCTATGCCAGATTACAGCCCTCCACCACTACTAGCTGACTATAGATCTCTTTTCTAGGGGGGCCACTGATCAGCTAGAATTGTTATCCAGAGAGGACCCATGGTAAACATTCTATATACCCTGTAATGCTACTGCAGTGAAATTAAAGTAGCAAGCCATTAAAACCTAAGGGGCAGAGGCGTAGCTAGGGGTTCAGCACAGGGGGGCGAACATGTCCAAGTGGGCCCCCAACTTGGACATGTTCGTATACCGATACTATCAGTATACAGTGAGCGTATAGTGGTATATAGCAGCTCTACACAGGGCTCTGCAGACGATTTAGGTGAATGCAGTAAGATTTAGTGACTTACCGGTGACGTCTCTGACTAATCCTTCACATTCCCCATCTCTTTTATCCGGATGGCCATGACCACTTCTTCCAGTCTCTGTAAAGTTTGCAACACAGACATCTTTGGCTCCTCACTTTTTCAGGCACCCGACCCACATTATCCTCACCTACACAAAGCCCCCATCCTGCTGCGTCCCCCAATTATAAAATATATAATATACCCCCCCCATAATAAATAATACCCCCAAGTGCATCTTTAAATTAATAACTTCCCTGTACACCCCCTTTAAATAGTGCCCCTTATTAATAATGCCCTAGATGTTTCCTAATTGAAAAGGGGAAAAAAAAAACAAGGGGAAAAAAAATTATTGTGGTTCCAATACCCGGAACCCCCAGGATCAGCTGTTTGAATGAACCGTGGTACCTGTGTAAGCGCCATGATACCTTCTCTGTTTACATAGTGTCATTCTTTTCATAGCGGCCATGTCATGTAACTACAGCCTCGTCCTATACACATCTGTGACAAGACTGGAATTACATCACACAGTCACTATAAACAGACAGTGTGTGATATAAACAGGCGCCATAGCCCCTTCATACAGCTGATCAGTGGGGAATCACTTATCTCTTATTGATGTTTTATTCTGAGGATAGATCATCAATTAAAATGAGCTGGAAAACTCAAGGCTTAGGCTGTGTTCACACGGAGTTTTTTGGCAGCGGATTTTGACGTGGAATCCGCCTCAAAATCCGCCTGAATAAACTCCTCCCATTCATTTCAATGGGAGTAAGTAGCGTTTTTTTTTCCTCTAGCGGCTTTTTTCTGCTAGCGGAAAAAAAAGCAACATGACCTATCTTGCCGCGGATTCCACCCGCGGTGTCCGCGGCTCGAGCCGCGCTCCTGATTAGGCCCATTCATCCGGGCTTAATCAGGAGCGATTAGCCGCGACGGAATGCTGATGCACGGCATCGGAATCCCGTCGCGGCTGATCGCGGCGAAAACTCCAGGGGCGGAAAATTTTCCGCTGTGTGAACACAGCCTAAGGCCCCATGTAGCATCCCGCAGCAAATTATATCTATAGGGAAACCGCCGGCGTTTCCGTAGGTATAATTGACATGCTGCGACTGTTTTAGAAATCGCAGCGTTTCCGCTGCACATATTTTACTGCAAATTCGGGATGGGATGGGGGCCCCATGTGGTGAAAACCCACAGAAAAAAAAACATGCCATTCTAGCAAATCCCATCCACACATAGCGGAAAAATATGTGCAGCAGACGTACTGCGATTTCCAAAACCGTTTTGGAAATTGCAGCATGTCAATTATACCTATGGAAACACCGGCGGTTTCCATATAGGTGTATTGAAGGGAAATCTCTGCAGACCTTCGTTGAAAAGCGCTACGGGAAAAACCACAATGTTACCGCCATGGTTTTTCCTGCAGTGCTTTTTTTGCTGCAGCCCGCTAAGCGTGGGGCCTTAGTCTTAATAAAGCCCCAGTGCCACGTTAATTAAATTAATTGACCCTCATATTATGCCCCTGATTCCCCCTGACATAAATATTGCACCTCTAATGACCCCTTATATCAATGACCACCCCTTATGTTCATAATGCCTCCTAATATAAATGATGCCCCCTAATGGCCCCTTATATAAATAACCTCCCCCCTTGTATTAATAATACCCCCTAATAACCCTTATATAAATGACCCCCCCATCGTCATAATGTCCCCTAATGAATCCTCCCTTTATAGTTATATTCCCACTCCTAACCACCCCTTATACTATTAATATACCCACAAAAAAAAAGTCATACTCACCTGCGATGCTGATGAATGGAGCCGACGCCGCTTCCTCCCTGTGCGCACACAGGACGTCTGTGTCTGAGCGCGGGCGGCGCGATGTTGTGACGTCATCGCGCCGCCCGTGCTGAGAAGCAGACTTCGGTCTGTGTTCTCGGCGTTTTGTAAACCGCAGGCCTGTATTGGCTTGCGGTTTACAAGAGAGATAAGCACCAGGAAACATTGTAACTAGATCGGTGTCTGCAGACACCGATCTAGTTTGAAATAAAGGATGTATTAATGGCGGCCCCGGGGTGGGCCCCCAAAGACTCATTGGGCCCGGGGCAGCCGCCCCCTCTGCCCCCCCCGCTAGCTACGCCTCTGCTAAGGGGTCTATTGTCTTGATGGTCATCGCTGCATGTGACTCTTGCCTTTAACTAATAGAATAAATCCCAATATGAGAACCCTTTGTTTCTGACTGAACTAACTAAATACTGATCTAAGGTTATGTTCACATCTGCTCTGCTAAATTACTTTTTTGTTAAAAATGCTGGACAAAATAGCACATCAAATCGCATTACTTTGTGAGGTAAAATGAAGGACATGCCATAACAGAAACTTGATGGACCCTATTATATCCAATGTGGTCCATTAGGCACTTTTGGTGTCCATCATATGAAGGATCCAGCACTAAAATTATTCTTGTTGTTCTCCTTTTATAATGTAGCTGCTATGATGCTATGAACAGCACTGGTGTGAACATCGCCTAGTCTTTACAGCCAGTTTTATGTAAATATTATGGGGGGAATTTAAGACGCAGTTAAGAAACTCCATCATTTTAATAATTGTGGAGCAGGGATTGGCATTGGCATGCTTACTTTCATGAAAAGTGCCAACTTGGACGCAGAGCCAACAATGTGGTGCATCTTTGGTGTATACAAGGGCCAAGATGCGCCAAATACATGCATAGAACTGTTACACGAGCGCTTAATATTCATTATCATTTATGACTCAAAGGGGGTGTAAATGATGACAAAAACTATAAAACTTATTCCCAGTACCTTGTAGAGATGATTCTACAGTTTCCAAATATTCCTCTATTATTCAGCTTTGTAGCCACATTTTCATGTAAATTGCTGTTATATTCATATGCAAATGCAGGGAAAGTGCTTTGGGGCATGCTTAGATTTTGTTCTCATCTCCAGATTCTCATTCATAGCACTTTCCCCTCATTTGCATATGAATAGAACATTGATTTATATGAACATGGGGCTCTAAAGCTGCATAACAGAGGAATATTTGGAAACAGTAGACTTGCCTCTACAAGATACTGGGATTAGGTTTATAACTAATTTACTGCTGACAGACTCCCATTAAAAATGTATCACTTGTGGAAGGAAGAGATGGACAATATGCAAAAAGTCGCCCAAACAGGGCTGTTGCTTTAAAGTGGTAAAGAAATGAACTGGAAAAACCATGCCAGAGAGATCAAAAAGGAGGGTCAAGTATTATTACTATGCATAATTCATTTATTGGTCAATTTTTACTGTGAATTAGAGAATCACTTTAATAAAATTCTTAACAAAATGTAATGAATTGGTATAGTTTGTAAACTGTGGACAAGTTTCCCCTTCCTGACAGTTTTATGTGGTTGGTACTGTAGGCGGTACGCAAATACAGCACGAGTACGAAGTTGTCAAAAAGTAAGATTTAAGACCATCAGGAAGAGAAAATAATAAACAATGTAAGGCCTATGCCGAGAAAGTGATTAATCAATATGTGATGCAAGCAAAAGACATTCACTTCACGGATAACCTGCAGAAAAAGAGGAGTATATAATTATTTACGTGTCAGTGTTCAGTTATGATGAAGTTGTTATGATTGGCTCCAGATCTCGGTGTTGATAATTAATCATTATTAAAGTCTATGGGATTTAAGATAGAAGAGATTTGATTGAACATAATAGGCATTTTTCTGGGTGGAGTTAGAAAGGATTAAGTGTATAATCCGTGCGAAAGAGAAACGGCAATTAGAAAAATATGCATGGAAATTGTGCATAACAAATTGCAATTCCTATGCCAAGACCAGAGCCGTATGCTGGATGGTTTACAGACTGCTAGATAGGTTGTGTGGATAAATGTTTTGTGCCTGGAGATGCAAAACCTGGCTGTAATATGAGAGGTGTAATTTTAGAGCCCTTGCACGTCCCATTTGGACAAAGATTCGGTCTGTGGATCAAAAAGTGGATTGGGTCTCGGGAGGGAGGGAAAACATTCCCTAAGGAAATGTTAAGGATTTTTTTATAATCTCTTTCATTATAAGGGAGAGTTGATCTCTCTAACGTGATATAAATATAATCGATGTCCTAGTTCTTTTGTTGTTAGATTAATTACATTTTGGGGGATAATTATAACTATAAATAATATCGGTCAAACTCTTTGGTGAAAATGTGCTCTCAATAAAAACCTAACCCCAGCTCTGTACCTAACATTAGCAAAAACCACAAAGTCTAAAGGAGTCTACTAGCAAAATAAAAAACCATAAGTATTTATTATTATGTTATTTGGCACATACTGTTATGCTGTTAAGGTCATTTTCATTCTGGCGCAGTTGGAATTTTCTCTCTAGCCTCCACCTTTCCCGTGGAACAAGCACAGTTAGTGTCGGTATCTGATGTGCTATTCAAGCTCTGTAATGTCAGAAGGGCAGTGTCAGACAGGGGGTGTGCTCCAATCAGAGGCAGCCAGTGTCAGAGCTCAGAATCACACTGCTTGTCTGCTCCTGCCTGACACCGCCCTCCTGATAATACAGAGCCTAAATAGCATATAAGGTACCATACCTAACAGCACTAATTTCTCAGGAATGGTGGGGGCTAGAGAAAAAATTCCAACTGTGTCAGAATCACTGGAGCAGCAGCACTTAATTGATGCAAAGAGCTGGACTTGGTGGTGGTGAAAGACCAGCAATAGCAGTACACACAGATTTTTGACTCATCCCAAATAGGATACATTTTGTTGTGAAGTATCTTGCCAACCAGTGCCTTCAGGTTTGTTCTACATATTGTATGCTAAGATCTGAAGAGTAAATGGGTAGGTTACTCCAAAGTGATAAACAGGAGACAGAAGTCAAAATCAGTGCTACAAAAACACTGTGGGCATAGGTCAGAATAGATGGCTGCCTGTTCATGGTCAGAAATAAGCCAGGTGGAAAACTCATATAGGACACATAAACAGCAGGTGCCCACCAGGTGCAGAGATGTTTGGACATCATGGTAGAGTGGAAGTTGGAAGACAGGAACACTACTTTGTTGACTGCAAATGACTAACTGGGGTACAACCTAGTAGAGTTAAGCCTCCCTGAGCCTGATGGGAGTTGGAGTGTCCAAGATGGTCATGTAGGAATAAGACTCAATAGACAAATTTGTGGAAAAGCATAACTCATAGGGCAGGGCAAAAAAACATTCAGATTCTGCAGGTACAATTCTTATGAAGCTTCCACTGAAGGCTGGGGCTAATTCCATTAATAGTCTGGTAGTCCCTTGGACAGTCTGCATCTTCTTGGCTGGAGCATTCTTTCACTTTAACCAGTGGGCTATATTCGCTCACAAAATCCACAATTTTCTACAAGTTCTTACTGCAAGGTATAGATACTTAAGGTTGCCCTATTTTTCCTAAGGCTGCAAACAGGATCATAACAATAAGGTTCATATAACACTTGTCCTTATATTCTTATCAGACACACTTGTTTCTTGTCCACAAGGTGAGCAGGGATAATTCCCATCTCCTGACTCCTGAAAATCTTGCGACTGTTCTAGCTGCTTTACCTCCAGTCTTGGGTCTCTGGCTTAGACTCTCAGCTTATCCTTGCTTCCTCATTCTGAGGACATGGGAAGACTCCTTCTCCTCCCAGAACTCTCTATCTCTGGGTTGTAGCTTCACTCCACATCCATTCTGCAGTGGTGTAGTATGTTATAGGCATATATACATCTCATATATACACAACAGTACAAACATTTGTATTAAAGGCATATAATAAATGCACACCCTTTTGTAATTCGCTCACTACACACATTTGACTCCAGATAAGACCTGGTGTTGTTCAGTCGTGTGGATTGTATTACAACCCAAACTATTTAACTATTCAAAGTGGTGTAGCAGCCTCTTCAGCCACAGAGACTGTCCTTTTACAAAAGGGATAGGCTGAGATCTGCTCTAGATTAGTTGCTTCTTCTTCATTTTTATCTGTGCTATTACATGGCTTGAGAATAATTCAGGAACTCAACATTGGGTGTTAATATGCAAGGTAGGACTAAGTATAAGAAGAGGCCATGCAAACCATTAAGTGATAAAGTGAAACTAAGTGTTCCATCCAAACAAAGGTTCACACTTTGCAAAATGGCTTGGATTTTTCCTAAATATTTTTGAACGTAGCTGAATAAAGTTGAAGCAAAGTAGATTGCTTTACATTGCAAAGATTGAAATCCACATGTAAAATAATCAGTAATTCACATGCTTTGGGTTTAAAACCCACAGCGCAGAACACTTTGGGGCATATTTGTGAGGACTGGTGTATTCCACGTCAGTCTTTATATCTCCAGAGCCAGCGGAAGAGTTGCATCATTCATAAATACGGCGGCTCCTCTGCCAGGCCATGTGCCTGTGCTGGAATTCAGTTTGTAGCTGAAGTAGATTTCAGTAATCATTTGCAGCATGACCTTAAATTTAGCGCAGCTCTCATGTCACTTTTGCTTTCATGAAAGTGGCCTGGGAGACACAAAAAAACAACAGATGTGACAAGTATTGTTGCAACTGGTGTTTAAGAAGTCACAAACTCTAGGTGTAAGACTTGTATGCCATATAATTAATAAAGATGCCCCTTTGTGCTGGTGTTTTTTTAACACATCATATGATTAGTTTACGATGCAGCAGCTATAAATCATCACAGGTTAGCCTCTAGAAAATTTGTGGCAACTAACCCACAGCAATATCGCCCAGTTTGTCCCTGGTGTAGTCAAAATTTAGCATGAAAAAAACACTATACTCCCTGGTGCTCTCCTGGCAATGCCTCTCTGGTCTCCCGCTGATCTGTAGACCTGGCCTTCAGCAATGATGTGTTTTCACAAGTGACCATTGTAACTAGGGGCTGCAGCAGTCACATGCCACAACACTTTGTCACTAGAGCTGGGGGTACAAAGACTACAGAGAGTGCCAGAGGACGTCAGTATAGTGTTTGGGTTTTTTTGTTGCAACAAAATTAAGGGCTGTTGTAAGCCAAATATCAAATTCCCAAGCTGACTCCTCAATTTTTCCACACTCTGGCTCTGGCTCAAACTCAGACTCTCACTTCAGCTCTGACTCCTTTATAAACTCATGGTACATTTTTAACAACTCCGACTCATATGGTTACAATGAAACAGGCTATGTAATCCCTCCCATCTGTAAAAAAATAAAAATGGTCATGTTGATGACGACGACAGTGAATTATGCACAGAGCCTGCAAGCTAGAGCTCAGAGCATGTAAGACTCCTATAGTTCTGAGATATGCCACATCCTCGCAGTGCTGTATGGACTCCACATGGCTCTGAGTTTACACATAACTTACATACAGATACAATGGGACATGCCACTTTTTGTCAGATCTATGTGGAATCAGAGGTATAAGAGAGGAAGTAAACCAAGCCATAATACAACCATATCCATGAGTTCTAATGAATATGCTTAAAGTTTGTGCCAAGACTTGTAGTATTTTTCAGTAAAGCTTTTTATGTTGATGTAAATTATTTTGCATATAATAACATATTCTTAGTGGAAAGTGCTAACTTCCTAAGGAAAGACACCTACAGCTCTAGGTAAATCCTCACGCTGTATATTATACTATTTTATCATCATGATTTGCTCCTAATGACATACTCAGTTCTGCTACACCGTCATGTGCACCTCTTTCATCCTCACATAAAGAGCTCTACATGTAGTGTATAACACACAATGTCCATGCCTTTAGCTACCTCAACTAGTAATAATCATTTCAGTTTTTTTGAAGTCTGTGACATTTTTTGGCCGTCTTCTCCTCTCTAACAAGTCTGGAAATAAAAACATTTCATATGATTTATTTTTTAAATTTATCTGTAATTAGTTGCCTTATTTGCCCTCAGGTGCCATTTTCTCCAACCCATCATAAATTCTGGGCTCGGAGTTGCTGTCAGAAGCTCAGACAGCCGTACATATATTTATCTTGTCTCCAGATATTTTTTTCTCACTCAGCCCTTCCACACCCTTACAATGGGTGTTTCTATATCAGCTTTTCCCCGGCAACCTCTGAAACTGACATTTCACACAAGCAAGATTTTACAAGTTGTCTGTTCTGGGGCTGACTTTCCACAAGTGCCAACATTGCTAAACTCTTATGTTGCAGTTTCAGATTAATACGATGTGTGATTTTCACGTATTGTATTTACTGCAAATCTGCTTCAACCTAACAAATACTGTGGGAAAGCTTGGTATATTCTGTTCTAAACTCAGTGCTGGAGTTAAAGAAAAAAAAACTTTATGGGAATTCTGAGTTAATAAAGTGGGGTCCTGAATTTAGGACCCTCATCTTTTAGCTGGACCCTCATCTCTGAGCAAATGAGGGTCCATTGAATGGAATGGCAGGGCCCATGCATGACCACTGCTCCATTTAAACCATATTAGGGTCCATAATAGGGTCTTGGAAGCCACGTTCTAGTGATTAGAGGAAGGAGCAGGTATGGGACCCCAGTGGATAGGAGATAAATGTTTGCCACTGGCAGAGGTGTAACTTGAAGCTCCTGGGCCCCAATGCAAAATCTGTAATGGGTCCCCTACCTACTTTGTGCTATTTAGAATCCTGATATATTTTATGGGCCGGAGGGACCTTTGAGGCCCCCTCTGGGTCTAGGGCTGGGTAGAGAGTGCTACCTCTGTAAACTGCAATTTTATCTCTATAGACAATAAGATGACTACGAGTCTCCAGTGGTCTGCATATCCATTTGTGGTTATATCGGCCATTATTTAGTTTTACTAGAAACAGATATGACAGAGAAATGGTTAAATGCAGAGGAGAACTCAAGGACTTCTGTTTATTGGTGATTTTGTGGGTGGAATTGCTCTTGGTTGTAGCTGTAGATACTTATTAATTGGCTGTGAGTTAGTGTATGGCAGATTGCTGAATTTGCCGTGCGGTGAGGAGTATTAATACTGCCAGTTTTATATTCATTGTTCATTCCTTCCAAACCTCTGTCTGAAGTCATTAGTCTGCTCATTTTATTTTAATTATAACAGGCAATAAAACTCAAATAAATACTTGTAAAGTAGCGTTTTAGCTATAATACTGAATATAGCCTGGATCTTCTCCGCTTCCCATTATGCCACACTGATCTTGTACTGTCATGTATCAAGACTAAACAAAACTTGCACAACACAGCATGTATTATCTGTGATACAAAGAATACATCTCAAAGGGGTTGTCCAGGAATGACTTTTCTATGGACTTTCCTTACGGAAGGCCATAAATATATGAGCAGTGGGGGGGCTGACATGCAACCTCTGCAATGATCAGCTGTACAGTGCCACTTCTGACACTCCTGCTATACACAACATAGGGCCAAAAACATTTGCACTATGTAGTGACTGAGCGCTTTTCTTGCAGTTCAGGCCACATTAACTTCAGCTGGAGCTGAGATGCAGTACTGGCAATTAGCCACAACAAAGGGATTGGAGCTATCTGCTAGGAAGCCCCATGTTGTGTATAGTACCAGTGCCGGAAACAGTCCCATACAGCTGAGCCATCATCCATCTGTCAGCCGCCCACTGATCAGCTGTTTATGGCCTATCCTAAGGCACTTGTGAGAGCAGCGCTCTATTCACTTATATGGGGCTGCAGGTGCTGTCGGAGATTACAGTCCCAGCAGCCCCATAACAGTGAATGGAGTGCGGGTCACGAAAGGGAATTTTGGTCCCCTATCTTCTGGTCCGAACACTGGGGGACCTGAAGATTGCGACCCTAGTGATCAGACACTTATTCCCTGTCCTGTGGATAGGGGATGTGTCCATAACAGCACAACCCCTTTAACTCTTTCATGCCTCTGTCAATTTTTGTTTTTGCATTTCTGTTTTTCCCTCTCCCCATTCCAAGGGCCATAATTTTTTCATTTTTCAGTTCACATGATGGCTTATTGTTTGTGGGACAAATTGTACTTTGTAATGGCACCATTCAGGAAATAGTCCCTGAATTATGGAAATCTTCTTGTGTGGTACCAGTTCCAAAGAAACCTCACCCTATGGACCTCAACGACTACAGACCTGTAGCACTGACATCCCACTTGATGAAGATCTTAGAGAGATTGGTTCTCACACATCTTCGCCCTCTAGTGAGCCCCGCTATGGACCCTCTCCAGTTTGCTTATCGACCGGGCATTGGGGTAGATGATGCCATCATCCACCTTCTGCACAGGGCTCTGTCTCACCTGGAAAAACCAGGGAACACGGTGAGAATAATGTTCTTTGATTTCTCCAGTGCTTTTAACACCATACAGCCCAGGTTACTGAGAGACAAGCTGGGCCTTGCTGGAGTGGACCACCACCTCTCCAACTGGATCCTAGACTACCTCACAAATCGACCTCAATATGTGAGAGCCCAAGACTGTGTGTCAGGTACCGTTATCTGTAATACGGGGGCACCTCAGGGTACGGTTCTCGCCCCTTTCCTCTTCACACTGTATACTGCTGATTTTAGGTGCAACTCATCCAGCTGCTACCTACAGAAGTATTCTGACGACTCTGCAATAGTAGGCCTCATCACAGATGATGATGACAAGGAGTACAGAGAACTGAACCGGTTTTTTGTGGACTGGTGCCACCGGAACCACCTGAAGATTAACGCGGGGAAGACCAAGGAGATGGTGGTAGACTTCCGTAAAGGCAGATGCCCTCCAAAACCAGTGGACATCCTGGGGACAGGCATCGAGATTGTGAACACCTATAAGTACCTGGGTCTGCTCCTTAATAATAAGCTGGACTGGGCAGATCATATGGAGGCCCTGTACAGGAAGGGCCACAGCAGGCTCTACCTGCTTAGGAAGCTGAGAGCCTTTGGAATCCGGGGGGCACTTCTTAGGACTTTCTTCAACTCGGTAGTGGCATCAGCCATCTTCTTTGGAGTGGCCTGCTGGGGGAGCAGTATATCAACCAGGGACAGAAATAAACTTGACAAGCTGATTAGAAGGGCCAGCTCTGTCCTGGGGAGCCCACTGGACCCAGTGCAGGTGGTGGGTGACAGAAGGATACTGTCCGTGGTGAGCTCCATGCGGGAGAATAACTCCCATCCTATGCATGAGACTGTGATTGCGCTGGGCAGTACTGTCAGTGACCGACTGCTCCACCCTAGGTGTGAGAAGGAGCGCTATCGGAAGTCTTTCCTCCCCACCGCAGTTAGGCTGTACAACCAACACCGACCTAAGCGGAGATCATTACATACAGAGAACTGAAATATCTCTCTGCCTGTTAAATCCCCCCCCCTCCTCTGCTACGTCCTATCTGTCTGTCTGCTATTAATGTAATGCCTCTCACCTTGGAACATTCCTGTACATGTTGTATTTGTATTTGTATTTGTATCTGCTTATCTTATCTTTGCTGCTGTAACACACTGAATTTCCCCACAGTGGGACTATTAAAGGACTATTATTATTATTATTATTATTATTATTCAATTTCCTGTACAATGTACTGGGAAGCTGGAAAAAAATTCAGAATGAGGTGGAATTGGAAAAAAAATGCATTTGCGTCAATTTCTTATGGGTTTAATTTTTACGGCATTCACTATGTGGTAAAAATGACATGTTACCTGTATTCTGCGGGTCAGTATGATCACGGCAATACCAAATTTATATAGTATTTGTAATGTTTTGATACCTTTAACAAAATTTAAAACTTTGCAAAATAGAGAAAACATTTTGTGTTACTATGTTCTGACACCTGTAACTTTTTTATATTTATGTGTATGGAGCTGGGTAAGGCGTCTTTTTATACGAGCATTTTCATTGATACCATTTTGGGGAAGTTTTGATGGTTTGATCTCTTTTTATTGCATTTTTTATAGGAGGCAAAGTGTTGAAAAAAAATCGCCATTAGGCCATTTTGATTTTTTTTCCCGGCCACGCCGTTCACCGTATGGGAATAATATTTTTATATTTTAATAATTTGGACATTTTGGAGTGCGGGGACACTTAAAGTGTTTATGTTTATTATTGTTTATTTATTTTTAGATGTGATCTAGGGAAAGGGGGGGTGATTTGAACTTTTATATTTTTTGTGTTTTTTATACTTTTAAAAACTTTTTTTTTATTTTTCTTTTACTTTATTTTCAGACACCCTAGGGACCTTGAACCCTAGGGGGTCTGATCGTTCATACTATTCACTGCAATAATAATATATTGCAGTGAATAGTAAAATACATTTCCTTCTATTACACGCTGCCATAGACATAGCCATAGGCAGCGTGTAATAGAAAGGATATAATGACAAGCCTGGGAGCCTTCAATAGGTTACCGGCTGTCATGGCAACCAATCGCTGCCCTCTGATGACGATCTGGAGGGCACCGATCGAACAAAGATGGCGGCGCCCATGGCAGCCGCGCACTTTAGAAGTGTTAACAGCTGTGATCGGTGTTGGCATCGGTATTATACAGATGGGATCCGCTGGGTATGGAGAGAGCTCAGCTCCTAATCTCTCCATAAACTCCTTCGCGCATAATAACCTGAATCCCATCCACTATACAGTGACTGGGGCCCTGGCCTAAAGGAGGGTGTTGCCTTACAGAGTACCTAAACATCTCTACATAGGAGTGGCATGCCTTCATCACTCTAGAAGGTGTGTGGAGTTAAAGTGATAAATAGCCATCACTTCAGCTAGAGTAGGGAGTACCATAGGTTACTTCAAGCTGTTAGTGTAGATGCTACCAGGTGGTTGTTTGCTGTGGGAGTATTTCCAGTACCCACATCACTGACCTCTACAGGCTTACAGAGAATATCCTTTTCTAAGAAGACCTCCACTGCTATACAGTGAAGACCCATATTGATGGTGAAGGTGTCCTGACTACCTAGAAGTAGCTGAATTGCATAGGCCAAGAGAGCTGCCAAGGAAGGGACATGGTACTAACCAGAATAGAGGAGAGTGAAATCCTGAATCCACAACATAATTGGACCCTGTAACCAAAAAGACTGAGAAATCAGATTGACTAGACCTGTAACATTTACAATTCTGAAGTAAAAAGGCATTGAGCTGTGCATGTTGACTGCCACATGGTTTTATGCCTCATTTATTCCTAACATCAGAGGCACCATAATTTACAACGATCAGCGGGGAAACCTGAACATAGCTTGGTGTGCACAAGGGGATAAGTCACCACAATCAATTTCCCTTGACCAAACCATGACCAGAGTAATAAAGACTAGAGCCTGGTCCTACTCCTCCCAAACCCCACACAGATCCAGGGCAGTGCAGTGATGGTGGGCCTCTTCTAAAGCTCTGGTCTCCCTGACTATGTTCACAGTCTGGGCAAGGTCTTGACATGGTCTGGTCACAGTGGTGACTGTTCTTTCAGCCAAATTCCCCACAGGTCCACATCAGATTTTCGTTGGGCACTGCATAAGTGGCTATAGGTAACTTGTCTTGCCCAAACATCACATAAGGAGATATGACCATATTACATCCAGCAGAAAATATAGCTTAAGAATCACAGGAAAATACACAGGAAAGACTACAGACTGTGCCCAGTACAGCAGCATTCATTCCTCATGCATTACTTAAATTATAGCCCGATGCAAGAAGGGACAGAGAGAGACTGGTTGGCCTTCGCCTTACATCATCTTTAAAAAAGAAGAAGGATCCTGGAGTATATTTTGTGACAATATATTCCTACAGTACTATATACACAGTGCATTCCTCAGCTGCTGATATGCAATGGTCCAGATACCTTCTGCCTGATAGTTTAATATTTATAAACCTACAGCAGAGGGCAGAGGTATACTGGGGGAAATTTACTAACCTATCTATGCCAGATATAGGGCATAAATGATGCATTTTTGGTGCATGGCCCTTTTTTGTGCCAAAGATGGACCACAATATTGGTTGTGTGTCCTGGGTGGAGACCAAGGTGGTCCAGCAAGGGTATGCCTTGGCCCGACAAATTTACTAAATCTCACACCAGAAAGCTGGCATGAGTTGTACCTGAAATCTATACCAGTTCCTGACTGATACATATTTTAATTCTGGTTCACAGAAGTACATTTGAATTAAGTGACTGGAGACGCTTAATAATTGAGGTGCATCTCATGTCGGCCGAGAAATTAATTAAGACTGGTGTAGGAAATCATTTCCCTTAATGATTACAGTTGAGAATTAACATGAGAAACTATACTTTTCCCTTTCTGATATATGGGTATGTTCACACACACTGGATTAAAATCCAACTAGTATTTCTTCAAGTACGCATGGATTTCTTTTGTGAACCTGCTTTGAGCATGGTAAGGCTTACCTGAGATTCATCTGAGCATTATTTCCATTGAATTAAACCAGGCTATTCCTAAGGGTGCATTACCTCGACCGACTTTCAGCCATGAAACTAGGTCCATGTATTGGCCGGATTTACCAGTCTGCACTTTATGTTGGGAGCTGGACTCCTAGCACTATAGTTATCTATGCTGCTAGGAGTCTCTGCCTCCCAGTGACGTACTGTCACATACAGTAAGCAGTACAGGATAGTGTATTGTGGGAGGCAGGGGCTCCTAGCATCATAGTTAACTGTACTGCTAGGAGCCTTCTCCTGGCATAAGGTCTAGTCCAGTAAATCCAGTCAATACATGGACCCAGTTTCATGGCTGAAACTTTGTAGTGTGAATGCACCCTCATTGTTTCCATTTACAACAAGTGTCAAGCCATATATTCCCAAAGCAGATTGTTTTTTCCTGATAATTTAGATGCGGAATAACTTTGTATTCGATGTACAACATGAATGTAACATAACTTTTAATACAAACAAAGTTAGGCTGAGGTCCCACGTTGCAGAAAAGCAGCTTTTCTGTGTAGCCTCCACACTACCTCCCTTTCACTGCCCCTCTCCTCTCTCACTCCGTTACACCCCCTCCGTGTCTCCCTAGCTAACCCACCCACTACTAGCCCTTTCCAAGTAACTAACTTAGCCCACCCACCCCCACTGCATCATACTATCCTGTCTTCCTCTCTGGGAGACGGCTCCTCCTTTTCTTTCATTGTACGCAGGATGAAGACGCCTCTCTTACTCTCTGCATGCGTGTACACAGACCGGACGTACATCTGACGCCGGCGCAGTAGAGTTGGAGGGCCATCTCTATTGTGCATGTGTCGCAGGCACCTCCAGACTGCACAAGCGCTGGGAGAAAGGAAGAGGGGAGGAGCCGTTCCCAGAGAGGATGATACGTAAGTATGATGGGGTTGGGGGGGAGTTTTGTAATGGTGACGTTCTGTTTCAGAAACGGCAAAACGGAACGTCACTGGATTATCAGAAAGTGTGCCTAGGGCAGTCACATGACCGCCCCAGGGATATGGGTAATTATAGATTTTTTTTTTTAAATACAAGTAAATTAGAAGTTAGGCAGGGGGAGGGGGTTTAGATTAGGGGTTAATTTTTATTTCATATTTCGTACAACTCGTTTAAGGCCAGGGCCCCATGTGGTGGAAACGCAGTGGAAAAAAACGCTGCAATTTATAGTACCTGCAAAGTGGAAAAGGTGCATTTTCAAAAACGCTTGCATGTTTGAAGATCGCAGCATGTCAATTATACCTACAGAAACACTGGCGTTTTGTGTATAGATATAATAGATGCAGAGGAAAACTATGTGGAGTTTCTGTGAAAAATGTTGCAAAATAACTGCGATGCATTTCCGCCGTGTTTTTTTCTGCAGCATTTTTTTGCTGCATCTCCCTATGTGGGGCCATAGCCTAAAGTAGTAAAACAAATGATAAAAGCATTTATTAACAAAACTATTGTGGA
The DNA here is from genome assembly GCA_947044405.1 of Leptodactylus fallax. Lineage (NCBI taxonomy): Eukaryota > Metazoa > Chordata > Amphibia > Anura > Leptodactylidae > Leptodactylus > Leptodactylus fallax. Next base: position 1,364,794 of record CAMRHE010000223.1, read on the forward strand.
AAAAGGAAAATCATGAATCGCAGCTCATGTTCACATATATATACTGTATATAATAGTAAATATGATAGCCCGGAGGTTCTGATCCACAATCATTATGACTCGTGGGATTTTACATTATTATAAAGGAGAGATACAATGTATGTTAAACATAAGTAATATTCCAAGCAAATATCTGCACCTTATGATTGTTTGTACATTTGTCTTTTATTGACTATATTACGGGAATGTGTAATAAGCTCCACAAGGAACATCTGGTAAAGTTACCTTGAGAACATTGCATCTTCTCTCCATATCCTGCATGAAGCTTTTAAACTTCACCAGTGACTGTAACATCTAATACAGCAGTGCTGAACATAAGGTCCACAGATGCATAATTTATATAATTGATCTGTGATACTTATATAATGTATACTTATATAAATCAAAGTCTATGGGAATGACAGACTGACATAACAATGCATTGTACTTGGATATCATCAGATGCATAACCTGACGCTCCTGGGCCCTAATACATAATATGTAATGGGGCCCCCTCTTATCATATGCTATCTATAATACTGATATCTTCCTGTTGTAAAGAGGCCTTTGGGCCTCCTGAGGCTTCTAGGCCGGGTAGTGATTTCTACCTCTGCACCCTCTATAGCTACACATCTGGATATCACTGATAGCTTACAGTCACAGAACAGAGAAAATCAGCCATTTTTTAATGGGTATCACACAGCTGCCTTAAATTCACTGTATGTGAATGGGGGCTACTAATGTACCATCAAAAAATAGGTCATGTTCTTTTTTTTTGTCCTTTTTCACAGATTCCTCAAAACACTCAAATGTATGAGGTAACCAAGGCACCATTCTGTTTGTGGGGGTGGTGAAAGGTATTTTAATCCCTTCTCGAAATCCACCGTACTATTACAGTGGATGTCGGGTGTTTATGTATGACAGTCACTCAGGATCACAGGCATTAATGCTGATGCCTTGGTCAAAGCTGACCAAAGCATCATTTTGCCAGTGCCACCATTTGGGTGTGGATCTTGTTCCATGGATGGCGATCCACTACCATAATAGCCAGGAGCCTATAGAAGGCTCCCACGCTTGTCGATAGAATTCAGCCTGTAACAGAAGTATAGGGATTTTACAATGCAATGCATAGTATTAGTGAACATACCCCCTGGGGTTCAAGACCACTAGGAGGTCTAAAACAAAAGGTAAAAGAAATATATATATATATATATATATATATATATATATATTACAAGTTTAAATTAAATCCCCCCTCTTCCCTAGATCAGATATAAAAATAAACAAAGTAAAACACATACACATTAGGTATCAATGTATCCAAAAACACCTGGTCTACAAACTCATAAAATTATTTTTCCAGTATGATGAACACTGCAGCAGGAGACAAAAATCAAAGGAGCCAGACCACTGTTTTTTCACAGTTTCACCTGCTATAAAAATTTGAATGCAAAGCAATGAAAACACCACACATTTACCAAAATGGTATAAATAAAAAGTACATCTGGCCCCCCCAAAAAGCTGCCTTACTCAGCCCTATATACAGTGGGGAAAAAAAGTATTTAGTCAACCACCAATTGAGCAAGTTCTCCAACTTAAAAAGATGACAGAGGCCTGTAATTGACATCATAGGTAGACCTCAACGATGAGAGACAAAATGAGAAAACAAATCCAGAAAATCACATTGTCTGATTTTTAAAGAATTTATTTACAAATTATGGTGGAAAATAAGTATTTGGTCACCTACAAACAAGCAAGATTTCTGGCTCTCATAGACCTGTAGCTTCTTCTTTAAGAGGCTCCTCTGTCCTCCACTCATTACCTGTAGTAATGGCACCTGTTTGAAATTGTTATCAGTATAAAAGACACCTGTCCACAACCTCAAACAGTCACACTCCAAACTCCTCTTTGGTGAAGACCAAAGAACTGTGGAAGGACACCAGAAACAAAATTGTAGACCTGCACCAGGCTGGGAAGACTGAATCTGCAATAGGCAAGCAGCTTGGTGTGAAGAAATCAACTGTGGGAGCAATAATTAGAAAATGGAAGACATACAAGACCAGTGATATCTCCCTCGATCAGGGGCTCCACGCAAGATCTCACCCCGTGGGGTCAAAATGATCACAAGAACGGTGATCAAAAATCCCAGAACCACACGGGGGGACTTAGTGAAAGACCTGCAGAAAGCTGGAACTAACGTAACAAAGGCTACCGTCAGTAACACACTACTCCGCCAGGGACTCAGATCCTGCAGTGCCAGACGTGTCCCCCTGCTTAAGCCAGTACATATCCGGGCCCGTCTGAAGTTTGCTAGAGAGCATTTAGATGTTACAGAAGAGTATTGGGAGAATGTCATATGGTGAGATGAAACCAAAGTAGAACTGTTTGGTAGAAACACAACTCGTGTTTGGAGTAGAGTGAATGCTGAGTTGCATCCAAAGAACACCATGCCTACTGTGAAGCATGGGGGTGGCAACATCATGCTTTGGGGCTGTTTCTCTGCAAAGGGACCAGGACGACTGATCCGTGTACATGAAAGAATGAATGGGGCCATGTATCGTCAGATTTTGAGTGCAAACCTCCTTCCATCAGCAAGGCCATTGAAGATGAAACGTGGCTGGGTCTTTCAGCATGACAATGATCCCAAGCACACCGCCAGGGCAACGAAGGAGTGGCTTCGTAAGAAGCATTTCAAGGTCCTGGAGTGGCCTAGCCAGTCTCCAGATCTCAACCCCATTGAAAACCTTTGGAGGGAGTTGAAAGTCCGTGTTGCCCAGCGACAGTCCCAAAACATCACTGCTCTAGAGGAGATCTGCATGGAGGAATGGGCCAACATACCAGCAACAGTGTGTGCCAACCCTGTGAAGACTTACAGAAAACGTTTGACCTCTGTCATTGCCAACAAAGAATATATAACAAAGTATTGAGATGAACTTTTGTTATTGACCAAATACTTATTTTCCACCATAATTTGCAAATAAATTCTTTAAAAATCAGACAATGTGATTTTCTGGATTTGTTTTCTCATTTTGTCTCTCATAGTTGAGGTCTACCTATGATGACAATTACAGGCCTCTCTCATCTTTTTAAGTGGGAGAACTTGCACAATTGGTGGCTGACTAAATACTTTTTTCCCCACTGTACAGAAATCTAAAAAAGTTATGGGTGTCAGAATATGGTAACTTCCAAAAATTTTTAAGAGGTTAAAACATAAAAAAAACAATATACATTTGATATCTCTGTAATCGTACAGATCCATAGAATACAGGTGACATGTCATTTTGGCTGTATTGTGACTGCAATAAAAACTAAGCCCGTAAAAAAGGTTTTCTCTAATTCCACCCATTCATAATGAGTTTTTTTTTTCAGCTTCCCACTACGTCTTATGGAATGTTAAATGGTACCTCCATGAAGTACAATTTGACCTGCAAATAAGTAAGCTCTCATATGCCTCTGTGAACAGAAAAATAAATTAGTTTTGGCTTTTGGAAGAATGGAAACGAAAATCGAAAAACAGCTGCGGCGCAAAGGGGTTAAGGATAGACCATCAATTTTGAAAAGCTGGATAACCCCTTTAAAGCCGGGGCGCCACATGGGCTTTTTACAGTCCCTGCAAAGTGTCCCATCCACACATTGCAGAAAAATACGTGCAGCGGAAATGCTGCGATTTCCAAAACCATTGCGTTTTTGGAAATCAGGCCTAAGGCTAAGGCCACATGTTGTGGAAAAGCAGCTTTTTTGTTGCAGATTTTGCTGCATTTTTTGGGCCAAAGCCAGGAGTGGCTACCAAAGGCATGCAAAATAAAATAAGAAATACTTATACTGTTCCATTCTGCTCATTCCACTCCTGACTTTGGCTAAAAAAAAAAACCCAGAAAAATCTGCAACAAAAAAGCAGCTTTTCCACAACATGTGGATTTAGCCTTAGAGTAGTAAAGAAACTGAAGTCATACCAGCAGATCAAGAATAACAGTCACAATGATGCTACAATGCAGGGATGATGCTCACAATGATGCCACAGTAAATGGATAATAAAGAGTTATTGCTCACAGTAATGTCACAGTAATCCTGGATATAGTGTACTACAATACAGGGTACAAAGCAAGGTTACAAAACATGAATAATAAATAAATTGATGTCACTACACATGGACAAATAATACAGTCATATGAAAAAGTTTGGGCACCCCTATTAATCTTAATCATTTTTAGTTCTAAATATTTGGGTGTTTGCAACAGCCATTTCAATTTGATATATCTAATAACTGATGGACACAGTAATATTTCAGGATTTAAATAAGGTTTATTGTACTAACAGAAAATGTGCAATATGCATTAAACCAAAATTTGACCGGTGCAAAAATTTGGGTACCCTTATCATTTTATTGATTTGAATACTCCTAACTACTTTTTACTGACTTACTGAAGCACAAAATTGGTTTTGTAACCTCACTGAGCTTTGAACTTCATAGCCAGGTGTATCCAATCATGAGAAAAGGTATTTAAGGTGGCCAATTGCAAGTTGTTCTCCTATTTGAATCTCCTCTGAAGAGTGGCATCATGGGCTCCTCAAAACAACTCTCAAATGATCTGAAAACAAAGATTGTTCAGCATAGTTGTTCAGGGGAAGGATACAAAAAGTTGTCTCAGAGATTTAACCTGTCAGTTTCCACTGTGAGGAACATAGTAAGGAAATGGAAGACCACAGGGACAGTTCTTATTAAGCCCACAAGTGGCAGGCCAAGAAAAATATCAGAAAGGCAGAGAAGAAGAATGGTGAGAACAGTCAAGGACAATCCACAGACCACCTCCAAACAGCTGCAGCATCATCTTGCTGCAGATGGTGTCACTGTGCATCGGTCAACAATACAGCACACTTTGCACAAGGAGAAGCTGTATGGGAGAGTGATGCGAAAGAAGCCGTTTCTGAAAGCACGCCACAAACAGAGTCGCCTGAGGTATGCAAAAGCACATTTGGACAAGCCAGCTTCATTTTGGAAGAAGGTCCTGTGGACTGATGAAACAAAGATTGAGTTGTTTGGTCATAAAAAAAGGCGTTATGTATGGCGTCCAAAAAACACAGCATTCCAAGAAAAACACTTGCTACCCACTGTAAAATTTGGTGGAGGTTCCATCATGCTTTGGGGCTGTGTGGCCAATGGCGGCACCGGGAATCTTGTTAAAGTTGAGGGTCGCATGGATTCAACTCAGTATCAGCAGATTCTTGAGAATAATGTACAAGAATCAGTGACGAATTTCAGCAAGACAATGATCCAAAACACAGCTCCAAATCTACTCAGGCATTCATGCAGAGGAACAATTACAATGTTCTGGAATGGCCATCCCAGTCCCCAGACCTGAATATCATTGAACATCTGTGGGATAATTTGAAGCGGGCTGTCCATGCTCGGCGACCATCAAACTTAACTGAACTGGAATTGTTTTGTAAAGAGGAATGGTCAAAAATACCTTCATCCAGGATCCAGGAACTGATTAAAAGCTACAGGAAGCGACTAGAGGCTGTTATTTTTGCAAAAGGAGGATCTACTAAATATTAATGTCACTTTTCTGTTGAGGTGCCCATACTTTTGCAGCGGTCAAATTTTGGTTTAATGCATATTGCACATTTTCTGTTAGTACAATAAACCTCATTTCAATCCTGAAATATTACTGTGTCCATCAGTTATTAGATATATCAAATCGAAATGGCTGTTGCAAACACCCAAATATTTAGAACTAAAAATGATTAAGATTAATAGGGGTGCCCAAACTTTTTCATATGACTGTAAACATACCGATGTCACAGTATGTCACACTACATAGATCAGTGATGCCACACTGCAGGAATTCTTTATTCTGAAGCCTTTCTAATTCATTCCCAATACAAAGAGAGATAATCCTCTTCAGACAAAAGACACTCTCACTTTATTGATAAAATAGCAACTCAGCAAACAGTTCATAGTACTAAACAAGGCCTTACCAAGAAATGTCAATGCCTAAACCTAGGTGCCTCTGAGGGTCATAATGGAGTCCTCCTTCTACCAAAAAAAATCCCACAAGAACTGTGGTGCAGCAGGTACTTAATATTTTATCCCCACTGTGAACATGCAGCACACGTTGCAGGGTTGTCTAGCCACTACTGGGATTGACAGATCTTAAGGGTTAAGAGAAACTTAATAATAGGTCTTGAACAGTCCTAACACAGCATTCCTTTAACAGCTGTATCCTGACTTGGACTTACAGTTCCACACACAAACATGCCATTGGTACACCAACTGCCCGCTTTTTCTTTGGCTTTTTTCTCCACTGTTATTTTAGTCTGTTGGCTTCCACTGTTGGGACACCATCAGTGCCGGTTCTGGTTCTAGATCCAACAGCAAATCACAGGCTACCTGTGGGCTATCCAAATGGCCTGCAGGGCCAGTATGACTTTCGTATGCTACAAAGAAACCAGAAGGCTACTATTGCCTTCTCACCTTTTTCTCTCAGTACCATCTCTGCAGCATTATCCTTGCAGTTCTGTTCTGCTTTCTCCAACACTTCAACCAGGGACAATTCTTCCATTACTGCCTTCTGCCACCAGGCCCTGTGTCTCTTGTCCACTCTGTGTCCCCTGGGGTTCCAGAAACCAGCTGTCATCGTCCTGTTCCCTCCAATACAAGTTAGGCTCTATTCACACAACAGTGAGAAATGTCCATTTTTTTCCTGTCCATTATGTTGCTTTTGCATTATTTAACAGTTTTCCAATCTGCAGGCTCCATCTGTAGTTTGCATTTGTCTGTAAGCTGGTGGGTGGAGACCATATACACTCAGTAAGAAGAGAAGAATTTGCTCCTTAACTTTCTCTTTCTTGCTGAGAAACAGCTCAGGACATATACAGAGAAGTACTTAAATGAACAAGGTGTTAATGATTAGTTAGGTTGTGATAGAAAGCTATTTAGCTCCCATCACACTAATCCTGTGCTTCTGATTCTTTTCTGCTTCTAGGTCTCTCAGCTTCTGCCTTCCCCTCCTCTCTCCATAGACTTCTAAAGAGGTGTGTAATTTGATTCATGTGATTCATCCTCGAGAAGGATATGGCAGATTTTTCAGATTGAAAGTCAGTTTAGCAGGGAGGGGAAGTTGGAAAACGGCCTAAGGAGGAACAAGCACTTTGCTCTGATAACAAATTACAGAGTTTCTTATATTCTCCTACGCTATTGATTTATGCAAAGTTTGTTGAATAGTTAATGAGCATTTAAGTCACCTAGGTTATACTAACAATACTCATACATTAGCAGTAACAAAGACTATATTGTCTTTTTAGGCTATACCTAACTCATAAGTTTATTATAAAGACCAAGAGAATAGCTAAGTAGGTCTGGCAACCGAATCTTTGGCTAGGGTGAAGGAAAACCTAGCTGAAGGTTGCAGGTTTGTGGGCTAATATTAAGTTGAGTACAGACGCTAAATCTTGTAACTTCTCTGTGATGGTGTTGGCAGCAATTAAAGTAGATATTATCATAAAGAAAACATCATAATAGAAGCATATACTAGATTGTTTGTGTTGCTGCTAGTGAGAAAGTTTTCCAGCCTGTACTAAATCACCACAGGGCTGCCAAAACAATCATTAGGGCCCTGAAAAACCTGACAAATATGGCCACTTAAATATTAGAGTTCAGCTTTCATATGGCAGTGAATACCTAAGAAAACTTTATATTACAGTAAACTGTACACATATATTTAAAGGGGTTGTCCGGGATAAATAGAAATCCTTACACTAATCTAAACACCCTCCCCGCTCCTACTTTCTAAATTACATAATTTATCATGTGACCACCCCAGGGACATTTTCTAATTATCCGGTGACGATCCGTTTCCCCGTTTCCTGAAACAAAACGTCACTACTACTCCCCCTCCCATCCACCCCAAACTTCAGCTATATTTTCATTAAAAATGTAGGGAAGTGTATTGCCCTTCAGCTAGTCCTGCATATTTATCTCTCTGAAACACTCCTTATCTAATCATTTCCAATTATAATAATATAAGAAAAATACTACATAATATATTAAATTGATTCACATAAGGATTCACATGGCATACACATCACCCCATCATACTTACCTCCTGACTTCCTCCTCCTTCTGTGACGTCTGTCCGTGCGTGCACAAAATAGTGGCTTTGCGCTGTAGATGACACTCCATCTCTATTGCGCAAATGTGGGAGCCTGAATGAGCTGCGCACTAGAGATGGAGTCAAGGCTACAGCACAGTGCTGGGACTACTAGGCAGGCGGTGGCAGAAAGAAAGAAGAGGAGGAGCCATTCCCCGCAGAAGTAAGTCTGGACAGGTAAGTATAATGAGTATAATGGGGTGGGGGGGTGGGCTGAGTTATTTGGGAAGGACTAGTAGTGGGCAGGATAGCTAGGGAGACAGGGAGGGGGTGTTAGAGAGTGAGGGGGAGGAGTGAGAGGGAGATCTACAACTACCATAATGCATTGCATTAGCTAAGGAGCAGGAAACAACACCATGTAAACAAATGCAGAAGATGCCAGGAGCTCCCAGAGAAACCCAGAAATCACTTAAAACACTGCTAAAGGTATATTGATGCATTTATGCATTTATTAACCCATTAATAGCACTAACAGACCTTTTTAAAAAAAAAAAAAGATTTTTTGCACGGAAAACCCCTTTAACAAAAGTATAGTGGTCAGAAAAATACATGGTAACTTTTTTTTTTTTTTTTTTTGGGGGGGGGGGGCATTGAATTGAGAAGTAAATGACCTAGCAAAAGACCTTCAAGGACTATGACTGATCAAGCAACTTGTCAACAGTTTCAACATATAGGATAGGAAAAGTTCAGAATAACCTGAAGGGAGTTTTCAGTGTCCTTTCAGGTTTTCTCAGCAGAATTTGCACTCTAGTTACGAATTCCAGGCTACAGCTATATTTTCATTAAAATGTAGGCCCTGCAGCTAGTCCTGCATATTTATCTCTGAAACACTCCTTATCTGATCATTTCCAATTATAATAATATAAGAAAAATACTCCATAATATATTAAAATGATTCTCATAGGGGTTCACATGGCATACGCAGTGTTGTGCAAAAGTTTTAGGTATGTTGGGAAAAAATTGCTGCAAAGTAACAACGCTTTCAAATAATAAGAATGCTAATAGTTTATTTTTTGTCAATTAACAAAATGAAGTGAATGACCAAAAGAGGAATCTAAATCACAGCAATATTTGGTGTGACCGCCCTTTGGAGGAGGAGTCTTGTTTGGGACAATCTTCCTGTCGAGTTCCTTCAAAAACTGTCTGCAAGTGTACCTAGAAGAACTGATGGAAACCAAAGGGCGGTCACACCACATATTGATGGGATTTTAAATTTCTCTTTTGTTCATTTACTTTGCATTTTGTGAACTGGAAAAAATAAACTATTAACATTTCTTTTTTTGAAAACATTCTTACTTTGAAGCATTTTCCCCACATCTGCCTAAAACTTTTACACAGTACTGAACACAGCAGATTTTCCATCTGAGTTTCCTGGAGTAAAGCCTGCAGCATATTAAAGTAGTAACAATGATATTTTAACAAATCTAATGCACGCATCGATGAAAAAAATCCATGGGGAAATTGAGAGATACAAATTGTAAATGTGCAGTATGTCAATTCATGTTATTGATTTTTGATGCAGTTGTAAACCTTTGCAATGCATAGGGTCAAATTGATGGCAATCCACATATAAAATATATATATTTTTCACCACAAATTCTACAGCCAATCATTGTGGATTTTTCGTTGCAATTTAGTCTCCTCTCTCTATTGAGTTGGAGCAGCCAGCAGCAATCTTACCCTATATTCACACGAACAATGGAATAGGTCATGTTGTATTTTTGTCCGTTTTCACGGACCCCTCCATACACTCAAATATATGGAGGATCCATGAAAACAGGCGACCCTCTGGTGCAAGATGGCCGTGAAAAATGGATGTTCGTCACAGCCCTTTATGCACTTTGGTCATGTAAAATGTAGCCTTATGTGTATGAGCAGAGTAAGGATTTATTCACATGACAGAAATGTTTCTACAACATCTATCACATGTCCGTTTTGAGAACACATTGAGTTCAATGTGTGTATTCACATGTCACACACCCAATAAAAATCAATTAATCCATTTAAGAATAAGGCCCCATGTAGCAGGCAGAGGCAAAAAAGCGCTGTGGGAAAAACTGCATTGGAAATGCATCATGGTTTTTCCCACAATGCTTTTCACGCTTCAGTTATGCCTATAGGGAAACCACCAGTGTGTCCATAGGTATAATTGACATGCTTTCCACTGCTAGAATCCCATCCACTTTGCAGGGACTGGAAAATGCGACGTTTACGCCACGTGGGGCCCCCAGCCTTAAACACACAATGAATCAGTTTATGACACACGGATAGCACACGGAAATATACTAGGATGTACAACGTCGGTGGTTTTACAGTCTGCAAAATGGGTATGTCTTGTGAAAGCAGCCTTCCGATAAGCCATAGCTGATGCCTGAGCTGGCCATAACATTTGGACAATGTGTAAATGACAGTGTGACAACTCATCAGATTGTCATGAGCCACAACAAAGCCAGTGATGTTTCGCAGTAGACCATATCATCTGAGCCTAACAGTAGAGCTGATCTGTTGAAGGACATAATCAATGGCGTAGTCTGTGCCCAACGTATCACAGGCCAAAACTGAAAATCAGGAAGTCCTTTCTTACATACATATATTGAAAACTAAAAGTTTGATGACATGTAGTTATGCATTTTAAGATTCAATTAATTGAAGAACATGTAAGAACTTGAAGGATTGAAGAATTACAAGAATGTTTGTAATAATCTTCTTATCTAAATATACCCTGTAGATGATTTATTCTGATACCCAAGATTATATATTTTTTTTTCCTTTTATAGATGTTAACTATTAAAGATTACAAAATCATTTTAATGAATATTGGTCCAATAGAGAAGACTGTATGTACTGCAGAGAGGTTGTCTCTAGACAAGTATCCCACACAAGTCAATAAGCAATCCCTAACCAAGGATTAAAGTCACAATGAGCAGAAGGATTACTATCAGTATACAGCGTAACAGAATAGGGCACATTTATTAACCCGCAGGGTAGTTTGTACGTTAATGCTCTATAACTTTTTTCATATTTTCCTTCCCCGCCTTCCAAAATTCATAACTTAAATTTTCTGTCAACATAGCTATGTGATAGTAATGTTTTGATAAGCATTTATTAATGTTTTTTGGGAGTCCATGTGAAAAAAACCCACAATTCTATCAGAATTTTTTGCATTTTGTTTTTACGGCGTTGACTCTGCATTAAAAATGACACGGCAGCTTTGTCCGGCAGGTCATTACGATTATGGCGATACCATATTTATATTGGTTTTATTATGTCTTACTGCTTTTATAAATAATACATCACTTTTTGAAAATGAAGGATTTTCCTGGGGTCACCATATTCTGAGACCTGTAACTTTTTTACTGTTTTGTTGACGGAGATATGTCAGGGCTCTTTATTTGCAGGGCAAGTTGTACTTTTTTGGTACCAATGTTTGTATGTATGACTTTTTTGATCACTTTCTATTGCTATTTTTTGGGGAAAGTGAGGTGACCAAAATACATTATTTTGCGCATTGCGTTCACCGTACGGGATAAATCACGCTATTTTTGGATAGTGGGGACTTATACGCACGTGGGGATATCTAGCATGTTTTATCTTTTGTTTACGATTTGTGTTTTTACATACCAGGGGACGTAATACTACGCCCGAGGCCGGCCGCCCGCTCACTATCTGAGCGGGCGGCATCGGAACCGGGTGTTAGCTGTAACTGACAGCTAACACCCTACTCCATAACCACCGGTCGGAACCGAGTTCCGATCGGAGGTTTTAACCCCTTGGATGCCGCGGTCAAACATGACCGCAGCATCCAAGGGGTTCCGCCATCTTGCCGCGCCCCCCGGCACCCCCCCCGCGTTGAAATCGGGGGGTGCCGATATCGATAATCTGCAGCCCGGGGTCTGCCCAGTGACCCCAGGCTGCCTAGAGACCCCACTACCTGGTTGATCCTGCCGAGACCTGCGGAAGTCAGCGCTGTGTTTCCATAGCGATGACTTCCTCTATAGACTGCAAGACACTTGCATGCTCGTGTCTCTCAGTCTATAGTACTGAGCCAGAGATCAAAGCATCTCTGGCTCAGGTGTCCTTATGGGACACATGAAAAAGTAAAAAAAGTGAAAAAAAAAATAAAGTATGTGAAAAATTTTTATAAAAGAATAAAGCCCCAAAAATTCCCTTTTCCTATATAAAATGAATTATATAAAAAATAAACCTAAAAATTTATAAAAACAATACATATTTGGTATCGCCGCGTCCGTAACAACCTGTACAATAAAACTGAAACCATATTTAATGTACACGGTGAACGTCCGGGAAAAAAAAAACGGAAAAAACCCACCAAACGTAATGATTTTTCGCCATCTCACCTTACAAAATATGCCATAAAAAGTGATCAAAAAGTTATATGTACCCCAAAACAGTACCAATAAAAAGCACAGAGTGTCCCGCAAAAAATAAGCCCTAAACCAACTCTCTAAACTGAAAAATAAAAATGCTACGCATCTTAGAAGATGGCGATGCAAAAAAAAATGATTTGTGTCCCCAAATGGGTTTTTGTTCTGCAAAATTGGTATCGCATAAAAAAACAGTATAAATGAGATATCGCCGTAATCGTACTGACCCGCAGAATAAAGGTAACATGTTACTTATGCTCTACGCTGCATGGTGAAAAATTTAAAAGGTAAAACGCAGTTCCAGAATTGATGGAGTTGTTTTTTAATCCACCAAGAAAGAGTTAATAAAATTTATTTAATAAGTTGTAAGCACCTAAAAATGATGTCATTAAAAAATACATCTCACCCCGCAACCAAGCAGCCCTCATATGGCTACATCACCAGAGAAATAAAGAAAATATAGCTCGTACAATGTGAAGACAAAAACCCCAAAAATCGCCAAATCATTAGAACATAACTGGCTGCGGCAGGAAGGGAATGTATAAGCTGTGCGAGCATATATGAGGGTACAAACCAGATTTAGAGCTTACGAGGGATAATAAACCATAAGTGACCCCCAGAGTGACCCCCCCCCCCCCCAATAATAGGAACTACTTCGGAAATAGTAGGGAATTTAGTGTACCCAATGTACTACGCACAGATTACATATTCACTTTTCCCCATCCACTGTGCAGTCACGTCTGGGATACTAATGCTCACTAAACCCCTTGATAAATTCTTTGAGGGGTGCACTTTTCAAAATGGTCATTCCCTAGGGGATTCTACTTTACTGGTACTTTAGAGGCTCGGCAAACATGACATGGCATCCAGATCCCAAACATCTGAATCAGCGCTCCAAAAGCCACATAGCGCTCCTTCCCTTCTGCGCCCTACCCACATGTATTACACTTGTCGTACCCAGAATAACGTACTTAATGTCATATGTGGGTATAAACTGCTGTTTGGGCACAGCCGTGCACAGTAGGGAAGGAGCGCTATTTGGTTTTTGGAGCACAGACTTGGACGGTTTGGTTTTTGGACGCCATTGCACTTTTGCAGAGCTGAAATGCCAGTACAGTGGAATCCCCTGACATGTCACTCCATTTTGGAAACTGCACCCCTGAAGGAATTTATCCAGAGGTATATTGAGCATTTTTAACCCCCAAGTGTTGCTATAATTTATTATCCATAAATGAATACGCAGCTGATGGTGAAAGGTGAAAATGACAATTATTCCAGGAATACGTCATTTCAGTGCGTAATATGTTGTACCCGGCTTGTATCAGAGATGAACACTCCAAAAGCTGTTGTGCCCGGGATCCCCGCTCACCAGTTTTTGGAGTGTGTGTCTGTGCAGACATAAGCTGGGCACAACATATCGGGCACTGAAATGGCGTATCTATAGAAAAATTTCATTTTTAACTTTTCATTATCAGCTGCGCATTCATTTTTGGAAATTAAAAGAATGCAACACTTAAGGGTTAATAATGCTCGCTACCCCACTTGATAAATCCCTTGAAGGGTATAGTTTCCAAAATGGGGTGACATGTCTGCGGATTCCACTTTACTGGCAATTCATGGTCTATGCAAAAGTGCCAAGTTGTCCAAAAAGCAAACTGTGCTCCAAAAACCAAAATAGTGCTCCTTCACTTCTGTGCCCGGCTGTGCCCAAACAGCAGTTTATACCCACATATGGCATTAAGTACGTTATCCTGGGTACACCAGTGTCATACATGTGGGCATAAACTGTCAGGGCGCAAATGTGAAGGAGCACTACATGTTTTTGAAGCGCAGATTTAGATTGTTGTTTTTTTGGACGCTGTGTCACATTTGCAGAGACCCTAAAATTGCCCCTACAAAATGGGGGGTCACTTCTTGGGGAATTCCAATTTACTGGCACCTCCAGGGCTCTGCAAAAATAACATGGCGACCAGAAAGTACTCCAAAAGCTAAAAAAACACAGTGCTCCTTCATAGCCCACTTAATAGTTTTAGGAGTTCATGTCTCTGATGCCACAAAGTGGCCGCAACGTATTAGGCACTGAAATTGGATATTTCTTTAAAAACTTAAATTTTCACTTTGTACATTAATTTTTGGGAAGCATTTTAGGCTCAAAATGATAATACCCCTTGATACATTCCTTGAGGTGTGTAGTTTCTAAAATGGGGTCACTTTTGAGAGGTTTCCATTGTTTTGGTACTTTAGGGGTTCTGCAAATGCGACATGGCACTCAAAAACTATTCCAGCAAAATCTGCCCTCCCAAAGCCAAATAGCGCTCTTTCCATTCTGAGCCCCACCATGTACCCCTACAGCAGTTTATGACCACATATGGGGCATTTCTGTGTTCAGAAGAAATTGTGTAACAAACTGTGGGGTGTTTTTCTTCTTTAACCACTTGCAAAAATTAAAAATATGTCACTAAATGGATGGTTTATTGGAAAAAAGTAATTTTTCATTTTTACGTCCCTAAGTCAATAAAATCTGTGAAACAGCTGTGAGGTCAAAATGCTCACTATACCCCTAGATAAATTCTATGAGGGGTGTAGTTTTCAAAATGGGGTCACTTTTTGGGGGTTTGTATTGTATTGGTACTTTAGGGGCTCTGCAAATGCGACATGGCATCTGAAAACTATTCCAGCAAAATTTGCCCTCCAAAAGCTAAATAGCTCTCTTTCCATTTTGAGCCCTGCCATTTACCCATGCAGCAGATTACAACCACATATGGGGCATTTCTGTGTTCAGGAGAAATTGTGTAACGAACTTTGGGGAGCTTTTTCTCGTTTGTCCTCTTGTGAAAATGAAAAATTTGGGGCTAAATTGACGGTTTATTGGAAAAAAAAGTAATTTTTCATTTTAATGTCCCAATGTTAATAAAATCTGTGAAACAGCTGTAGGGTCAAAATTCTCACTATACCCCTTGATATGTTCTGTGAGGGGTGTAGTTTCCAAAATGGGGTCACTTTTATGGGGTTTCCACTGTATTAGTACTTTGGGGGCTCTGCAAATGCGACATGGCACCTGAAAACTATTCCAGCAAAATCTGTTCTCCAAAAGCCAAATAGCACTCTTATCATTCTGAGCCCTGCCATGTACAGCAGATTATGAACACGTATTGCCGTGTTCAGGAGCAATTGTTTTGCAAACTGTGGGGTGCTTTTTCTCCTTTAACCCCTTGTGAAAATGAAAACTTTGGGGATAAAGTGACATTTTAGTAATGTTTCATTTATACATCCCAGTGTTAGCAAAATCTGTGAAACGGCTGTAAGGTCAAAATGCTCACTATACCCCTATATGAATTCTGTGAGGGGTGTAATTTCCAAAATGGGGTCACTTTTAGGGGATTTCCATTGTATTGGTACTCTAGGGGCTTTGCAAATGAGACATGGCACCTGAAAACTATTCCAGCAAAATCTGCTTTTCAGACGCCCAGTCTCGCTCCTTTCCTTCTGTGCACTTCCGAATGCCCAAACATCGGTTTACACCCACATGTGGGGTATTTCCATGCTCGGGAGAAATTGCATAACAAACTGTGAGATGCATTTTCTCCTTTAACCCTTTGTGAATGTGTTAATTTTAGGGCTAAATTAAGGAATTAGTGGGAAAAAAATGAAATGTCTAAATTTCACCTCCATATTGTTTTAATCCCCATGAAATGCTTAAAGGGTTAACAAACTTCCCAAATGTTATTTTGAATTATTTGAGAGGTGCAGTTTTGAAAATGGGGTGATTTATGGGGGTTTCTAATATATAGGCCTTTATAATCCTCTTCAGAACTGAAGTGGTCCCTAAAAAATTAGTTTGGGAAATTTTCTTGTAAATCTGCAAAATCGCTGTTACACTTGTAAGCCTTCTAACATCCAAAATAAATTACAGGACGATTAAAAGATGATGCCGATATATAGCAGAGATATGGTAGATAATATGTATTAATGTATTTGGGTGGTATGACTATCTGTTTGAAAAGCAGAGCATTTCACATTTTGAAAATTGCGATTTTTTTCCAAATTTCCATCAAATTTCCTATTTTTTTTATAAATAAATACAAAAATATTCATTAGTGTTTACCACTAACATGAAGTACAATGTGTCACAAAAAAACAATCTCAGAATCACTTGTGTAAGTTAAGACGTATCAAAGTTATTGCCATATAAAGTGACACATGTCAGTTTTGAAAAACGAGGCCTGGTCCTTAACGCACTTTTGGGCTGGGTCCTTAAGGGGTTAAATTGGGTTTTTGGAACTTTTTATTGATTGTTTATTTTTTAGACTTTATTTTAAACTTTTTTAAATACTTTTTACTGTCCCACAAGGGGACTTGAACCAGGGATCGTTGATCTCCAGTGCAATGTACTGCAATACTCAGATCCCGTGATCTTATTATGGGGGATGTGAGGAGTGGCAGGGGCGGCAGTCTTACCCCAGACCCCCTGGATGCCATGTTATAGTGTATGATAAAATGGAAGAAGCAGTGCTGTTACTTGCCTTGGCACATTAGCTGGAATGCCAGACAATTATGCATAAAATAACTTAAGGGGCATAGACTTTGATACAGGAATACAGTAGGAGACCAGCCAAGTACCACACCCAGCCTTTCTCACGACACCCTAACCTGACATGCAGAGCACTTAGATTTCTCTTAGAAGCCGCTGTTTTTCCCCTGTCATGCTAGTTATGTAATACGGGCTCATGCAATAGAGCAGGACACAGTTGTGTAACACAGTATTCTCCAGCTTTTTTTTTTTTTTTTGGTTCATTCTTGAGACACAAGACTTTTTTTTCTACATTCTTATTGTCTGGTTTTATAGACCCCCAACCCCCTCGTCTCTTCTTATGCAGACCTGTTACAACAATACATAGTTGGGAAATTCTTGAAATCCCCATGTGCTGGATTGAAGACACTAGATGAGGGAAGACTTGGGGTTGGCTAAGACCTTCATAGCCCAAGGGATGTTATGCATAATTCATGAGCAGAATTAGAAGGCCAGGCAGAGACATTAGCTTTGATACTCATGTCATTTTTTCATATCACTAGCCTTTCATGGAATTTGCTGCCTTCTCAGCCTGTCCATATAGCTGTCAACTTGTCTATCATTCTCAGCCTCTCTCTCTACCTGAGGCTTCCTGTTTTACAAGCCTCCATTTGGCATTGATCTGCCGGTACACATGCTATTTTGACTCTAAATCTTATTTGTCTAACCATGTAGCTATATTTGGAAGTGTTAATTACACTTGTCATATCAAAGGTCTACATGTTACAAGGAATTAAAAATCCAACTTTTTGAGTGGCAGAGTCAAATGCACATGTCATGTCAGGAGCACTCAGTGCAGATGACTGGACTCGACTCTGTAGGGTTGCTTTTCTCCAGAGTGGAACAGAATTTCAGCGTTCACAAATAACTGAGACACAGACTGTCTCTACAGAGCAGTAACAGCACCTGTTTTCCCCAAGCTAGAGGTACAATGACTTTCAATGTGATTACTTTCTTTCATACTTGTAAAAGATTAATGACTATAAAAGTGCTCTAATGCAATTTTAATCAGTTGTGCCTTTCAATATACTATACTGTTAAAATGAAATAAGGGACTGATATATAGGTAATGGGTGCAGTGGGTTCCTAAGCCATTTATTGCTTTATATGCTTCATATAGAATGCCATGCAAGCATTAAAAAATCGTCTTTTGGTCACAGACTGCAAAAAAAATCTCAGTGAAGCATATACCAGATGTGACATAGTATGCTCAGGGTCTATTGGGAAAGATCTATATTCTCCTATTTTCCTGTCTTTCCTATTATGGGCTATTATTATGGCTACTTATATGTGCATAAAACTGTCACCAGGCTGAACATATGTATGTCTCTGAGATAAATGGTCAATGGGCTATATCCATAGCTACATATACAGTCATATGAAAAAGTTTGGGCACCCCTATTAATCTTAATCATTTTTAGTTCTAAATATTTGGGTGTTTGCAACAGCCATTTCAATTTGATATATCTAATAACTGATGGACACAGTAATATTTCAGGATTGAAATGAGGTTTATTGTGCTAACAGAAAATGTGCAATATGCATTAAACCAAAATTTGACCAGTGCAAAAGTATGGGCACCTCAACAGAAAAGTGACATTAATATTTAGTAGATCCTCCTTTTGCAAAAATAACAGCCTCTAGTCGCTTCCTGTAGCTTTTAATCAGTTCCTGGATCCTGGATGAAGGTATTTTTGACCATTCCTCTTTACAAAACAATTCCAGTTCAGTTAAGTTTGATGGTCGCCGAGCATGGACAGCCCGCTTCAAATTATCCCACAGATGTTCAATGATATTCAGGTCTGGGGACTGGGATGGCCATTCCAGAACATTGTAATTGTTCCTCTGCATGAATGCCTGAGTAGATTTGGAGCTGTGTTTTGGATCATTGTCTTGCTGAAATATCCATCCCCGGCGTAACTTCAAATTCGTCACTGATTCTTGTACATTATTCTCAAGAATCTGCTGATACTGAGTTGAATCCATGCGACCCTCAACTTTAACAAGATTCCCGGTGCTGGCATTGGCCACACAGCCCCAAAGCATGATGGAACCTCCACCAAATTTTACAGTGGGTAGCAAGTGTTTTTCTTGGAATGCTGTGTTTTTTTGACGCCATGCATAACGCCTTTTTGTATGACCAAACAACTCAATCTTTGTTTCATCAGTCCACAGGACCTTCTTCCAAAATGAAGCTGGCTTGTCCAAATGTGCTTTTGCATACCTCAGGTCGGCTCTGTTTGTGGCGTGCTTTCAGAAACGGCTTCTTTCGCATCACTCTCCCATACAGCTTCTCCTTGTGCAAAGTGTGCTGTATTGTTGACCGATGCACAGTGACACCATCTGCAGCAAGATGATGCTGCAGCTCTTTGGAGGTGGTCTGTGGATTGTCCTTGACTGTTCTCACCATTCTTCTTCTCTGCCTTTCTGATATTTTTCTTGGCCTGCCACTTCTGGGCTTAACAAGAACTGTCCCTGTGGTCTTCCATTTTCTTACTATGTTCCTCAGTGGTAACTGACAGGTTAAATCTCTGAGACAACTTTTTGTATCCTTCCCCTGAACAACTATGTTGAACAATCTTTGTTTTCAGATCATTTGAGAGTTGTTTTGAGGAGCCCATGATGCCACTCTTCAGAGGAGATTCAAATAGGAGAACAACTTGCAATTGGCCACCTTAAATACCTTTTCTCATGATTGGATACACCTGGCTATGAAGTTCAAAGCTCAGTGAGGTTACAAAACCAATTTTGTGCTTCAGTAAGTCAGTAAAAAGTAGTTAGGAGTATTCAAATCAATAAAATGATAAGGGTACCCAAATTTTTGCACCGGTCAAATTTTGGTTTAATGCATATTGCACATTTTCTGTTAGTACAATAAACCTCATTTCAATCCTAAAATATTACTGTATCCATCAGTTATTAGATATATCAAATTGAAATGGCTGTTGCAAACACCCAAATATTTAGAACTAAAAATGATTAAGATTAATAGGGGTGCCCAAACTTTTTCATATGACTGTATGTCTATAATACTGTCACCAGCCTGAACATATGCGTGTCTCCAAGATAAATGGTCAATGGGCTATTACCATGGCTACATATATGTCTATTACACTGTCACCAGGCTGAACATATGCGTGTCTCTGAGATAAATGGTCAATGGGCTATATCTATAGCTACATATATGTCTATTACACTGTCACCAGGCTGAACATATGAGTGTCTCTGAGATAAATGGTCAATGGGCTATATCTATAGCTACATATATGTCTATTATACTGTCACCAGGCTGAACATATGAGTGTCTCTGAGATAAATGGTCAATGGGCTATATCCATAGCTACATATATGTCTATTATACTGTCACCAGGCTGAACATATGCGTGTCTCTGAGATAAATGGTCAATGGGCTATATCTATAGCTACATATATGTCTATTACACTGTCACCAGGCTGAACATATGCGTGTCTCCAAGATAAATGGTCAATGGGCTATTACCATGGCTACATATATGTCTATTACACTGTCACCAGGCTGAACATATGCGTGTCTCTGAGATAAATGGTCAATGGGCTATATCTATAGCTACATATATGTCTATTATACTGTCACCAGGCTGAACATATGAGTGTCTCTGAGATAAATGGTCAATGGGCTATATCTATAGCTACATATATGTCTATTATACTGTCACCAGGCTGAACATATGCGTGTCTCTGAGATAAATGGTCAATGGGCTATATCTATAGCTACATATATGTCTATTACACTGTCACCAGGCTGAACATATGCGTGTCTCCAAGATAAATGGTCAATGGGCTATTACCATGGCTACATATATGCCTATTACACTGTCACCAGGCTGAACATATGCGTGTCTCTGAGATAAATGGTCAATGGGCTATATCTATAGCTACATATATGTCTATTATACTGTCACCAGGCTGAACATATGAGTGTCTCTGAGATAAATGGTCAATGGGCTATATCTATAGCTACATATATGTCTATTACACTGTCACCAGGCTGAACATATGCGTGTCTCTGAGATAAATGGTCAATGGGCTATATCTATAGCTACATATATGTCTATAACACTGTCACCAGCCTGAACATATGTGTGTCTCTGAGATAAATGGTCAATGGGCTATATCTATAGCTACATATATGTCTATTACACTGTCACCAGGCTGAACATATGCGTGTCTCTGAGATAAATGGTCAATGGGCTATATCTATAGCTACATATATGTCTATTACACTGTCACCAGGCTGAACATATGCGTGTCTCTGAGATAAATGGTCAATGGGCTATATCTATAGCTACATATATGTCTATTACACTGTCACCAGGCTGAACATATGAGTGTCTCTGAGATAAATGGTCAATGGGCTATATCCATAGCTACATATATGTCTATTATACTGTCACCAGGCTGAACATATGCGTGTCTCTGAGATAAATGGTCAATGGGCTATATCTATAGCTACATATATGTCTATAACACTGTCACCAGCCTGAACATATGTGTGTCTCCAAGATAAATGGTCAATGGGCTATTACCATGGCTACATATATGTCTATTACACTGTTGCCAGGCTGAACATATGAGTGTCTCTGAGATAAATGGTCAATGGGCTATATCCATAGCTACATATATGTCTATTATACTGTCACCAGGCTGGACATATGCGTGTCTCTGAGATAAATGGTCAATGGGCTATATCCATAGCTACATATATGTCTATTACACTGTCACCAGGCTGAACATATGCGTGTCCTTGAGATAAATGGTCAATGGGCTATTATCATGGCTACATATATATCTACTGTATAATACTGTCACATAGCTAAAATATGTGTTCTCCAAAACTGATGCCCAGTGGGTTATTATTAAGACTACATATATAGAAGTACAGATTTTTCACATTTAAAGCAACTGTAAAATAGATTTTATAACTGCATACTCAAGCCTTTTCCATCATATAATATGTTCTTTTTCAGGTCTCTTAATCTGGACTTGGTCCGTGCTGGGTGTTTTGCATCCATGCTTAATATTTTTTTCTTATAGGATTCTTTTTTTTTTTTTAAGGCAAATACTGAAAATATTAAAGGTGGTATTAAAATATGGAGAAGTAAAACCAAAGGCTGTCTTCCCAAAATATTGGACAGCGCAAGGCATTGTATCTCCATGCCTATAACTCTAAATGACAGGACTAGTATTGGGGCCATTGATGTGACCACTGTTAAATGAGCATTATCACTTTTGCTTACTCATAATTTTGAACAAAAAGTGCACTAACTGGAACCTTATAGACTTTTACGCACAAAGCAATTATTGGACTTGGACATGCCTGATGCTTCTTTCCCCGACATCATCTGTCTGAGGAGACATAGCACTCCTCCATATAAATCGCAGGCCGGCCATCTAAATCAAGGAATTCAGCCTACTTTGCTTGGCACCTTTAGTTTTCCTGGGTTTCTGTTGCCTTTTGACAGCAAGAATGTTGTAGCATTTGGCTTTATTCTCATCAAGACAATAAAAATCTCTTAGAATTCTGGTGGACCCTTTCATTTGTTAGGATTAAAAGGGATCCATCAAAGTTGTCATGTCTTTGCTGTCAATAAAATATAATAAAAGCCATATTAGTATTAATATTACAACAACAATAAATATAATGTGCAAAAGTTTTAGGTTTATGTGGAGAAAATGCTATAAAGTAATAGAATAATAGAAGTGGTAACGGTTTATTTTTGTCAATTAACAAAATACAAAGTGAATTAAGAAAAGGGAAATCTCCGTTGAAAACTCCATTGCAGTAAATATCCTGCATGAAGATCTTATTCCTCACCCAGGTTCAGTTTAAAAACAACAGACCCCCGATGGACCCCATTATAGTCAGGCTCCTTGTGTAATTGCTATTTTAGCGGTCCGCCTCTCCGTTGTTCAGATCCCCACAAAAGACCCAAGCAAAGGAGATGCAATGCTAGTGTGAACTTAGCATCAATCACATCAATATTTGGTGTGACCACCCTTTGCCTTCCATGAATTCTTCTAGGTACACTTGCACACAGATTTCAAAGGAACTCAACAGGGAGGTTGTCCCAAACAACTTGGAGAACTAAGCACAGATACAGTCATATGAAAAAGTTTGGGCACCCCTATTAATCTTAATCATTTTTAGTTCTAAATATTTGGGTGTTTGCAACAGCCATTTCAATTTGATATATCTAATAACTGATGGACACAGTAATATTTCAGGATTGAAATGAGGTTTATTGTACTAACAGAAAATGTGCAATATGCATTAAACCAAAATTTGACCGGTGCAAAAATTTAGGTACCCTTATCATTTTATTGATTTGAATACTCCTAACTACTTTTTACTGACTTACTGAAGCACAAAATTGGTTTTGTAACCTCACTGAGCTTTGAACTTCATAGCCAGGTGTATCCAATCATGAGAAAAGGTATTTAAGGTGGCCAATTGCAAGTTGTTCTCCTATTTGAATCTCCTCTGAAGAGTGGCATCATGGGCTCCTCAAAACAACTCTCAAATGATCTGAAAACAAAGATTGTTCAGCATAGTTGTTCAGGGGAAGGATACAAAATGTTGTCTCAGAGATTTAACCTGTCAGTTTCCACTGTGAGGAACATAGTAAGGAAATGGAAGACCACAGGGACAGTTCTTGTTAAGCCCAGAAGTGGCAGGCCAAGAAAAATATCAGAAAGGCAGAGAAGAAGAATGGTGAGCACAGTCAAGGACAATCCACAGACCACCTCCAAAGAGCTGCAGCATCATCTTGCTGCAGATGGTGTC
Source organism: Leptodactylus fallax (assembly GCA_947044405.1). Taxonomy (NCBI): domain Eukaryota; kingdom Metazoa; phylum Chordata; class Amphibia; order Anura; family Leptodactylidae; genus Leptodactylus; species Leptodactylus fallax. The sequence goes on from CAMRHE010000223.1 coordinate 1,388,740, forward strand.
ACTGTGCATCGGTCAACAATACAGCACGCTTTGCACAAGGAGAAGCTGTATGGGAGAGTGATGCGAAAGAAGCCGTTCCTGAAAGCACGCCACAAACAGAGTCGCCTGAGGTATGCAAAAGCACATTTGGACAAGCCAGCTTCATTTTGGAAGAAGGTCCTGTGGACTGATGAAACAAAGATTGAGTTGTTTGGTCATACAAAAAGGCGTTATGCATGGCGTCCAAAAAAACACAGCATTCCAAGAAAAACACTTGCTACCCACTGTAAAATTTGGTGGAGGTTCCATCATGCTTTGGGGCTGTGTGGCCAATGCCGACACCGGGAATCTTGTTAAAGTTGAGGGTCGCATGGATTCAACTCAGTATCAGCAGATTCTTGAGAATAATGTACAAGAATCAGTGACGAATTTGAAGTTACGCCGGGGATGGATATTTCAGCAAGACAATGATCCAAAACACAGCTCCAAATCTACTCAGGCATTCATGCAGAGGAACAATTACAATGTTCTGGAATGGCCATCCCAGTCCCCAGACCTGAATATCATTGAACATCTGTGGGATAATTTGAAGCGGGCTCTCCATGCTCGGCGACCATCAAACTTAACTGAACTGGAATTGTTTTGTAAAGAGGAATGGTCAAAAATACCTTCATCCAGGAACTGATTAAAAGCTACATGAAGCGACTAGAGGCTGTTATTTTTGCAAAAGGAGGATCTACTAAATATTAATGTCACTTTTCTGTTGAGGTGCCCATACTTTTGCACCGGTCAAATTTTGGTTTAATGCATATTGCACATTTTCTGTTAGTACAATAAACCTCATTTCAATCCTGAAATATTACTGTGTCCATCAGTTATTAGATATATCAAATTGAAATGGCTGTTGCAAACACCCAAATATTTAGAACTAAAAATGATTAAGATTAATAGGGGTGCCCAAACTTTTTCATATGACTGTATACTGTGGATGTAGGCTCACTCAAATCCTTCTGTCTCTTCAGACAGACAGACTGGACGGTGTTGAGACCAGGGCTCTGTTGGGGCCATATCATCACTTCCAGGACTCCTCCTCCAAAGGGCAAAGGTCATACCAAATATTGATGTGATTTAGATTTCTCTTTTGTTCCTTCACTTTATTGTATTAATCGACAAAAATAAACTATTAACACTTCTATTTTTTAAAGCTTTCTTAGTTTGCAGCATTCTTCCACACCTGCCTAAACCTTTTGCACAGTACAATGTAGTACAGCAATAATAATAAATATATCGATATACATATATACTGTGTACAACATGTATATATGAAATGTGCCATGCACTACAATACAGTGACACAATATTAATATATTTCATTTCTATGAGATGGAAAAGACAAGAACAAAGACATCAACATTGGATAAAATAAAAGCAATGGATAACAAACATGAGAGTGATATAGTTTAATAGTATTCTTTTGTGTTCTCTGTATCCGTGCCCAGTGAGTGACTGTAAGTATTTGTGAGTAAGGGATGCTAGACAGGGCTCGACCATTAGGGCGCTGTAAATAATGATGTATCTATACAGGAGCGGGAAGTTCTCTCCAAACAGCATTATTACAGTCAGTGTGTCAGCCGTTCCCAGAACTTGCATCTGGTTCTAATGAATGTCCCACTGAGGGTTTAAACACTCACTGTAATAAAGCTGTTTACAGGGCGCTCCTGTTTGCTGCCTTCCATGAGGGTGATGGGATCAGCAAATGTAAGACATGCCACGTGATAAAATGTCTGAACCCCCAGAGCAACGGGTGACCAACTCTTTAGAAGATAACTTCCTTTACAAATAATTCCTTTCAGCTTTAAAGACATCTGTCTATTGGTGAAGCTAAACCAAAGCCTTTCATCAAACGGGGTAAACAATGCTCGGATTCACAGAAAGAAAATGCTGGGGGGCAACAAGGTGCCAGTGGTAATAGGCTTTTTGCCATAAACCACTGTAACCTGCAATTAACTTCTCAATAATATAGTAAATGTTTTCCTCTGGGTCTTAGGAGTATTGTCAGCATTCTGCATGTGTATGTATCTCCAAGGTGCTGGAAAATCGAGTCAAAATAAAATCACCCACAGTAGTTTCTGGTGCAGAAGACGTGCCAACATATGGGCCATTTTTAGGTTATTTCCATCAGAAGTATAATGTACAGCTTCTGGTCCCCAATGCAAAATCTGTGACACAGTCCCCACCACCAAGTGCCATTTACAATACTGGTGACTTCCAATATAGCAGAGGGGGCCCCCGGACCCCTAAGACACCAGGCTGGGTGCGACTACTTCCCATAGCTTATCTACATTAACAAATAGTATATTATTAGTTATATATAACAATCTTGTGTCAATGCAGTTCTGTCAGCTATCTAGTACTGTATTCGCTAACATGGCATGAAACCAATGGTCCAGATTTTTCTCCAGATAGGAAACTGTTTTGGAATATATTACTATTAAGCTAAAAAATACTAGGCCCGAAGAATGAATAAAGATTGTAATGATGGCATGACTTCTTATTTCAGTCAGATGCAGTGCATTTAATGGATACCTTGAGTGTTTGCAAGTCATGAAATATGCCAATATCTTTACCTACCTAACTAGTGTCATTATACAGTCATGGCCAAAAGTTTTGAGAATGATACAAATATTAATTTTTACAAAGTCTACTGCTTCAGTTTTTCTAATGGCAATTTGCATATACTCCAGAATGTTATAAAGAGTGATCAGCTTAACAGCAATTACTTGCAAAGTCAATATTTGCCTAGAAAATGAACTTTATCCCCCAAAACACATTTCAACATCATTGCAGCCCTGCCTTAAAAGGACCACCTAACATCGTTTCAGTGATTGCTCCATTAACACAGGTGTGGGTGTTGATGAGGACAGGGCTGCAGATCAATCTGTCATGATTAAGTAAGAATGACACCACTGGACACTTTAAAAGGAGGCTGGTGCTTGCCATCATTGTTTCTCTTCTGTTAACCATGGTTATCTCTAAAGAAACACGTGCAGTCATCATTGCACTGCACAAAAATGGCCTAACTGGGAAGAGTATTGCAGCTAGAAAGATTGCACCTCAGTCAACAATCTATCGCATCATCAAGAACTTCAAGGAGAGAGGTTCCATTGGTGCCAAAAAGGTTCCAGGGCGCCCAAGAAAGACCAGCAAGCGGCAGGACCGTCTCTTAAAAGTGTTTCAGCTGCGGGATCGGGCTACCAGCAGTGCAGAGCTTGCTGAGGAATGGCAGCAGGCAGGTGTGAGTGCATCTGCACGCACTGTGAGGCGGAGACTCTTGGAGAAAGGCCTGGTCTCAAGGAGGGCAGCAAAGAAGCCACTTCTCTCCAGAAAAAACATCAGGGACAGACTGATATTCTGCAAAAGGTACAGGGAGTGGACTGCTGAGGACTGGGGTAAAGTCATTTTCTCTGATGAATCCCCTTTTCGATTGTTTGGAACATCTGGAAAACAGCTTATTCGGAGAAGAAGAGGTGAGCGCTACCACCAGTCTTGTCTCATGCCAACTGTAAAGCATCCTGAAACCATTCATGTGTGGGGTTGCTTCTCAGCCAAGGGAATCGGCTCTCTCACAGTCTTGCCTAAAAACACAGCCATGAATAAAGAATGGTACCAGAATGTCCTCCAAGAGCAACTTCTCCCAACCGTCCAAGAGCAGTTTGGCGCTCAACAATGCCTTTTCCAGCATGATGGAGCACCTTGCCATAAAGCAAAGGTGATAACTAAATGGCTCAGGGAACAAAACATAGAGATTTTGGGTCCATGGCCTGGAAACTCCCCAGATCTTAATCCCATTGAGAACTTGTGGTCAATCATCAAGAGATGGGTGGACAAACAAAAACCAACAAATTCAGACAAAATTAAAGCATTGATTCTGCAAGAATGGACTGCTATCAGTCAGGATTTGGTCCAGAAGTTGATTGAGAGCATGCCAGGGAGAATTGCAGAGGTCCTGAAGAAGAAGGGTCAACACTGCAAATATTGACTTGCTGCATTAACTCATTCTAACTGTCAATATAAGCTTCTGTTACTCATAATATGAATGCAATTATATTTCTGTATGTGATAAAAACATCTGACAAACACACATAAAAACCAGAGGGCAGCAGATCATGTGAAAATATAATATTTGTGTCATTCTCAAAACTTTTGGCCATGACTGTACATGTATTCATGTGGGCACCAATGTTTTTGGTGCAACACTGTATATGACAAAAAAAACAGTGCATAAAGCCATCTGAACTTGGCAGTTTTAGACTGAGGATTTTCGGCCATCCCAGTTCAGTATATTTGCAAACTCTGTCACAATGATCGCCAAAAATCACTGGACAAAAAAGTGCTGCAAGTCCGACATTTTTATCCAGCAGTTTGAGTTTAAAACAACAAAGCCCTGATGGATACCATTATAGTCAATGGCATGCATTGGGTACCGTTGGTGTCCGCTTTTATAGTGGTCCGTTGTTCTGGTCTTAACCAGCATACTGCATTATAAACAATAAATTCACTTTATCACTTGATTTGTCTATACATTACAATGGGAAAATCAATTGGCCTATTATTTTCTCGAAAGGGAATTTAAAACCTGGCAAATGAATTTGTCCAATGCATCTTAATGGCTGGTGAATCACAAACTGATTCTCAAATTGCTGAAATTTGCATTGGGAGAAAATAAATACAAATCCACAAAATAATAATCAAGGCAAAAAAATTTACAACAATTGTTTTCTTAATATCTTATTTTAATAATATTCTTATGTCATCTTGGTTCAAGGATATTGTCCCCAGTTAGTTAACTATGGAACTTCTGACAACTCCTTAGCTAGCCTAAAATTTATGTTGATATTAAAGTCTATTCTCTAGTGGATCTTTTTTTTCACAATAGTAACCCATGCTCTCCCTGATTCCAATGTTTGTTTTCATTTGTCTTAAGATACCCATACATATAAGATGAATGATTTTGGTGGGACTGGCCAACCATCTAGTGTATATGGTAGTGGTGTAACGATCACAGTCGCGGGGGGTGTGACTGGGCCCAGATGGGTAAGGGGCAAGTGACCAGCTGGAGATGGCCAGGGCCCTGGACCACCATTGGTAATGGAAAGGGGCCCGGCTTGTCGATAGATACCTGGCCAGTGGAAGTGACTAAAAATAAGAAATACTTATACTCACCTCTCCTGGGCTTCTGATAATTCCTGGCATCCTCTCCAGGGCTCTGCCGGCCTGTGACTAAGGTCACACATAATGACAGGTCCCAATCACAAGCCCCAGCCATGATGTCTGGGGCATGTCTACTCATTAGCAGGCAGAAGAGAACTGAAGAAGATGCTGAAGAGAGCCAGATGGAGCAAGGATGCCCAGGAGAGGTGAGGCAAGATGAGTATAAGTGTTTGTTATTTTTAATCACTCCCCCTGGGCCTCTACTTATAATACTCTGGGGTCTGAGGAGACCTAGAGTACAATAATGGCACTGAGGCAGAGGGCCGAACCTCACGAATATTCGTCAAATTTCTCTAGGTTCCGCTCTAGCTGGGCTCTTAGGAGTATTTTATACTGTGTGGGGCCACTATTGGGAGCATATTACAGTAATACCTCGTACATTCGCGAGGTTAGGTTACAGAGCGGGTCGCGGATCGCGAGGAATCGCGAATGTTTGGTACAAGCGCTTAGAAGCGCTTACAATGCTGATTTCTAATGTTTAACCCCTAAATATCAATAAACTTTACCCTACAGTACTGTACAGTATACTAAAGTATACTGTACAGTACTGTATATTAATACATTCATTAATTTTTCTTATACACTCACAGTAAAATGAAACTAATTACCGGGTACGTAACGAACAGGACGCTACTACCCAATAGCGAAGGTGTTTTTTTTAATTAAATTTCACAGATCTGAGAAAAAAAGAGCAAAATCTATATATGTTAGTTGCCAAAAAAATATCGCGAATCTGTGAATTCGCAAATTCGGAAACGCGAGTGTATGAGGTATTACTGTATACTGTGTGGGGGCCACTGTGGAGCATATTATACTGTGTAGGGCCAATATGGAGCATATAATACTGTGTTGGGGCCATTGTTGAGCATATTATACTGTGTGGGGCCCCTTCACTATTCATATCACACGCCATCTTTTTTATAGCATTTGTGCACTATTATTACAGGCTGCAATAACATCACACGGTGATTATAAAACAGATACTGTGTAATGTAAATAGTGAAGTAGTCACGGCGTAACCATTACTATCAAGAATGCTCTTTGGAGAGGGGGTAGGGGGCCTGGAACAAAGTTTACACCAAGACCCACAAGACTTTAGTTACGCCACTGGTATATGGGGTGTCGTAATGGCAGATGCTGGCGGAAAAAAGGTCATATTGGATTTGAATATGTTGGATCCTTTTGTTCTCAGTGAAGAGTCCCTTCTTGCACTCTGTGCTTGTCCGACTAGAGCATACATGTATATGGAGGATGGGGGGATGTGTCAGAAGGAATAGCTGTTGGCAAGACAAGCATTTGGCAAACCGATATCTACAGTGCATGGCCTCTGTTGCTTGATCCTGCCTTCTTTTCCCACCATTTAGCTTTCCTGTACTTCTCCCTAGCTCTTCATTTTATAGTCGGTAAATATTATTTTACATAACTGATGTACTTTTTGAACAAACAAAATTATCTCCTAGGTGAAAATGTATTGCAAAAATCGGCATTGTTCTAGTACTACATTGTTCTAGTACTACAACTAGATTTTTAACAAAAGAATCCTGGTTTTGGAATGAATGGCATGTCTCATTGTGACAGTTATATACACATCAACCCCATCCTATAGAGGGCCACATTTTTGTGTAAATTTGTAGCATTCCAAGATCATTAATGGGCACTTCCAGTTTTCAAGGAGGCAAACCAGAAAAATGGAAGTAAATCGCTTCTAAGTACAGCTACAGTGGATTGAGCAGCATCTACCATGCCCTGAATGTTTCAGTGTTAAATTTTAGCATTTATGTTTGTAGATTTATTCCTAATTTATTGCATTTGGAAGTTGTAGCTTCTCGATCATGGCTGCCTCCTGCTGGAGAGCTGTGCAGAAGAGGAACAGCTCTCTAGACTTGTAAATGTTTTATAGAAGATTTGTGACTGGGAAGGACAGAGGAAGAATGTCTAGTAAGAACAAATCTGCTGATGTCAATTATTTAAGAAAAAACTGAAAAAATGTACAAAATAAAGATAACATTTTTCATTGCCCACTACAATCAAATGAATATATCATTTATACATTGAATATATATTGAGTTTGATACATTCTAATTTTTTATATGGTACGTAAGATCTTAGCCCTTTCCTCATAATGTATTGTGATAATAATTTTAGTCATATGCAAATACATCTTATAATATGTAATTCATGAATCATGTAACAAAGTCGCAGACGCACATTCCACAAGGCGAATGCGTATTACCTTCCACGAAATGCAGTGCACATACCTTCATTGGGCAGAATGACCCTGTCAGCCATTTTAATGCTGTTTATCTTGCATCTGATTTTCAATATAGAAGTCCTTACTATCTGTCGCCCATCTCCTATTTGTTGCCTTCTTAAAGCAATTTAAAGCACAACTAAATCGATCGCGTTCCCTCTATCACAATCGATCCATTACTTAAACCAACAATCACAATAAACAACTTTACACTATCTTGCTGTTTTGAGCTGACATGGCTACATATGTACCAACCTCCTCCTGTCTACTTCATCTTGTTTTGCAAGTCTGTTCCTGCTGTACTTGCAAACAGGAAATACATATAGCACATGGGCTCAAGATCGCTCTATTAAAACTTTATTTCATATTTGTCTCCCTGGTACAGTAAGCAATAAAAGCAAGGACTGTGCTTTTTTAGACAAACCTGTTGTCCTTCGGGACCAGCTGATGTTTTTTCTTTTCTCGGATTACTTGTTCTGGTCCTGTCTTCCCCATGATATAATCTAAATGCTTGTGTATACCTTCATCATATTTTGTTGGACTACTGAAAACCAATGTATCCAGCCCATCATCAGATCTATTGCTTGATTCATTCTCCACTCACATCTCAAATCTTATCTCTTATCTCTCTGTTGGTTACTTTTTGCCCAGCAAGCACAATTGAAAATCCTTACACTAAAAACAAGGTTGTTTACAGTTACCAAATATCTTTTCACCAATTCCCCAAAATCTATCATAACAGAACTTTAGATCACACATTCTTGTGCCCAAAATGTTTCTCTCCTCAACACCCACTTCTTTGCTCTTTAAACCTAAAATCGTATCCCCCATCAGACAAACATGTATATGTACCATCATAACCTGTAGTTCAATATGTACTACTGTATATTAGGTGTATATTGACACCACAACTGTATATAGATTGTAGTATATAGACTCCTACCTCCTGTGTCTAACCCCAATCCCCTTAGACTGTAAACTTGGCTGGGAAAAGCCTTCTGTCTTATTGTGTCTGGCATTTTTCTTTTGTGTCTGGTATTCTTCCTACTGTGCTTGTATTTTCCTACTGTGTCTGTTATTTTCCAGTTGTGTCTGGTAGCCTGTTGTCGTGCCTGGTATTCATGTTACCATATCTTGTATTTTCATACTCTATCTGGTATTCTTTCTTTTGTGTCTGCGATTCCTCCTATTGTGTCTGGTATTTCCATATTATGTCTGGTGTTTTTCCTATTTTTTTTCTGGTATTTTCCTAATGTGTCTGGAAATATTGATATTATGCCTGCTATTATTCTTATTGTTTCTGGTATTTTTTTTATTTTGCGTGTTATTTTCCTGTAGTTTGTTTTTGTGTCTGGTATTCATGTTACCATGTCTTGTATTTTCCTATTGTGTCTGGTAGTTTTTTATATTGTGTCTCTTAGTTCCTGTTGTGTCTGGTATTTATGTTGCCGTATCTTGTATTTTCTTACTGTGTTTGGTATTTTTCTTATTGAGTCTGTTATTTTCCTACTGTGTCCAGTAATCTGTTATTGTGTCTGGTATTCTTTTTATTGTGTCTTGTATTTTCCTATTGTGTCTGGTACTCATATGTTTACTTATTTGCTGGTGAATCTGAATCTATTTACCTCGTTCTATACTGCATTGTACAGTGAGGTAGAGGATGGTAACATAATAGAAATAAGTGATTTAATAATAACTAGTACAATAAAAAAAATAACAATATCATCCATTCATATTTATCACATAAGTGTATGTGAAAGTAAATCCATTCATGTATGCAGCCTGGCTGGCTCTGAATTCAGATATGTATAACCCAGTATCATACATCCGGTCCTGGATGTGGAACTTCAGTCTCTGCAGAGAATTTTTAGGAATAAATGAATGAAGGTAAATGACTTAAAGACATGATAGAAATTAATTTCTATTTATGAATTTATGTTTATCAACCCTAATAAACGTAAAAACTTCTAGGATTAGGCAAAGTATAGATTTTAGTTCACATATCATTTACCCTTAACCATATATTTGTGCAATTGGTATAAATATAATGGGGGAATTTATTAAGACTAGGGTAAATTTAAAGCATAACTCACGTCAGCTTTTTGGTGTGAGTTATGGTAAATTTGCCAGGCCGAGGATTCCTCGCCCTCCGCCCAGTTTCTTAAAAAGTGGGAAGTAGAAACAGGAAAGTGACACATCTTTGGTACAAAAAAGGGCTATGTGCTAAAGATGCTTGGAGGTCGCAGCTAGCACTGCTCTTCTACATTTTTGAGTTGGGAATTATTGTGCCTATATGCTAACAATTGTATTTATGGCTATTGATATATTTTTTTTAACATTATCAGAAGATTGCATACATACATATATGTAGTACTGACTCACTGATGTTCTCTGTTGTCAGCCAGGATATATACATATGTGCTACACATGTTACTGTTGTTCTCTGATATCTTTGACTGTATTTTATTTCCCTTGTATGACGTGGGATTAATATATGTATTGCACCTTATATTTTTGGAACAGAGGCTAGCTGTGACCTTCTTTCTTTTAATACCTTTAATTTTTTGCTAACTGTGTGATCTAGTTCATGTATTAATAAAGTGTTGTTACTAATTTTTGAGAATTTGGTGTATTTTATTGGGTGAAATTTTTCCATAGTCATTGTGATTTTTCTGGAAAGCATAGGTTTAATTATTCACATCTAGGTAGTATTTTACGCATTAAATATACACATTTCTCTTTGCTAAAAAAATGAAAAAAATGGTTATATTTAGCCTTATTTAGTTACTATAGCAGTCTGTCGTGTGTAGATTGTGAGACCTATGTGGGACAGTGATTGACAATGTCTGTAAAGCGCTACGGAATATGTTGGCGCTATAAAGGTAAGCAAAATAAATAAATAACTACATATATATATATATATATATATATATACACCCACACATGCGTTGTGTGCTTCCTATATATTGTCTAAAGCCACTCTTGTCTTTGGTTAAAAAGAAGCAAAGCCTACGGGTACATGGCAACTGTCACACAAGTAAAACAGTTGTTCACCTTTTCTGCAACTTTTTTAGAGGTGTGATGTGGCTGTAAAATTACAGTAAAGTGGCGGAAATGTTATATGCATTTTCCATTGAAGTCTATGGTAAAAAAGTCAAAGGCAACTTGCGACCTGATACCTATGACCAAAATCCAACAGGTTTGTATTTTCTGCGATTGCGTGTCTCAGACGTATATCTCATGCTGCAATTTGACATCATAGTGATACATTGAAATTTTTGTTGTGTAATTTTTTTTTTTGTTATGCTACACATATCACTCTGTATCCCTAGCCAAAATCTGCAAAAAAAAATGCACCTTTTCCGCATCGTGTGGCATCAGTCTATAGGAACCCTGAATCTCTAATATAACTGCATATACATTTTTCCTTCCGACATAAAAATGAGTTTAGTTTTTTTGCAATATACACATATAGTTGTTCTATTTAATACAAACAAATAAAGAAAAATAGTTTTGCTTTTATTTCAAATTCTATTGTTTCAGCTAAAAAAAAAAACAACTCAAAATGTACAAGAATGGAAAAGAATTAGAAATTTCACATTTTCCTTTCAATGACTGGAAATTAATTTCATTATCTCTATTATCTAATTGTAGAAAACAAAGATCTACTGTGTTGTGAAAAAATTATAAAATACATGTAGGTTGACTATGAAATGAAATGATAATTTGCAGTTGAATACTGTAGACCCCTGCCTAAAATTGAGAAATTGGCTTAGTAATGACAGGGGTACTCTGATAAAGAAATGGTTAATTTGGTGGGACAGTGAGGCCAAGCTCATATACTGTGGATTTATTGAGGTTTGGATTTTCTGTCGTGTTGTGTCGCACTCGCAGGTTCTTGCTTTTTCTCTGTCCACTCTCTCTGTTTTCCTAAAAAATACATATTAAAAAGGACAAGAATCTGTTTCTGCGAATCAAAAAATTAAAACATTTACACCATTTTTGCATTAAAATTCATGCATCTTAGGACTCTACTGAAAATATTCTAAATTGAGTCTATTAGCTATACAGACAACGTAGCCACCAAAACAGGAGGTCAATGACAGCTGGAGAGAAGAGGGCATTGCAACAGTATAAGCAGAAGAATGAATGCGAGGCCTAAATCCACAGCGGGGGCAAGGTATTTTGTTGTACATTTGGCACACTGGTGAGCGCAGTGCCAGTCTGAAGAATTAGTGTAGTGTGCGCAAATTTTCCCAACTAAGCACATTACTATTGGAGACTACAGCACATGAAACCTTAAACCATATAGAACAATGCCATGGTCTATATGGTCTTGTACATGAGTAGTTATACTCCAACTCAGTTGAGGTAGGGGGGCTATATGTTAAATACCATCTTTTGGGTTTTTTTTGTTTTTTTTTACAGAACATAAAAAATTCCAACAGCTTTCATTGTACCTAAATTTACATGACAAAATTAGAAAGATACAAAGTGCTTACGCACACTAGTTTTCTAATGTGGTGAAATAGATAAATGTCCTCCTATGTTTTAAATAGTCTCAAGCTGACTCATTGAGGTATATAGTCCAGCCATGAGGTCTAGCTTTCAAGACATGTTCTGGACAGGGAGGGATGGTAGATAAGCAGTGACATAACCTATTGGCAGTAGTGGATGCAATGATGGGTCAGTGGTGTTATCTATATATGTGTTATCTTCTCTTATAATCTGATCTGTGCTGAAGTGACTGCTGCAAAGAAAACCCTACAGAATTGCCAATTGTCAGTCTATTATTTGGCTTAGGGTCAGAGTGAAAGTTGCTGTACTTTTTCTTAAAGAAATATAGATAGTGATATGGAAAATTTTGAAAAAAATCTAAAACTTGGTTTAAAAAATAGATAGAATGGTGACCCATTCCCTTTAAGAGTCTGAAAGAACTAAAATACAGCTAAAATACATGGCCATTAATCCAAAAATAGTAAATGAAATAAATTATCCAAAGTCAACATAAACACATTTTCAATGTATAATCCCGTGTTTTCCCTGCTCTTTTCAGAATTTCGTTCTAGGCTGTCTCCTTCATCACTTGGTCAGTTTCTTCAGACTTTAAAATGCCATAAAACAAATCCCATGTGAATATGGGTTAACTTGTCTCCCTTTAGGCCTCCATACTAACAGAAGGGTAATTAAAAAAGTTACTAATTCCTTAAAGTGAGGCTGTCATTCTAACTTATCCCCTTAGTCTTAGTGCTGTAGTAGGTAGATATCCAGCATTGTAGGTGGTACACCAGATCTCACAGTGGAAGTCTTTGACTTTCTTCATGCTATTGTTCTTGGCTTAAGGTAATGGGTACATGAAAGGACTACTAACACATTCACACCCATACTTACACAGTTCAAATAACCATTTCAGGAGCCTACAGAATTGGATATATCAAAGTATGGTGTACAATACAAATCATACATTGGTGTATCCTAACAGTGGCAAAGCATTAAATAGTACTGGAACAATAAGACTCTATTTACTGAAATGGGCCGTTTCTCTGCCGTGTTTTTCCTGGGCCAAGTCGGGAATCAGACACCACATGGCCGAGAAACTCTGTTGTGTGAATAGGATACTTTCACGCCACATTTTATAATTCACATTAAATGCATCTGTGTTTACACAGAAATGTTATAAAATGGGTGTATTTAACAGATATATAGGCTTTAATAGATAAAAACAATGGAGGTACAGAAAAACAACAAAAGTCCACTGTGGGTATGGGGTGAGCTTGGTGGATGGTAGTTCCAGCAGCCTTCATTTTGGTCTATCTCTGTCTCTCTATAGGTGCCAGTCTCTCTATTCTCTCTCCAGGAAACTTTCTCCATCCTGTGGTTCGGCTGGGTCAGTGCTCTAAGGCCCTTGTTATACTTGTTCTTGGGCTCTACAAAAATGAACTTGGCTAACTCCACAACTTCTCTTTGGCTGAAGGCAGCTGCCTCGGGACAGCGGCTCGGGTTGCAATAGTTGTCAGTATCAGCGCAGTTAACACTTGACTTTCCTCTATGGAAGCTGGAAGATGACTCTTGGCCTCCTCCCACTTTCCAGAACATGCTGGTTGAAGATACTAATAGCCCATCTTCTCCCCATCCACAGTGGACCAGCCCATTTAAGGAGGCAATGCACAAAACTATATACATGTTGCATATAAACATGGCAAATGCAAAATATCAATTTAGTAGTGTCTACTGGGATGCTGCAATCCTCCAACATAAAACTGCCTCTGTTTCTTAAGGATTAAAAAAAAACAAAGGTTCCCCTACTTTTGTGAACTTATTGTTTGGATGACATGACACTTGAAGTTGCTCCCTTCTCTCTGTGCCCTGTGATGTGGCCACATACCAATTTACACTGTGTCTATATAGGTCTTTCTTTGTGCTTCTTTTCTGCACCTTTGGAAATAGGTTATTCCAATACCTTGAAAATATTGGATTGAAAACACATATGTACGACATTCCTCAATGTGTAGGTGCCTTCAGCAGTACAGTACTTGTACACTGCGAGACAATGGCTACATGCATGAACGTGTTCATATTACAACAATGTTTAAACATGTCAGATGTGAAAAAAATGGTGCAATAGCATAAGAATAAATTATAGTAAAATGTTATGCTATTCCTAGAGGAGATGGAGTATATGGATCTTTTGAAAACTTCCTAGATGTTAGGCCTGAAGCTCACAAGTCTATTCGGGGTTGGCATTGCTCGGACCCTGACTTCCTGTAATATTCTATGGCCTACTGCTGAACCTCTGTGTATCAATCATATTCATAAAGATAAACCAATAAAGCAGGAAGAAAAAGGGATACTGAGTGGCCTGTGCTGGTAAGTGACTGACCAAAGAAGGGAGCAACAGCTGTTCTCTCCACCACATATGTACTACACAGTGCTGTGCCTGGGCTTAGCATCCTGTGATTCAAATAACCATTGAAATGCATGTCTATCCATGTAACCTATGGATGCTATAGAGTGTCTCTCTGTTCTGGCTCATAGAATGAGATCCTGAGCAGGGGAACACCCTTCCTATGTCATCTACATTGTATGGACACCTTATAAGAGAAACCCATCTAGTAGTAACATACACAGGTATCAGAGGACCCATGGTTAGGGACTTAAGTGTTCGGACAAGTTAGTTGTAGGACCAGTTTTGTATTCAGCGTATTTGCTAGACTGTATACCACCGGTTTGTAAGAACTATTCGTGACATCCTCCTCTGACCCTTTTCCTCAGTGAGTTAGGCCCGGTTCACATCAGCATTCGGGTTTCCTTTCGGGGAGTCCGCTTGGGGATGACCATGTCTTGTTTGAAGTCCCTCAGCTTGTTTTATTTTCCAATCTAAAGAAAATGATCCATGTAAATTGTAGGCTGCGTTCTAGGGTCACATGTCAAAATTCTGTACAGGAAAGTTACAATTGTGAAAGGGCAGGTGTCAAGTGGTCATTCAGTATACAACATATGCCCTAATAGGAAAGACTATACAGACAGGGGCAGCCATTGTAAGACAACCCTTAGAATGCTCTGTGTGCTCTTATATAGGTTGACTTAGCAAGTTTATCCATACTTTAAGGTATAAAATAACAGGTGAACCAATGCAGTATAAATCACCTCCATCACTATACTAGCCCGACAGGTGCTAATCCCTTTCTCCCCCTGCACAACGCCTTCCATTCATTGGTGAATCCCCCACGCGACTGAACTAAGCTGTGTCTCTAAGTGCTAGAAATGCCCTGTCAGCTCTACATGTATCTGTCTATAGAATATAAGGAGGGGACCAGGTTCTTGCCTTTGGCTTTTTGTGTGTGAGCTGTGACAATAGCATCATAGAGCAATTATGCTGACCGCAAACTTTAGGTATTTGTTTCTTTTTGTTCACATACCTTTGTTATGGCTCCTTACCTCTTACTTCCACCTCTCAAATACTTAGAAGCAACCTCACCTTGTCTGGGTCTTCTTCATGGGTGTCATTCATTTATCTACATATACAGACTAATTATGAGCTGTCAGAAGATGTGTATTTAGACTGTCTTTCTATATGCTTTGTAAGCCAATGATTGTAGCCGAGACTGAAGGAAACAGGACATGTAAGGGTGAGGTAGAAGAACACTAAATTCTACGTAATGTTACAAAAATCTGTTCCTCAGACAGATACTTTTCCATGGCTATACATGACACTGGGGTATGACACTGTGGATAGTGAGCTAAAAAAGGTATATCAAAACATATACTGTACATTGGAGATGAGTTCACTGTTACATATAAATAGGAAACCAGGATCATATTGGAATCAAATACCATGATAGTTATAAAACCAGGTGACTACATATTTCCCAGAAGAGCATTGAAGCTGCAGGCTAGTGATTATCTCCATTGCTAAAAAAGCATATTCCATACTGAGGTGACCCAAGTCAGTTATAAGATGGACACCTGCTTCTAGTGCCGAGAAATATTGCCAGTTTTATGTTTTTGGATGAGGTAAGAACCCACAGAGTACAAGGACTCACATTAGATTTTACACAAATTGTCAAGCAGTTATTTCCCTTCAAGGCTCCACATGAAAGGTTTGACATTTCCACCAAATATCATATAGTTCGTTGAGTCAAATAAGAATCTAATGGAGCCGGAGACATTTAACCTGTGGATGTAATACTTTCAATATGTTGTTATTTGCACAGACCTTAATTTTCAGGGCACAGATAACTTTCTATTTGCTTTATGATTTCATAGTACAGAGTTTTTTGTTACTGAACCAAGTACTATAAAAGTGTATAGGTGCTTTATATTTATTGTGTCAATGTCCAGAATATAGACGTAATGAACACATAAGAAACCATAATACGCAAATACCAGAGCAACTAATTGATCTATTAAATATGACTATGGCTAGGTTCACACCTGCACCCGGTCTCTGTTCGGAGATTCCATCCCCAAATCTGCTTGAAAAAGGTGGAGAGAACAGTCCTGCAAGCAGGACATTTCTCTCACATTTTTTGGGTGGAAAGCGAGCGGAAACCCCGTTATAGTCTATGGAGTCTGTGGGTTTCTGGGGATAACCGCTTTTTAAGCAGATTGGGTTTCCGTTTTTTGTGTCCCCAAGTGGACCCGAAGAACAGAAAGCCAAAGGCAGGTGTGAACCCAGCGTAACCTCTAAACAAAATAAAAAAGGTTGTATAGAGAAATAGATGATAAAAGAGAAGGAAATGTATAAAGCGATTGAAAAGAAACCTGGCCATACACTTTAGAATGCTAATGTAACACCCACCATCCCCAATAAATATGTACACTTGGTTCAGCACAAAATAGCATGAATGTTTATTTCAATCAGAAAAGAGGAGCTAGATGATGCGAAACATCTCTGGGGAACAACATGGTGGAAAACTCAATATTTCTAATCCTCTTTCCCCCATCAAATATAAGGGAGCTGTAGCTCTGCTCCATATAGAGTAGCTCATTGGCTAGTCTCACCAAGTGTCACCAGCAAATTAACTCAGCCCCGCAGATAGACTGGTTTGTATCACCTGAATCCCCTTATGAATTGGTGCCTCCATTGCCGAGATATCGCTGTTCTTGTCAATATGCAATATGCAAATAAGTTCTTTGGAGCACCAAGCTATTGCTGCTTACCGCTTTGGAGCAATGGCAACACAATGGCTCATTGCTCCATAGAGCTCATTTGCAAATTGACAAAAACAGTGTTGTCTTTCCAACAGATGCCCCGATTCACAAGGGGAAAACACTGTTTGATTCCTGTGACCCTAACCTATTTGTGGGCCTGGGTTGACTTGCTGGGTTCTGGTGACAGACTCCCTTCAAGGCTGAAGCAATGAGAAACATATAGGAAGTTCTTATACGTCTACCTTCTGCTCAATCCACTCCTGGCTTTGGCTCAAAAAACTGCAACAAAATCTGCAACAACAAAAAAAAAGCCGTGTTTCCGCAACGTGGGGCCTTAGCCTAAAGGAGTTTTCCCACCATAGTAATGATACAGTGAGGCCCTAAAGAAACATTAACAAAAGCACAGTTTGTCTTTAACATGAATTCATTTTTCAATGGCAGTGCCAATGGTTCATGACCATTGCTGCTGAGGAGTCCAGACCATATCCTGTCTACCCCTGACGGATATATTGATATGATGCCTAGACACCTTTCCAGACATACTTGGAACCATTTTTGCCAGTAGAGTCCCTTAACAGTAAGCCTATCACAAAGTGTCCACTGCTGTCAGCTGAAAATTTGTGAGGAAATGTGAGAGATGTATTTAATTGCCCTGCAGCGCCTCCACAGGGGAAATTAGGCCTTGCATGGTGTCCACTGAGATGAGTAGGTGGTCTGTGTAATGCAGGACAAGACAGGTTCTCTAGACTAGAGCAAGGAGGGCTCTGGTCAAGTTTTAAAGGATCCTGAATAGTGGACCCCCCCCCCCCCCTCTGTATTAAACTGGATTTTCTAAACAACCCCTTTAATGGCACATGAACAATCTTGTTAAAGAGGCTAATAGGTAACATGATTCAATGGAGCTATAGATTGCTTATTCATATGCTGACTATGTAAATCTATTTATAATATGTGTGTCATGACTTGATTCACATGACTTTGATTCACATGCATTTTGAATTGTATAATAGATTTACTGTGTATGAAGTATTAATCTCTACAGAGTAGAGCTGCCATGTAGTATCAAACCACAAAAAAGTGGCAGATTTCTACAGATGCTCTGATGTGTGTGCACTGAATTGTGCTGACAATGTTACTTCATACATTCTTGTTAAATGGACTATCTGGACTACTCAGAGATTTCAGGTAATAACATGACCGTATACATATATATAACCTTTAATCTACCTACTACACTACATATATAATACCTTATATGAGCATACAGTAAAAGTTAAACAAGTATTGTTTATATACTGTAAGTAGCCTTTCACCACCTACGAGAACTCCAACTCTTTCCATACTTCAATAGGATCTGCTCCACTATTTCCAGCACAGTTGAAATTTTTTCCTAATCCTCACTAGAGATGAGCGAATCGAAGCTGCAGAAGTGGAATTCGATCTGAATTTCAGGAAATATTCGTTTCGCATCGGATACGAATTTCCTCACGCTTTGTTCTAACGATTCGCATTTAATTCAAAATGGCTGCTCTACATGGGGCAAGGAACTCTGGGAACACAGGATGACCCACAATGCCATGCAAGCAGCCAATCAACAGCCAGCTCTGTGAGGTCACATCCCTTTAACCCCTTTGCGAGCGCACACGGCATGTTTGACTGCTGCATCCAAGGTGTTAAATCCCCCCAATCGGTTATGGAGCAGCGTGTTAGTTGTAACTGACACCTAACACCCTGCTCCATAATAGATCCAGGGTTTTAACAACTTGAATGCACCGGTCAAACATGACCGTGCCATCCAAGGGTTTCCGCCATTTTGCTGCCCACCCATCCACCCTGGCTCTCTGCAGCCAATAAATAGCTGTTTTTGGTACGCGATTTGCCGCAATTTAATTCGGATTTAATAGAATCATATCGCGATATTCGGCGAAGTTGCCGAATCAAGTTTTTCAATACTTCGCTCATCTCTAATCCTCACCATTATCAAGAAATCATTGCTGATCGTTTCAGCACATCTATACTCTCTGCTGTCAGATGGGCGTTCCTTGTCTTTCTGCTCCAGCCTAGGACCACCCACCTGTGATTGTTATGAAATTAACAGAAATGATGGTTTGGGTATGGTGGAGGCTAGAGAAAAAAAAAATTAAAAATCCATCGCATCACCGGACTCAGTGAAGTGGCACCTTCTGAATAATTCAATGAGTCGGTGGAGTTGAAGAAAGGTCCTCTTTAAAAGAAAAGTGGGTTTTGTCTTCATTTTTATGTCTGTATTAGAAAATACTGTCATTTCTCATGAAATACCAGCTGTGGAACAAATTTTCTCCTCCTAGTTATGTATGAATAAAGTGTCAACTGGGTGTTACCATTCCCCTTGTCAAAGGGTTGCGTCTGATACTATTATCTCTGATTGGCAGTGTTAGATTGTGTGGGGACACAAACCTGAGTGGCAATAACCAGTTGACATTTTTTACCCTAAATTTCTAGGAAGAATAATAGAGGAAGGATACAGATTCCTAAGAATAGATGTCCCAGAATTGTCATTTTAAGACAAATACAAGTATTTACTAAAACATATATGTAGAAATGCTGAAAGATCTTTTTATGTCTTCATCATCACATCCCAAGAGCCATAGCTTTATATTTTTATATGACCACTTGTTGTTTAGCAATTGTAACAGAGAGCAGATTGTGGACCCACTTTACTACCAAACCTACTTGACTTAGGGCCGCCTCTAAGGGTATTGCCTAAGTAGACTTCCTGGTATTCAACCTTTAACCCCCATTCAGGAACCTGTATGGAATCTGCCAGGTTGATACCTCCTGAGGTGGTCCCAATGTTGATAGAAGTTTAGGGGCTATGTTACATGGCACCAAAGTATAAGGCAAACACAAAGCACGAATATTAGAAGGCTAAAATCAGAACAGACAGAATACTTACACAGACTAAAAACAGACAGTAATTCCAGAATGGTTACAGAAGTTCTAAATCAGGAACAGGCCAGAGTATCTAGATAACACACGCCAGGTCTGAAATAGGAATCCAAAGCAGGGCATCAGGACAGGTAACAGAGGTACAAACAGAGGAGGCGCCACAGTGTTAGAGACGCCTCTGGGCGCCCCCTCCCCCACCCCTCTGTTCTGAACTATAGTTATATCCTACTTACAAATCACTTTTGCAGTGCCTGGGTCTCTAACACACAGGATGTTGCATCTTCTATTCTGCACCCGAGTCCCAACGGTACCATAGAGCTGGAGTCTTGGTTCTGGGAGTAGAATGCACACATCCTGTGTGCCAGAAAAGGTCCCGGGCGCCGAATAAGTGAATGGTATGTAGGATGTAACCATACTTCAGAGCAGAGGGGTTCTGAGAACAACAACTAAATAGGGTAATACTTGCTGAATTACATATATTGGAGGAATCGGTGCATAAAGATAGATAAAACATTACTGCAGTGCTACCTTAAGGTTAAGGCCCCACATTGCGTTTTTTTTTTTGCCCAAAGCCAGAAGTGGGTTGAGCAGAAGGAAGAAGTATAAGAGCTTCTTTTGTATTTCCCATTCCCTTTGTAGCCACAACTGGATTTGGCTCAAAAAAACGCAGAAAAATCTGCCTTAAAAAAAAAACAAAAAAACAGCTTTTCCGCAACATGGGGCTGTAACCTAAGGCTAAATCCCAACTTTGTGGAAACGCAGCTTTTTTTGTTGCAGTATTTTGAGCAAAGTCAGGAGTGGATTGAGAAACAGATAGAAGTATAAGTACTTCCTATATATGTCCCATTTCTTTTGTAGCCATTCTTGGCTTTGACTCAAAAAAAGGCAACAAAATCTGCAGCAAAAGAAAGCTGTGTTTCCACTACATGGGGCCTTAGCCTAAAGCGGTTTTCCCAAGAACATAACTATTTTTACATTTGTAGACAATTAATAGTTAAACATTTTTGTAAGTATAAGTCATTAAAATTTTGAAGGTTTTCTGTAACCATCTTAGTGGTGATAGTGCCTGTTGTCTTGATCGGATAACAATTAATATGACCTAGATTGCAGGAAAATCTTTAAAACTTGTCAAAATTATTAATTATTAATATTTGCAAAAACATGTAATTGTCTACAGATTTAAATATGGCCATGATCATAGGAAAAGCCCTTTAAGTGATTTAACAAATGCATTAATCCTTTTTTTTTTACCATTTTAAACTTGATATTTATCATCTTTTAGCTGTTATTCTTAGCAAAGCTTCCTTAAACAATGGTAACAGTGATTTATGGATGTGCCGTGAATTGCTTGTGCTAAAGTCAAACAAAGAAAAGTTTAGATAACACAAACATATTCTACACTAGAATCCCAGACGTTAAGTTGGTTATATAATTTAGACATGTTGGTCTCCATTATATGCATCCATACTCTGCCAGTTACCTTTTGCAGCAGTTTTTCTGCCAATGGAACAAAGGGTGTTGAAAATCAATTTACCTGATCAATATGTGTTATTGCAGGACAGTCAAAAGACCAATCTTGCAATAAATGGCAGGCTCAACTTTTATCTGTGTATGGTCGTTTTCACCATTCACCAGTGTCAGAGGATTAACAGCTTTTTTTACATGGAGGCGAGTATTTTAACCCCTTAACACTCCATGGAGTATATATCCATCATGAGGGAGGAGCAGTTTGTCCTCTACAATAGATATATAGTACATGTTATAGAGATTACACAGATACTGTGACTTTACCTGTGTGGAGCAGCAGTAAGAGGCTCCTGCTGCAATTGACATGCTCTTGGCAACATAACCTCTTAGATGCCGCTATCAATAACAGCAACAGCAACTAAGTGGTTGGACAAAGGATTCTCTCTGTAATCCCCCTTAGCTTCCCACATGGTGAGAATTCGTGATGTTGAGGGGTTGTTATGGCAGTCAGAGGCCTAACTAATGCCTATGGGTTGGCCATCTTTGGAAGTCTATTAGGCCAGAGGCAGGTTCTAATAGGCTGGCTGTCAACATAAAACTGACAGATATAATTCACCGAAATACAGAAGTATTGCAGTATATTATACGAGCAATCAAGCAATTGCATGTTCAAGTTAAGATGTTAAAAAAATGATAGAAAAGAAATTAAAAAAAAAAAAAAAAAAAAAAATATAACATTCCCTTTACACAATGATTATGTATAAAAAAAAACAATTGATATTGCCACAGATGTAATAGCCCAAACTATAAATTTATTAATTTTTTAAAATATTTAAAAAACAATAAAATAGTTGTTTTTTCTTTTTAGTCCTTCCTACAATATCAAAAATTAATAAAGTGGGCAAAAACATTTACCCCAAAATGGTACCAATGAGAACATCAACTCATTCATTAACTCATCCCCTAACACAGATCTTTCCATGGAAAGCAAAAAATATAAAAGACACTCAGAATATAGGGGTAAAAATTATTTTTCATTTTACAGTGTTTTTATTATGCAAATAAGTAGTGTAAAATTAAAAATTAGGTAACGCCGTAATCATGTTAACATGCACAATATAGTCAATGGGTTTTTCAACGACAATCCTCATATCGCTGGCGCCGCTGAAAGAGCTTATGATGAGGTGCACGTCTCAGCCCCAGTTATGATGTACTGAAATCTACAACTTCTAGGTTTGAGTGATGATTTGTGCCAGTAAACTGGTATAAATTCTATTCAATGTAGCAAAACTCCCATGCCACCTTCACTTACATGAAAGTGGAGTTGGAGGCACAAAAACGCCACTTGTGACAAGGTTACTATTTTTTTTTTTTGCGCTAGAAGTCAGGAGTAGACTACATAATAAATGTGCCCCAATGTATTATTTATGCAGTAAACACTAAACTAAAACCCAAAAAACAATGGCTAAAAAATGCAGAGTTGCTGTTATTTTTCCATTTCCATTCCCATTTCCCCTTGTGGCTTTTGGAACATAGAGATAACAAAACAAAACACATAAAAAATGCTGTGTTCTGAAGGCCAAAATAGGCCGCTTCCTTAAGGGGTCCTTAAGGGTAAAGTTAATGCGATCTGAGCCATAACAATATACAGTAATCAATATATAACAGATACAAGTTTTGTTTTCTTTTTTTTCCATCTTCTGTTTTCATCCTTTTCTAATTCCCACAAAAAGAAGGCTGTCATTTTAGTAGACTGTAAACTGAGGTTCAAGAACAGTAGAAATAGGGTAAGCAAGCAGGATCCATGTCTCTTTTGGGACACATTCAAAATTTTATGGTGACCCCAGGGCATCCACAGTAAAATGGAAGAGAAATAGTAAATAATCTCACATTTGTTGTTTTTTTTTTGTATTGTTTCCCTTCCATTATTCTTTATTTCCAGCTCTGTAGATACAAACACAACAGATAAGTATAGACTTTATTATATTATTGCACATTTGTTTTAATCTTTAAAAGAAATTCTGTTTTTCGAGCCTCGGTATCAATCAAATAACTAAGATCTGCCACTAAGTAAAGTGCTGAACCCCAAATATTAGACTTATTTCTATATGATTCTTAATTTTTTTATTGTATCTTTTAATACTCCCTACTGACTTAAGGGGGGAAATGCTATTGGATTTACTCTTAAGAGATGATGGGTATATAGTAGCATGAATAGGCCTTTGTTTGTGAATTTTCTTAGTAATGTACAAGATATTCTATCTGTTTTAGCCAGGGGTGAAATATGGGTGCCATTAAAGAGGACCTTTTAGCAACTCAGCTCTTTGCATCCTTAACTAGGTGATTCTGGAACATTTGGGTTTTTTTCCTTTAGCCCCCACCATTCATTTGTTACTTTCAGCAAGCACCCAATATGTTACTTAGGCTTTCCTACTGTCAGATGGGCTGTCCCTGTACGTCTGCTCCAGCCCAGGACAGCCCACCTGACAAAAAGAACCTAAATAGCGTATTGGGTGCATGATTGTTCAAGAATGGTAGGGGCTATATTAAAAAAATCCAAATGCACCAGAATCAATGGTGGAGTGGTACCTTGCGAAGGACGCAAAGAGTTGAATTTGGTGGAGGCAGTAAAAGGTCCTCTTTAAAGGTACGGTATAGTTAATACATCCAGTTATAATCTATGCCCAAATAGCTGATAATGTTTTCATTCCCAGGGTCTTCCCTTTATTACAAATAAATTAATGATTGTCTGTTTAACATCTCTTAACCATTCAACAAGTGTTAGGAGGGGGGGGGCGCACAACTCCTGCATTGGACAACAATGGTCCGATTCTAGCATGGACATTTTTTATTTAGTTTTGAATTTATTACCTCTTACTTTTTCATGGTTTTGTGTCTCTCTAAAAAGAACAGCAAATTACATATTACAGTGCAGGAAGGAATTCAGAAATAAACCGGGTAAATGTGTGACTGTCCTAAAGAAGTCTGATGCACCTCGAAAGTGACCACAAATGCACCTCAACTTGTGGCAAATCTTAGACAGTTGATGGGCCAGGGCAGGTGCATAATAAAAATTTACGTCAGTTCCTGACTGGTGTAGAATTTAGTTTAGGCGCACCTACATGTACCTACATTTACTCTGTAAATTCTCCCCTATAAGTCAGAATAGTTTTTATGATATAGGCTTCAAAATCCCCTGCATAGTCATAAAGGTAAAACATTCTGTAACTGTCATTACAGTTTTTTGTATAAATTAGCAAGACATTTTAATAAATGAATCAGAAACCAGAATATTCTGATAGTTATAAAACAGACATGAAGGAGGGGGATGCAGCTGCCGTATTTTACTCTCTTTGTGATACAGCGTGTAGGGGATGTGGAGATCAGGAATGTCATGCACACACAGTAAGCACTGAAAGTGAAAATATGCATTTACAGGGGAAAAATCTCCTAATATGCAAAAACATTATTAACCAGAGCTTTGCAGATCCACACTGGGACATAATGGCGCAGATTTACGACACCGTGCAAAAGATGATCTCTCTTTATTGCCCATAGAAACCAATCACAATATAGTGATCATTTTCCAAGATTAAAGCTGTGCTATGAATGGTTGGTACGACTAAGAAATAAATACAAACAGAACAACTATCAGTATACTATTAAATGAATAAACCTTGTGGTCACTACAAAGGAAACCATCTGCATCTTGGGAGAAAGATCACTGAGTTACCTTTGCAACATGCTGTCCATTTCCAGTTTCTCCACGCTGCCATGCACATGTACTTCCTGCTGCTGTTACTATGGGGCCTGCATTTCACAATCTCTGCCAGGCTGTATGTATGAATGTCTGCTTCACTGAACACAAGCAGCCTGAGACATTAGATTCCTAACATGCATATGTTTCTGCTGTGTTTCTGTATACTGCTTCATATAATATAGGACCTACAAATAAATGGACTTCATCTCACAAGATGTATGAATACATAAAATGAATAGACTATTAATACTGCAGATAAAAAAAGAAATAAAAACTAAAGTGATATAGGCGACATCCATGGAACAACCACCAATAGTAAATGCAAAATATCACAATATAGTAGGTAATGCAGTACACAGTCCAAAAAAAGGGAAGATAATAATGGTTATATATGCATAATGCAGAATATCAATACCCATATATTAAGAGCGTGTGCTGCACAACCAACAACCAAGTAATAGAAAAGTCTCAAGATACCTATTGTCAGGAATTTGCCCTGGGATTGTGTCAGACCCACTGTGTATATTGCTTGATTTAATAGTTTGACCTCAACTTGTTCCCTGAATTTGTCCTTACCTGCTGCCATCTTCTGTTAGGACTCTGGCCTGTTCCTGACCATTGAACATGTGATACTAGTGTTGACCTCTGTTTACTCACGCTGCACAAACTCTGCCTGCCTTGACTTTATGCCTGTCCTCTGACACATATACCGCCAGTCCTGACCTCAGCCATTATTCATACTGTGCTACTGCCTGATCACTTGTAGCTCTTCATGATACCAAGGAGGCAACTTACACAACACCCTTAGGAGTGGCCCAAGGCCCAAATCAGTTTGGTGACAAGGTGAGTCCAAAACCTGCTGATTGAAGTGCTAGCGCAATTGTGGGGGACACACTACCAGTTTCTGTAGGACCCAGGCTTCTGCTCACCAGATGTTGCTGAGGACATTGGTTCACAGAACCAGTTAATGGTTTAGCAACTGTGTCCCCCTCTCCTATAGAATCTATCAATATGGCTCCTTCCTTCAAGCTATCTTCTAGCAGCAAGTGGGCCTCCTGTTCATA
Source organism: Leptodactylus fallax (assembly GCA_947044405.1). Taxonomy (NCBI): domain Eukaryota; kingdom Metazoa; phylum Chordata; class Amphibia; order Anura; family Leptodactylidae; genus Leptodactylus; species Leptodactylus fallax. The sequence goes on from CAMRHE010000223.1 coordinate 1,415,114, forward strand.
CAAGCCATCTCTTTGAACTTCCCAGTCATCCCAGGGCAGGAACAGCAATCAAATATTGAGCCATCTCCTACCCTGGTAGCTGGAGTAACAATTCACCCATGGTACTGTGTGACTACACACAGTACAATGGGAGAGCAAGAGAGAACTTCTCTAATGATGCATCTCATGGGCACAACTTAGCTCTGCCTCTAAGGAATCATTGTGGAATACAGCTTTGCAAAAGTATCAGAACATTAGCTGCACAATCACCTGCACCAAATAAAGTGACATGAGCAAGTATACAACACATCATACAACATAGTGCAAGTACATCATAGCACATAATATGACATAACCAATAAACCTTACCACACCAAGTTGTGGCACACTAAATCTACATACACTGCACTCTTGCTCCACTTCCGCTTCCCTTTGTAACAGGCAAAATGTTTTATGATGTCCCTATACTATTTGCTTCCATGCAACTATCACTCTGCCATATACAGTACTGTTCATCTACCTTGAACACTAGTTGGCAACATGCCCAAGGTACTGTACCTATGCCAGATAGAAGTGGGTGGCATTGTGTTAAAATAAAAAGGCTGTGATTTCCTATCAGCTTGTATTCTTGGTCACAGCAAATGGATTGGATATATGTGAGAGATCAGATACAATAGTAATAACTATGATTAATAAATGATAATGATCATTAGTAATAACTAAGAAACACACATGAGAAGTTGTCTATAGTACATGTGTCTGCAGCTATACATCAGATGAAACTGAGCCCGTAGCCCCGCTCTGCGTGCAAACTGCTAATTCACCATCATCTTTACTGAACAAGAACTCTGATTGTCATGGGGTGGATTTCCAGGATCTCGTAAAAGTTACCATGAAAATATGAAATAATCATTATCTGTTAGGGTTTCTATATTTCTAACACGGATAACTGGGACTACCACATGATATGACATGTCCTTACTACACTGAAGCATTTCTTTGCTGCTCAGGCTTCCTGATAGAGGGTTATAGTATTACTGGAAATCAGGGACAGTTATAAACGTGTGGACCTGAGCAAAATTGTAAGTGGGGCCTCAAATATTGAAATATTGTGCCAACATCACATATGATATACCATAATCGGGGCAACTACATGAAGACCAATATTACCAATAATATTATCATACAAGGTTCAAATAATACCGCCACACCATCACCATAAAGCCTACAGCAACACTGCAACTTGTTTTGTGTACCGGCAAGTCTCAGACACCTTGCACAACCAAAAATATTTTTGTTATTTGTCTGTTACTTGACTATTTTGCTGTAAAAAAAAACCTGCTAAATCAACCTTTTTTACATGAGTTGCAAGTTATATGGACTTGCATTGTGGTCTAAGATTGTGGAATTGCGTCCATATAAGTGAATACAGTAAAGTTACATCCATACTTTTCCTGTATTTTATATCTGGCCCAGAATACTATGAAGATTTCTTCCAGTCATGACTTTGCAACACAGACAACTTTGGCTCCCCATTGTCCTGCTACCCCCAATTCTTTGCCTGCTGTCCTATCTGCCTCTAATTACTGTGTCAGAAATACTTGTCTTACGTTTAATTCCCACCCCAAAAAAGTGCGACAGAGACATTGCCCCCTAAACTAATAATGACATACAGCAATGCACCAAATATGAGTTGTTCCCCCCACTTTTGACTCCCACAAAGTTCCACCAGCTTTTGTACCCCACATAGCAATAGTGATCCTCTGAGTGGTCACAAGCAGTAATAGTGTCCCTACAAAGTAATGTCCTTTTTCAACTTCATCCAAGTAATAATGATCCCTTTCAGCCTACTACACCCCATAGAAAATAATAAAGGTTGGTGTTTTTATTGTGTATGGGCACAAAGGGGCTCATATTACTCTTTTGGGATAGAATAGGGGTATTATTATTATTCGTATTATTATTCTTATTAAAACACCTTTCTGCCCCAAAACAGTAAGAACCACTTATTTTATGTCCCCAGAAGAAAAATCTTTGTGCCCCCTAAATAGGAAAATAGTTCTTTAATAGCAAAATAGCTCCCTTATTAGTGACTCTTTGAAGCCAAATAGTACTTCCTAATATTGAGATGGTGGCCATTTATAGCAAAATACAGCCCCCTAATAGCAAGACAGTGTCCTCCCTAGAGATGGGCAAGATTTGTTTTGTGTTCGGTGGCTCGGGTCCCCAGTTCATTGTGGGAAGAACAAATTTGGTACGAACCGCACTTTAGATTGGCTTGAAACATAGTGTAGAATACTCTCACAGCTCCTAGGAACCTATCTATCCCATTGCTAGCTCTCTAAGGCATACAAAGCTGAAGTAATGTCACAGTGAAAAGTGAAATCATTATACTCTGGGATCTCTTCAGACCCCAGAGTATAATAGGTGGAGGACCAGGATAAAAACATTCATATTCACCTTCAGTTACCTCTCTTGGGCCTCCTTGCGGCGTCTGGCACTTTTTTTTTGTGACGTGTGACGGTGCTATTCAGTGACATCATTGGTCCAGGGGTCACGGCTGAGGTCTATGATTGGGCCACTGGCAGTCACATGGGCTCGCTGAACGTCATGACGTCAAGGAAGAAATAAATGTTCTATTGATTAAGATCTCTTGTGGCATGTGAAGTGAGTGTCTCAGAACAGACATTGTGTTGGTGTGACATCATTGAAGGGGCATAACTAGGGTGTGAAAGTGGAGCATGTGTCCCATTTGCTGATTGTTGGGGGGATGGGGCACCAACAAACCACTTTTACGTATTTACAGAGTAATGATAGTGAAATTAACCTTTGCCCTGGGTGAAGGAAAGCCAACTTCCACTCTTATCTTTGCACTACTTACACTGGGACAGTGATGTCCTGTGTGCAGTCCTTCCTACAGAAAGACATGGCAATCTATGGGTCCCCACTGTAGCCTAGATTTCAACTGTATCTGTGTTTGGAGTATGGAGATACAGACAAAACTGCTGCCTTCCTGGGGATCCAGGGCACAAAACCAAAATTCTGGAATAGACCAGTATACCTTCTAGCATCCTGATGATGGAAGAAATGGCCTGTCTATGGCCAAGCTAGGTGCATAGACTAATGCATGCCAAATCTTGTTAAGTAAATTGGTCTTAGATCTGGGTTCTTGATCTGGGTTCTAAATATTGCAGAAGGTAGACGACATGTCTCTTGGGGGTACGCTTACTGTCTTCATGCTGTGCTTTTAATAGGCAAATGATGATGACACTTATTGAGTAAGGCTTCCTTGGCTTATGGTGAGATATAATGACATAAAACATGGCTGCTGAAAAACTTTTATGGCTGAACTTTGTTCTGAATAACTCCCTGACATGTTTCACTATATATTGCAAAGTTTAGGAAACATTAAGAAAGCTCCTTAAAGAAGGCCTTTAACCACCTCCAACAATTCAAGTTCTTAGCATCTGTTAGTGCTCTGATTCCAGCACAGTTGGAATTTTCTCTCTAGCCCCCACCATTCTCGAGCAACAATTGCAGATAGTTATGGTGCCAGATGTACTGTTTAAGCTCTGTAGTGCAGAAGGGCAGAATCACAACTCTTGCCTGCTCCTGCCTGACACCGCCCTCCTGACAGTACAGGCATCACAAGTAACAGCTTTGATTGCCTTAGGATAGTCCATCAATATTAGATCTGCGGGGATCTGACACCCTGGATTCCCACAGATCACTGGTACCAAAACAACGCAGGAGAGCCGCTCTTCTCATTTGTAGGGTGAAGCTAGGTACTGCAGTGCTGCTCCATAGACTTCAATGGAGCAGCGATGCAGTACCTACAGTTCCCGCTACAGTTTGTATGGTGAGATAGCAGCACGGCTCTACTGCGTTGCTTCGGTACCAGTGATTTGAAGGGTTCCTAGCCGTCAAACCCCCCCAAATCTAATATTGATTTCCTGGATATTGAAACTGGATAACTCCTTTAAATCATAAATGAACAGTACAGGAGAGTATAAGAAACTTTGCAATATATTTTATCAGAGAAAAATACTTCTTTCTCCTCTTATCAGGATGTGTCACTGCTCCATATCGAGATGGCTTGCAGGTCACTCTCAGATTACGCATCTCTATAGAAGCCTATGGAGGGGCAGGGCACAGAGGGAGAGATAGCAGAAATATATGCTGAGGGTTTACTCACATGACAGGGTTTCACAGCCATGTGCTGTACATTTTTAACAGACGTCCCATTTAAGTGAATGGATCTTTTCACATGGACATTTTTTTATATGACCAGTGTATCAACCTAAGAAAAATTTGAACATGTCCTAGTCTGCACTGCTTTTCATGCCTAACTCAGACTCAAATCTATTGGGATCCATGAAAAATGGAAGCCACACAGATACAAATCAAATGTCAAGAATGTACTGATCCATACTTGTTATACAGTTGAGAATCAGCCACAGTTGAATATACCCTTAGACTAATGCTGGCACTGTATAGGAGCTTTCTATCACAATCAAAGTACATTATTCACATTACTAAAGGTGAGCACTTTTCTATATATAGTCTTAAGGGGCCCATAATGCATCCCCATAAAGCATCTTTTGCCAATATGAGGAGACCAGTTCTATAAACTATACACTATAGTTGAGTTGACCTGGTACAGAATTTACATTGAGGCCTGGGAGCTTCATGTTATTTCTTTCACTCCATTATGGATTTATTTTTTTTTGCTGCTATTCTCATAAATTTGTACATACAAATTGTGAATATTTATTTATTTATACATTTTGGATAAGACTTTAAACATTTTGAAAAAAAGAGACAGTTATGTAGCAGATTCTCCCCTACTTACTGTGTACATTGTATGTCAGCTTGTCTCCAGTCACTAGCTCAGAGAGAACTACAAACTACAGATAGAACCTGCAGAGGGCAAAGTGCTAAAAACTGTTAAGTAATGGCCAACAATAGCGATACCACTCACATAGAAACATGGCAGCTTATCTTGGAAAGTCAAATGAAATGATAGGTGCACATTAAAGATAACATTATGGCATTGTATTATCAGTAATATTATTAAAAATGCCATCATCATCTGACACTCATTAAATTTCCTCCCGATTTTGCGCATTCTCCTGATTGATCTTGCTCGTTGGGATACCAAGGGTTTCTTTTGGCTATGTCGTATGAACCTGCTGAAGATCAATGTACTCCTCCGCCTCCACTATCTCTTCCAAACCATTCCCATAATCTTGCCTAAACATTTCTTTACTGTGGTCCGGAAAGCCTTTAGTAAGTTTATCTGGGCGTCAAAGCCCCCGCGAATTGCTAACAGTACTAGTTAGGCCTAAATAGAGAGGGGGTTTGGCAGTCCCAGATTGCTCTGGATACTTCTTGGCTGCAGTTACGACTCGCTTTCTAAGTTCTGGGTTGTCCTGGAGGAGTCGCTGAGCCCTCTCCCTCTCACTGCTCTCCCATGGCTACATAAATGACTATGGTCAGACAGTACGACTCATGTACTCCCTTACTTCACAGACTCTCAGTTCTTGTAGACTCTATGGTGCTGTGCGGAGACTCTTTTGTAATGATGGCCCTATGACCCCAATCTCGGGCAACCCAGACTTCCCTGCCGCTCTCCACTCCTCTTTCCTCTCCCATGTCGTGGGTCAACCCACCCTTAGATTCCATAGGGTTCTGTCGACTTCCTCTCTCCTCCCACGCTCTGAGCTGCTTGCCCTGACCCCACACCTTGACTCCATTGCCTCTCATTGGCAGTACGCTCAGCTTTCCCATTTCAATACCGCTATTAAGGCATCTCACAACCTCCACAGAACGTTATTGCCTTTTGAACGCTTATGCCTCTCATCTAGCGCTCCAACTCATACTGTCTCCCCTGTCTCCCTCATTTATGGTATGTTCATGGAGGATTCCATCAAAAGTCTACTGGCATTCACGAGTATTTGGGACGGGGAATTGGGGGTCTCGTTCCCACCAGACACGTGGTCCTCAGCTTTCCAGGCGTGTCACAAGTTCTCCATATCCTGCAAAACACAGAAGACGTATTACAAGATCCTCTCTAGATGGTACAGAGTCAAATCTGTCCTTCATGATATTTACCGCTCCACTTCGGACCGCTGCTGGAGATGTAATATTGACCAGGCTTGATGGCGCACGTCTGGTGGGGATATACACTCCTATGCCCCATTTGGTCGGGTGTCCGTTGTATTATTCAGATGGTCACTGGCATTGCCTTGGAAGGTGACCCTGCTCCTTTGCTCCTCTCTATCTTCCCACGTAAGTTCCAGAAGCATACCTGCAGGCTTTTAGGTTTCCTACTAGTAGTGGCGAGATCTGTTATCCTTAGGATGTGGAAAGCCACAACTCCCTCTTCTCTATTGCCTTGGCTTCAGGAGATCCTAAGCATATGCAGTATGGAAAATCTGCTCGCAGAGCTGAAACATGACGACAGCGCCCACCAGCAAACGTGGCTCCTGTGGAACCATTTCTACTACTTCTCTGAATTTCGGTCTACCTTTTCCTTTTGTGTTCTCCTGATGTCTCCTCCCCCCCTTCTTTTGCTACTATTTTCTCTTCCCTTTCTACATGATTTGTTTACCATGGTGTTTGAACTGATTTCAGTGTTTTTGAACTAATTATTTGGCTCTGCTGCGACTGAGCTTTTGTTTCCCTCCCTCCCCCTACGTTCCCTTCCTGTTCCTTATATGCTGTTTCTTGTTTTTCCTGCCCTCCCCGTCAACCCCTCGATCCTTCCCTCTGCTTTGTATATCCATTATTGTTGATTTCGTCTGATTTGCTCTTTGTATTGTACCAAAAATGTCAATAACATACTTAATGTTAAAAAAATGCCATCATTACAGTTCTTTGGCTATGTTTACTCTATTCTAATTGGCTCAACATACAGTACAGACCAAAAGTTTGGACACACCTTCTCATTCCAAGAGTTTTCTGTATTTTCTTGACTATAAAAATTGTAGATTCACACTGAAGGCATCAAAACTATGAATTAACACATGTGGAATTATATACTTAACAAAAAAGTGTGAAACAACTGAACATATGTTTTTATATTCTAGGTTCTTCAAAGTAGCCACCTTTTGCTTTAATCACTGCTTTGCACACTCTTGGCATTCTCTTGATGAGCTTCAAGAGGTAATCACCTGAAATGGTCTTCCAACAGTCTTGAAGGACTTCCCAGAGATGCTTAGCACTTGTTGGCCCTTTTGCCTTCACTCTGCGGTCCAGCTCACCCCAAACCATCTCGATTGGGTTCAGGTCTGGTGACTGTGGAGGCCAGGTCATCTGGCGTAGCACCCCATCACTCTCCTTCTTGGTCAAATAGCCCTTACACAGTCTGGAGGTGTGTTTGGGGTCATTGTCCTGTTGAAAAATAAATGATGGTCCAACTAAACGCAAACCGGATGGAATAGCATGCCGCTGCAAGATGCTGTGGTAACCATGCTGGTTCAGTATTCCTTCAATTTTGAATAAATCCCCAACAGTGTCACCAGCAAAGCACCCCCACACCATCACACCTCCTCCTCCATGCTTCACGGTGGGAACCAGGCATGTAGAGTCCATTCGTTCACCTTTTCTGCGTCGCACAAAGACACGGTGGTTGGAACCAAAGATCTCAAATTTGGACTCATCAGACCAAAGCACAGATTTCCACAGGTTTAATGTCCATTCCTTGTGTTCTTTAGCCCAAACAAGTCTCTTCTGCTTGTCGCCTTTCCTTAGCAGTGGTTTCCTAGCAGCTATTTTACCATGAAGGCCTGCTGCACACAGTCTCCACTTAACAGTTGTTGTAGAGATGTGTCTGCTGCTAGAACTCTGTGTGGCATTGACCTGGTCTCTAATCTGAGCTGCTGTTAATCTGCGATTTCTGAGGCTGAACTTATCCTCCGCAGCAGAGGTGACTCTTGGTCTTCCTTTCCTGGGGCGGTCCTCATGTGAGCCAGTTTCTTTGTAGCGCTTGATGGTTTTGGCCACTGCACTTGGGGACACTTTCAAAGTTTTCCCAATTTTTCGGACTGACTGACCTTCATTTCTTAAAGTAATGATGGCCACTCGTTTTTCTTTACTTAGCTGCTTTTTTTCTTGCCATAATACAAATTCTAACACTCCATTCAGTAGGACTATCAGCTGTGTATCCACCTGACTTCTGAACAACACAACTGATGGTCCCAACCCCATTTATAAGGCAAGAAATCCCACTTATTAAACCTGACAGGGCACACCTGTGAAGTGAAAACCATTTCAGGTGACTACCTCTTGAAGCTCATCAAGAGAATGCCAAGAGTGTGCAAAGCAGTAATCAAAGCAAAAGGTGGCTACTTTGAAGAACCTAGAATATAAGACATATTTTCAGTTGTTTCACACTTTTTTGTTAAGTATATAATTCCACATGTGTTAATTCATAGTTTTGATGCCTTCAGTGTGAATCTACAATTTTTATAGTCATGAAAATACAGAAAACTCTTGGAATGAGAAGGTGTGTCCAAACTTTTGGTCTGTACTGTGTGTCAAGAGTGTCCTTTTGACATATATTTGCAAGGAATGCATGGACTAACCTTCAATATGGCGGCTTCTCACAAAAAAACAAACAAACAAACATATATTGTGCAAGATACATAGAAGACTATTGCATATAATTACATGCATCAGAGCTATATATTCTGCTGAAGCATCAGGAGATTTCCCCATGGTATGTGCTGAACATACAGTATATATACATATATAGTATAATAATGTATATACTTCTACATACATATTATATGGGGTTGCTCCTATACACTTTTTTACTGTTTATTGTGTTCTGGAAGAAAAAAAAACAAAACATGAATTTAGGCTGGGGCTTCACATGGCACAAACGGAAAAAAACGTGGCGTTTTACAGTCACTGTGTAGTGGATGTGATTCTAGTGAATCCCATACCCATAGTGCGGGAAAATATGTGCTGTGGACACACTGCGATTTCCAAAACCATTGCATTTTTGGAAATCGCAGCATGTAAGTTATACCTACGAAAACACCAGCGGTTCCCCTATAGGTATAATTGAAGCAGAAAGTCCGCAGAATATTCTGTGCAAAGCACTGTGGGACGCCACGTCGGGCCTTTGCCTTAAAGCGTTTTTCATTTTGTTTTTGGTGACGTCTTTTAACCCCGTTCTGGTGCAAACATTTTACGTTCATATGTTTTCGTTTTTACTGCCAGACTTCCAAAACCTTATCTTTTTTATTTTTTCTGCTTCCTGTTTTTCTTTGTGGGATAAGTTGTACATAATAATGTCACCAGTTAATATTCTGGATGATGTACTGGGAATCTGGGACAAATTTCAGAATGGCGTAGAATTGGAAATAAAACGCTGCTGTGCCATTTTCTTATGGGTTTTGTTTTTAAGGCATTCATTTTGCAGTAAAAATGACATGTTATCTTTCTTCTGCGGGTCAGTGCAATTGCGGCAATACCAGATTTATATAGCTTCTACTATATGACAATGCCTTTACAAAATGAAAAACTTCAAAAAGTTACATTTCATATTTTCATATTCTGACACCTGTAACTTTTTTTTATACTGTACTTCGATCTACAGAACATCTAAGGGTTCTTTTATTACAGTGCATATTGTATTTTTTTGTTACATGATCTTGGGAAAAGTAACACTTTCGATTACTTTTCAATCAACTTTTTTGGGAGGTGAAGCCACAACCAATGACAAACTGGACATTTACCACATGGGATAAATATTTTATATTTTAACAGTATGGGTGATTTTGGACATGACAATAACTCATTTGTATTTATTTTTATTTCTAAAGTAATTCTAAAGTAATTAGGTTGATTAGAATTTTTATTTAATTAATTATTTTATCATTTGAAAACTTTTGTGATTTTTTTTTTTTTTAAACTTTGCAATTGCAGGTCTGGGGGTCCATGATGGCTGGATGGTTTTTAGCGACCGAATGGCTCCTTCAAATTGCTGTAGTAGCCCCTAATCTCCAAGGTGATGTTGTTGTATTTGACCATGGCATTTGCGAGGTTAAGTGCCTGTGATGGGAGTTATCTCCGATCACAGACATTGCTGCCTTGTCCCTACTGTGTGCCGAAAATTCACTGCACATGTATGATGGGTGTTGTAAGGTGTTCATTTGTTTCATTTGTAATGTGTATTTTTTTCCTGAATTCTATTGGAAAAATCCCAGAAAAAAATTCTATACCATTCGCAGGCTGCATTTTGAAAGAAATGTCACTGACCCAAAAAAAGCACAAATTGGCCACAAAAAAGGCAGCATTTTCCCATAATATGCTGAATGGAACCAGCCTTAAAGCAGGTCAAAACCAGGAAAAATCCAAATCCCAAAAATCCCTATTTAAATGTATGTCACTGTACTGTCCTGTTTCTGGGAAAGATGGGTGACAACCAACATGACCTTTGTTATACTGTAGTTCACCCTGAGTTCTTTGCGGCTGATCTGGTAGAGATACAGCATTAGGGGACATATGTCACCTAGAAAGATATAGGCTTTATAAGAGATGATAATATCAGTGACATGACATTAACCAGTTATATTTAGAAGTGATACTTTATTTTTAGGATATATTTATTAATTCTGAATTATTAAGTGGAAATTTCAACTTAAAGGGTGTTTCTATGACTAGGAGATTAATGAGCTTTCCTTATACCCAGTACCCCCACTGATCAATTGTATGTGTCGGGTAGGTCATCGATATCAAAGTTTTGGAAAACCCCTTTAAACTTTGAATTTGAAAAATAGAAAATATAATTCAGAAAAGGTTTTTTTTTTACCAAAATGATAGGAATAAGGTTTTTTTTCAAGGGGATTTATTATTGTATAGTTTAACTATATCAGTTTTATACCAATGTATCATGTTCTATTTTTTTCTATTTATTTATTTATTTATTTATTTTTTTTTTATTTTTTTTTTACAGTAGGCATTTTTGCAAATAATTTTGGATTGTATGGGATGTAAAGGAAAAATAACATAGGGACATGTTATTGTACAGGGAGAAACCACTACAATAGTTACCACAATTTAGAGTTGTGTAGCTTAAACTAAATAACTGATACCTCTAATTTTGGAGACTCTTGTGACATGTGACTAATCACATTTCTGCTCCATGTGTATGTGCCTGTTATGTGTGTTGCACGGCGGCCTTATAACTGACCTCATTTCAAAAGGAAGAATTCAGATTATTACTGTCTTGCATATGCAAGACTTGGAGGGACAGTATTAACTGTTGTACTACTGCCCCCTACCTCAGCAGCTGTGAATTACACGATGCCAGTCAGATTTTCACTTCCCAATAAGCAAGAGGATGGTAATTGGTGACTTTTATGTATGTACAGATCCTTTAGACAGAACTTGTAAGCCTCTTGTGCAGAGGTTAATGCATAGAAATTCACTATACATTATATATTTTTACTCAAATAAATTACATTTCCAGTTCGATATGTTGCTGTGATCATAGGATTATGCTCAATTTTTCAGATTTGTCCCTGAAAAATATTTTATCCTCAGCTTCTCTGTAGAGCTCAATTTTTCAGCAGTTTGTAATGTTATTTTTTCAGTATAACTAAATACAGCTCATTTAATTCAGTACTAAAAGTATTGAAACTCTGAAATACACAGACTGCTGAAATGTGATCCACAAGCGGAAACCTCTGAGATCGCCACTACAGGACGTACATAGACCATGGATGTGCCGCATAACAAGCATCAATGTGTGACTTGTATCCATAGTCTTTGCAATACAAACACAGAGCATAGTTTACATAACTAAGCACAAAAGTGTCTAATGCTAGGTTCACACTAGCGTTCAGGATTCCGTCCTTTGGGTCCGCATGGGGACCAGAAAAACGGAAACCTTGTCTGCTTAAAAAGCACTTACACGTGGAAACAGTCTATAATGGGGTCCGCCCACTTCCTCCAAAAATTTTGAGCAGAAAGGTGGACAGTCTCGTACTAAGACTCAAACGCTAGAGTAAAATATACAATAAACCTGTCTCAAAGCATATATGCCAATTTATATCAGTAAATCTGCCCTATTATATATTTACAATCTTATAACCCACAGAGATATAGGGTAACTTCACACAAGGCAGATTTGTTGCAGAAACATCTATTATTATCCTATTCATCCAAACAAGACTTGCAGAAATCCATGCTGCAGAAGGAACCCCAGTCACATATATAGAATGGATTTTTCTTCAATGTATCTGCCGCAAATGATCATTCCAGTAAAATCACCTATTCCATGCACCCACTAGTTTTATTGACCAAGTGTCAAGAGCCATCAGTAGAGCAGAATTTAATCTTCTCCAGTCTAATCTTTCCTGTTGTCCACTTCAGGGCTTGTGGTCTCATGGGGAAAAATAGGGTCTGTGGGTCTGCTCCACTGCCCCTATGCTCTGTTCACACTTGACTATGGCGCCATTAAACATTATTAAATAGGAAGCTAATAGCAAATCAGCCTTTTTGTAGATAAAGTAATGCTTATGACTAATAGGAATAGCGCCTTTTATCGCTGTTACCACACACAGAGATATCTCCTGGAATATGATGCATTTCTTATAGATATGAGCCCTCCAATGAACAAATACATGTGATATAACCTCGGTAGAGCATTATAGCTAGATTGTCCACATCCATTGGAGATTACGGACAATAAGACCGGGGCCCCACTGCAAAAAAAAAAAAAAGCTGCGTTTTACAGTACCTGCAGAGTGGATGGGATTCTGGATAATCCCATTCACACATTGCAGAAAAAAAAATCAGCAGTGGAAAAGATGCAATTTAAAAAACAGTACTGTCGCAGTATGTCAATTATACCTACAGAAACGCTGGTGTTTTCTGTACAGTTATAATAGGGGCAGAAAGTCTGCAGAGGAAAACTCTATGGTCTTTCTGTAAAAAAAAATGTGATAGGTTTTCCACAGCGTTTTTTGGCTGCAGCTCGCTACGTGGCGCCTTAGCTGAAATGAGATATTAACAAACAGTGCCACTCTTGTTCATGGGATGGATATGGTATTGCAGCTATGAAAATAAATACCGTATATGCCGGCGTATAAGACGACTGGGCGTATAAGACGACCCCCAACTTCTGCCCTAAAAATATAGAATTTGGTATATACTCACTGTATAAGACTACCCCTCTCCCAAATGAAAAAAAGTCTGCTTTGATTTCAACATGTTAATTTTAATTCAAATGCATATGACATGCAGGTACTGTATATAGCAGCAAAACTGTCACTTATAAACATAAGGTTGTTTCAAACATGTACGGTAAAGCTAAAACTTTGCAAAACAAACAAGAGAGCAAGTGCCTGGTGATCATAACTGTAAGCTGCGATATTGTAACAGGTCTTGCTGGCATGACAGTTTCCCTTTAAAAGCCTTCAAAATCCTCCTGTTCGTCATCTGATATCATAAGTACATCAATGACATCTTGTGATACATTTGTAAGGCAATCATCGTATGGATCAAATTCCGTATCAGATGGTACGCTCTCAGCTCCAGCTTCTTCTACTTCCTCTTCATCTTGCCACAAGTAGTCGTCCTCCATGCCATCTAATGAATTTGATATGCCACACTTCTTGAAAGACTTGATGACGGTTTCTTCATCAATATCATTCCAGGCTTTTATGACAAACTGGCACAAAACATCCAGCTGTGGAGCACGCATGTTTCCTCCTTTTGTGAATGACTTTTCGCCGCTAACCATCCACTCATTCCATTGTTCTCGAATGCGATCTTTAAATGGCTTGTTTAGGCACACATCCAGCGGCTGTACCAGCGATGTTAATCCTCCAGGAATAACTGCGGCATGGGTGTTTAATCTTGCAAGCCTCTGCTTGGTGCTTGGAGTTAAATGAGCCCTGAACATATCCCACACCAGTAGACTAGATTTTTTAAGAAGTCCACCTGGTCGCCTGCTCCAAACAATCTTAAGCCATAGCTTTACCCCTTCTTCATCCATCCAGCCTTTTTCATTCACATGCACAAAACAACCAGGAGGGAACTTGAGCTTTGGCATTGTTTTTCTTTTGAAAATGATCATTGGTCTCAGTTTGGCGCCATCAGCTGTGCATGCTAATACGACTGTGAAACTGGACTTCTCATGCCCTGTTGTTTTAATTAAAACAGTTTTTTCACCTTTCTGATGAACGGTTTTATTTCCAACCATGTCAAAATTCATTGGAGTTTCATCCATGTTTCCAATGCTACTTAACGGATAGCCGTGTTTAGTGCGCTGTTTTATTATGTAGCGATGAAAATTATTCACTTTGGCATCAAGATCAGCAGGCAACTTTTGGGCAATTTTTGTCTTTTGCCTCAGTACCATATTATGTCTTGCCATGAATCTAGTACACCAGGATGCAGTGGCCTTAAATCTGTTGCTGTGATCTGGGTTAGATTTGGCCCACTGAAGTGCAAACAGGCGTATTTGATTGCGTGTCACTACATAACCGCTTTGGCGATGCTTATCCACCATATCGGCTACAATTTTTTTCAAGTTCTGGCCAGTGTGCGGTGCCTCTTCTTAATGCACACTTACCTCTTGGCATACTCTTTAAAGCTTTTTCATTTGCTTTCCAGTCCCGAACCATCTTTTCTGTAACTCCATACTGTCTTGCAGCAGCACAGTTATTATGCTCCCTGGCAAAATTTATAACTTTAAGTTTGAAACTGGCTTCATATTTCTTTCTTCTTGCTTGTGGAGCCATGATGGGGTTTTGACTGTTGGACATTTTTATACTGTACTGTGTGTACCGTACTGTTGCTACTGTGTGAACAGGTACAGATAATACTGCCACTGTAATATTACTGTATGCGGTACCCAGTGTTATTACAGTAATTACAGTTTAAGAAAGATGGCTGGGCAAGCAGGGAGAGCTGACCAATCCAAGCAGGATTTGTACAACAAGCAGCCAATCGCTGCAAGCTATGGTATGTACAGTGCTATACCAGTGATTGGCTGCTTGTTGTATAAATCCTGCTTGGATTGGTCAGCTCTCCCTGCTTGCCCAGCCATCTTTCTTAAACTGTAATTACTTAAAGGGATACTGACATGGCCAAATTGCTATATGGAGGGTTAAAAACAGCTTACTAAACGATAGTAATCTGTTGTTAACCCTCCATATAGCTTAGTAAAGTGATTTTTCAACTTTTATGTATGTGTATATGTATTTTTACATATTCTTTACATATTTTACATATTTTACATATTTTACATATTTTACATATTTTTACATATTCAGTATGCTAAGAGCAGGGAGCCGCACTGTGTGAGGTATAACCAATAGGATTAGTGCAGGGGCGGGGAGTCACCGGGAGGAGAAGGGGGGCGGGGTCGGCACTTATTGTAGCAATATGCACACTTACACCAGCATGTAAGCTCTTCATTAATATCACAGCATGGATGCGAGGGGAATCTGGCGTTACTGCACCGCCAGCTTTCCCCTCGCATCCATGCTGTGATATTAATGAAGATCCGACATGCTTCTGTAAGTGCCGCCTGTGACCCCCAGCTCTGTGACGCCGACCGCTGTGACGGGGCGGCTGCATTAGCATACAGCGCGCCGCCCCGTCAGCGCGTACTAAGCCTCTTCTAATGACTGTGAGAGGTGGATTGCCGCGCATGCGCGGCGGTCCCAGGAAGCGGCTCTCTACGCGCTGACGGGGAAAAAAAACACCTCACACAGTGCGGCCCCCGTATATCCGGCGTATAAGACGACCCCCCACTGTAGCCATTATTTTAAGGGGTTAAAAAGTCGTCTTATACGCCAGTATATACGGTAGGTATTAACTGCTATACCCTATACAGCCCATAAACAAGAGAGGTGCTCCTTTTGGGGTAAATGAAAGATCCTTCTTTATAATATCACACAATTTTTTAAGGCGGATCTGTCAGCTTAATATGGTGCCTATGTATGGGCAATTTATTACAGCTCCTAGTGAAAAAAACAGAACAAAAATAGCTAAAAAAAAAAAAATAGTGGACGCATAGCTATGAATCTAGTGTATTCAGGAGACAAGTCATTGAGAGGCTCCTTTATATGCACCTATACACAGCAGCCTGTCACTGTAGAGAGGGGCTAAAGTGCTCTCCTCGGGTCTCATAACTTGTGCATTTAGGGTATTCTGGACCTGTACTTGTAATATGTTGCCCCACATAGGACTGAATATTAAGCTGGCAGAGTTGTGTTCACTGCAGGAGTAAAAAAAAAAGATCTCCAGTATTTTCCTGGATAACTTATGAAGAAATGTTACATACTAAGAAGAGGATAATGTATCTTGTATGAGAAAAGTAAAACTAGTAAAATGTTTGATATATCAAAACATTATTAAACATGGAAGAGTTGGTAAGTAATAAATGAATAAAAGTTTCAGTGTCATGACTGGAGATCACAAATATTCTAGAGACTATAATGATATTTCTCCATACATTAATACTAAAGCGCTCTAAGGCAAACTAAATCAAACCGAGTAAATCAAACATTTTATATCCGCACTGCTAAACCTCCACTGGGCACATTGACAAACACATCAATCTGAAAATAACATAATCATGTTAGACTGAAAATGGCCAAAAATGTAGAAATCTTGTATTCTTAAAGCGAATTATTCAACAAGCTGCAGTGCTAGAAGGTGGATATTCTGATTTGTAGGATTACATATAATGACTGCTTTTATTCTTAATATGATCATCACTAATTGATACATCTTATAACTTTTCTCCATTTCTTAAACATCGGTATTAGTTAAAGAGGACGTCTTAAAGGACAACTCCATCTTTAACAGAAGTAGACCTGACAATCACCCAAGATATGTCTTCTCTTCCTTGTGCAATAAACTATTATGGCTTGGGTAATCTGGACTGACATTTGCACGGCAATGGCCATTGTAGGGGAAATCCAATATTATATGACAGCCATTGAACTGAATAGGAAACCATGTAATGCATAGATAGGGAAGGTCCCCCAAAATGGGAGTCACTCTTACAGCTCTCTGTTCTGATTCATAGAGAGGGGTCCTGAGGTGAGGGCCTCCTTTTATGATGTTCTTATACCCTAATAAATGTAGAGTAACACAATACAAGTTCACAGCAACAGCCACCACTCTACTTTACTTCTATGGGGTTGCTGAAGATCTCTGTCTCAGCAGTCTCAGAAAAGTGAATGGAGCAGTTGCCACCACCATTACATTTGCATCTATGATGGTAGAGATGAATAGAAGTATTCTATAACAATTATAGCACTTTTCTCACATGATGAGATTTTAATACTAGAAACAGTGGCAAGGTTGGGCAGTACTTTAGTAATCTCTCTCCATAGAGTATCATAGCTAATATTATATATTACTGTAGGGTTCCAGCGCATAGAACTCCATGGTTCAGCAAGTCTTAACTATATGCCTTCACTGACAAGAACAGTGACTATTGTGTCATTGGGACATATAAGTCTACCATGGGAAACCCTCTTAATCAGAATTGATCGCGATATCCTGTGAAACATATAGGATTACATAATTTCCTTCACTTTCTAAACAATGTGTTTGTAGGCTAAACAAATGTTCACGTCATGGAGGACATGGTTTCTTTCACTGGTAAAACTTTATGAGTAGCTATAAATGCAGTCCTATAATAGATGTAAGTAACATAAACATGCTGGATCATCCAGTTAAAGGAAATATTTCATCTAGAACCATTATTTACATTGCATATAAATACATACAACCGAATCTATTAATGCATTTCACAGTATCTTGTGTCATTGCAAAAGGCCTATATGGTATTCCTAGTTTAGAAAGGATCTGATCTTTAATATTATTGGAAAGGGAATGAGGGGCCAGCATTTACAAAAGTCATATCATTCAAAATATACAGTTTTAGTATAAAAGTACAAAAACATTTCAGTACAGCTACTGAATGCCATAGCCAGCATGGCGAGCAACTACAAGCTAAAAGTCAAACAATGTATTACAACAATCCTCTGTGAACTGGTGAGCTTGAAGGCTGGGGCCCCATGTGGCGTAAATGCCACGGAAAAAAAAAAAAAAAAAAATATATATATATATATATATATATATATTCTCTGCAGACACGCTGCAATTTCCACAACCGTTGCGGTTTGGAAATCGCAGCATGTCAATTATACCTACGGAAACGCGGGTGATTTCCCTATAGGTATAATTGAACCAGCGTTGCCACCATGGTTTTTCCCACACCGCTTTTTTGCTGCAGCCTGCTACTTGGAGCCTTAGCCTAAAACTGCCTCTCTCTCACTAAGAAACAGGCCCAGGACCATGCATGACATATATAGAAAGAGAGGCGTAATTTGAAGCTCCTGGTCTCCAATGCAAGATCTGTAATGGAAACCCTACCTGCTTTGTGTCAATTAGAATAGAGGTATATCTTATGTGGCAGGAGGACCTTTAGGACCCCCTCATGGTCCAGGGCCCAGCAGCGACTGTTACTGCTGCACCCCTATAGAGGAGTACTGAGCTGTATGGAAGTGAGGAAAGTGTTTTGATTGTAATAGAAAGTCTTCACTAGATCTCTCAGGATAGACTAAGCCTTGGTTTATTCTGTTTTCTCCAGCTTTGACTGCTCACTCCTGCCCCTGCCATCTCCATAGAATTCTATAGCGATGAGTCATGTAACATCCAGTCTGTCTCAAGATGGATAGAGCAATGATTTTCACAGTGAAAGTCATTTCAGCAGAGGGTGTTTCTTACAGGTATCGCCTGATTTCTTCACTCTTCCACAATATTTCTTACAATCACTTGTACTATTGATTTATGCAAAGTTTGTTGAAATGACGATACCTCTTTAAAGGGTATTACCAGCTTAACTTTTATGGCTATATCCACAGGACCTGCATGTATCTCAAGAATGTGGAATCTTTGACCCCTGTTTCAGAGTTGCAGTGAAGAGAGAGATGGTCATACACAAGCTTGTCTTTCCATTCACTTGTACAGGATTTCTGAAAATAGCTGAGGCTGCCTCCTGTATAAATAACTGGAGAGACCCGCACCTACGCGGTTATTTCTTCCATCACTGTGGCTGCCAGCGGGACACTGTTCTTGAGACAGCTGCAGATGGGACCCCCATCTACTGAGCATGTTTGGTATATAACTGCAACGTTTTTAAGAACCAAAGCCAAAAATGGATGTAAAAGTAAAATTAGAGTTTTTTTTTTTTCTTTGTACTACTTCTTCTTTATGAGATGGCTATTGGCTTTAGCCCATAAAACTTCTGCCACAAAAAGCCTGCAGAGCAACAAGATGGCTCAGTGGTTAACTGTAGCCTTATAGCACTGGAGTCCTGGGTTCAAATCCAGCCAAGAACCACATCTGTAAGGCGTTTGTGTGGGCTTCCTCCCATACTCTAAAAACATACTGATAGGAAATTTCAATTGTGAGCCCTACTTGAGGTAGTGATAGACAATATCTGTAAAAGCACTGCAGAATGTGATGGTGCTCTATAAGTAAGCTAACAAACAGGGGACTTTACTATAGTGGCTATTCTGGCCTAACACTTTCAGCTTTAGACAAGCTTAGCAAGGGGGTGTGGCTTAGAAAAAAGGAGAGTGAGTTAAGAATAGACAATGTGTACCCCAATTGCACAAATTCAGACTCAAAGTAAGTCAACTAATACAGTGGGTGGTATAAAGTTTGACTACCCAGTCTAAATGTGCACCAGATATCTAATCTAAAACTGCCTAGTTCTAGTTTGCACTATGGGTAAATGTGGGCCATTGTGTGATTCTAGTACCTCAACTATTGCAATGCAAAAGCTAAATTTTTTTATTTTTTTCCAGATAAAAGATATTCATGAAATTACTCTTAAAGCTTTTCCATTTATTCTGTACATATAGATCCTCCATATATAACACGTACGTGTCATTTACAAAAGTGAAAAATAAATCCAATTTATCAGCATTGTATTACTATGTCATTAATATATAAAGCTGCATAAACTTTTAGGACTTCTATATATATTTTTATTTTATTTACATAAGACATAGTCGTCACTGACATGACTGCAATGCCACTAATGCAAACAGTCCGCTCATGCTTATATAAGCTGGAGACACTTGTTTTATGATCATATAAGTTTGTCATAAGTTTTATAAATAGGAATGTAAATTCACAAACTTATTATCACTTTTAAGCAGTAATAAATATGATGATTTCTATTCCAGGGTTTCTAAAAATATCAGAATATTTCAGTGGGGCAGAAGAAAAGAAAGCTTACGGAATACTGCATCACTATATCTAAAACGTGATGGTTGAGCACTGCACGATACAATAAAAAATAATAAAAAGAGCTCCTTGCTTGTCTATGCTGTTGGATCCCTGTGAAGGAACCTTGAAAACTGAGCAACAGTTCAAGAAATGTTATGGATGGAGTTCTCTTTATTATACACATAACATTGCACAGGATCCTATACAGTTCTATGTGCTAATAACTGGGGTGCTGCTATGTCAACCAAGTTTGTATAATGCAAAAAATACCAGAAAAAGCCTTTAGAGAAGACCTTTCACCAAACTTCAACTCTTTGCACCGCACAATTATGCTCTCTATTGTCAGGTGGGCGGTCCCTGTCTGTCTGCTCCAGCCCAGGACCGCCCACCTGACAGTAGAGAGCATAATTGTGCGGTGCAAAGAGTTGAAGTTTGGTGAAAGGTCTTCTCACTGATTTTAAATATTCTACAATCAGTCCTGGCAATAGGATCACTGGGGGTCTGAATTTTTTTGAAGGGGGGGGGGTCTAATGAAGTTGGGGATGGCTGCAGAAGCAAAGGGTCAAAGATGTCTGTGCAGGAATTCATACTTACTATCAGTTTTAATCCCTTCCTGCTCAATTCAGTATGACTAAGTCATGTTGAGCAGATAACTAAATATCAGGGCTGTCTTAGTACAATTTAACCCAATTTATTGCTGCATAGAAACTGTACCTCTGTCATCACTGTTATAACTCCGATTCTGGCAGATTAACTTCTTAGTTGCCATGATCATGGCATTTCAGTGGTTAAAAAAAGAGTAGGGATCTCTCTTCTCATTTCATGGGTCCCCCCACAAAGCAAATGAGAGGTGCCAAGTTGTTGCTGTGACAGCTGCAGGCCTAACAATGGCCTACAGGCTGCAGTGTACGAATGCCTATTAGACGCGGCAAGAAACAGTGCCTAATACAGTGGGGAAAAAAGTATTTAGTCAGCCACCAATTGTGCAAGTTCTCCCACTTAAAAAGATGAGAGAGGCCTGAAATTGTCATCATAGGTAGACCTCAACTATGAGAGACAAAATGAGAAAACAAATCCAGATTTATTTGCAAATTATGGTGGAAAATAAGTATTTGGTCACAAACAAGCAAGATTTCTGGCTCTCACAGACCTGTAACTTCTTCTTTAAGAGGCTCCTCTGTCCTCCACTCATTACCTGTAGTAATGGCTCCTGTTTGACATTGTTATCAGTATAAAAGACACCTGTCCACAACCTCAAACAGTCACACTCCAAACTCCACTATGGTGAAGACCAAAGAGCTGTGGAAGGACACCAGAAACAAAATTGTAGACCTGCACCAGGCTGGGAAGACTGAATCTGCAATAGGCAAGCAGCTTGGTGTGAAGAAATCAACTGTGGGAGCAATAATTAGAAAATGGAAGACATACAAGACCACTGATAATCTCCCTCGATCAGGGGCTCCACGCAAGATCTCACCCCGTGGGGTCAAAATGATCACAAGAACGGTGAGCAAAAATCACAGAACCACACGGGGGAACCTAGTGAATGACCTGCAGAAAGATGGGACTAACGTAACAAAGGCTACCATCAGTAACACACTACGCCGCCAGGGACTCAGATCCTGCAGTGCCAGACGTGTCCCCCTGCTTAAGCCAGTACATATCCGGGCCCGTCTGAAGTTTGCTAGAGAGCATTTGGATGTTCCAGAAGAGTATTGGGAGAATGTCATTAGGTCAGATGAAACCAAAGTAGAACTGTTTGGTAGAAACACAACCCGTCGTGTTTGGAGGAGAGTGAATGCTGGGTTGCATCCAAAGAACACCATACCTACTGTGAAGCATGGGGGTGGCAACATCATGCTTTGGGGCTGTTTCTCTGCAAAGGGACCAGGACGACTGATCCGTGTACCTGAAAGAATGAATGGGGCCATGTAGCGTGAGATTTTGAGTGCAAACCTCCTTCCATCAGCAAGGTCATTGAAGATAAAACGTGGCTGGGTCTTTCAGCATGACAATGATCCCAAGCACACCGCCAGGGCAATGAAGGAGTGGCTTCGTTAGAAGCATTTCAAGGTCCTGGAGTGGCCTAGCCAGTCTCCAGATCTCAACCCCATAGAAAACCTTTGGAGGGAGTTGAAAGTCCGTGTTGCCCAGCCCCAAAACATCACTGCTCTAGAGGAGATCTGCATGGAGGAATGGGCCAACATACCAGCAACAGTGTGTGCCAACCTTGTGAAGACTTACAGAAAACGTTTGACCTCTGTCATTGCCAACAAAGGATATATAACAAAGTATTGAGATGAACTTTTGTTATTGACCAAATACTTATTTTCCACCATAATTTGCAAATAAATTCTTTAAAAATCAGACAATGTGATTTTCTGGATTTGTTTTCTCATTTTGTCTCTCATAGTTGAGGTCTACCTATGATGACAATTACAGGCCGGCCTCATCTTTTTAAGTGGGAGAACTTGCACAATTGGTGGCTGACTAAATACTTTTTTTCCCCACTGTAGGTATCTGATAAAAAGTACAATAAAATAAAAAAGTTATGGGTGCAATTTTTTTTTAACAGGATTTATTTATTTGCAAGTGACAAAACATTAAAAAGTCTATATACATTTGATATTGTTATAACCATAACTGCCTGCTGAAAGATGTTACCATGTCATTCTAGCTGCAGAGTGAACATCGTAAAAAAGAAATCCCAAAAATAATGATGGAATTGTAGGTATTTTTCATACAGTCCTCACCTGAGTTATGAAATTTGAAAAACAGAGATGGAAAAAAGTGCTGTGTCAGTTAAGATCCAACTAGACTGCATGCTTAAATAGTAAAAAAAGAAATGTGAAAAATGAAATTTTAGTAACAAGGTGATCATTTAGCATGTAGATGGACCAAAGTGACAGTTAAGGGGTAAGTGGAAGCAAGACAATGGGCAACATAGCCAGTGAGTGACCCTGAACCAGAGTGAACTAGGAGAGACTTGTGCTATCCAGAAATGCACACATTACGTTTTTAGCTAGACATATTGGCCCAGATTTACTAGGTTCACATCTGCATTGGAGTCTCCATAGATTCCACCTAAAATTGTCAGAGAGAAAAGTCCTGCAAGGAGGACTTTTCTCTCCTCCGGTTTCAGTAAAAACCCATAGTCTATGGGTTCCACAGGTGTCCTTGGGTAACCGCTATTAAAGCAGACAGGCTCTACATCTTTTGGGTCCCCATGCAGACCCCAACAGCAGAGAGCCAAATGCTAGTATGAACATAGTGGAAGTTAGACAAGCTAACAAACTTAGGCAGTCTGAAAATGAGACATATTTATCATAGTGGCTGATGCGAGATAATAAACCTGGTGTATATTTGGCCTGTCTCGTCTACGTTTTTTTTTTTGTTTTTTTTATGTTTACTTGTATAGCACCATCATATTCCGCAGCGCTTTACAGACATTGTCCCATATATAGGGCTCACAATCTACAGTTCCCTATCAGTACATCATTGGAGTGTGGGAGGAAACCCACGCAAACATAGGAAGAACATACAAACTCCTTGCAGATATTGTCCTTGGCAGGATTTAAACCCAGGACTCCAGCACTGTTGTGCTAACCACTGAGCCACCGTGCTGCCCCTTACCACCACACTATTTCAGTGCATTCTTGGTGCACTGTGGCACATTTAAGCCACGTCTCCTTTATTTGAGAATCCACTCCAACAAGTCTAGCATGTCAAAAAAATTTAGCCCAAACTAGATACATCAAGGTGTTCCAAAGATGTACCAGAGATGCACCATACTGAGCTTAAGATGCGCCATGTTTATGCCAGTGTCTATTCGTAACCATAATAGTAAATCTGGGCCAACCTATTGTTTCCTTTTTCGTATATGTAAATGGAGTCAAAGTTTTCTCCTTAAGATTATAATGATATAATTTCTCCTTAATATTATATTATAATCTATAGGGGTCAGAGTTCTAGTTTTCTAATACAAAGCTCCAAATCCTTTACTTCTCTCCACACATCTACAGAGATAAAGGATAAAATCTGCCAGTCTCCCTTCTAGGGGAGATATTTAAGGGTTTTCAGGTGCAAACACAATCCTAGACCTCATAAGGAGATGGGCCAGACCAGTTTTACATTTATTTAACATTTCCATTACTTGCACTACAGCTAATCGTTGATTGTAATGTCAATCTGTATTCCCTTAGTCCAGACAGCAGCACAATATGGGGTATCTCTGCCCCTGTGTGTTGTTTAGGACAGGTGGAACCTTTAATTAGCACCAAAAAGGTGCCTCCTACTAGCCCTATAAGAGGGCACAAGAGACCTCCCTCCACTGTGTAAATTATAAAGTAACAGGAAACAAGCTTCTAGGGAGGGAAGCCTTGTGCTGCTGTCTGGACTAAGGGAATACAGATTGACATTACAATCAACGATTCCCCTTACGTCCGACAGCAGCACAATATGGGGAGATAGCAAGTAATTCCCCTAGGGAGGGTTTCCTCGCCTTACAACATCAAGGACTGACTGACCAAAGGCAGTTGTCTGGAAACTGCGGATGTCCAATGATAATGTTTAACAAAAGGTCAACTGAGATGACTATGATGCAGCCGCACAAATCTGGTCCAATGGTAAGGACCGATACTCAGCCAAAGAAGTCGACAACCCAGGTCGAGTGGCCGTAGAAAGACTGGAGGGAATAACTCCTGAATAAGAAAGGAAGACTTAATTGTCTCCTTGATCCATGTGGATAGAGTAGGCTTGGAAGCCTCGAGGCCTCTGTTTTTACACTGCATATCAATTAGTAGGCTTTCGGCCTTCTTAAGCGGTTGAGTGTGGAATAGGTAAATCCAGAGACACCTTACCACATCTAAGGTGTTGAGCTTTTATTCCTCCTCAGAGGTTGGAGAGGGGAAAAACACAGGTAACGAAAATAGCTGATTGCTATTATAGTATGAGGGGACCTTAGGGATAAACCCAGGCAAACCTAAGGTGCACCCTATCTGCGAAAACAAAATGTACGGTTCTCTAGAAGAGAGGGCCTGGAGTACCCCTACTCTTTGGCAGATATAATAGCCAACAAAAAAGTGGTTTGTAGGCTAAATATTTTATCCCCGTAGTCTCCAAGGGTCCAAATGGAGGACCGCACAGGCCTGTAATGACTACCGCAAGGTCCCACTGGGGATGATACTGAGGGCTTTAGCCTCATTGCCCCTTTAAGGAACCTTGCAACCAGAGGATCCTGAGACAGACGTCTGTTCAAATGAGCGGAGAGGGCCGCAATCTGCACTTTCAAAGTGGCAGGGGCAAGGCCCTTATCCAAACCGTCCTGAAGAAAATATCAGCCGTTGAAGGCTAATTCCACATTTTGCCTTTAAATTTTAAATTTCCAAACTTACCGCACTTTTTCCGAGAAAACCGGAAGTAGGGCGCGGTGGTGCGCAAAGGCTTCCTTCCCCTGGGAACACGGAACCGGAGAAAAGTTCCGGCTGAGGAGGTTCCCCGCTTACTTCCGGGATCGCGCTGCCTGCAGATGGATGCCGGATAACGCTGCGCTGCGGTGCGAAGGCCCGAAGGACCGGAGGTTTTTTCTTTGGGACCGAGGTACCCCAAGAAGGTAAGCCAGGAGTAACTAAAACCCCTAGCAACGGGAGGTCACAAGAGACCTCCGTCCACCTGTTCCACACAGGACAGAAAAAAACACAGTGGAGGGAGGTCTCTTGTGCCCTCTTATAGGGCTAGTAGGAGGCACCTTTTTGGTGCTAATTAAAGGTTCCACCTGTCCTAAACAACACACAGGGGCAGAGATACCCCATATTGTGCTGCTGTCGGACGTAAGGGGAATATGTCTTTGTAGTTCTAGGAAAAAATAAATATTGCAACCTTAGCCTCAGCATGGCTGCCAGGCTGCTGTATTTGAGGGTGTTAAAAAATGTGTGCTTCACAGCTGAGAGTTTGCTTTTGGCAAGTCGTCTCAACAGTCTCAAAAACAACTGCCACTTTGTCATACACATTTCTAGAAACTGGTTTCGCAACATGACAGATGGTTTTGCAATGTTTCAGCATTTACACATTTACAAGCACATATTCTAATGTGATTTCCACACAAAAATATAGAACAAAGCTAGGATCCAGATTTCTTTCAAATTATTTATTTCACGGGTTGCAGAAGCCTAAATCACAAAGAATCTTTTATAATATTGTTACGTGCTTAGTAAGGTCCATCAAGGTCAACCTATTAGATTGTATTTAAAGAGGGTCTCTCAAACTGATACTCATAGATCACCCCACAGAGGCTTCCCTTCAGAAATATAGTAGTCTCTTCCCTGTACCGATGACATCACATTCATCAGTCACATGGTATAGTAGCAGCTCATTACCATTCATGTGTATGGGGCTCAGCTGCAATACAAAGCACATATGCAATGTATGGCACTGTGCTTGGTATACAGTAAAGATGCCGCCTCCAAATGCTGCAACCTCTTCAACCAGCTGATCTGTGAGGGTCCCCGGTGTCGGATCCCGAATGATCACATAGTGATGACCTAAGAAAAACTCTTGCTCTTTGTTCTGGCTCATAGAGGTAAATTCCCTCTATATAACTTCTAAAAATTTTTTTTTTTTTTTTTTTTTTTTTTGCTGTGTTGATCCAGAGGAAGGCAAAAAAATATATGTATGGGTATACTAAGTGCCTCTAGGATAGAAAACTCATCCTGTCTCCGTAAATGAATATTACTGATTCTAATACACATAACTAGAGATGTTATGGCAAAGATATCCAAGGCTCAATGACATAGTACAACGTCTAGCAACTTCTATGAGATTGTCCTCATGTAAATAAAAAGCTTCTAGACTTCAAAGATGGCAAGGAAAAAGAATCTCTGGATGAATGGCGCCTCTATATACATACAGCTTGTTATATTACTGTATATCTTTCACTAAATCCAATAAACTTATGTTTGACATGAATAAACTAGACGTTTCGGTCCCAACTTTTTCTCAACGATCAATGCTATCTGACAATACCATAGTAGAAGCATAATCTATCATAGTACTATAGCTCTGATGTACTAATATAGCAATGGACTAATAGTGAATGTAACCAACTAGGAGTGTGTTACATGTGGATGAATTTTTTGTTACTATAATAAAAGCTTTCAACAAAGCAGTCATCATTTAAGTGGTTGTAAGGATGTATAAAAAAATTGTCCAAGAATTGGGTATGGGGTAAAATAAAACAATGCACTTCTTTAATCTTCTGCTGCCGCAGCACCCCCGCTCTGTTGTATATATGACCCTGACTACCTGACTATGCAGCCGATCACTGATACTGGCATTACAGGGCAATAGACGAGTACAGAGAGAGGGGGCGTTCCTTAGTGCCCGGCGATGACGCTGAGCTGTGAGGAACGCCCCCCTAGTACAAGTCTATGAACGAGAACTGTCGGGGAAGGCATTCCTCACAGCGCAGCTAGACTGTCAGGAACGCCTTTCTGACAGTAAACCGTGAAACTTACACTGCCGATATCTCCAGCCCCAGGGCACATACCGAGAAAGCCAGCAGTGTGCTGAATTCAGCGCGCTGTCGGCTTTCTAGCGGTATGTAAAACCGCATGTGCCTGAGGACATGAAAGGTCCTCTTTAAATGCTGTCCCGGTTATAGACTTGTTTTGAGAAGGTCTAATCTCACTGTCTGTTCCACTTAGGCACCAAAGGGAAATTAAGAGACTATACGAAGATGTATGGGAAGATACCAAAACAGCATTATAAGTGCAATATTAGAAGTAATAGATATTTAGTAATAAATAGTACTACTAATAATATCTAGTACTAAACAGATATTGCATCTATCTAATATGGCATCCATAGGTGTAGCAAAGGGGGCTTGTGGGTTTTAAATGGAACCTATGTAGCATCCCAGTGCAAGTACTGGTGGAAGGACTACACAATTAACTGTCTATACCACTGCACTGTTGTATGTAGTGTGCTGTAATTTTAAGTATTTTGCACTATGTTATACATGTAATAAACAACTATACCTTTAATGGAATCCACCACTTGTCTAGGCTGAGCTGATGGTACATCCCTTGACTAAGGACATGTTAGGAAGGGGGTTAGAGACAGTCTCTTCCCTCCTCCTAAATGAAGATGGAAGAGACTGTTAGATGTGCCCTGTGCCAAAGGTTATCAGGATAAATAAGTATGCTATCACTAATTTCACCTTATCTGTGATTTAGTTAGGTTTGATGTCAGTTTTTTACGATATATATATTTCGGCCAATTAGAGTTTTTATTATAATGTTATTAGAATTTGAGGTCTATATGCCTATAGACACATTTTAATACGTATATTGTATTAAAAGTTTCCATACCATTTCAGTGATTTGTCTTACTTACATTTTGGGAGTGTCCCTCAGTGAATTTAAAGTCAGCTTTAGTGTTGTTCTGCATGCAGGAGATGGGAGCAATCCCTGCTCACATTAGAACATGTATGTGCAAGAAGAGACTGTGAGGATAATTCTTATATGACCCTCATAGCTACAACCCACATGTTAGCAAGGTAAGATAGGGTAACCATTTTCAATCTGTACTCTGCAGCTAGTGTACTGCAGTCAGTTTAGGGATTAAGTGAAGGAATTAAAGCACACTTTATTAGAGGCATATTGCCACTGCAAGGGAGACACTAACTGACCCAGGGGTTACCATTTTCCAACCATGGCCTAGGCAAGAGGAAGTTTCCTAAAGAACTATACCTCCATTCCAAGAATGAAGTTAGCGTATGTCAACCATTCTTCTGGACGTAAAAACAGTCAGTTGTTGCTTCAATACCACCACCTCCTGAATCCTCATCCTGCAATCACCATCAAAGGCGCTCCAACAACCATCAAACTCAGGGAAGCTTACCACTAGGATACTGGAATCACCATCATATGCCCTGCAGACCCAGTGATTGTGATGAGAGTAGCAGCCTTTCAAGGGTTTAGCATGTTACCATATTGAACTGGCTTCATGAGAAAGAATCCATAACCAAATTCAAGCTAAATTCAGGGTGAACACATCTGTATATGAACTCACTAAGCTCCCCACACTCTATCTACACACAGATCGGACTACATGTTCTATGTGACAGGTTCTCAATTTTATTATAAATGGGCTGTAACAAATAAATATCCTCCCCATTATTTATATTAGAGATATAGTAGTTTTGTAGCAAATTTTAACATCTGCTCTTGTAATCCATGTGAGCTGGAAGACAGCCAACAACACAAGAATAAGTAATTGTGATTAATGTTCTGGCTTTGAGCTGGCTTGTGATATAGGCTATCCACGCTGAACTATTTAGCTTATCACAAGCTCTAAATGCCCTGTATTATGTGCACATTGTTACAAGAACACTCAGGAGATGTTGTTACAGGGCAAAGTAAACTACTGTAGACACAATCAAACAAACCGAGCCCGCAAAGATTCCCAACACAGGCTATAAATAAGAATTTACACTTTTTATTATACCAAGTCACAACTCAAGTTTCCAAATACTTCTTAGCTCATTCAATATCTATATTTGTTCACAAGAGTCCAAATGATGACATCTGGCTGCCATAGCTGTGAAGAGTGTCAGCTTTATATTAGAATGGACAGCTACATACACATATGTATAAGTCTCTGAGTCTTTCACTTGTGCAAAGCTTTTCACAACAGTTCTCTCCTCCCTCCATTAAAAGAATACAGCCAATGTAAATAACTTGTGTATTCTGCACATGATGCCAGGGAGATCAAGAGAAGAAATTGCTGCACACAAGGAGAACAGGAAGATTAGAAAGGGAATAAAAAAAAAGTACATTGATATAAAGGTAGTCAAAGATAAATACGGTGGGCAATAGTTGTATATTAGGGAGGTCAAAAGGGACAATTGCCCAAGGACCTCAACCACCAAGGGGCCTTTAGTCCTTCCCAAATACTCTCAACTACATGGCAAGTTAGTGAAAAAAATTACTTAAATTTGCAGTGTTGTTTCAGCATACTTCAGGCTCTTTCTGTTCATAATAGACTGTTTCTGTGTGTTCCCTCCCTCTGCTAAATTGACTTTCACTGTGAAAATCACTGCTCTATCCCTCTTGAGAGATGACATGAGTTACAATCAGTGGACCTAAGCAATAACGGTTAACACAAAAACAAACAGCATTAAACTATATAGGAAATATCCTGCAATAGAAAGTAAGCAGAGAAATGGGAAGTTTAAATAAATAACAAACATATAATAGACCGTACTCACAACCTGCCGCAGGGAATTCAAACCAGCAAAGACGGTGAGGCAATCACAGACAACTTCTATAAGAGATTTGCAGAGAACCACACCCAAAAACAGGCAGCAGACCAAAATCATGTGTGAACAGACTCCTATCTGCAGAAAATACTAAAGAACACTTCTGGCCATGTTTTCTCCCTAAAATGGCATCAGAAGGAACGGACACTAAGTGAGGCTAGATAGGAAAGTCTAGTAGAGAGAAATACTAACATTTAAGAGAACCCTGTCTGTTCACACTTCAAAAACACTTGCCCGCAGTGAGAAGCCTAGAATCTAATATCTTTGCTATTCATGGTTCACATGCAACAAATAACTACTGGAACTGGTTACTAGATCCCAGGTTTCAGGAAAGCAATGAGACTGCATCAGGCTGATTGCTGAATAGAAGATGACTGGCTCAGAATCCAGACGAGACTGAGCTAAAAAGCTAACCAAAGAAAACTCATCCCCCAGAAACTCACATGTGTAGACAGGAGGACCAAATTCCAAGCCAGAAGGCTAGGTCAAGTGGGAAGGAACCGCGCTTCACCCAAACACTACGCGTTTCAGGGATATCTCCCCTTTGTCAAGTGTACAGGAAGTAGCAATGTTTTCTTGTTTTATTTAAGCTACCAGAAACTCAAATGACACCAAGAAACCAGGAAAAGGAAATACCCGGAAAACAAAAACCAACAGAAACAAAACACGGAACTATAACAACATGACTCAAATGTCTATAGAAGTCTATGGAGAGGGGAGAGGGAGGAGTGATAAGGAAAAGCAGGAGAAACCCAGACTTAGACTGATGCTAGAGAGGAATAGAAAGCTTCTGTGACAACCAAAAGCATTTTCCTCAAAACAGTCAGTACTTCTCTCTACACGTCCAGCATGATCCTGGGTCTATTTCTGAGTAAGAGAAACATTTATAGAGCAGATTCTTTTCTACCTTCTGTGCGCTGTGTATGGCCGCTAGTCTCCACACACAAGTTCAGAGGAATGAAAACTACAGATACATCATGTAGACTGCAGAATATACATCTTGAAATGACCAGAAATAAATATTACTTTTCATGTACACACACATGGCAGCTTATCCTGAAAGAACGAGTATATTTTAAAGCTTGCCTCTAGTAAAAGCGTATTCAGACATATATAAAACACTATAAAAAACCATCAATGAACAGTGACTTAGATAAATAATGCAGCCATATGTTAAAAAATGCTATATTGATGTGTACACCAATAATGAGCCCTATTGTGTTGCTACGCTTGGTTATTTCTACCAGTTAAATGGCAGTTATTGGCATTGTAGATATGATAGAGGAAATCTATAGCACGGGGGGATAAGCTGGAGGCAGCTCAGCTTCCGGGCAGTCACCATTCATGCTCATGTTCAAGGCCAGGACTTCCTACATGGATTTTATGCACGGAAATCCATCCTGAACCTTGTGTGCATGGATGTCAGCTGTGCAGAGCCTGAGCTCTCTCTCTCACTGCCTCCTCCACACCCCCTGCTGCTTCATAGCTGCAAAAACACTGCTGAATTTTAAAAGTACAATGAAAAGTATGCACTAAAGAGCTGCATTGCTGATGCCTTACCCACCGCCTAACATGGTGTAACTTGGTGTGAGGAGGAATAAATCCCATTCAATATAGAGCGTGCCATATGAAAACACAATGCTGCATTCTTCTCAAAAGTCGTGTCTCCTCTCTTGGATTGACTTTTCCCATGTCATGGCCAAGGGCTTCCCTGTCCTTTCTTCTAATACTCAGTGAACGGAGAGTGTGCCATAATGCTGAAGGGAGAAATGTAATAACATTTAATAAGAGGTTTATAGAGCTGGGATGATGCATAAATCAAACCTTCCTCGCTGTCAGTCAGAAATAAATATCAATCCCCACATCCACCCGCCTTAATCTTCTCGTGTAGCTCTTGCTGCTTATCTAGTCTTGATCTGTCCTTATTCACCATCTTTGCCATGACCTGGAGCATCCTGTTCTTCCAATATTGACAGGACTTGAAATTACTCCACACTCCCTAAGTTCTTCTCTCAATACATAATCTCACTACTGCTGTGGAACAGGCATTTTTGGCTCAGTGTGTATAGTGCTGTAAATCAACTGGCAGCAGAGATTTGACATCTGGATGAGATCCAAATAAATAGCTCTTACAAGAACAGCAAGACACGAAAGCACACAGCTACCTACAGGGAGACAGGAAGGGAGAAGCTGAAAAAAAGAGGACGAAAAGAGGGTGGAAAAAAAGAATGGGCACAATAGGCTCTATTCAAGCTGTAAAAGCAGGAAAACGACAAGTTGTTCTTATAGACAAGGACACAGTATAATGTGCAAGTGAAGCTCCTCTTGTCGAGCAGAGAGCGATTGTATTGTAAATAGCTCTTATGAACTACCAAGAAAACCACTACACGAATGAAACAGCTGCAGTAGGGCACACACGCCATTTTGTCCCCTAAATAAAAGAGTAAAAAATAAATAAATAGACGTCCTAATCATATGGACTACAAGTCCCAAAAACTTTAATTGGAACCAGTCACTTTGAATATGTATGCAGTCTGCAGACAGCAGGTTAGGGAGCAGAAGGAGCTGAATAGCTTGTTATATAGTTTTGTGGACAAATATCCAGTATAACCTGTCTTTCATTCATTTAGTTCACTGTTCTTTCTGAGCCTAGGAGTCATGTGGGCGGTGCAACTTAGCTATCTTCGCACAGTCATGTAGGAAAGGTTGTCTATCACCACATAGGACCGCCCACTGGACTCCTTTGCCTAGA
This sequence comes from Leptodactylus fallax, assembly GCA_947044405.1. Classification (NCBI taxonomy): domain Eukaryota; kingdom Metazoa; phylum Chordata; class Amphibia; order Anura; family Leptodactylidae; genus Leptodactylus; species Leptodactylus fallax. The sequence continues at coordinate 1,448,452 of CAMRHE010000223.1, forward strand.
AATGATGGAAAATCGAAGTTATACGGAATCACACCTTTTAACCACTTCTGTTCCAGCGGTGGGGCAGTGGTCTCCCTTTCTGATGTTTCAGTGATGACATGAATGGTTCCTCACATGATCTCTGCCACCAATCACTGGCCTCAGTGGTTACATGTAGGTCATGTCATCACTACAAAGCCAGAATCTCTGCAGCGATTACATAGCAGATTTACATATAGATTTATCCTACAGCCAATGAGAGAGCCCAGACAGGAGGTGATTGCTGTTCAATCTATATCAGAAGCAGCAGGACAGTCAGGTATGTGAAGGAGTTGTACAGACAAACAGCAGAATGGTAGAATACTTCTATTAACACTATTTAGAGAGTTGCTTCATTTTACATCTGAGAAACAAATGAACAATAGTAAAATGTCTGGTATTTCAATGCATTAAATCTTTCTGCAACACAAACATTATTGCAGTTGATTTTTCTCAGAGTATGTAAATGGGTTAAAAAAAATTCACTTGCATTTCTGGTTGAAAATCAGCAGATTCTGTAATGTTTTAGCATCTTCAGTCTTAAGCTATGACTAAATTCTGAATATTACTGACAACCTGTTTATTTATCTATTATTATCTATCTATCTATCTATCTATTTATCTACATATTCGTATGTAGGCCTCAGGACACTGGTAATACTATTATAGATAGGATATAGATATGGACTCTACCTTGAAAGAAAAATGTGTTTTCATAGTAAAATGTACATACATATGTATTTTATTGTATTATTTTATGACTTATGTGGATCCAATTGATTGTAGCTGTCTGTTTTTTCTCATGAGTAGCATAATCGTACAAAGGCAGACTAAAGCCAGGAAACCCGAGTCTGCGTCTGTGTTTGACAACAAATAAACACATAAATATAATATATAATCCAGACTGTCTAACTTGGAGCACTTCGATTTTGCATTACCAAATGTCTACTGAATATCAGAGCTGAGTAATGCTGCCATCTATGGGATAAACTGTAAACTGCATCAATAAAGAAGATTTATTCTCACACAGACCAAAATTGTTGGGAGCAGGACTTATTTTTCTGCTTTTTATGCATGCACACGAAGTGTGGTGATGCACTGTTAAAAAGAATTAGTGTCTTATGATTTTTCTACAGGTTTTAGTAGTCGCCACCTGACTCATAGTAAGACTGTACTGAGACAAAGGCATAGTTTGTTTTTTTACACCCAAAAATGATTATATTAATCGTAAAGTAAGAATGTCAAATAACGTCAAAGAATTGTGAAATGGGATAAAACACTTTTTAGTGCCACCTGTTCAGCACGCACCTCCACTGAAGCCTCCATTCTGCCAATCTTCACTGTTTCCAAAAATCATCAAAATGACTGTAACATTTCACAGTGTGGGGAGGGCTGTTTTTAAAGGAGAAGAATAGAACCGATCCCCCCATCTCATAGGTCTGAACTCACCAATATCTGCTACCTACATAGACACATTATGTTTTACTGAGCACTGTTACTATTGTATATGAAGAAATCAGGTGATACCTTTTAGAGGCTAACTGAGTATATTTATAAGTATGCTTTCAGAAGACTAGCTTCCTTCATCAGATATGTCTGATGAAGGAAGCTAGTCTTCTGAAAGATTACTTATAAATATACTCAGTTAGCCTCTAAAAGGTATCGCCTGATTTCTTCACTCTTCCACTACTTTCAATGGCTAACACGGTACAACATTATACTACTACTATTGTATATGAGCAGTATTGATCTATATGTATTATATGCTTATTTTGTTACTATCTGATCATCAGTTTCACCACTTCACTTGGGATGAATAGGCGATTTATACAGATAGCAGATAGATTAGTAAAAAGAAGGAGAGGACAGGAAGTAAAGGCTGCTGCCACTCTATGAGGATGTCTTTTATATAGAAATACAGTAGAAAAGGAAGTATACACAAGTGTCACAGTGTAGCAATGTTTGTGATTGTATGTATATATGTGTGTGTGTGTGTGTGTGTGTGTGTGACACAGCTTGTGCTTGGTTTTATCAGTGTGTACATTTATGTGAATGTATGAGGGTATATGAATATTACAGTATGTACCTCTGTGTGTATGTACAATATGAATATGTCTATGTCACAGTGTGTAAATATGTGTTTGAATGTACATATAAGTGTGTGTCACAGTGTATAGGTGTGTGTAATATTGTGTACTAGTGAGAAGCTGTTGGTACAGGGAAGGTTGCAATATGGCACTCAGTGAGGCCAGCACTGCAGTCCTATCATGGCAGGCATGTCACTTCCCTGTCTGGCCCTCACAGAGCCACCACCCAGAAATCCCTTGCATTTTCCAACAGCAGAGAGAGAGAACACATACAACACCTCACACTTGACATGGTGGTTTCCTCTTGCCTGCAGCAGATTCTGGGGTACAGCAGATCACTATAGGGTTAGCAAACAGTGGGGTAATAGAGTAACTGTGCAGGCTTCCAGGTTGTAGTGACTAACAATGTGCACTTAAATCATGAGCATTCTAATTCTTTGTAGACTTGGGGTAACGCCTGACATCCTGGGGTAACGCCTGTGGCTTCCTGCTCTACCACAGATATGCATTGGGGTGAACAGGAGCTAGCCAAAGCTTCTCTATCTCCACCCATTTCGTGCGCGCCTGGGATGCCGCCCAAAACGGTATACTCCGCAAATGAGCAGCCCAGTAATAATGCAGCAGGTGTGGAGCCCCCAGTCCCCCGTCCGACTTACCCGCCAGCATCACTGATCGGGGAATGCGATGGCGTTTGCCTTTCCATATAAATTGGAAGATTGCTTTCTGTAGTGATTTCAGTTCGGACCTAGGGACTGCCACTGGGAGGGTTTCGAAGAAATAAAGAAGCTTGGGGAGGAGGGTCATCTTAACCGCAGTTATACGGCCTAGGAGAGAAACATGGAGAGGACGCCATTTATCTAGGAGAGAGCGGAGCTCATGAAACAGGTGAGGATAATTGACTGAATACAGTGTATGGTATGAAGAGGATAACTGGACACCCAAATAACATAATGAGTGGTCCCTCCACTGGAAAGCAAAATTAGTCTTAAGCAACTGCAAAGTCTCGCTTGGGATATTTAGAGGCAGGGCTTCCGTTTTACTAGGGTTAACCTTATAGCCCGATAGGACTCCATATTCCTTTAAAACTCGGAGAAGGTTCGGGAGGGAGGTATGGGGTTTAGTGAGGGTCAACAGGACATCGTCTGCGAATAAACTAATTTTAAATTCCCTATCCCTCACAAATACCCCGGTGATATCTGAGGCAGATCTAATTTGGGCCGCCAGGGGTTCAATACACAATGCAAATATTAAAGGTGACAAGGGGCATCCCTGACGGGTTCCATTACGAATGGATAAAGGTTGGGAGGAAGCATTAGGTAGCTTGACCACTGCCGAGGGGCGGGAATAGAGAGCCCTTATGGCCGTGAGGAAGGCCCCCGAGAACCCGTAACTCTCGAGGGTGGCTATCATAAATGACCAATCAAGGCGATCGAAGGCCTTCTCAGCGTCCAGACTAAAAAGCAAAGTGGGGGTGGAAGAACGGTTAGCTACATCAATCAAGTCCACTGCCCTTCTAGTGTTATCTCCTCCCTGGCGACAGGGGACAAATCCCACCTGGTCCTTGTGGATGAGAGTCGGAAGCCAAAGGCCAAGCCTATTTGCCAAAATTTTTGTAAATAGTTTGAGGTCTGTATTCAGGAGGGCAATGGGACGATAGTTAGAACACTCCTGATGGTCCTTATGTGGACCAAGGAAATGTGAGAGTGCAGCATAGTATGCGGGATCGGGGCTCCATCCAAAAAAGAGTTGAAGAGTTTACACATATGAGGGAGGAGATCAGAATGGAAAGTTTTATAATAAGCATAAGTGAACCCATCAGGGCCCGGAGCTTTACCATTAGGGAGACCCTCCAAGACGGCAGTTAACTCCTCGCCCAATATTGGAGCATTAAGTGAAGAGAGAGCTGAGGGCGGGAGGACCGGGAGCCGACAGGAGGTCAGATAGGATTGCAAGTTTGTCTCTGTAGCGGAGGGGCCTCTCCCAGCAGCCGAGGGAAGGTTATACAGTGTAGTGTAATAATCTCTAAACAAGGTCGCTATAGTGTCGGGATGGTGTTGTAGGGTGCCCTGGGAATCTCGGACAGCATGAGGCGTAGAGGAAACCCGGCGGTCTCTCAGGGTTCTGGCTAGGAGTGTATGGGCCTTATTTCCCCTCTCATAATACCTCTGGCGGCTGTAGAGGAGAAGGCGATGGGTGGCCTGGGTAGCGAGGTCGCGGAGGTCCGCCCTAGCAGCTACCAACTGACGCAGCAAGGATACTGTGGGTCGTGACGCTAGTCTCTCGGTTAGGGATCTGATCCTACTAATTAAAGCCTCCTCTCTGACCCTTCGATTTCTCTTGGCCTGTGTTCCCAGTGCAATACAGTGACCTCTCATTACTGCCTTATGGGCCTCCCACAGTGTAGATATAGCGTGGACTGACTCAAGATTAACTCGAAAGTATTCTTGGAGGTGGGTACGAAGTTTACCCTGGGTCTCTCGTGAATGAAGGAGGGATTCATTAAGTCGCCAATGGCAACGTTTTGTCGGAGGGCAGGAGGGAGACAATGTCAGCAGTACGGGCGCGTGATCGGACCAGGATATGGGGCCTATGTCAGCTGACTTGAATAAGCGAAGGGTTAATGTGTTACCGAAAAAGTAGTCTATTCTAGAGTGGGTTTTATGGGGGTGGGAGTAAAATGTAAAAGAGCGAGCAGAGGGATTGTCCACCCGCCAAAGGTCATAGAGGGCAGCCGACCGTACAAGGCAGCGAAACTCCTTTGCTAGTCTTGTCTGCGAGGGTCCAGGAGGATCATTATTGAGGGTGAATCTATCCATATTTTCAGAAAAAGCCATATTAAAGTCTCCTCCCAGTAACAGTGCAGATCCCTCAGACATTTGCAATTTCCCCAGGACCTGTTTAAGGAAGGGGATCTGAGAAGAGTTAGGGGCATATATGTTACACAAAGTGATAGGTTGACCGCGTAAAAGCCCCTCTAGGATAATATATCGACCCTGGGGATCTAAATGAGAGGCCGAAACAGTGATAGGGCAGGTACGAGAAAGCAGAATAGCTACTCCCCCCTCCTACGACTACAATATGCTGAGTAAGCGGAGGGGAAGTAATGGCGAGCAAAATTAAACGTGCCAGTATGATCATAATGGGTCTCTTGGAGAAAAGCTACCTCTGCCTGTAGGGAGCGAAGCTCCCGCAGGACCATTCGCCGTTTTGAGTTGGAGCCCAGGCCCTTGACATTTAATGTAATGCACTTAACCATAGAGAAAACAGAGTGGGTTTGTAGCTAGCGTAAGGAAAAATGAGGAAGAGGCAAATCTCACCCAACCATCGAGAGTCGGAAGCCTTGAAAAAAATAAAGGTGAAGGGTCCAGGCCACTGTAGCCAAACGAGTCTCCGAACCTGAAAAAGGGGAGAAAAGAGAAGGGACAGAAGGGGAGGGGAAAGAGACAAAAGACACACAAAAGGACGAGGCATAACAAATAAAAAACAAAAATATTTAAAAAACACAATTAAACTAAATCTAGTGGTCGGGACTATATCTCCCGGCCGGGGGGCAAAAAAAAAATGTCCAAGTCAGGGCCACAAATGACCCTTCCGGGGCCCAACCAGTGGGTCCACAGCTGGACGAAGCCCCCACAGTAGAGGGGGGAGTGGGTGGGAGGCGGGAGAGGATCAGCAATATGCAGATCAAAATAGGCAGTTGGGGACCTAAGGATAGTAACATCTGTCAGTCACTGGGGGGGAAGGGGGAGTCTAACCCACCCGACCGCCCAAACTGAAACATAAGTAAAATGCAAAAAAGTAGTGGGACCATTAAAAGAAAAATGCGTATAAACATAAACAGCAATAACAACAGAACCCCCTAGTGAGCAAAATAGACATATTCCTCCCAGAAACTAGGAGGGCCGAGAAAAAAAGATACAGTCACGGAGGGGGGGTTCCACCCTTGATCTTCTGGAAGAACGTTGCTGGCGTCTAGCCGGGTTCTGGACCGTCCAGACCGGGGGAGGCGGTGGTGGCGGAGCAATCAGTTCCCAGTTCTGTAGGTCAGGGAGAGGAATATCCATAGCAGTGCAAAATGGCTCCAGGTCTGCATAGAACCGCAGGGTAGCAGAGCGTCCATTGTGCCTAGCTGTCAAAGAATAGGGGAATCCCCAGCGATACGGTATTTGCCGGTCGCACAGAAGCTGTAGCAGAGGGCGCAGATATCTCCTTTTCTGTAGCGTAATCCAAGAAAGATCCTGATAAAGTTGAATCTTGGCTCCTTCAAATTCAAAGTCTTTAAGACGACGGGCCTTGGAAAGGATGGTTTCCTTCAATGCATAATCGTGTACGCAGCAAATAACATCACGCGGGGTGGGGCCAGATCCCTTGGGACGCAGGGCCCTGTGCGCTCTATCCAGTTTAATTTTATGCGTAGGTGGTTCCTGCAAGATGGAGTTGAAAACCCCCCCCCAAGGTAGCATGTAAATCCTCCTCCTGGGTAGCCTCAGGCAGCCCCCTGACTCTGATATTATTGCGCCTGCCCCGGTTGTCCAAGTCCTCTAAATGGCGCTGCATGTCATTAACCACCTGGCATTGGGAGAGGACAGTGTCCTGGAGGTGAGACACATGAGAACGGGTCTGGTCATGATCATCTTCAAGGGTATCAACCCGGTTTGCAATATGTTGGAGATCTTGCCGCAGGACAGCGATTTCAGTGCGTATCTCTGAACGACATGCCGTTGTGACTTTAGCAACCAGGGAGTCATAGTCCTCTTTTGACGGTAGATGAGCAAGGTAATCAAGCCATGGTGGAGGGTCAGAAGAGGCTGCCAGAGCAGATTGTAACGGAAGTCGGGGGTGGCGGTGCAGACGGCAGGGAGAGCTGGGTACAGATAGCCAGGGGGGACAAAGAAGGAGTCGTCCCCAAGTCTGCCTCCTCATCTCCTAGGAGGGGTGGGGGCTGCTGCAAGGGCATGAGGCTAGGAAGTGGTAAGGACTGCCGGGAGGTGAGAGAATCCCCCACAGGGCTAGGAGGACTCCCACGGTCAGATGGTAACATGTGGGGAGGAGAGGCACCTGCTGAGGTCTCCTGGGACGCTGGGTCCCCCTGATATTGCGTGGGGGAGCCCGCTGAGGAATGTACTGGCTGAAGCTGCGGGGGAGGGGGGGCAGTCAGCGCTGCGATGTGAGCGGTCGCAGCGCTTGTCTTACCCGGCGGTGGAGATCGAGCGCCCGGGCTTTCAGCCTCCAGAAGAGCAGGAGGCCTAACAGGGAGACCTCTCTGCAACGCGGGAGCCCCTCGCGCTGCCAGCGGAGCTGCCGCTGTAGTTAATCCAGAGGCGGTCGGTGCTGCTGCGGAGGAAGATGGCCGCCGCCTCGTGGAGGCCCGCGCCGCTGAAGCTGCCGCCGGCTGCAGGAACGCGGACAGGGTAGATTGTGACCTGTCCGCGGGTGCAGGGTCTCCCACAGCCAGTGTCCGGCTTGTTCTTTTAGCCATGGGGTTCTGTATGTCCCAAATGGTCCCACTTAGCTGACGGTAAGGTAGGAGCTCCTCCAAAGTGCGTCCTACTCCATCGGATCCCAAGCCACGCCCCCGATCCAGTTGTATTTTTAACAACTGGATTGGCAGAACGGGCTGCATCCCACCCCTGTGGCAGACATCTAGTGCTATGACATTTGTATAGCATTACAGTTTGGTGGCATTACTGTACTTATTGTGAGGTCACTCACACTTTATGTGTATATGTCAATTCATATTCATATTTGTGACCTTGCTCCACCTCCATCCCCTCCCCCATTTCCTAAAACCTTGCATAAGCAAACCACTGGCTCAACCCACTAATGTCTCCCAGATTTTTCCCATTCTTCCATATTCCGCAACTCGCTACACATCAGGCTCTGCCCACAGTTCATACACAACTTGAAAGCCCCCATATTCAGAAAAGCTTACAACCTGAGATAACCCTGCGTCACCTTATATCTGTTGTCCCCTTGTAGATTGTAAACCCTTGTGGGCAGGTCCCTTCCTACTTCTGTACCAGTCATTTAGTTTTTTTGTTTTTTTTTTGTAAACTGTTTTTAGTTTCACAGGTATTTATTAAATAAAACAAAATGCAAAACAGCAGTGAACAAAACAATAGATAGTAAGTACATATAATATCCTATGTAAGCAGCAGCAAATGTGCAAATATTACAAGTAGAAACAGGATACATAACACTTATAAAATACTAAACAAAGGGGGTGAACCACATGATCAAAAATGTTTGCAAAAAGGAAACAATCCAAAAGAGAAAAATGGATAAAAGAGGTAGCATTGACTCCTACAGTATGAGCCTCTATCTAATGGGGGGAATGCCAAAATCAGAGCGCCTCACCCCAGAATTACAATTCGAGGCAATATGACAAACCTGGAACGTTAGATCTATTGACCCAAAGATACCACACCTTTTAAAAATGTGTCCGAGTATCAGATATGATAGCCTTGATCTCATAAAGCATAATTGTATCAAGTAAACTTTCTTTTATTAACCATTTTAACACTGTTATTTAACATACAACCAAGGGAAAGTAACTCCCACTGATACAGTTTAACCTCAAAAAAGTCAAGGGAAATATACAGTTTCATTGGGCTAAATAAACATATAAATCCATGAGTTCCTTCTCCATTTACCATAACCACTATTGATGTTCATATTGTCCAATTCTCTACGATGAAGACAATACTGTAAATAGCATAATAACTCAGTGGCTGGATGGGGTTTGGCTTAGTAGGAAAGGGTGTGATTTGCCATAAAAGAAGCAGAATTGTGCCAAATTCTGTCATAAATTTCTGGCTCAAAGTAAGCCAAATAATATATGGTATAAATTTAGATTAGGCAATGTAAAAATATGCTAGATTTATCATCCAGCATCAGACACTGCGATAACTCTGATATGGTTTAACACTGGCGAGTCTATGTCTGCATTGTCTAAAATTAGACAGAATTAGTAAATCCATCCGGAGTACATTCAATATTAAATATAATCAAAGCAAATTCTAAATACTTAAGGCATCATGCACACAACTGAGTGGGCTGAGGGGGTTCCAATTTTTTAACAGAAGGCACTCAGATGACATCTAAGTGTCATCCAAGTGCTTTTACTCCTCCATTGATTTCAATGGGGTGATCTGCTCTGTTCTGTGGTCACAGAACTGGATAAAACATTCTACATATTCTACGAATGGGAGGAAGCATTGGAAACCGCCTCAGACAACACACTCGGCTGTACGCACAATGCCTAAAGTGTGAATTATTATTCCGTATTGAGCACTTATTTTTACAGATAGAGCTCTGTTTGTCTGATACACAGCTCCAAATCCACTAACATAAAATTCTGATTCCTACAGCCACCACTAGGAAATACTTACTGTATACAGATTTACTATTTCAGTGATCAGAGCATAAGGTCATATGCCAAAAGCTCCTGTGCTCCCCCTAGTGGTCAGTGCAGACATGCAGAACGTTTGCCTTCTTTACATTGATTTACGTTTTTATTGCACTGGCTAACTCTGCACATAGAGCACAGATAATACTATACTTCCTCCCGTCTCTCTGTGTAGGGAGACATGCTGTTTCTTCTCATTTATTCACATAGCACTTAGCAATTGCAGCGGAAACTTTCTGACAAAACTTGCCAGTGACATAAAATATGGCAGCTGGTCTGAAAGATTACCATTTCACAAAAAGTGGATGCTAATATAAATATGCACAGTGGGTTGCATATCAAAATGTGAGTTACGTGTAAAAATATTGGTGAGGAGGTTTAATATTTCTCTTTACAAATCAATATAAAAGTAATACAAATGGCAGTAAATACAAAGATGAATTTCACAGATCTAATATTTAGAGGATACATCAGTGAGCGTTGAGCGCTCAGATACTTGGTATCAATTCTACTAAATCCAAAGCACTAGCAGTCCAAATGCAAAATACAGTCGTTACTAATTACTTCCAGTCAATAGAAAACAGCACTGACATCTGTCACATGTGCACTTTGACATAATAGAGGTCAGTACAGATCGTAAATCTATCAGTCTCCCAATCTCCAGTTACATTCTTGGTGGCTACAGCTTGTCCATCTCTGCCACAGCCTCTCACAAGGATCTCGTTGGCAGCAGTTAATTTATGCGCCATAACTGCTCATTTCCACCCTATTCTATCGGTGAGGCACAGAGGAGCCGGTGCTGCTGATCTGTCACTAAGGTTCTAGGCAGTAAGGGAGCCAACAGATTCTTTGTGTGACATATGAAGGTCATTTTAGGGTTCCATAGTTTTCTGTAATGGTAACAATCTTGGCCTAGTCTTGTTACTTATTGCAAAGTAATAAATGCTTGGCCCTCTTTCAGTGCCCCTGTCTCTGGGATACTATGAAGTGGATTATGTACACACTAGTTATAATGTATTACACTTTCTTTACAAACCCATCACTATATATTGGGTTGTCATTATGCAAAATAATTCTCTAGTAGGAAGATAAATACCTCTCTAGTGCCACCTATAGGTTTATACCCTATATGTCAATGTCTGGCTAGCTGGAACTCTGGTGATTGTGGATATTAACCCCTTCCTCCTCTGCATCTTACTATTACGTCACGCTAAGCATATACTTAAAACTCAGCTGATATTAATACTATACTTAATCGTAATAGTACGGCGCTCTAATGTCCTGTGCCTGCGGCATTACTGTATTACAGTCGAGATCCAAGATTAGCTGCCGGAGTCAATAGTAATCATGGCATCTGGGTGGTTCGGGGGCAAGATCGCCCGTAATGAGATTGCAGGCGCTGAGGGGTTGCCATGGCAGCCAAGAGACCAAGAAACGGGCTTCTGACTGCATTTCCCTATTACACATAGGGAGCCTATGTGCAATGTACTGCAGTACACTGCACTGGGAATCAGCAGATTCCAGGTTCAAGTCCCTCTGTGGGACAGGAAAAAAGTAAAAAAAAAAAAAAAGTACACGAATAATAAAAAGTTTTTATTTTAATGCACACATAATGTAAATAAAATAAAGTAAACAAACATATTAGATATCTCCACGTGCGTGCACACATATATACCGCAGTGCACAAATTAGTGTATTTTGGTCACCTTGCTTCCCCGCAAAAATAGCAAGAAAAAGTGATCAAAAAGTCATCCATACCAAAAATTTGGTACCAATAAAAACTACAATTGCCTTGCAAATAAAGAGCCCTGACATAGCACTGTCAACTAAATATTTAAAAAGTTATAGGCGTCAGAATACGGTGACCCAGGGAAATTGTTAATTTTCAAAAAATGATATTTTATTAGTAAATGCAGTGAAACATAATAAAACTAATAGAAATATGGTATCCTCATATTTATATGGTATTGTAAACCAAAGTTGCCATGTCATTTTCACTGCAGAGTGGACGCCATAGGAACAAAATGCAAAAAATAATGAATAAATTGTGTTTTTTTTCACATGGACCCCACAAAAATATTAATAAAGGCTAATCAAAACATTATATGTAACCCAAAATGGTGCCAAATAAAAGTACAACTCGACACACATAGAATAACTCACTTCGCTACATCAAAAGAAACATAAGTTATGAATTTTGGAAGGTGGAAAAGAAAAATATGAATAAAGTTGCCGAGCATTAATGTACAAACTACTCTGCATCCTTAAAGGGTTAAGGGTGGCTTTATATGGAGACATACATACAGTTCTAGAATTTTGATTGTGCAGGCTCATAAACTGTGACCACGCGATCACCACAGGAGCCCGGAGAGATTGCCAGGCTCCCACTATCAGTGATAATACCCATTTATCCCCTTAAAAGTCACACTCAATGTTGACCATAGCTCTTAAGGAAGTAAACAGAAGGAAGGAGCTCTCTCCAGAGGTGTAACATGAAGGTCCTGGGCACTAAAGCAAAATATGTACCAGCCCCCTGCCCCCAACTACTATGTATCATTTACAGTACTGGTCTCCTCATATTGGGAAATACATCTGATGGGCCCCCTAAGGCTCCTGAGTTGACTATGCCGCCTGCAGTCCCTCAATTTACACCCCTGGATTTCTCTCTTTCTTGTTCGGCACCCTGCAATAAAAATTGCTTGTATTTCATCCACCCCCTCATCATAAAAATAAATCTATAAATAAAAGTTAATCAATAAGCCCCATGTACCCCAAAATGGTATCAATAAAATCTACACATTGTCCCCAATAAAACAAGCTCTCTCAGAGGTAGATTGACCCCCTAAAAAAAGCTTTGACTCTTAGAAGGTAATGTCACAAAGAATTTTTTAGGCTGAGGCCCCACGTTGCAGAAACGCAGCTTTTTTTGTTGTAGACTTTGCTGCGTTTTTTTGAGCCAAAGCCAAGAATGGCTATAAAAGGAATAGGAAATATATAGGAAGCTCTTATACTTCTACCTTCTGCCCAATCCACTCCTGACTTTGGCTCAAATAAACACAGAAAAATCTGCAACAAAAAAAGCTGTGTTTCCGCAATGTGGGGCCTCAGCCATAAAGTGTTTTTATTGAGGAAAAGTTGTACAACATAAAAAACTATGCATATTTGTTATTGCCATAATTGTACAAACGTATAGAATAAAATTAGAACGTTATTTACGCCACACAGTAAATGGTGCCAAATTTTAAACATAAAAATTGCTGGCTTTCACCTACAGAAAAGGTAAATATAAGTTAATCAGTAAGTTTTGTGTATTATTATTTATATATTAGGCTTTCTTATATAGCGCCATCATATTCTACAGTGCTTTTACAGACATTGTGGTGACTGTCCCATATAGGGCTCCCAACCTACATACAGTATATGTCTTTGGAGTGTGGGAGGACGAGCACACAAATACAGGAAGAACATACAAACTCCTTAGATATGTTTTTTTTTAGCAGGATTCAAACCCAGGACTCCAGTGCTGCAATGCTAACCACTGATCCACTGTACCACCCAAAATTGTGTCATTATAAAAAATTCAACTCATCACATGAAAAACAAACCCTCAGGTCAAATATAAAAATGGGTCTGGGATGTGACCATGAAAAAATAAAACAAAAAGGTTAGTCCAAAAGGATTACCTTAAAATGCCCAACTTAGCAGCTAATCCTCTCCTTCTAAATGGGTTGGACAGGATCGGAAAAACAGGACTGCTTTTGTTTTTCAGAAACAGTGCCACTCCTGTCCACAGGTTGTGTCTGATATTGCACCTTGGTTTCAGTAAAGTTAATGAGGCTGAGCTGCAGTACCACACACAACCTGTGGCACGCACAAACAGGAGAGGCATTGTTTTATGAAGAAAGCAGTCATAAATGATCCACTACTGCACTCAGGCACCGTCACCATTGTGTGGAGTGAGGGTGTATTTCCGCACGTCTATGCTTTAGCTGTTAGAGCACATTTAAGTTACTTTTTATGCGACTTGTGCTCTCCAACTATTTACTTTTCATTTCTGTTGGTGTAATAAAAACAATTAGGACCTAATAATCATAATCCAGTATTTTACATTTCCGTTCCATTTCATATTTCCTACTCATTTTCACCTCCGGAGTCCAATAAAACATTCTTTGTACCAAACTCCATTTCCTTTCACTTAACACCCAAGTTTCTTGCATTGGGCTGAAGTGTTTGAATTTCATTCAACTGTGGTGTAATAACTTGAAATAACAGCGTCATAGAAGCGGAGTGATACTGTTCTTAAAGTGTACCTCCGAATATACACAACATTCCATAAATTAATATTACAGGCAAAGAAAAAGAAAACCTTTTGTAATATATCTTATTACATAAAGACCTCTTTCTATACTTATCAGGCTTCTCTCTACCTCCACTCGCCTCCTGATAGACTCCAAAGATACCTGAGAGGTTACACTAAGAGGTGTTTGTTTTTTGTTTTTTTGTTTTTTTCATATTACTTAGTTTTTTATCTTTCATCTTCGATTTACGCAAAGGGGTTTGTAATTGGAGGTTTACTTTAAGGGGAATTTTTCATGAGAAAGTTACCTATTGTTAAAATCTGATATATTTCAGTAAAACTGTAGGAAAAATATCACAATTAATAAAATGGACCTACTAGAATTATGTAATGTTATTTCCTTCATTCTGGTCTCTCAAAGGCAATTTCTATGGAATTCTGAACACTATAGGTATGAGATTGACTGTACAGGAGCTGACAAAACAATTCCCCCTTCTCTGACATCACTTCCTTCTCTGCAGCTATTGGTTGAAATGGCACCTTACAGACTTCCTACTTATAATGGAATCATATAGACTTCTCTTTCTTAGATCCATTCAATCTTGGCTTATTCCAGGGTGGGCACTGAAATAAGCCAAGATTGAGTGGATTTAGGAAAGAGAAGTCTATATGATTCCATTATATTTTTGTATTTAGAATCCTTTTCTGGATGAAAAATATCATTCAGGTACTGTAGTATGAATGAGGCCTTAACAGTATTATGTGCAGAGAGTGTGTGGTCTGGACACAATGGAGGAAGTGCAGCTTCAGTAAATAGGTACAGATCAGGAAATATTATCAAAAAGAAGATGCTTTTTGGGAAAATATTAACTCCTTCTTGCTGCAGCCATTTTTTGTTTTTTACACTTTTGTTTTTTGCTCCCTACTTTCCAAAAGCCATAACTTTTTAATCTTTCATTCACAGAGTCGTACAAGGGCTCAATTTTGCTGAACAAATTATACTTCCTAATGGAAGCATTTAACTTTCTGTTCAATGTACTGGGAAAGAATTCAGAATGGGGTGGAATTTGGAAAAAAAAACCCTCATTTGCACTATTTTCTTATGAGGTTTGTTTTTAGAGCATTAAGTGTGTAGTAAAAATGGCACACTACCTTTATTTTGTAGGTCAGTAAAATCACAGCATTAGCAGATTTATATAGTTTATCTTATGTTTTAATACCTTTAAAAAATATAAAACTTAAATCAAAAGTTCCCATGCATTGCCATATTCTGACATCTGTAACCTTTTCATATTTCCATAAGTTTCCGGAGTTATGTAAGGGATATTTTTGTAGTTTTTATAGATACCATTTTGGAAAATGTATGTCATTATAGAGTGGGGGGGGGGGGAACAAGAAAAGAAGTAAAGGGGTCGCTTGCAACAAAAAATGTGTCCATGTCCATATTTTGATCTGCTTGCCACTTTTGAAAATAGTAGACAGAGCAGGATGGGGATCACTTCTGGTGCACAGGACTTTCTGCGGCGGTGTGCCAGAGCTATTACGATGACAGAACCCCTGAATAATTCTGCCACCATTGATCACAATATTAAAGGAGGAGGACTAAAAAACATGGCTGCTTTCTTCTTCTCACGAAGTGACCTCATGTCTGTTGGTCGCATGTTTGCACTCTGTGCCCACTGGAGTTTTACCTTTCCCTCAGACAGCAATACTTCTTAAGGCTAAGGCCCCACGTGGCGTCCCACAGGAAAAAAGCCCTGCAGGAAAAACCGCAGCGGCAACACAACGCGGTTCTTCCCACAGCGTTTTTGAAAGAAAGTTTGCAAGAAAGAGTTTTGAAAGAGTTTTCCTTTGCAGACTTTCTGCTTCAATTATACCTATAGGGAAAACGTCGACATTTCCATAGGTATGATTGACATGCTGCGATTTCCAAAACTGCGACGGTTTTGGAAATTGCCGTGTGTCTGCAGCGCATATTTTAATGCAAATCCCATCCACCTTGCTGTGACTGTAAAACGCTGCTTTTTTTTGCTGCAGCGTTTCCACCTCAGACAAGCCACGGCGTTTAAGCCACGTGGGGCCCTGGCCTAAAGTGGTCATGTACTGTTACAGACCATCCATGTTAAGTAATGGTGAATTGTACGTTCGGAACCCTTAGTTGGAACGCCAGTCTTGTATTCAGCTGCAATTTGATTGACATCCCTCTATACTCCTTTCGTTGATGTGCTGTTTACATCCATAGGATCCCCTTTCACTGAGTGTTTTTCCTCAACCAATACTCTAACACCTTTGCACAAGAAAACCCCACAAGGTTTTCAGTTTTTAAAATTTTGTCCCTGGCTTGTCTTGCACCCATGACCATGTTTTGTACAAAGTTGCTTACATCACTTGATTTTCCCAATCTAATGTGGAGTCACAATGAAACTGAACCACACAAAACTTGCTAACTTAGTTTTATGCTGCACTCTGGGGTCACATAGCTACAAAGAATCTCTAATCGTGAAATACACACTTGTATATAGAGACAATTGAGTTGACCCATTGCTGGTACAAACAATTAGATTTCCTCTTCTAGTCTGTGATCTCAGTCATGATCTGTCTTGTTGATGAATTTAATACTAAATTGTTAATATTGCTCTGTTTACTTCATCTATTCTGCCAAGTTATTTACTATGTTCTCATTACAAATCAGTATGATGGAAACAAATCTATGTAGAGTGATACAATTTTCCTCCCTTGGTTTGTCACTGGAAAAATACTAAAGAAAATCACTCTGTTATATCAATAAATTTGTCTGTTCCGACAAAAATAGAGAAACACATTATACATTATTTGTCATTCCAGCAAACAACCAGCCTTCCATCTGTAAATAGTTACAGCCCAAAATTTATGAGTATGTTTAGACATGACAAGGCCAAAAGACATACGGTAGGAGTGAATCAGTCAGAATATAAATTAGTGGGCTGGTTTTCACAGATGAAAAAGAGAATCATGGCAATTTTTTCTGCCTTGCCTGTTGACAAGAACTGATCTGTGTACCCACAAGTTGTCACCAAAGTGATTGCCTCGTAGGTTGGAACTGATGAAATTCCCTCCTCTGTGGATAGAGCTTCCAATAGTCATATGTGCACCAAAACTAATTGTAACTACTATTAATATACAAAACAAAGTACATGACAGTAAGGATGCATCAAGACAAGGCTGCATGTAGTTAAAACTGTTTCGAATTAGTCTTTCCTTCTTCCCTCCCTCCTTCTGTTCAGTCTTTCGTTCTTTCTTTCATTCTTTCTTTCTTTCCCCAAGGCTGGGGCTCAATTGTCACTTTGGTCTCTCACAAGTCACAGTAATAAATCCTGGAATTTTCTCAACTCGTGTGCAAACTCAACGTAGGGGAGTTTATCAAGCTCTGCACAGCAGAATTCTGCCATCAAAAAGTAACAAAATATATATTTGCCACTTTTTAACTTAATTGCTTCTCTTTTAAAAAGAGAAGTGTAAAAGTGGGCATAGTTAGCCTGGCAAGCTGATGTAGGTCAGATATATCAAAAGCGATTGTTCAAAAAGTTGTAAAAGTTGTCGCAGTCTCACGCCAGTAGAGACAGTGGTAGAAAGTGGAATAATTTTTATTTATTTCTCTTACATACAGACGTGGACAAAATTGTTGGTACCCCTCGTTTAATGAAAGAAAAACCCACAATGGTCACAGAAATAACTTGAATCTGACAAAAGTAATTTGCCAAACTACATGTTGAAAAGCCACAAAGCTTCTGGGAGAATGTCCTGTGGGCAGATGAGACAAAAATCAAAATTTTTGGCAAGGCACATCAGCTCTATGTTCACAGATGGAAAAATGAAGCATATCTTGAATAGAACACTGTCCCTACTGTGAAACATAGAGGAGTCTCTGTTATGTTCTGGGGCTGCTTTGCTGCATCTGGCACAGGGTGTCTTGAATCTGTGCAGGGTACAATGAAATCTCAAGGGATTCTAGAGAGAAATATGCTGCCCAGTGTCAGAAAGATTGGTCTCAGTCGCAGGTCATGGGTCTTGCAACAGGATAACGACCCAAAACACACAGCTAAAAACACCCAAGAATGGCTAAGAGGAAAACATTGGACTATTTTGAAGTGGCCTTCTATGAGCCCTGACCTAAATCCTATTGAGCATCTTTAGAAGGAGCTGAAACATGCCGTCTGGAAAAGGCACCCTTCAAACCCGAGACAACTGGAGCAGTTTGCTCATGAGGAGTGGGCCAAAATACTTGTTGAGAGGTGCAGTAGTCTCATTGCCAGTTACAGGAATCGTTTGATTGCAGTGATTGCCTCAAAAGGTTGTGCAACAAAATATTGAGTTAAGGGAACCATCATTTCTGTCCAGGCCTGTTTCATGAGTTTTCTTTCTTAAAAAATTCTGTTGAAGCATAGTTGAAAAGCAATGTCTGACTTTCATTTGTTCATTTTCATAGAATTTTTATATATTAATTTTGTCAGATTCAAGTTATTTCTGTGACCATTGTGAGTTTTTCTTTCATTAAACGAGCGGTAACAACAATTTTGTCCATGTGTGTATGTAGCACGAACATATTCCGCAGCGCTTTACATACAGTACATTGTCAGTCACTGTCCCACATAGGGCTCACAATCTACATTCCCTATCAGTATGTCTTTGGAGTGTGGGACGAAACCCACACATCTCAAAAAAGAAGTTTAAGCGCCATTAAAGGGGTTTTCCCATCTCCCTGAACAGGACACTATGAAGTATCACAATACTTATTATAATTTCTAGAAATCTAATATAAATGCTGATCTAATAATATGCCCATGCTTCTAGAGAATGGACTCAGTGTTATCTGTGTGTTTACATAGAGAGATAACAGACAAAGCTTCATCAGAAAACTGCAATTAGCTGTACTGATTGTCCTGCCAGCAGAGCTGTACATAACAATGAGATCACTGAGTGACGTCACTTGTCCTTTCACACAGTTCTGTGGTTATGGAAACGCTATGTAAACAATGGGAGGAATAATTTCACATAGCAGACAAACAAAGCAGCATTACTAAAGCAATATATTTAGGAAAAGTCTTCAATTTACATAAGCTACCAGTATACATAGGATCCTTGAGATGGGAATACCCCTTTCAGGACAACTTAAAGAGGACCTTTCACGTCCTCATGTATATGCGGTTTTATATACCACTAGAAAGCCGACAGCACGCTGAATTCAGTGTACTGTCGGCTTTCCCGTTATGTGCTCCGGGGCTGGAGATATCGGCGATCTTAGTTCCACCGTTCACTGTCAGAAGGGCGTTCCTGACAGTCTAGCTGGGCTGTGAGGAACGCCCTCACTGACTGTACTCGTCCATAGCCCTGTACTAGGGGGGCGTTCCTCACAGCTCAGCGTCATCACTGGGCAAAATTGTTGGTACCCCTCATTTAATGAAAGAAAAACCCACAATGGTCACAGAAATAACTTGAATCTGACAAAAATAATAATATATAAAAATTCTATGAAAATTAACAAATGAAAGTCAGACATTGGTTTTCAACCATGCTTCAAGAGAATTTTTTTAAAAAGAAAACTCATGAAACAGGCCTGGACAGAAATGATGGTTCCCTTAACTTAATATTTTGTTGCACAACCTTTTGAGGCAATCACTGCAATCAAACGATTCCTGTAACTGTCAATGAGACTTCTGCACCTCTCAACAGGTATTTTGGCCACTCCTCATGAGCAAACTGCTCCAGCTGTCTCGGGTTTGAAGGGTGCCTTTTCCAGATGTCATGTTTCAGCGCCTTCCAATGATGCTTAATAGGATTTAGGTCAGGGCTCATAGAAGGCCACTTCAGAATAGTCCAATGTTTTCCTATTAGCCATTCTTGAGTGTTTTTAGCTGTGTGTTTTGGGTCATTATCCTGTTGCAAGACCCATGACATGTGTCATTCGCCCATAGGACATTCTCCCAGAAGCTTTGTCAACATGTAGTTTGGCAAATTCCAGTCTGTCAGATTCAAGTTATTTCTGTGACCATTGTGGGTTTTTCTTTCATTAAACGAGGGGTGCATAGTCAAGTAAACCAGAATGTCATGCCATATATTATTTACATTGCCGATGACATTCACATAACTGAAAAAATGATGCACAACAAAAGAATATATTACACAATGAATTTTTTTTTCAAGACCTAACAACACTACTTATAAAAAGTTTAGATTGTCTTTAACAGTTGGCAAAGGTTTCTCTTCTTGTTCTTCAAAGACCATTGTTAACATTGTTACTAGCTGCATCCAGTGAACTGGAAAACAACGCACAATAAGACAAGGTTTATATGACACCGTTATATTTTGTGTCAACATCCAGCTGTATTTTTGAAAAATTTACAACCCCTTCAATTTCGAAAGTTAAAACTAACACAACAAATCACAATCATGGCAAACATTTACAATACAAAACACACTATATAAATCCTTGACTTTAGAGGTGGCATAAAGGTGGATTTGGTTTTTGATGATCTTGTATTTTATTTAACTGCTTCTAGGCAGCTGCAGCTGCAAATACTGGCCCACAAGTACTGGGTTCACCTATATATCACTCAAGTGATCCTGTCTTTTTCTGCTTTATCTGAGCATAGCATATGATAGAGGGAGAGAAGTTGAGCTCTGTGATATATAGGTTTATATGATTAATATGATTTCGAGCAGGATTTCTAATTACAAGGCAGGGTAAATCTTGTCTGGACTCCTAGATGAGACAGTGAGAGTCCTGGTTACCCCGCCCACATAGTGATTGACAGCTTTGCCTGTATGAGTGTGTGTACAGAGAAGTCTGTCAATCAGTCTGGGTGGAAGCTTTTCACTGTCCCTCCATGTGGTCCTGTCAAAGCTCTTGCTTCAAATGATATGACCTATATATTGCAGAGCTCAGCTTTTCTCCCTTATTATATCACCTGATAGGTTTGTTTTAAAGGGAACTATACAGTTGCAGGTACACAGGAAATGTGGTGCCTCAAGAGAAGTAAGTCAGCTCTCAGACACACAGAAGACAGAGGTGGTGCTGCCTTACTGATCACTAAATACACACACATTACAGTAAGCTTTAGGGTTGCTTACTCCATTAGTCCTGATTCACTTGGATGCTGTGCATAGATTAGAGTTACCGGGTCAGATCAATTGTACAGTAAATGCATTTTCTATATGTACTGCATTTTTACCTTTGGAAGACATTGATCCTGTATAAGTAGAGTAATGATCAGAACTGTATAAGTTTAAAGAAATCCTCAAAAATATTTCGTTGTTGGAAACTGGGAAAAGAAACAGTGGGTAAGAACGTCATAACCACATATCACCCAGCAGTGCTAGATACATTGTTTTAATCACTGATGGTGAATGTTTTCCATAGAATTTCATATTGGAAAATATTTTACATATTCTGCAATAATTTCATAAAATAAATGTTTCTTAATTTCCTTTGAAATGAAATTGTTCATGTTTCAATTTTCTTTATTAGAATGCCTGCTCTTCTTGGTACGATGTGCAGTCTACTCTTATAACAATATACAGGTGACATCCATTCCTTTTTTTTTTTTTTATGAACATTTCCGAGTGCATTTTGTATATGGGTAGAGCTCAGTTTTCAGATGCAAAGCCCCTTGTATGTCTTTAGAGTTATAATTGGCGGCCTGCAGCCACCAGTCAAGACAGATTTAGGCTAGGTTCACACAATGGAATTTGCAGCTGATTTTGAGGGGGATTCAAAATTCTCCAAATTCCGTCCATTACCGTCTGTTGTTTTCAATGGGAGGCAGCAATGGACATTTCTTTTCTTAAGCATCCTAGCATTAGCAGCAGGAAGTGCCCAAGCATAGCAGCAGGGAGGAGCATGGACTGGGTGGCGAGAAGCAAAGGCAACCGAGCAATGGTTGCTGCTGGGAGTAGAGGTACGACGGTGCGATTATTATAATATTGTGTTTCGGTAACAATGCTGATGGGTATTTTCACAGTTCTCATTATCAGGCCCTATTAGAAGTTTTCATGACAGACAGTAAACCTCTGCTATGCTGTATCACAGATTAGTATGGCAATATGTATAATTTTCTGCTGTTACTTGAAGAAGTGTTGCCTACTTTACTTGAATACCATACCATACTCAGGCCTAGGTACCTGAAAGGGTCCAAACATGCAACAAAATTGCTTGTATTATAAATGGCCCACAATAGGTGTGTGTGTGGGGGGGGGGTGTTATAGATTTTGCCTTAGTGTCCAGGATCTTAAAGTTACTCCTCTGTCAATATGGTTGCCAATGCGGATTCCTCGGGGTTGTCACCTACAAGTCTTAGACCCCTTAATGGGTAAGTTATGCCGTAATATAGGAGCAGGAGATTATTGTACTTCATATCAAGACCAGCAGGTGTCTGGAAAAGTTCACAAACCCAGTGAACTGTAATGGCAACCATATTGGCTGATCGGATTTACCAGAAACAGATACCACTAAGAAGAAGTTAAAATTTAACAACTTGACAGAATTTGACAAGTCAAGGACTTATATTTACTGATCATTATCTTCTTAATATAATAGGGAAGTGCATAGTATTCAGTAGATGTATTAGGCCACCTGAATAGGTAATATTTGTTGCTTACACCTTCTCCAGACATAGGCTGAATATATGTCATAGCTTTATAGCATCTAATGGGTAATACAGCAGCACATCAATTCTAAGTGTGAACTGAGGACACTGAAGGAGTAATATGAGTGCAGTTTAGCTTAGTTGCCAGGTGGGCCCAAGTGAAACCCCTACACGTGACCACCAGTATGTAAATATATGTGACCTGCCTTTGAAGTCTGCACTTTTTACAGTAGCTCATTGTATTTAGGATTGTCTGCAAGGAAGAGGAAGCAATAAACAAGCACACACAGGCTTGAGGTGTCCACATATTTATCCAATAATGAGGATCGTAGGGCATAGAGTCAGCATGAAATTGGTTGAGGGTGTAATGGGCCCTCCCTTCCTTAAGACCACTCAGAGTTCACATGGGAACTTTCATGCCGCTCATTAAGCCTGTTTATTGTTCAGGGCTAATTAAAATGTTACACTCTTCTGCTTTTTACATCCTCACTCCAGTTAATGAATCTACAGACGACACTCCACAGGGTGTTCAGCGCAGAGATATAAAGAGGATATGGAAGCTCCATGCAAAGTGGGGAAGCAGCAATTACACTTGGCACAGTACAGCAGTCCTGGTATACGATGTACACCCCCCATCCCTTTAAAACTCCCCTAGTATCATTGTTAATTGTATAATGCGCCCCACTGGGAGCATGCCGTAAACACCAGCAATATATTTGATGTTAATTGGTATATCAGCCTGTGCTTATTTATACATTCGACAATACGATATCCATGCAAGGCTTGTTTCACTGATAAGTCAGCAGCAAGTCAGGTACCAGTAGCTTTGCAATAGGCCATGTGAGAGATCACATCAAGGCTGTTTATGGGTTTTAGAAAGTCAATCCACCCAAGCAGCATTGCTACCTAGGTGCAGTCATCCGAAATACACAGCACAAACTTCCCTGAATAGTTTACAACAATGCACTGCATGCTAACTTCTTGAACAGGCTGAGAAAACAGTCAATCTGCAAACCAAACCAATGCTAGGAAGGTGGGAAACTGTCAACAAGTCACTTTGCCTTGGCCACAGTGTGTAGATATAGGGTTAGTAGTATAATGTTGTACCGTGTTAGCCATTGAAAGTAGTGGAAGAGTGAAGAAATCAGGCGATACCTTTTAGAGGCTAACTGAGTATATTTATAAGTAAGCTTTCAGGAGTACTCGCTCCCTTCATCAGGAGAGAGTACTCCTGAAAGATTACTTATAGATATAGGGTTAGAGCAGCAAACTAAATCATTTCCCTCTATGAAAGAGGAAGTCTAGCTCTGGATTAATGGGAACTGATAGATTTGACAACGCTCATGGAGAGTGGATTGTGAATACATTAAAGAGGTTTTCCCATGAACATAACCATATTTTAAAATGTAGAGAATTAAAAGTTGAACATTTTTGCAAATATAAATAATTAAAAATTTTGCAAGTTTTAAACATTTTCTCTAACCATCTTAGTGGTGACAGTCTGTTGTGTAGACAGGTTGCCATGAATACAAGAACTGTCTATGGTCTGGCTATTGTCATAAACGCAGCCATGATTTCCTTATTGTGGCTGGGTTATCTTTTCATGCATGGAATGTCCTTACCTGGTAACCAGTCCACAATAAGGAAATCATGGCTGGTTTTCTGACAAGTGCAAGACCATAGAAAGTTCCTGCATTCATGGTCGTATCCATTGGCAACCAATCAAGACAAATGATTGTCACCACTAAGATGGTTAGAGAAAATCTTTAAAATTCCGCAAGGTTTTCTGCAAAAATGTTTAACTTTTACTTGTCTACAAACTTAAATGTTACCTCCAGATATAAACAAGGTTTCATAAATGAATAGCACAGGTTAGGATATGAAACTCTGTAAGGTATCATATTAAAGAAATAATTGCTGTGGATACTCTCTGCTATTCTGTAAACTTTTAATACTGCTAGGTAGTAGGTAAGAGGCTAGGAGTGAACTGAAAGAGGCAATAAATTAACTAGTAGGCAATAGTCTCCTTCTCCACTGCTCCCTTCTCCATATAGCTCTATGTTTTAGACTGAACACAGAGACTATTAATCAGCTTAATAAATGGCAAAGGAAACAGATTACATATTACAGATTACATAGCCAAATTCATTATTCATTTATGAACAGAGTTATTTATAACTGGAGGTATGCTTTAAATATGGTCATGTTCGAATTTAAAAAAATCTGACAATACACCTGACAATGAATATTTCTAGAGCATCTCATCTCTACATTGTGGTGTTCCTCTGTTGTTCCTCCTGAAAATGTATGAAATGGTTGTTACCATTCCCTTTGTCAATAGGGTATGTTCCTACACACCCTAGAACTGTCCAAACAGCACTGACAACGTCAAACTGTATAGTTTGCTAATGTGTGCTTCTACTGTTCTGACTATATGAGGGGACGTTATGTGCTATGGATATTTTGCTGGTGTGTGGATAGGAAGCAACCCATTGGAGGCAGCTTGGAAGCTGGGAGTAGTAGTACTTGAACTGGACCAATTTTTTTCAGCTCTCCTCCTGGGCTGATGCAGTGCTGAGGTGTCCTGCAGTGTACCTGATGGTTATAGTAGTATAGTTGTTATAGTTTTACTAATGTGAGTTGGGGCGGAGGTGGCAGTTGTACTCCAGGTTGCAGTCTGCACTCCCCTTTCAGAAATAGTCTTTACTCTGCCTAAGTGTCACTATTTCTCTCTGTCTCTAAAGATCCCAAAAGATATCAGCATGGTGGGCTGTCCATCCTGTGATTCTGGCAGGGTTATTACTCTGAGGCCCATGTACTACTCATCCTCAGATCCAGAACTGACACACACTGCTCTGATATGTGGACTAGGATGGGACAGCCTTATTTTCTCCTGACTATGGCTGTTGCCCAGAACTGGGCTGGCTGGACGGTTTCCAAACCATTCAGGGGTCACACTCAGGCTCTCTGCACTACCTTTCTCTACCAAGGAACACTGAAGATTTCGGTTCTCCTCCCCATCTCTAGAACTGTCTGCGCAGGTCGAACCAAGTCTGTGCCCCCCACTCACAGAGATACAGCCCATTTATGCGGATAGACACTTATACTATGTACAAATTTTTATGTAAGCACAGGATGCACGGCACCAACAAGCTATATACATTTTACAGCTCTCTGGTGGGATGCTGAAGATATCACTGTAGCATAACATTACTACAGTAGGTGTTAAAACATCTCAAGGCTGAAGCTATGTGTTGTTGATACAGACATATTAGCAATAGTGACCATGCAGTGTGAGTAGAATATAAGAAGAGGTCCAAAAGTCACTTTAACAGTTGAACGCCATTGTGAACTTGTAGTTGGATTCTATCCTGATGTCATGAGTGACACTGGGGCATCGAGTTTAGTAAGGATGACCAAGTGGGCTTAGAGATAATCTAACTACTATGCACAGATATATCAATGTATAGTACAGAGCTCTATCGCAAGATATTCATCCATAACTATGATCACCCCTAGAGAAAAGAATAATGTTCAAGCTCAGAAGGGATTCATGACTGTAAGTGAGATTACGGAGCTCTCTGCCACAGCATGTTGCAATGGTTGTTTTGTTGGCTAAGGATGTGTTCATTGAAATAAATAATATTACAGTATAATTTATATGTATTAGACTGCTGAAATGGGTTGTTGATTCAGGGGTTTATTTATCCCCCTTGTATGAGTCCATTGGCAGCTACTTCACAGAGACAAGGAAAATTTTAGTCTTACCCTGTATTCACACAACAGTGAATATCGGCTGTGTAATGGCCATTTTTTTAACACCCATCCCACAACTGCATTAATTTCACTGCATGTGAATGGGGGCTAGTGACATGACAAAATTTTGACGGTTCATTTCCACTGTAGGTCATGTTCTATTTTTACCTGTTTTCACATATCCCTCAATACACTTCAAGGTATGAGGGATCTGTGAAAATGGGTGCCCCTACAGTTTTTACCATTGGTAATTTGAATGTGGCCTTAGGAACCCCTGAAAATAGGACTTCCAAAAGTATGCTCACTATCCTAGACAGCCACATATGTCACATCCATCATTTTACCACCCTAGACTAGCAGGAATGTGTAACCTCTTTCTACTCTGGATGAAAATGAAGTCTAAATATGCATATGGGATTATAGTATTATATGGAAGCGCTTGTTTAAGTGATATACACATGTGGACAAAATTGTTGGCACCCCTCGTTTAATGAAAGAAAAACTCACAATGGTCTCAGAAATAACTTGAATCTGACAAAAGTAATAATATATAAAAATTCTATGAAAATGAACAAATGAAAGTCAGACATTGCTTTTCAACCATGCTTCAACAGAATTTTTTTTAAAAAGAAAACTCATGAAACAGGCCTGGACAGAAATGATGGTACCCCTGAAAATAATGTGACCAAAGGGACATGTTAAATCAAGGTGTGTCCACTAATTAGCATCACAGGTGTCTACAATCTTGTAATCAGTCAGTGGACCTGTATATAGGGCTACAGATACTCACTGTGCTGTTTGGTGACATGGTGAGTACCACACTCAACATGGACCAGAGGAAGCGAAGGAAAGAGTTGTCTCAGGAGCTTAGAAAGAAAATTATAGACAAGCATGTTAAAGGTAACGGTTATAAGACCATCTCCAAGCAGCTTGATTTCCTGTGACTACAGTTGCACATATTATTCAGAAATTTAAGCTCCATGGGACTGTAGCCAAACTCCCTGGACATGGCCGCAGGAGGAAAATTGATGACAAATCAAAGAGAAGGATAATACGAATGGTAACAAAAGAGCCCAGAAAAACTTCTAAAGAGATTAAACGTGAACTTCAAGCTCAAAGAACATCAGTGTCAGATCGCACCATCCATCGTTGTTTGAGCCAAAGTGGACTTCATGGGAGACGACCAAGGAGGACACCATTGTTGAAAACAAATCATAAAAAGCCAGACTGGAATTTGCCCAACTACATGTTGACAAGCCACAAAGCTTCTGGGAGAATGTCCTGTGGACAGATGAGACAAAAATCAAAATATTTGGCAAGGCACATCAGCTATATGTTCACAGATGGAAAAATGAAGCATATCTTGAAAAGAACACTGTCCCTACTGTGAAACATGGAGGAGGCTCTGTTATGTTCTGGGGCTGCTTTGCTGCATCTGGCACAGGGTGTCTTGAATCTGTGCAGGGTACAATGAAATCGCAAGGGATTCTAGAGAGAAATGTGCTGCCCAGTGTCAGAAAGCTTGGTCTCAGTCGCAGGTCATGGGTCTTGCAACAGGATAACGACCCAAAACACACAGCTAAAGACACCCAAGAATGGCTAATAGGAAAACATTGGACTATTCTGAAGTGGCCTTCTATGAGCCCTGACCTAAATCCTATTGAGCATCTTTGGAAGGAGCTGAAGCATGCCGTCTGGAAAAGGCACCCTTCAAACCCGAGACAACTGGAGCAGTTTGCTCATGAGGAGTGGGCCAAAATACCTGTTGAGAGGTGCAGAAGTCTCATTGACAGTTACAGGAATCGTTTGATTGCAGTGATTGCCTCAAAAGGTTGTGAAACAAAATATTAAGTTAAGGGAACCATCATTTCTGTCCAGGCCTGTGTCATGAGTTTTCTTTTTTTAAAAATTCTGTTGAAGCATGGTTGAAAAGCAATATTTGACTTTCATTTGTTCATTTTCATAGAATTTTTATATATTATTACTTTTGTCAGATTCAAGTTATTTCTGTGACCATTGTGGGTTTTTCTTTCATTAAACGAGGGGTACTAACAATTTTGTCCACGTGTGTATACAATTGTGCTAAAAAGTTTACATACCCCGGCAGATTTTTAGTTTTTTTTGGCCTTTTTTTCAGAGAATATGAATGATAACACAAAAACTTTTTCTCCACTCATGGCTAGTGGTTGGTTGAAGCCATTTATTGTCAAACTTCTGTTTTCTCTTTTTAAATCATAATGACAACCAAAAACATTAAAATGACACTGTTCAAAAGTTCACATACCCCAGTTCTTAATACCGTGTATTGGCCCCTCTAACATCAATGACAGCTTGAAGTCTTTTGTAGTAGTTGTGGATGAGGCTCCTTATTTTCTCAGATGGTAAAATTGCCCATTCTTCTTGGCAAAAAGTCTCCAGTCCCTACAAATTCCTGGGCTGTCTTGCATTTACTGCGTGCTTGAGATCTTCCCAGAGTCACTCAATGATATTGAGGCTTAGGAGACTGAGATGGCCACTCCAGAACCTTCACTTTCTTCTGCTGTAGCCAATGACAAGTCAACTTGGTCTTGTGTTTTGGATCGTTCTCATGTTTGAACGTCCAAGTACGTCCAAGTCCCAGCTTCCTGGCTGATGAGTGCAAATTTGCCTCCAGTATTTGCTGATAATGTGCTGTATTTATATTTCCTTCAACTTTGACCAAGTTTCCTGTGCCTTTGAAGCTCACACATCCCCACATCATCAGTGATCCACCTCCGTGCTTTACAGTAGGAATGGTGTTCCTTTCATCATAGGCCTTGTTGACACCTCTCCAAATGTAATATTTATAACTGTGTCCAAAAAGTTCGATTTTTGTCTCATCACTCCAAATTACCTTGTTCCAGAAGTTTTGAGGCTTGTCTCTGTGCTGTTTGGCGTATTGAAGGCGAGATTCTTTGGTGCATTTGTGCAGTAATGGCTTTCTTCTGGCAACTCGACCATGCAGCCCATTTTTCTTCAAGTGTCTCCTTATTGTGCATCTTGAAACAGCCACACCGATAGTTTTCAGAGTGTCCTGTATTTCAGCTGATGTTATGTGTGGGTTTTTCTTTGCATCCCGAACAATTTTCCAGGCAGTTGTGGCCGAAATTTTGGTTGGTCTACCTGACCGTGTTTTGGTTTTTACAGAGCCCCTGAGTTTCCATCTGTTAATCACAGTTTGAACACTGCTGACTGACATTATCAATTCCTTGGATATGTTTTTGTATCCCTTTCCTGTTTTATACAATTCAACTACCTTTTTCCATAGATCCGTGGACAATTCTTTTGCTTTCCCTATGCCTCGCAATCCAGAAACTTCAGTGGCTGGAGGAAAGATGCAACAGTCTGTCTGGATCCCAGAAACTCACTCAGCTTTTATGCACACACACTGACTACAAGCAAACAGGTCACAGGTGAGGATGTTACCTTTATTAGCCATTCAAACCCCTTTGTGTCAATCCTCCCTCCCTGGTCCCCACCTTTGTGACTTTACTGCGATGGTCCTGCTCAACAATAACCATGCAGTGTCTTGTGGCTGCCTGAGGACTATTGAAGTGTAAGCATGTGTCCCTGACTCAGAGAACTATAAGAGCCCTTGTTCAAGGCAAGACCCAGACGGCAGACTGCTAACAGGATCCCAGGGCAAGGACTGGCATCAAAATACTACTATGCAATTTTAATATTCTCATGTAGCTGTATCGTGGACCCCCAGAGTGAATTTTACTGATGGGCCTAAAGATAGGCCCTCAATATTAAGGTCCCTGAGAGCTGCCTTTAAAACTTCTGAATGAAGAAGAAACTTTTAGAGAATATGCTTCTTTGTCTATCTTTTAGATTTCAAGTTTCAACATACAGATTTATGAGTCAAAATTGTGTCTGGTGAAAGAACTGTTTTTTGTTGAGGGTGATGGGAATATGCGGGCATAATGTGGCATGCTCATGGATAATTCGATACAGCTGTGCTCTGAAATGGATGAAAATAAGATTTAATTTTGCAAGTGCTATATTAAAATTGGCTGCAAGATGAATAGATATCAAATATTTGAGAGCAATCCAATTTTTGTAAAGCTTTGCAAATGCTTTTTGCCACATAAAAGGCCTGTATTGTAACACCTCAGTGCTGGTATTATTCGGTACTTCTCTATTATATGTTGGATATTTGCTTTGCACAATTTGGGCCCAAAGTATTACATAGTAAACTACTGAATTTCAGGTTTTATGATGAAAATATATCCCTTGTGATAAAGATGAAAGGGGAGCGTTATATTTAGAGAGCAAGTAATTTTTTTCAGTACCATACAACAATAAAGCCAAAGGATAATGTGATTAGTAAATGCTTTCAGTACATGAAATGTGACCAAATGACCACAAGTTTATATGCTCCATGTACATTGCCTATCAGATGTTGGCTATTCAACATCTGCATATATGACATTACAACCATGAACTAGAGTAAGAGCTGGACTTGACACAGGCAACTTGTCAGCAAGTTCGGGACCGCATTTCACTATGTACCTATGTAAATTACCATCACTGGAATCAGATGAAAAGGAAGTGAGAAATGGCTAGGGGTCCTCTCAATGGAATCTGCTGCATGACACAAGTACATGTGCATTGCATGTAGTAAAGCCAAGGTGAGTACACTTTGCTTCACTGCACATGTCCTGCACATCTTCAAGGTATAATACTTACTGTCTGCCACTTGCACTTTCCACTGCACAGTTTCAGAACATTTAGCAGTCAGATTTGGGCCTCAAGACCAAATGTTATCCCCATTTGGCACAGAACATTGTTCTGCAGACGCCAGCAGAATCCTGTCCAGTCCACGCCTTTGGTTTAATGTAGATATACAGTATAATCTGTTGTTTTCTTGAAAGATATCTTATTATGACTTTACTCCACTTTTAACTGAATGCATGAACAGTGGTCTTGTTACATCTTTTACACGTAACAATTATAATACTGCAACGCATGTCTGTGAGTTTATAGCATGGTTGTAGGAGGAAAATAGGATTTAGGCTAAGGTCCCATGTTGCAGTAACGTAGCTTTTTCTTGTTGCAGATTTTGCTGCAGTTTTTTGAGTCAATGCTTGGAGTGGATTGAGCAGAAGAGAGAAGTATAACAACTTCCTATATATTTCCCATTCCTTTTGTAGTCATTCTTGGTTTTGACTAAAAAAACCACAGCAAAATCTGCAACAAAAAAAAGCTGCCACTTGGTTTACTACTTTTTGGCTGGGCAACTTCTGCCTTAGTAAAGTGCTGGTGACTGATCCTGTGAAGTGGGTGTGCTTTGTTTGGTATTGTCTTTTGCAAGTACACAAGTAATGGGGACATAGCTTCTCCTTTCCTTGGGTAGATTGGTGTTGGGCAAGGGGCAAAAAAACATATTTGACCCCTATAACTTGGGGTGTAAGTGAGTTGCCCTGGTCCCTTGTGCTTACATTTCTGCTACACTGCACGTGGTAAAAATTGACCAAAGAATACCATGTCTGTTATGTGTCATGGTTTCCATTATAAAGAAAACCAAGGAACCTGGGTAATGTGCTACAGAGGCTCAGAAAGAAGACTCTAAGTAAAAACAGCAAGTAATAAAATGACAAACATTCAGAATGTGCTTTTCACACTAAGGTACTTCAGGTGTAGGGAGGAGTAGGGAAAAAAGTATGCCCATTGGTTAGCCCTTTTATTTGTGGTTGTGCTCACAGTATTACTAATACCTGTGTTTGCTTCGTGATATTCACACCTTATTGTGCATTATTCTTTTATTTATTCTTGGTGATCTTATGAATTACATCAGTGTGTTTGCAGTTAAAATTCTGAGATGATAATGGACAGAAGAATCACTCTATAGGGCAAATTTATTATGCCTTGTATGCCAGATCTCTCTCTCTCTTCACAAAAAATTTGCAACTTTTTCTTTTTTGCGCCACTCTCGCCACTTTCTTGTGTAGGGGGCTGGGCCATTTATGTGTAAATGATATTGGAAATCTACGACATCTTATATTTCCCTCCTGATGCCCAGCAGAGCGGGGGAGGTCTCATTTATAAGGATGTGAGCGCCTTGTCATAAATAAGGTCCATCCTCTGGGGGATGAGGGCAAACCTGTTAAAAATGCCAGTCTTCATAAATCTCCCCTTATGTTTTTACATGTTGTTAACAGATCCCACTTTGTTTCATAACTGATTCTGCAATACTCTTTGATTTTGGGATCAAGAACAGACAACCCTTTATTCATAGTTTCCGTGACATTATGTTCTATCTTTCATTCTAAATGAAAACAGGTCCAAGATTGTGCAAAATAAAGTCTTCATATACAGTGCTGGCCAAAAGTATTGGCACCCCTGCAATTCTGTCAGATAATACTCAATTTCTTCCAGAAAATGATTGCAATCACAAATGCTTTGGTAATAATATCTTCATTTAATTTGTCTTCAATGGAAAACCACAAAAAGAATTGTCAAAAAGCCAAATTGGATATAATTCCACACCAAACATAAAAAAGGGGGTGGACAAAAGTATTGGCACCCTTTGAAAAATCATGTGATGCTTCTCTAATTTGTGTAATTAACAGCACCTGTTACTTACCTGTGGCACATAACAGGTGGTGGCAATAACTAAATCACACTTGCAGCCAGTTGAAATGGATTAAAGTTGACTCAACCTCTGTCCTGTGTCCTTGTGTGTACCACATTGAACATGGAGAAAAGAAAGAAGACCAAAGAACTGTCTGAGGACTTGAGAAGCAAAATTGTGAGGAAGCATGAGCAATCTCAAGGCTACAAGTCCATCTCCAAAGACCTGAATGTTCCTGTGTCTACCGTGCGCAGTGTCATCAAGAAGTTTAAAGCCCATGGCACTATGGCTAACCTCCCTAGATGTGGACGGAAAAGAAAAATTGACGAGAGATTTCAACGAAAGATTGTGCGGATGGTGGCTAAAGAACCTCGACTAACATCCAAACAAGTTCTAGCTGCCCTGCAGTCTGAGGGTACAACAGTGTCAACCCGTACTATCCGTCGGCGTCTGAATGAAAAGGGACTCTATGGTAGGATACCCAGGAAGACCCCACTTCTGACCCAGAGACATAAAAAAGCCAGGCTGGAGTTTGCCAAAACTTACCTGAGAAAGCCAAAAACTTTTTGGAAGAATGTTCTCTGGTCAGATGAGACAAAAGTAGAGCTTTTTGGGAAAAGGCATCAACATAGAGTTTACAGGAAAAAAAAGAGGCCTTCAAAGAAAAGAACACGGTCCCTACAGTCAAACATGGCGGAGGTTCCCTGATGTTTTGGGGTTGCTTTGCTGCCTCTGGCACTGGACTGCTTGACCGTGTGCATGGCATTATGAAGTCTGAAGACTACCAACAAAGGTTGTGCTACCAAGTATTAGGCTGAGGGTGCCAATACTTTTGTCCGGCCCATTTTTGGAGTTTTGTGTAAAATGATCAATGATTTGACTTTTTTTTCATTCTCTTTTGTGTTTTTTCATTGCAAGCAAAATAAATGAAGATATTATTACCAAAGCATTTGTGATTGCAATCATTTTCTGGAAGAAATTGAGTATTATCTGACAGAATTGCAGGTGTGCCAATACTTTTGGCCAGCACTGTAGCTCTATGGCTGTGAGAAAGAAAGACACGGACTTCATAACAGAAAGATGATGCTCCTACTCCGTTCAGGATATCCTATGAAATAATAGAATTTGTGACCTGTTTAGATAAAGCAAAATAATTTATAACTTAAAATTTCCCAAAATGCTTCTTGTACTAAGCAGACTATGAAGCCACTAATGTTGTAAATGTACAGGGTACTATGTTGTCTTTTAATAAATGCTTCTGTACAATTCTTTATGTATTTTTATAGTTTAGTAAGAAAAAGTAGATCTCCTTGGAGTGTAACTTTTGTGCACAACCCCCCAGGACAATATCTACTACCAGGCATTTACGACCACTGGCATATCTTACATACCTGTGTTTCACTGCACACATTCCCCAGGGTATACATAACAACCTGGTGTTGAAATCCTTCTGGGAAAAAGCCACAATGTTACCATGATGTTCTGGGAACACTACAGCCCAGCCAACACAGCCTTGGAGGGAGTCATTCAAGTTACATTACACTACCCCTTCCCCAACTTTCTTTTACCTTCTAATTATTGCTGTGCAGTTATGTACCAAGTAGGTAATAGGGGTGAAGAATCAAAATCTGCACCTATATAACTTGCTTACATAGTCAAAAAGTGCTCACAGATACTGGAACTAAAATTGACTCGTTCATTTATTTCCTGTTGCTTGTATAGTGGCAGCATATTCCACAGCGCTGTACAGAGATTGTGATCATATACATCGATTCAGATCCCCAGTTGGGTCTTATTTCCCTATCTCACACATTCCAGAGCCAGCTTCATAGGAAACCAATTACCTAACACTATGTCTTTCTATTTTGTCTTCCTACTTTGAGAAGAATACCTGAAAAAAACCAACATGAACACAGAAGGGACGTAGTCAAATAGTAACATAGAACATGAAAATGACCTCTCCTCCAGAAAGATGAAAGCTGTCTCTCTAGAGTCACTTAATGAATATAGCCAGAGACATAAATTAAAGCTCTTGGGCCCCAGTACAAAATTTGTCATGGGGCCCCATTTCTACATCATGTCATTTAGA
Source organism: Leptodactylus fallax (assembly GCA_947044405.1). Lineage (NCBI taxonomy): Eukaryota > Metazoa > Chordata > Amphibia > Anura > Leptodactylidae > Leptodactylus > Leptodactylus fallax. The sequence continues at coordinate 1,483,323 of CAMRHE010000223.1, forward strand.
ATACAGGAATATGTTATGTGGCAGGGGGACATTTGGGGTCCCTCAGGGTTCAGGGACCTAACCCATATAGGTATGCCCCTGGAAATGAGGAAAGAGATGAAAGCATGGTGGCTCAGTGCTTAGCCTTGCAGCGCTGGAGTCTTGGGTTGAAATCCAAGGAGTTTATGTGTTCTCCCCGTGTTTGCGTGGTTTTCTCCGGGTACCCCAGTTTCCTCCCACACTCCAAAGACATACTGATAGGGAATATAGATTGTGAGCCCTATATAGTAGTATAATGTTGTACTGTGTTAGCCATAGAAAGTAGTGTAAAAGTGAAGAAACCAGGCGATACCTTTTACAGGCTAACTGAGTATATTTGATAGTAAGCTTTCAAGAGTACTAGCTCTCGAAAGCTTACCAGTACTCTCGAAAGCTTACTATCAAATATACTCAGTTAGCCTCTAAAAGGTATCGCCTGTGCCCTATATAGGACAGTGACCACAATGTCTGTAAAAGTGCTGCAAAATATGATGGTGCTATATAAGTAAGCAAAATAAAATAAAAATAAGTTTCATCTGAGCTAATGTGTTAAGGGTAACCTGCAGGTCCCCTTGATCTATGCGCTAGGCAGGTCCACTGCAAACTAAACAGTGATAACTACCAGTGGAGCAGACAGCAGCTACTATGGGGCCCAACAACTAAGAGGCCCATTTCCACTGACTATAGGGTGCTATAACTATGGATAATGGAAGGGGATGTGGAAAAGTGAATGTGCCCCCATTACCTTACTGGAACCAGGGCCGTTTTAATAGATTAAGATTTTTGTTTGAAAAGTTAAGTGCCCCCCCCCAACATAACTTAATTAGCCCCACATAAGGCCCTCTGCCCCCTCAACCACCAATGTTATACAAAAAAAAAATGTAACAATGTCTGCAGCTCTGCACTCATTGCTCTTCCCAGCTGGAGACAACATCAGCTGAAGGCTGAATAATGGAGCACAGAACTGATAGCTCTATGTCCCACTATTGCATTCAATCTCTATACATTTGAAATCACTGCCTGCTGCCCAGAAGAGCAAGACAGCACCCGAAATGCAGGACTGTCCCACTCGATCCGGGGTGGCAGAGGGGGCCCCACTACCGTAGGGCCAAGTGCGGATGCACCGTTGGCCCTATGTTTAATGTGGCCCTGATTGGGACATCATATTGCCTGTATGTGACATTATTGTAATTACTTTCTTCATAAACTGTGACGTCATCTTGTATACAGTGATCTTTTTGGTGAGCATTATCCCTGTGCTGTGCTGTGATGTCATACCTGGTCTTATCCCAGTAATGTGACATCACTGTGTGCAGTATCCCTGTACTGTGACTTGACTGCTTCTTGCCAGTACTGTGAGATCACTGTGTGTATTATTTCAGTACTGTGACTTCACTGTGTATATAATCCCTGTACTGTGACATCACTGTGTGCATTATCCTGGTACTGTGACATCACTGTGTGCATTATCTGTATTGTAAAATCACTGTGTATTATTACTTTGTGTAAAGGAGATCAAAATAATGGAAATACACTTTTCAAGTTCTTAACTTACTGCTTAAGTTGGTTATGGTAGATTAGGGCCAATTACAAATTTTGCTATGGGGCCCCATGGATATTTGTTATGCCCCTGCATACAGTATGTACATCATGTTTTTAAGATAGAAGGTAAGATAAGGTTTTTGTACATAGAGAGTTTATTATACAACACTTTTATTTACTGCAAATATACAGTATATTTATAAAACCAAGGGATGATTTATACAGTAGAGGGTCCTTGTGCAGTTTATGAGCCCCCTGTTCATCAGTAGCTCTTCATATAGTCATAAGTCCCTACCTATAGTCAGTAAGCTAAACTTTAGCTGCTGTTAAGGTGTCAGGGACCCCCATAGCTAGTGAACCCCTGTGCAGCTGCACATGTTGCACAGGTATATCTGCCCCTGTGTAAAACAATATTTTGACCATATAAATTTGCAAATACTCTTTATGCTTGTGGTTACCAAAGCTGAGATGAAAATTAAATATCATACATAATCATGTATGGTATAATCCAATGGATCAGCAGGAATAGGACCCTGCATATATCATGTCTAAGGCATCATTGTGTAATGTAATACTGTATACATCAATAGTCTAGGAACACATTTCTAAAAAAAAATTACTGAAAATTCATTTCATTTGTAAAGTGTTGGCGCTATATAAATAAAATTATTATCATTATTATAATTATTAATAATGCATATGTGTTTATTTTGTATCCTTTTAACATTTTTGTTGTTGGGCAGATATGGCATTCTTATATTGCAGAGCCTTTTGGTTGGAGAAATAAATTTTTTTCTTGGTAGTTTCTTTGCACTTGGTAGTTTACCTTTGCACTACAATGTATATATAACCCATGAAAGGCACACAGTATAACTACTTAAAGGGATTGTTCCACCATAACAACCTATCCACAGGATACACGAGAACTTGCTGATCGTGGGGGCACAACCACTGGGACACCCATCAGTCCTGAGAATGAAGTCTCCATTCATTCTCTATGGGATAGCCGAGCTCTGTACTTGGCAGTCCCATAGAGAATGAATGGAGCATCAGTGCCCATGTGCAACTTGCTGCTCCATTCACATGGGCGAAATGGGACCCCATTCTCAGGATCAGTGGGGTTCCTATAAGTTGAACCTTACTCATCACAATGTTATGATCTCTCCCTTGGATGGATCACAACTCGCTATAGTGACACAACCCTGTATAGGACCACTAATAATGGAAGATATATAAAAAATAATAACTATCCCAGCAATTCAGCACTTTAACTCCTACTTTCTTATAATCTTATTTTATATGGTATTACAATGAAATCAATCAAAGAAAGAAACCAGGGCATACTGGGTAATATAAATTTGTTTATTCCAAGTTCATGTACCTGGATGAAAAGGAACGTGGCCTGCGGCCATTTCACATACTATGACTCTTTGTTAAGGCCACAGCTTTGGTCCTAACTCCATCCCCTTATGTGCAAACATGGTAGCCTTATGTGCAAAACAGTAAAAGACATATATAGTAACCATATTACTTTTTGTAGTTACAGTGTTTGTATATAACTGGGCGGACTTAGGGGCTTGACAAAGAGGGTCTTGACAAAGTGTCCGAATACCTGCTGTTGGAATAAACAAATTTTGAGTACCCAGTGAATGCTGTCTTCTTCAACTGGATCATATGAGAAACTGTGGTCTGGTACATGTAGTTATAAGCATGTACGTCCTAGCTGTAAACACGGACAGGTGTCAGTGCCAGACATTGCTACTATACGTTATATTAACTTTATTTATATAGCACCAACATATTCCACAGCACTTTACAAGTCAGAGGGGACATAAACAGACAATATATGACATTACAAGGTGACAAAGAAATGAACATATAAAACAACAGGGGAAGGGCCCTGCTCGCAAGAGCTATCTATGAAATTGAGAGAAAAATTAGGATATTGGATTTTCTTTCATGACTTCTCATGCATCTCTGCCTGCAGCTTATTCCCCACTAGAACAAAGGATCGGGTATGCTGAAATCCAACATGTCCAATCCTCCTTTTCCATGACATCTCTTGTTGAGGAACACTTGTCTTGCGGGTTCCCAGTACACATTAGATATCGTAGTCATGCAACTTCAAGTTCATCTGATGTTAATGGTGTGTATGGCCGCTGTTTATGGGCATTCACACATATTATTGTGCAATGTTGTGCTTTATATGCACAATTACAATTTATGGTAAAAATGTGTACATTTTACTACGGTTTTAGGTTGATTTCTCATTTTTGCACTCTCTATATGTGACCTATGATTTTCACTGTCTTCATATCCCCATCTCATGCTGTTGTATTTTCCTTTGTTTCCCTCCTTTTTATTTGCCCTTATTTCCATGCCTTCCTCCCACTCAATATTTTATTTGTTTCTTTCCCAGGTTCCTTCTAGCCTCCCCCTCTCCGGCAGCCTCATTCCCCTGGCCAGACTCAGCATTGACAGCTTTAAGCTGCTCTGTGCACTGAGCGTCTGGCTGTGTTAATATGATTTATAAGGACAGTATAACACCAGGCACATTGCAGTCTGTCACTGCAGTCTCTCTGATTAAAATTCTGCTCCCTCCCCGACTGCAGCAAGCCACAAATGGAATATTCTACATAATTTCCGAAAATGCTTGTTTTTATCACCCATTTCTCCTGGATCAGGTGACCTGAGATTCAGTGCTAGTGACTCCCTTGCCGTACCTTGGCTTTTACTAGGTCACATTTACCAAGTCCCCAGACTATTTAATCACCTGCTTCTTAACAATTTTCATGCTGGAACAATCTGCAAGACTAGACTGTGCCAATTCAGCTCAGGGAAGGTAGAAATTGTAAGAATGGCCAGCAATAAACATAAGACACACTATAATACAGTGGTATTATTACCATGCATGTCGATATAATTACTTTGGAAGTCAGAGGTCCTGAGTGATATATAGTAGGAGCGGGATAGTAATTACCTCCTCTCTTCTAAGAATTCTATTCAAAACACTATAAACCGCGGCTTGTAAAATAATCTCATCGCGTTGCCGAGCAGGTTAAAAGGCTGTGGAACACCATACTGGATCGATATAAAAATGGCAGACTTGGCACACGGTTGCATTGTGATTCATTTCAATACAGTTTTCTACTTGACTATATGACAAATGCTTGCTTCAATAGACTTGCATTATGTACAAGCCTTCCATTTTACTAGTATGTTGTTATAGTAAAGATGTCACCTGTGTAGTGTATGAGGAGGATACGGTAGGATATTTATGGCACATTTACTCTAGTTTTATTTACATTGTCCATTTCTATAAAGATTATGGGAACCCAGACCTCCTTATAATGTCATCTGATTAATGAGTTTGTCCAGGATCTGAAGATATTTGATATGGTCATCCATAGGATAGGTCATCAGTATCAGATTGGTCAATGTCCAACAACTGAACCACAAACCAATCAGCTGATGGTGGCCACCAGAGCTCTGTACACTGTAGTGGTGGTGCCATCCCATTCACTTGAATATGAGCAGGGTTGCTTCCGCGATATACTTGGCATATGGCTTTCGGAGGCCACATCAGCTGATCCGTTCGGGGTTTGGGTGTTGGATCCAGACCGATATGTTGATAGGTCATCAGTATCAAATATCTTTAGAAACTGAACAACCCCTTTAAAGTAAATCTGCTAAAAGTCAGGGTAAGATATCTACTACTCCATGTAAGATACAGTGAAGCCTCTCCAAAATAACATGTCTTTGAAACAAAAGCTCCTTTATCCAGATCATATTTTCAGTTCCACCATATATTGTGCCATACTGGACATCTTCTTTGAGAAGACCACTCATACATGACCACCTTTTAATGCAATTTTGGAAGGTTGTCTCTAAGATATTTCACTATATTATATAATCAAATGACAAAAAGGCAATGGAGGAAGGAACCATACAGAATTTGTAGATTTCAATAAATATAGCACAGGTCATAATAAACATGGTTAAATTGAGCACCTTATTTAAGGGAGAGAGATTTGGACTATCTATGGCTTTACCAGGGAGAGATGATGATGGCTTCCAGCTATGTTTTCAATAGTAGCTGCCCACTGCTATGCTGTCAAGATGTATTTTATGCATTTTTCCTGACACATAGGGTTCCATCAATGTTAAGGACATGCAGAAAGGTCAATGACAGAGACAAATTATTCTAGATCTTGTAATTATAAATTACTTAAAATATCTTTTCATCAAACTTTGGCATGAATTAATAAATAGTACAAGTGAATATAAGAAACTTTGTAACATATCTTAAACAAGGAAAAATGCCTCTTTCTCAACTTATTTGGCTATTTTCTTGCTTTCCTGTCCCTTTCCTATACTGACTGTCACTGCAGATCTCTATCTTGCTAGAGCAAGATGGACAGAAGGACACAAAGGTTTCATGTTTCAAAACTCTATGGAGAGGGGAGGTGGGAGGAAAGAGTTAGAGAGTAGAGACAGAAGCACAGACAATACTGCTAGCAGCTAAATAGAAAGTTTTCTATCTCACACCAAGTGAATTACTCACATCAGTACAGGTCAATTCTTCTCTACAATGACCCAAGTGATCACAGAATACAATATAAAATTATCACCCACAAATCCATCCATAGCGCTGAGCCCCCTATATCTCCTCCCTCGTCACTGTCTACCGCCCTAATTGTCCTCTCTGTTCTGCCAATGACCTTAGACTTGTACCCTCTGTTATCCGAACATCCCACTCCCGTCTGCAAGACTTTTCTTGAGCTGCACCGCTGTCTGGAACGCTTTACCCATGACAATCCAATTAATCCCCAACTGCAGCAGCTTCAAATCTGAGCTAAAATAACATCTGTTTGGTCAGGCTTATCACATAACCTGATCACAGTGTAGTGTGCGGAGGTGGAGAACAATAACACCTTTTATCCTTTCTCCTCTATTCCTCAGATCCTGTCCCCTACATCTAGAAGTTACACTGCACTCCTTGCACTTAGTATCTGTTTATTCACAGATACCAGCTGGTGACGGGTTCATACAGCTTCAGCTACACAACCTTCTCTATAAAAGATGGCTGGACCATTGTAGCAAACAAGCCCTCTGACCTCTTGTGTCCCCCTATCTCCTCATAGAATGTAAGCTCTTGCGAGCAGGGCCCTCACTCCTAGTGTGTGATATGTTTATTTCTTTGTCACATTGTAATGTCTCCTATTTTCTGTTCATGTGTCTTCTGATTTGTAAAGGTCTGCGGAATATCTTGGCGCTATATAAATAAAGTTGTTATTATTATTATTATCTTGCTACAGCTTCTGATGAGAGTAAGAGAGTTATGGAGCAGATTCTCCTCTACTTTCTGTGCCTATGGGAACATCATAATATCTAATCTGTACCCTCCACGTAAGGGAATTCATAATGGCACTTAACTGAGGCCTAAATCCTAGGAATGGTGATTGCTTTCCTTTTCATAGATAGTCCCCATGTATACTGCTACTTTGTGTCCACAGAGTGTACTGTATGTGCCACTGTATGGTGCCTTTGTACACTGCAGTATTATAGAGCTATTTTCCCCATTCAAGCAATGCTTCTAGAGGAGAATAGCTCCATAACTGCGACTGCAGTAAAATTAGGAAAATTGCATCAATTTTTGTCAGAACTGACATTTAAAAAGTTGTAGACCTGAGGTTTGCAACTTCTTTACACAAAAGAAGTGTACAGCAATAATACATTTCCTCCAATGTGTTTTAAAAATGGCCGTGAAGGGGCCGTTACAAAAATGGCCACTTTCTACTGTCATCATATTACGATGACTTAGGCTCAGATTGGAAAAGACAGCAGTTTAATAGATAGATGGCCATTCATTTGCATTCCTTTTCATCCATTGTTTTTATCATTAACTCTATTGAAACAGACCTGTTAAAAATGTGATGTGAATGGTTCCTTAGGGTGGCGACACACATTGCAGCAACCGAACAATGTCAAAATTCTAACTCCCTATCATAGTGGCCAATGACCCACCCAGGCGGTCAGCCACAGAAAGCCAATTAATGTATCGCTATATTTTTGCAGTGCTTGGAGGAAAGTAAAGTACCCAGGCAGAACATACAAACTGCATGTAGATGGTGTCCTTGGTTAGACTTGAATCCAGGACCCTATTGCTGAAAGGAACAGTGCTAATATCTGAGCCAATATGCTTTCATTATTTAAGAATGTTTTCATTTAAAAACTTGGGATAATTAAAAAACTAATTCATTTTATTCGCTATCAATTTTAGTTGCACTGCTTTACAGCAAAGTTATTTTTGAGTAAGAGTGGGATCACACTTGCGCCAGAGTCCGTCCGCCGCGAATCCGACTGAAAATCTCAGGAAAACTGTATAGGCACTGGATAGCGAAAGGTTAGCGACGCATTGCTTAAAAACCCATTCATTTGAATGGGTTTTTAAAGCAATGCGCAGGTGTGCGCTTACACCCTCTGCGCTGCAAATCCAGTTTTTTTCGCTGGAAACAAAGTCGGACATGCAGGACTTTGTTTCCAGTGAAAATGAATAGGTTTTTAAGCAATGCGTCGTTAACCTTTCGCTATCCAGTGCCTATACAGTTTCCCAAGATTTTAGTCGGATTCGCGGCGGACGGTGCAATTGTGAACCCACCCTAAGAGATTATTCAAAAAGTGCAAAAATAGGGATCAAATATGTTTTTGATAAACCGCTTGATCTGGTTCAGATACTGCACAACAGTTGATCAACGCTATTATTTTAAAGAGAGTCCTATAAGGCTTTTACAGAAAAAACAAGAAATAAAAAACTAAAAAAAAAATGAAAAGAAATTAGAAATTCAAAAACTAAAAAAATAAAGGGCATGGCTGCTCTACTTTGTCATGGTCTTGTGTGTACAGACAGCAAGCGAGTCTGTGAGGAGTTAATGCAAGATTCCATATTAATTTCCAAGGTCAAATCTATCCCAGCACTATTGAAAACATTAATGTTGCCGAGAGAAAAAAAACTGCTTGAGAGAATGGGAAAGCTGGAATGGGACTTTTTTGACAAGCTCCAGAGCCCTGGGAGTGCTAGCGGATTCACACTCTCACACTGCATTAGTTTTTAATTAAGCTTTTAAGGTCACTGCCAACAAATGGGGCATTGGTTCCAATGGAAAAAAAAATAAAACAAAAAAGAGCTAAATTGTTTCATATCAGTGAAATGAAACCAGAAAGTTAAAGCCGCAGCCCCCAATCAAACGTAATTGTGATGATCAAATTTTATGAGTCAGTGCTTTTAATTCTTTTTTTTCTGGATAACCAACATAAATGCTGCACAGAGAGACAAATTCTGAATCCTTTAAATGGCCACATTTGTAAGCACCATTAGCTCGCAAGCAGTATATTTCTGATGCAGAATTTCTTATTTTCCATGTTTAAATTGTCTCAAGATAATTGATACAATGTAAAGGCTATGTCCATGGAAAATCCTAAAAATTCAGTTGTGACTGCGATTCCACTGTGCAATAGACGACATTCGCAAGGGTTTGGGAAGCCCTGAAATTGTGATTTATTTTTTTGGGGTCCTAAAAATTAATTTATATTTTTATCATGTAGAAAATTTATTTCAGGGGTAAAATATATATACTGTATCATAGCCGCTTTAATACATTGGTGGGCCCAACGCATACAGAGGGAAGAATCCAGCTTTTTTCTTTCTTGCAGTTATCTCTGATACAACTTGGGTGGCCCCAGCACAGCATAATATTCCTTTAGTGGTCCCCACACAGGATAATCTCTTAGGTGCTGTGGATTCTTGCTATATTGATAAGGGACTGTGACAAGTCCATCACTGGCACCCAATCCTATTAATTACGGTATGCGGGGCATTTCTACCTGAGCGGAGCCACAGCTGACATCTGCCAGCATTGTCCTTGATAAGAGATAACTCTGATCATGAACATTTAATCCTTCAGATGCCCATCAGACAGTATATGGGGAAAACACTGTGTTTTCGCTAAAATTAACATACTAGTTTTTTGCAGCGTTTTATTTTGCAATATGAGGATGTGGTTACATAAAATCTCATTAACTTTGCTGGGACTGTAACATCCAGTGTTTTTCCGTCTGTGTTTCTCCAAAGACCAAATACGCTGTTTCCACAATGTGGGGCCTTAGCCTTTAGGTTTCACACATCACATACACCATCAGCTCTGTGGCTACCATAGATTTGTGGCCAAGCACTAGGACGCTGTGATTAACCACTTAATTCATAAAGAGATACAGTCTCCTCATGAAGTGCTGGCGCAGGGGACAATACTTCGGTCTTGATGAAGCCCCCCAGAATGTTGTCTCGAGAATGCAGAGTTTTTATGGCAGTTTTTGAGTAAAATCTAGGAGTGGATTGAAAAGGAAATGGACTTCTCCTTCCTTCAGAAAAATGTTGTATGTGTGTGTGAAATCATCCTCAGATTAAGGCCCCATGCACACAACCGAGTGTCCGATGTGGGGCCGGGTTTGCAGCAGAATGCACTCGGATGACACTATTTTGTACATCATCTCTATGGAGCTTCCAAACCATTCTGTTCCCGTGACACAGAGCAGGATAGGGCATGCTCTATAATCACCCGGAATTGATCTGAAGCCCCCATAGAGTGTCATCCAAATGCATTCTTCTGCAAACTCAGCCCCACATCAGGAGCACATCTGGTCATGTGCATGGGGTCTACAAGTTGTGGAAACAAAGCCAAAAAACTTTGAAAAAAACAAATGCTGTGGAAAAAAAAAGCACCTGTACATGCATTTTTCATTGCGTTTTGCTATTTTCCACGGTGTTTCCACAATGAGATGTCACATATTGTGTTTTTCAGCACCACTGTTGTCCATAGGCTGGATCTAGTATTACAGCTCATCTCATTCAAGTGGATTGGACTGTAATATCCCATAGGGGAGGGTGATTTATTTATGAAGCCAGATATAGAGTTTTATCCCTCATATCAGATACCTCTATAATAATTTAGAAAAAAAATTGAAAAAGAGTAAAACTATAAAGTACATATCTGGAAACTCAGTAAAGCTGTGGCACACTTCCTCTTTTTTTGCAGCTTTTTTTAAATTGTTTTTTTTCCCACAAAATTCCCACATTCATATGTTACAGGTTAGTCAAAAGCAATAGTAATACCCCTACATACATTGTTATTTTTTCACATCTCCTGTTTTTTTTGCTTCCTTGCTGTTCAATAATGTGTCTTTTTTTGCATTTAAATGCAGCATGTTCTGGAACTGATGTTTTTTCAGGCATTCTCCTATAGACATCTTTATAGGAGTAAAAAATTTCAAAAAACTCTGCACGCAATACTTTTGTATTTTTTAAGCCTTTTTTAATGTCAGGGTAAAATTGAATGTGTTGAAACCTAAAACATAGTAGATGAAGAAACAGATGAGACAATAAACTTAACACAACATTATAATACTATGAATACTCTATACCATAAAGGTGGAAAACAAACAATATAAACAGCAGACTGCCATAGCTGCAAAAATCTGCTAAGGATATTGTTCTTGACACTGTTATCCTTAAAGATCAAAGTTCTGCAATATAAGTTCTGCATTGTATATTGTCAAGACATACAATGTATTAGAGGTACGATGACCTGACCTGAACTGCTGGTCTACTGGACTCTGGACGATAATGTTTTATTAACTTGTTACTGTCTACCACTTCATAGGTGCACAGGGATCATTGAGACCAGAGTTAGGTATCCCTTGATATCATTTAATAAACGTCTATTTATCCCAAATGCACACAACCATTCCACTGTTTATAACGTATGCTCCGTGAAAGAACAAATATCACTTCACAGTTTTTGTCTACTGTGTTGGATCAACTTGGAAACTTTTTCTTTCCTTACCCAAATATATTGCTTGTTGAAGTCGAAAGACATAATTACAAGAGGATACCAAAACCGCTATTCATGAATAACATGTTACATTGTAAGGAACCTTATCATGTATTTGAATGGACTTTCTCAAGAAAATGTGATTGGATAATGAAGAAGATATGCAAAGAATATCCTATGGATATTGATGATATATAAGAAACAGCCTATAGGATCATGGGGCTTCACAGCACTCAATGACCTAAGACTAACATCCTCTATTATCAGAACCTCCCACGCTCGTATACAAGACTTCTCCCGAGTTGCACCACTTCTGTGAAATGCTCTTTCCCAGACAATCAGATTAACCCCTAATTTCTACAGCTTCAAGCGCAAACTAAAGACATATCTTTTCAGACAGGCCTATCACAATTCCTAATGTAAACCCTTCCGTAGTTAGAACCCCTAAAACGTACCCTCCTCTGTTGATGTTCCAACATTACCTCGCAGGATATGATGCCGTTTCAGACTAACTTTATATGTCCAGGCACCATCTGCACGTTAGGGTGGATTCACACTTGCGCCGGAGTCCGTCAGCCACAAATCCGACTGAAAATCTTGGAAAACTGTATGGGTTTTTAAAGCAATGCGCGGGTGTGCACTTACACCCTCTGCGCCGCGAATACAGTTTTTTCCGTCGGAAACAAAGTCCAGCATGTCCAACTTTGTTTCCGACTAATAAAACTGGATTCGCGGTGCAGAGGGTGTAAGCGCACATCCGTGCATTGCTTTAAAAACCCATTCAAATGAATGGGTTTTTAAGCAATGTGTCGCAAACCTTTCCCTATCCAGTCCCTATACAGTTTTCCGAGATTTTCAGTTGGATTCGCGGCAGAGGAACTCCGGTGCAAGTGTGAACCCACCCTTAAAGGACACGACTGGTGACGGCTCATACAGCTTTATATATGTGTAATGACAGTAACCTCTATTACAGAATTGTCTGACCATTGTACAAGCAATGCTACCTCTGATGCCCCCCCTGCTACCTCCTGTGTCACCTCTTCTACCTCATAGATTGTATGCTCTTGCAAGCAGGGCCCTCAGTCCCATTGTGTGAATTGACTATTTCTTTGTAATGTATCTCTTTTGTCTGTACTTGAACCCTACAAATTGTACAGTGCTGTGGAATACGTTGGCGCTATATAAATAAAATGTATTATTATATTATTATTACAGCAACACTTGTAATGGCACTCCATTCTATCTGACTTAAAGGGGTTATCCAGTTTTTAAAAAATATGGGCCAAATCACAGGATGCACCAATACAAAACAATTCCTAATATTTATCCTGTTTAAATTCATCTCTGCGTATCTGATTTATTTTCAGGTCACCAACAACAGCTCTAACGTTTTGTTTGCAAGATCACTTGCACCATAGGTTTCAGTAGTAATGTGCCTCCTTAGTTTTTGGTCCCCATAGCACCTGCTATTTTTGTTTTCCTGGTAGTTACGCCCATGCTTAGGATTGGTCGCCAATATCATATCAGTGGCGGTGAGGCACCCCCACCAGTCAGCTACTTTCAGAATCCACCAGCACAGAAACCATGCAATGTACAGTCGAAACTATACTGTTCTATATACTTATGTTACCATGCTGTGTTACAGCATCTCAGTGTCTATATCATCAATATGACCACCAGGCGCAAATGCAAAAATAAAGAATTGTACATGTTCTTTATAGATGGAATATAGGAGAATAATTTCCTCTGAACCCAAGGTAACATTGAATGAGGCTGCAACAACTTCCCTGTTATTTGCCTAAGAGATGAATTTTCATCTTCGTCATAATTAACTATAAGAATTGGATTATATTATCTTATGACCCCATGTAGGGATGGCCAGATGCTGTCAAAAAAACATGTCCACGTATGATGGCCAGGGTTTACAAACTGATAGTTACGATTTTGTAGGTTAACTGCTGTTTTAACAATGGGGCAGTTTTCCAGGTAAATCTGCTGTTTACTTGTAAAATTGTGTGGATACTTTCTGATAATATCTGGTTATATATCCTGGTGGAGTTATATTTTAATATAGAACTGGGAGCCTGGAATCACAATGACCGGTCACATTGTGCTTCTATTCTTTATACATTCACAGCTATGTGTGACACCTTTCTTTGTTATTCCTGCAGACTTTACTGCCACAGTTTTTACTTGATGCATAACATAAGCAGAACACATAAACAGCAGTAGAAAAGTAACTCTGCAGCTAAATAAGACAGAAGAGAGCACAGATAAGTACATGGTATCATCACTGCTAAACTCCCTAGTCAGCAAAATGAGCTGGCTATCAATTACATAGAGCAATGTTCCTCAGGGTTCCTAAGCCAAGTACCCCCTGCTCAATTAAATTACATCAAAGTACCCCAAGGCTATGATCATGCGCTGTGCAAGTCCAACGCATGAGGATAGTGTAAGTATTCCCTAGAGACATGTTGTGTATTCCCTACTGTACATATATTATAGATTAAAATCCTAGGAAAAGACAATGGATAAGTCTGAGATTATACGAATTATTTAATTCATAATAAATTCATATTATTTGCTTCCATATTTTATTGTAAGAAATCTGAGAAATCCATCCTAATCTCACAAAATGAGCACCTGAGGATTAATTCAACCATGGTCTGAATGGTAAGGTAGGACGCCACTCACTATCCCTATGGAGCCTAAACCAGTGAGTGCCTATAATACCCTTAGTGCCTAACCTTGAAGCCTAAACCTTACAAGTTGTGTTGAACGAACAAACTGCACAGTTTGGGTCCATGCCGAACTTCATGCGTTTGGGTACCCGAACCCAACCCCAAACGTCAGCGCTGAAGTTCGGGTCCGGGTTCGGCTCATCCCTAAAGCTGGTTGATTGACGGCTGAGCAGCTAATCAACCAGCTTTAACCCCTTCACGCATTGTCACGTACATGTACGTGGGAGAATGTGGGTAGATACCGCATCCCCATGTACACGTACGTGATGGTGATCGAGTGGGCTCAGAAGCAGAGCCCGTGTGATCACCGTGGGAGCCCAGCTGTATCTGACAGCCAGGCTCCCACTGCAACAGCAGGGACGGTGATAACACCGATCCCCTCTGTTTAACCCTTAAGATGCATAGGCTGGCTTCCTCTATAGGCTGCAATACACGTGTATTGCAGCCTATAGTGCTGAACCACCAATCAGTGTATCACTGGTTCAGGTCCCATATTGGGACATCACTAAAAAGTTAAAAAAAAAAAATTTACAGCCATTTTTGGGTCACAAAGTTCAGGTCCCCATTGATTTAAATGGGGTTCAGGGTTTTGGGCAAAATTTGGCGGAACGCGTCGAACCCAAACTTCGATGGGTTCGCTCAACACTACTTACAAGATATCTCCCCAAATGGAACCTGACCCTAAAATAACTTATCCTTTGATGATCCTTTTTCAGTAAGGTCAATTAACATTCATACATCTCAGTATGTTTCTGTCCCTTTGCTTGGGGACTCTTCTGTTTGGGGAATAAATTTCAAGTTGTGGCTTACTCTCCTAGATATGGTCATCCAGAGGGACCCATACCACAACTGCCAGTGGGCAGTAACTTACCAACCGCTCATCAGTTCACCCCAACTTGACATTTAGTCCCTTGTACATAGGTACAGAAACATGTTATTTTAGGGTCAGGAGGTTGCTAGCTAGGGTATCGGATGCAAGGTTAGGTACTTAGGGTATTATAGCTACTGGTTTTTGATACATACAGGGATAGTGAGACTTAGCCCTTAACCCTTACCTTTCAGATTTAACCCTTTGCACAACTTCACAGTTGAAACAAGCCTGTATGATAATAATAATATTAATAAGTAAATTTTTATTTACATATCACCAACATATTCCACAGCTCTTTACAATTCATTGGGTTCATGTACAGACAAAACAAGAAATTACAGAGTAACAAGGCAATTCATACAATAGGAGTGAGGACTCTGTCCCTGGTGGAGCTTACAATCTGTGAGGCAGAAGGGGTGACACAAGAGGTCACCCATTACAAGCACAAGCATGGCAACTATACCAACCCTGAACCACCTCTACATACTTCTGAACTGCTAAGACCATGTGAGATGCTTTAATAGGACTGCACCATTGTTTTTAGCTGTGGAGATGTTTGGATGCTTTACATGGATTTATTATGGCTGAAGAGACGATGGTAGTCCTTTGATTTTTAATTGTGAATGAAAGGTTACATTTTGTTTTATTGTATTGGATCACTTTGGGGTTTATATTGCAATGGAGGTGGTTTTAGGTCAGTTGCTACTGACTGCCGTGTTTTGTGCTTCTTCTTTAGGCTGACGGCCTACATTACGGAAACGCAGCTATTTTTGTTGCAGATTTTGCTGATTTTTTTTGAGTCAAAGCAAAGAGTGGCTACAAAAGGAATAGGAAGTATATATGAAGCTCTTATACGTCTTCCTTCTGCTAAATACACTCCTGGCTTTGGCTCAAAAAACCGCAGCAACATCTGCAATAAAAAAAAGCTGCGTTTCCGTAACGTGGGGCCTCAGCCTTACACTGCAGCACTTCTTTTCAGACTGACTGTTGTACAGTCAGATATTCAAGGCAGGAGATTTTACTGTTGGATGCTTGCAATTCTATAATAAAAAACGCATACAATCCCCACAATAATGGCTTCATCACACAGAGACCTTTACATTACAATAAAACCTAAAATGGACATTGTATTGTTATTCTAAACATAACTAAAATACTAATAAAAAGGATGCAAATGAGTAGTAGTCAGTAGTATAAAATGAAGGACTCGTGAAATTTCCATGGCACATTGCACATTTACTAACACTTCTTCCCCTCAGATTGATGTATACATAATATTACAGAGCCATTTCTATTGTTATGTTAGGTAAATAGGCTTCATAGTAGAATGAAGTTCATTTATTTGCACATTAATCATATTTTCCTTTATAATAATCACAATTTTTCTTTGCCACTGTTCTGTCCACATAATCCTTAGGCCCTGCATAGATACTCTTCCTAATATTATAGCAGGATTAGTAATGTTTTATCTTTTCAGTATTTAAAGAATTTTTGGGGTTTAGATTTATTAATTTTTTTTAAAAAGAAAAATTTACTTTGTTCTCCATAGCAGCCAATCACAGCACAGCTTTCCTTAGTTTTAGTTCTACTAAAATATAAAAATTGTGTTGTGACTGGTTGCTAAGGGCAACAAAGACATTCTTTTAGATGTTTTTTTTAATCGCTACATTAGATACAAACTCAATTTTCTAAATTGGAGTAAACTATGTAGTGATCCCTTATTATGTTGGGTGTTTGTAAAACACACACAAAAAACACAGAAAAAGGGATACTAATATTGGGTATAAATAAATGTTGTTAGCTAGTCAGATATAGCATACACCAAAAACAGA
The DNA here is from genome assembly GCA_947044405.1 of Leptodactylus fallax. Lineage (NCBI taxonomy): Eukaryota > Metazoa > Chordata > Amphibia > Anura > Leptodactylidae > Leptodactylus > Leptodactylus fallax. The sequence goes on from CAMRHE010000223.1 coordinate 1,500,214, forward strand.
AGCACACAAGAATTATGTACATAATACCATGCATCTTTATAAGTAAGTATACAGGTTAAGATAAATTCATAAGGAGGACAAGGGTAAAAAACATATAATGCTAAGGCCACACATTGCGGGCCGCAGCACAAAAGTGATGTGGGAAAAACCGTGGTTTCCTCTGCAGACTTTCTGCTTCAATTACACCTATAGGGAACCAGCCAGGTTGTTGGCTGCGCGTATTTTTCAGCAAAGAGGGGGATGGGATTCGATAGAATCCCATCTACTTTGGTGTGACTGTAAAACACCGCGTTTTTTTCCGTGGCATTTACGCCACGTTAAGCCGCGGCCTAAGACTGAGGCCCCATGTGCGGAAACACCAGCTTTTTTTGTTGCAGATTATGCAATTAAGGAGAAGGTAAGAGCTTCCTATATATCTCTCATTGCTTTTGTAACTACTTTTGGCTTTGGCTCAAAAAAATACAGCAAACTCTGCAACAAAAAAAGCTGCTTTTCCGCAACGTGGGGCCTCAGCCTAAATAAATATATTCCATGATGGTAGGATAGAAAATTAATAGAACACAGTAATTGTTTTGCTGTAACCCCATGCATGTGGGCTTCCATAATGTCAAAGGTACATACATGAAGTGTTTGTCTCCACACAAAATCAAGCTAAACATACATACAACACAAGAAATATATGCTAATAATAACACTAACATACAGGCAAAGCAAAAATGCAAAAAAAAAAAATAATGATACCCTATACAGACGCTGTGGAAGGAACGTGCCCTGACGTGAGTTTCACCAACGCCTTTGTCTGGGGGTAAAGACAATGCCCAAATCAAGCAAGCATTTTAATGGGTAGGTTAAGGAGGAAGATAAATCTGGGCAAATTTGGGAGCTGTGGGTAAAACATTCAATGCCCATGGATTAGAATGTAAGATGCACAGGAGGACATCCTGCAATAACATCGAGGACTATGGTCTCTTAATAATTTTGGCATACCACAGGGAGGTCCCACGTGCCCGAAATTAAATCTACACCAGACCCTGATTTCTGGTATACCTCATTTATAGTAAATCTGATGGGCCAAGGCGTTCATGCCCTGACCTGTTTTAGATTCCTGCAACATTCCCCCCATTCCCTTTTTTGAAAAGTAGCTAGCAAGACAAAAAACCCTTGCAAGTGTGATAAAAACTGTGACTTCTCATGCCTTGCATGTCAGAAAACTGATGTCCAAGACATGATAAATCGCCTCATTGTTTACCATGCAGACCAATCTCTACCTTCCAACTTGATCGCTCATTTATTCCTTCTGTACTATGGAGTTAGGTTATAGGTGCTCGCCACCCAATAATAAATTGAATAAGGCCAACCAGGAGACAACATCCTCAAGAGCTCCACAGCTGCTATAAGATTTCCTAAAGGGAGTATACCATCTTCCTAAAGCATATTCAACTGGTACCACCGTATTTCACAGCACATTACAGTGTTAAACAATATACCTTTGTTATGTCACTTTTGTAGATCTAAAGAAAAGCTACTTTGAAGTGACAAGCCAATGAGGCAGTTGGTGCACTGTGGGTGGTCCTTCCGTTTCCTGGAGCACTACTCTTGCTGCTAAAGTAGGATGAGTGATGTCATAGCAGTGGGAGGATCTACTCTCACTGCACAGGGTAGTGCAGGCAGGAGGTGATAGGGGTCTGAGTGGCAAGAGCAGTGTTCCAGGGAGCCAAAGGCCCGTCCTCAGTGCACCAACTGCCTCATTTTCTTAAGACTTCAAAGCTACTTTTCTCTAAAGCTATAAAAGTGACATACATAACAGCGGTAAGTTGTTTATCACTGTAGTGTGCTCTATAACACAGTAGTGACAGTTGAATTTGCTTGGGGGAGGTGGTAGACTCCCTTTAAAGGGGTATTTCCATGAACATAATCATATCTATATTTGTAGATAATTAAAAGTTAAACATTTTTGCAAATATAAGCAGTTAAAAATGCTATAGAGTTTTAAAGATTTTCTCTAAATATCTTTTTGGTGACAGCCTGTTGTCTTGATCGGTTGCCAATGGATACGACCACATGTGCAGAAACTTTCTATGGTCTGGGATTTGTCAGAAACCCAGCAATAATTTTCTTATTGTAGCTGGGTTATCAGGTAGGGACACTACATGTATCAGAAGATATCCTGGGCACAATAAGGAAACCATTGCTGATTTTCTGACCTTAGAAAGTTCCTGCACTCATGGTCGTATCCACTGGCAACCAATCAAGAGAACAACTGGTGACTATGAGATATTTAGAGAAAATCTTTAAGATTCTGCAAAATGTTTAATTACTTATATTTACAGAAATGCTTAACTTTTAATTAACTACAATTTTAAAAATGGTTATGTTCGTGGGAATACCTCTTTAAGTATATACGCCTTTAGTTACAGAACTCAGGTTGGATACTGGCTTCTGGCCCGCAAGCAACCTTTCACATTGAGCTATAGGACAAGTCTCTGCATTGCTATGATTGACTACGCTCAACGCAGTAAAACAAACAGAATATAGGAGAAGATAAGAATCAGTAGGCCCATCAAGTCATCTTATTTCTACTCATCTATTTTAAAGAAAAACGACTTTCTTCCTTCCTATGACTAATGTCCCCGTGTGATCCCTGTACTTTCTTACAGACAGGAATTACTTTGTGCCATTGCTAGTTTTCTCTTGATAACTGTTACGTTATTGATGTGATAGTTACAAACACTATTTGTCTTCTTTAATTTCAGGTTAAGGCAATAAGATGAAAAATGACAAACATGCACCTTTTAAGAAGTCAGTGAAAGCGTGTGTACATCACCGAACAACCACATATATGAGGGCTATGCTGAGAAAATGGAAAATGATGAGGAGCAATATTGGTCTAGTGGCGACACATAAACCTTCCAGCTCTGATCTGATAAATAATGGAAGGACTAGGAGGATATTATTTTGTCATTTAGTGATAAACTTTAAGCACTCTGGTTGGCTAATGGGTCAGCTCTAGAACCCACATCTTCTATTTTAGAGCTGCAGCATTATGCCATTATGTAATATATCATCTGAATTTTGTCCTTCATACGTTGTCATTCCTGGGTAACACTTTGTTATTTACTTGATGTCTTTAGCACAAGCATAAGATAGATATCTATATATAAGCTACAATTTGTGAACAAGCAAATCATAATAAGATTTTAGCCTATTACTATATCCAATACAATACTGACATTGAAAATGATACAAGGTAATTGCATATTCATTAAGCCAATTCTGCCGTTCAAGGAGATTCAACACATTCCCATTACTCATACTTCTTGCATTGATATTACTTAAAGGGTTTACCAGTATAAGAAAGCAACGCCACATATGTCAATGCAACGTCTGGTTTTGCAGTTCAGTTTGTTTACTTGAATGGGGGAGCTGCAATACGAGACACAGCCCATGGACAGATATGACGCTGTCCATGGAATCACATTGGTCCATGACCCCAATGGGACTCACAATCTAGATTCTAAATTAATCTATCAGTATATACAAACTCTATGCAGAAAGACACTGAAAGAAACAGTGCTAACCACTAAAGATGGTCAGACCTCAGATGATTTCGCAAATATTCATGAGGTTTGCCCGCCAGTTTTTGGAAAACTTGTAATGAACCCGGTTCATTATGAACCAGTTCAGTGATCTCTGCTAACCAAAGAATCTGTGCAATATTGGCTTAACATACTTGTGCTCTAAATTTCTGGGCTAAAGTCAGTTTTGCAAGAGTTTGCATTGCTGGTAATTTCGACTAAAGTAACCAAATGTTGCACAATGTATGAGTAATTTCTCACATCTTTGCAGAGAGTTTGTCAGGCAGGAAAACCAGCCCCAGAACATTGTATTAGACACTATACTAAGTACAATCATACCTCTATATTTTCCGATAGATGCAACCTTTTCCATGAAAAAGGAAATGTTTTTTTGAAATATGCAAATGAGTATGCAATGCGATCCGCCCTGTCTCTAGCTCTGCATCTCCTCTGAAAACCCCACCCAACCTCACCCCCATTTACTTGATTGACAGGCTCTTTACATCCTCCTGATCCAAGACTGATCTCTGGTATTACAGTGCTGGCCAAAAGTATTGGCACCCCTGCAATTCTGTCAGATAATACTCAATTTCTTCCAGAAAATGATTGCAATCACAAATGCTTTGGTAATAATATCTTCATTTATTTTGCTTGCAATGAAAAAACACAAAAGAGAATGAAAAAAAAGTCAAATCATTGATCATTTTACACAAAACTCCAAAAATGGGCCGGACAAAAGTATTGGCACCCTCAGCCTAATACTTGGTAGCACAACCTTTAGACAAAATAACTGCGAACAACCGTTTCCAGTAACCATCAATGAGTTTCTTACAATGCTCTGCTGGAATTTTAGACCATTCTTCTTTGGCAAATTTCTCCAGGTCCCTGAGATTTGAAGGGTGCCTTCTCCAAACTGCCATTTTGAGATCTCTCCACAGGTGTTCTATGGGATTCAGGTCTGGACTCATTGCTGGCCACTTTAGAAGTCTCCAGTGCTTTCTCTCAAACCATTTTCTAATGCTTTTTGAAGTGTGTTTTGGGTCATTGTCCTGCTGGAAGACCCATGACCTCTGAGGGAGACCCAGCTTTCTCACACTGGGCCCTACATTATGCTGCAAAATTTGTTGGTAGTCTTCAGACTTCATAATGCCATGCACACGGTCAAGCAGTCCAGTGCCAGAGGCAGCAAAGCAACCCCAAAACATCAGGGAACCTCCGCCATGTTTGACTGTAGGGACCTTGTTCTTTTCTTTGAAGGCCTCTTTTTTTTTCCTGTAAACTCTATGTTGATGCCTTTTCCCAAAAAGCTCTACTTTTGTCTCATCTGACCAGAGAACATTCTTCCAAAAAGTTTTTGGCTTTCTCAGGTAAGTTTTGGCAAACTCCAGCCTGGCTTTTTTATGTCTCTGGGTCAGAAGTGGGGTCTTCCTGGGTATCCTACCATAGAGTCCCTTTTCATTCAGACGCCGACGGATAGTACGGGTTGACACTGTTGTACCCTCGGACTGCAGGGCAGCTAGAACTTGTTTGGATGTTAGTCGAGGTTCTTTAGCCACCATCCGCACAATCTTTCGTTGAAATCTCTCGTCAATTTTTCTTTTCTGTCCATATCTAGGGAGGTTAGCCACAGTGCCATGGGCTTTAAACTTCTTGATGACACTGCGCACGGTAGACACAGGAACATTCAGGTCTTTGGAGATGGACTTGTAGCCTTGAGATTGCTCATGCTTCCTCACAATTTTGCTTCTCAAGTCCTCAGACAGTTCTTTGGTCTTCTTTCTTTTCTCCATGCTCAATGTGGTACACACAAGGACACAGGACAGAGGTTGAGTCAACTTTAATCCATTTCAACTGGCTGCAAGTGTGATTTAGTTATTGCCACCACCTGTTATGTGCCACAGGTAAGTAACAGGTGCTGTTAATTACACAAATTAGAGAAGCATCACCTGATTTTTCAAAGGGTGCCAATACTTTTGTCCACCCCCTTTTTTATGTTTGGTGTGGAATTATATCCAATTTGGCTTTTTGACAATTCTTTTTGTGGTTTTCCATTGAAGACAAATTAAATGAAGATATTATTACCAAAGCATTTGTGATTGCAATCATTTTCTGGAAGAAATTGAGTATTATCTGACAGAATTGCAGGGGTGCCAATACTTTTGGCCAGCACTGTATGTGACTGATGCATATGCATTACAGTCCCGACGAAGCTAACAATCACCCTCAGAGCAGAAGGATGTAAAGAATCTGTCAATCAAGTGTGCAGGGTCTGCGCTAACTGTACAATGGTATCAGACTGCCAAGGCAACCTGAACTACAAATGTTGTCAGGTCTAACAGTCTGTTTAGAGGGAAATCGTCCTGCCATGCATTCCCTGGTGACGGAGATTCATTTCTTTCCTGGATGTTGTTTCTGAGCACTGCAATTGGCTACAGCAGTTTCCAAACCAGATTTGATCAGGAGTTTCCAAGACCATTCTCACTTTCATAATAGGAAAGACAAACTGATTTCAAAATGCCCAAAAATGCTTTGCAAAGCAGTAAACATATCAGAGCCACATTATAGCATTAGACAAGAATTATAAAATACTTTACACAACCCTAGATCAAGCTTTTGCGAGGTAGAAAAGGCATTAGGGGTTTCCCAGAAGTGGAATCATATTTCTAGGACAACTGGACTATGGTGTTGATCCTCATCCTGAACTAAGCTTTGTTCCTGATCTTGCTCTTGTCTTGTCCTTTGGATTGACTGTCTGATACATGTTGTTCTATTCCTAGTTCTGACTATGTTCAAGTCTTGACCATCCTGATGATGATACTTCCTGACTTTTCTACTACTCTATCTGCACTTCTGCCGGTAAACTGTGACTATTCTAGGGTTAATGTTTTGAGGATCTTCTGGCTGCAAAGTCCATGCCTTTTTGCAAGTGTTAGAAGGGGATTTTTTTAACTCTGCACCCCAGTCTACCAAGATTATGGATGAGAGAATCCACATATCTGTTTCAGGACCATTGACAATCATTATGTGGCCAGATTTTAATACCAAATAGATAGATCTAGTTGTTTTTTTGTTTCCCTTGCCATGCCTATTTATTCACCCTTGGGCCAATTACCCTTCCCATTTTTTATAATACAGTTCTTCTGGAGTTCAACAGAGGTACCCAAAAGCAAAATGGGTAGGGCCAAGGCTAGGACCCTCTATCCAAAGACTCCACAGGAGCCAACGATCTTCCTTTATGCTACCCACGACCCCAAACCAGAATCACAACCAATTTTTTTTTTTTCAATCATTGTTCATCTAAATTTTTCTGATACTTTAAATCTCACCGCTTCTCACTAAAAAAAAAAAAAATTTTTAAATAAATAAGGATGTTGAGATATAGTAAATCTTCTAGCAGGTATGAAAACAGCAAACATTTGCCTGCCATGGCCAACTCCCTTTAATATTATGCCAGACAATGGGTGACTCAGTGCATATGATGTCAAGAGCATTAGATGGAGGTCAAGCTATATAGTACATCCAGGAGAAGCAGTCAGAAATCAATGTTTTGCACAATCCTTTTTCTTAGCAGAGAACCTCCAGTCATCTAGTAGGATGTAAATGATGACCTTTCTGCCAGTTTTTGTCTTGAGATAAGACGGATTGTAAAAGTGTTTCAAAGGTTACAATCCCATCAATGGGCTTTTCTGAAAGATGCTCCATGGGCTGCCTCACATAGCTGTCTGCACAGTAAAAGAAGAGAACTGGTTAATAAATCACGGTCAGCCTGCCAATGGGCAGAAGGGGACCTCAGTCCATAAAACATTGTAGCTGAGAAGAATTCAGGGAAACAGAAAAAATACAGAGACTAAGTAACATTATTCCTGTCCACAGAAAATAAATAGCTCAATACAAAGTAAAAAACATTGGTGCTTTAATATCGCCAGTGCTTCAAAGGGCTATCCAGGATTAGAAAATGGGGTCCTTTTTTCAGCCTCAGTGCCACTATTATTAATGGGCTGTGTCTGGTATTGCAGTTTATCCCTATTTAGTGAACAGGCTTGGGTTGTAATATTGAATGCAATCACAACTGATTATCAAAAGTTTTTGAGTTAAGTTTTTTTTTTTTTTTTTTTTGGTGATTTATTAAATTTTTGAGGTCATTCTCTGTTTTTTAAAAAATACAGGTTTCTTACCATTTTTTTTCAATTCAAAAGTTTTATTAGTTTTTAAAGTCAAAACAAAAAAAAGAAATAACAAATAAGCATAGACAAGCAACGAAACAACAAAGACAAATGTGTTTAAACAATACAAGTCAGCAAAATAGACCAAATGGGCAACAAAACAGAATAAAAGAGTGGAGGAGTAAGAAGGGAGAGGGGGAAAAAGTGAGGAGCAAAGAGAGAATGGGGAGGAAGAGAGAAAAGGGGAAGAAAAAAAAAAAGGGGGAGGAGAAGTAGTGGGCCAGGAAAAGACCCTACAACAGTCTCGGACCAGATTCCCATCAGCGAGGGCACAATCACCCTGGGGATTGCTGGGGGGATGTAAATCAGGGTGATACAGGAAGACCAGCAGTGTCGAGCTGTCATCCCTAAGGTCGGCTCCAAGCCTGCGTGGAGAATTCAGAACTGAGAAGTGACAGGTATTCTCTAGAGCGCTGGAATTCCATCCAGTAGGACCAGGTTTTGTTGAAGGCTTCAACCGTATCATGCAGGAAAGAGGTAAGGTTTTCCATGCGCATAATTTCATTGACCTTCAAAATCCAGAGGGAGAGAGGAGGAGGCTCCGTACGCTTCCAAAACTGCGGTATGCAAGCTCGGGCCGCCAGAATCAAGAAGCGAAGTAAGGAACGCTTGTATGTTCGCACCGGAGACTCGCAATGATGAAGGAGGAACAGAGCAAGGTCTAGAAAATGAGATGTTTCAGTGACCTGAAGAATGATTCTCTTAACTCCCTCCCAGAATGGGACAAGAACAGTACAAGTCCAGAAAGTAATCTTACCATTTTTACTCTGGCCACTAAGCCTGATTATAGGATAACTCTTCCTGTTCTGTAGAGATTGCTTTTCAGCCGTCATCACACTATAATCGTTAGCAGGATTACAATAAGAGGTAACTGTAAGGGAATTGCTAGAGGAGCGATTCCCCAGTATCTGCTGGTGAACCCTGGGGGCACAACAAGACAGTGAGCCCTAAAGCTGAACCCCCCTGCCTCTTGCCTGACTGTCCTAGGTGACAGCCAACAACTTGGAGCTGGTCCCTACTCTGAATAAGTGACAACACAGAACGCAGACAGGACAAACAACAACAAAAGGGAGGTCAGCAAGCCAAGGGGTCAGTAACAGTCGAGCAATGCAGTACCAAAACAAAATCCAAGAGAGTAGTCACAGGGGGAGCCAAAGGTCAGAAGTCAGAAATACAACAATAGCAGAAAAAGGAGCTAGCAGGGACAAAGTCACAAGACAGAATCTCAATAGCCAGCGATCATGTGTGAGCTGACGACCTGTTTATAGGAAGTCCAGGACCTGCCCCAGACTTGATTGGTAGACAGACTGTCAATCACACAGGCAAGGCTAAGATTAACTATTTGAGGAGCAGAAGAAACAAGGTGCAGGAGACGGGTGTGTCTGAAATTCAATTACATAGTCTAGGACAGTGTTCAGACTGAGCAACAAGAACCTTAAGCAAGAATTCAAACTGAACACGCCTCCTGCGCCGCAGCGTGCGAGCGGAGGGTAGTGCAGAGACCCAAACAGGCACAGACGTTACAGTAACTCTAGAGACAGAAAAACACAGCCCACCAGTGACAATAGGTGACAATCACAGCTCATCTTCTTCCCCTCCCTTCACAGGGACCTCTGCACAGGTCATCAAGCATGCCCACAATACTCTCACATCCAAATAAGAGAGTCCATGGGGCTGCTGTAAAGTATATCTGTGAAAGCTTCACAGCAGCTCAGACAAGGTAGCTTCTTACAGAAACAGGTACAGAAAATAAGAAGAAAAAATACAATCATATAATAAAATTAAAGTAGAATAAAAAATATAAATCTGTATCTGGTTTGAACTAGTAAAAAAATAGGTCATACATTGGTTTAATGGTCCCCTCGAAATGAAGTTATCTGTCCAAAATCTAAGTTAACCAAGTCTTCAACAATTAGCAATGTGCAAAGTCAATTAACATTATTTTAACTATAACTACATATAATTTGCAGGTATGCACAGACTCTTAGTATTTTAAACTACTGTTTCCCCACCTTATCAGACTCAGGCCACCTCAGGGAAAAAAAAAAATTCCTTGGGGCAACCCTACCACATAATTTTAACTAAAAGACAAAAAATATGATCAGTTATGATCAGGTCCTTGCTACTAATAGCTGTTTCTCTTGATGTATAGCACCTAGGGCTGTGATCCCAGGAGACTGTGTCTTCAGCTGCCTCTGGTCTGACTTTACTGACACTTGTGTCACATTGTTGCCACTTGCTCCTCAGCAGCACTTCAGTTTGCAACAGTCTCTACCACAGCAGATCAGCTTTACCTCAATGGTTCAGTCTGTAGACAGTCACAACTCCTTTGTCATGGTCACCTTTGCTTGGCAGCAACGTCCCGAGAGTAACTAATACAGTCACTACTGCACACTCTTTTGCATCGTTGACTACTCTCATGGTCTACATAGTCCTTTACACACAGTCTCCTAGCTATCGCTGGTGTGGCACTCCTCTTTACAACCTCCTTACTGTGGACTTCAGCTTCCAGACTTGATGTGGCTACATCTTGTCCCTAACAGGTGTTTACACTTTGCCTTACCGGAAGATGCACTCTCTTTACTGTAATGGTGGGCTTGGCCCCTTCACCACAGCCAGATTTAGAGCTTTATTGCTCTTAATTCCTCTATGGACCTATATAAGCCTTAGGGTAGCATACCTTGAACCTACTTGGTAGTAAGTATGGTACAGTAGGCAACTGTTAATGAACACAACCACCACTTGTGCCTGTCATGTGCCGTCTGCAGGTCTGATCCCTACTGGTAGCGAGGTCTCTGCTTTTATTCTCTCTGAGATGCTCAAGGGGACATGAGGATACAATATAACCAATAAACCAGCCACCCTCCCTGTAGCCTAATGAACACTAGTCTCTACATTTAAGGACACAGCACAAAATCCTCACCCTACATAGTGGGTACCTCATAACCTTTACAAGCTACCCAGCCTGAGGCATTTGTTTACCCAGAAGCGTACCTCTGCTGTCTGCACTAGCTCTGATGTCATCACTCACACACATACTGTACATGTGACCTAATATCCTAACATCTGTGCTTTCAAAATGGGTGTAAAACACCCTCTGTTCTGAGGACTGGTGAGGGTCTCGGTGGTCAGACTCCCAACGATCAGCAAATTATTCTCCATTTAATGGACAGAGGATGAATATTGAAAAACAGCGGTTTTTCCTGCAGTGCTTTTCACAGAAAGTCCACAGAGTTTTCCTCTGCAGACTTTCTACTTCTATTACACCTATATGGAAAATACCAGCGTTTTTGAAATTGGAGCATTTCCGCTGCAGATTTTTTTCTGCAATGTGTGGATGGGATTAGCCAGAATCCTATCCACATTGCAGGTACTGTAAAATGACGCAGTATTTCCACGGTATGTTCGGCCTGACAGTAAACTCTGTGTAAACTTACCCTACAGTGAACACACAAAGTGAAATTATTTTAACATGGATACAATATACTAACATTATATTGTGGAATACATTATGTGTGGCATACATTACAGGACATAACATGCTCATGGCCATAACTCACTATTGATGCAACAGGATCAACAGCAACCCAGGGCATAGCTATAGGGGATGAAGCAGTACCATTTGCTCCCATGCCCCAGACCCTGAGTGAGCCCTAAAGGTCTCTCTGTCACATAAAAAATACCAATATTCTAAATGGCACAAGGTAAGTAGGGGCCCCATTACTGCAGCGGGGCCCTGGAACTTCAAGTTACATCTCTGACAGCAACTATAAAAGATACAATAGTTCAGTCCTTCTTGTAAGAGAGTGCAGGACCCATTTTTCACTTCCATCTGAAATTCCTCTCCACTTTCTGGCCCTCTGGCTTCCCACCGCAGCATTTACTTGTTTATTAGCCATCAGGTGCCTGGAGTGCCATGGTTTCAACCCCAGGATCTGTGGCATGACTGACTTAATTTTCCATCGCATGTGAACATACCCTTACAGACCAAGACAAAAACTTTCCTGAACCTGTGGTCTCATGTATTTATCATGTATTTAATCTGATCCCCACACTGAGGAAAAAAAACACAGCAGAAAATGCAGCATTTTTTTTTTTTTTAAACACGGCATATTAGTTTTACCTGCGCGTTTTCGCCATAGATGTGCAGCCATTTCCGCTGCATGTATTTTTCTGCAATGTGTGGATGGGATTCACTTTGCAGTGACTGTAAAATGCCGGGGGTATTGCATTTTGATGACGTATACTTAGAAGTGCCGCTGATGCTTCCAACAGCTGATCTCTGGGGGGTCCCAGGGTTTGGACCCCCACAGATTAGATATTGATGTTGAGTAAGGATAGGTCATCAGTATGTAAAGCCCTGGAAAACTCCTTTATTATTTCAAGCACTATGAGCATAATGTTAGCATGTCACTACGTAGCTTTTTTACTGGACTATTCCTATATCGAGTCATAAATGTGATTTTTATTATTTTTCTTTTATATTGAAGAAATAATTCAGTGATACTAAAAGAAATAAAAACTTGTCCTCGGCATTCTTTCCGCCTTTCTTATACTTTCCTTATGTAAATGAAACTAATACAAACTAACCGTATAGCATATCCCTGCTACCACCGAAATACCGTCTCTTGTTTTCCACTTTTTGTATGTTTTAAATATATATATATATATATATATATATATATATATATATATATATATATATTAGCCCAGTAGATTTAGATTGTGCACATACAAGCAGCGACCACTTGGTGGCAGCAGTAACTTCTTGGACATCAACATTATTCATGAAGTACAATGTGATATCTCATGCTAAGTCATGTTTTCATAATTCTTAGATAGTCCAGTATCTTATAGCTAATCCTAAAACTAAGAGAACAAATCATATCTGTGAGGACTGTTTTCAGATAAATAGATATTATGACTGGCTTTTACTGGATAGTAGATAGTGAACTGCTTAATAGTCCAACCATTAAGTACCTTCCTATTTTAACAGAGTCGTGCATTTCACCAGAGTAGTGCAAAGTGCACATTTTATCAAATCCGGGGAAATAAAGCAATATACTGATTTCAATCTATTAACCTTTAATTTGCCAAAACTGGCAGAAGTCAGTCACAGAACGTTGTTTTGTTGAGTTGTCAATGCACAGCTCACCTCTGCTCTTCCATGCAAAAAAAAAAAAAAAAAAAATGGTTGATTTTATTTATAAATAAGTATCATTTTTCGTAAATTTGCACGCTGTGTCTATTATTTCAGCACTGCACAAGTGTTAGAAACAGAGATGGGACTTGATCAATAAGGCTAAAACCTGATTGCCAAACTTCTCATTGCAAGTGCACAAACCTGCCCTATGAGGATGAGGTTGCAGATCAGTTCAGCATTACTGGTGACTTTCTGCTATATCATATTTTTATTTGGGGTACTCCTTTACATAATAGATCTTTTATATACAGATGAATCCATCGGGCATATTTTGTTGCAGTAACTTCTGCAAATGCCTCAATCATGTGAATGGAATTTGTAGGATTCCATGTTCTTGCTAGTAAATCAACTCTATTCGGAAGAATGGACTCGCTTTATAGTCACAGAAATGTTTACAACAACATGTGTGAATCCACCCTAAGGCTGAGGCAACACATGACATAAAAGCAGTGTTTTTGTTGTAGATTTTTCATCAGTTTCAGAACCAAAGCCAGGAGTGAGTTTAGCAGAAGGGAGACTTCTGGGCACTTTCTTTAGATTTCCCATTCCTTTTTATGCCATTCTTGACTTTGGCTCCAAAAAAATACAACAAAATCAACAACAAAAAAGTTGAAGGGTCCCTTCACACGACAGAATCTGCCACTGATTTTGAGGTGGGATCCACTCCAAAATCAGTGGCAAAGTCTGCAAGGATTCTGCCTTCCATTGTTTTCAATGGGAGACAGGAACCGAAGCAGGTAGCAGAAAAAAATAAGCATCCTGCTAGATTTTTCCATGGATACTGTGGCCAATTCAGTCACAGAGTCCGCAACTCAAGATATCCTGCTGATTAGGCTTATTAATGTGAGCATAATTAGTGGCAGAAAGCCATGGCCGAAGGCTGATGCTCTGCTTCAGGATTCAGCCGCAAGGATCCAGGAGATGGAAAATGAGAAGGAATCCAAGGCAAACGTCCGCCTCATATTCCTCTTCATTTTCCTTAGTATGAACAAAGTCTGAGGGGTTTTCACATTCAGGAATTTGGAGCTCATTTTGAGGTGGATTCTGCCTCAAAATAAGCTATAAATTGCATCCGGAATCTGCTTCTCATTGTTTTCTATGAGAGTCAGTGATGGTGAAATAAGAAGTATCCTGCTCAATTTTGCCGCCGATTCTGCAGCTCTCCAAATTATGCTGTGTGAATTTATCTTAAGGCTGGAGACACACAAAGTGTGTTTGTTGATTTCTTAGTGTACATTTTGGTACAGTTTTTGAGGAGGAATATATTCAGCAGTGTATACATCATTTTGCTGTTTGAATAAAAATATTAAGGGTGGATTCACACACAGTAGATTTTGTTGCAGAAATTTTTGAAACTGAAAATCATTTCCATTCATCTGAATGGGGCAGCATTGACTGCAAGCAAATAGATTTTGCAAGTTCCACTAAGATGAAGAGGAAAGTTGTTGCAGGTATACAGTGGAAAAAAAAGTATTTAGTCAGCCACCAATTGTGCAATTTCTCCCACTTAAAAAGATGAGAGAGGCCTGTAATTGACATCATAGGTAGACCTCAACTATGAGAGACAAAATGAGAAAACATATCTAGAAAATCATATTGTCTGATTTTTTAAGAAATTATTTGCAAATTATGGTGGAAAATAAGTATTTGCCTCACCTACAAACAAGCAAGATTTCTGGCTCTCACAGACCTGTAACTTCTTCAAGAGGCTCCTCTGTCCTCCACTCATTACCTGTAGTAATGGCTCCTGTTTGACATTGTTATCAGTATAAAAGACACCTGTCCACAACCTCAAACAGTCACACTCCAAACTCCACTATGGTGAAGACCCAAGAGCTGTGGAAGGACACCAGAAACAAAATTGTAGACCTGCACCAGGCTGGGAAGACTGAATCTGCAATAGGCAAGCAGCTTGGTGTGAAGAAATCAACTGTGGGAGCAATAATTAGAAAATGGAAGACATACAAGACCACTGATAATCTCCCTCGATCAGGGGCTCCACACAAGATGTCAAAATGATCACAAGAACGGTGAGCAAAAATCCCAGAACCACACGGGGGGACCTAGCGAATGACCTGCAGAAAGCTGGGACTAACGTAACAAAGCCTACCGTCAGTAACACACTACACCGCCAGGGACTCAGATCCTGCAGTGCCAGACGTGTCCCCCTGCTTAAGCCAGTACATATCCGGGCCTGTCTGAAGTTTGCTAGAGAGCATTTGGATGTTCCAGAAGAGTATTGGGAGAATGTCATATAGTCAGATGAAACCAAAGTAGAACTGTTTGGTAGAAACACAACTCGTCGTATTTGAGGAGAGTGAATGCTGAGTTGCATCCAAAGAACACCATACCTACTGTGAAGCATGGGGGTGGCAACATCATGCTTTGGGGCTGTTTCTCTGCAAAGGGACCAGGACGACTGATCCATGTACATGAAAGAATGAATGGGGCCATGTGTCTTGACATTTTGAGTGCAAACCTCCTTCCATCAGCAATGGCATTGAAGATGAAACATGGCTGGGTCTTTCAGCATGACAATGATCCCAAGCACACCACCAGGGCAACGAAGGAGTGGCTTCGTAAGAAGCATTTCAAGGTCCTGGAGTGGCCTAGCCAGTCTCCAGATCTCAACCCCATAGAAAACATTTGGAGGGAGTTGAAAGTCCGTGTTGCCCAGCGACAGCCCCAAAACATCACTGCTCTAGAGGAGATCTGCATGGAGGAATGGGCCAACATACCAGCAACAGTGTGTGGAAACCTTGTGAAGACTTACAGAAAACGTTTGACCTCTGTCATTGCCAACAAAGGATATATAACAAAGTATTGAGATGAACTTTTGTTATTGACCAAATACTTATTTTCCACCATAATTTGCAAATACTGTAATTTCTTTAAAAATCAGACAATGTGATTTTCAGGATTTTCTCATTTTGTCTCTCATAGTTGAGGTCTAACTATGATGTCAATTACAGGCCGGCCTCATCTTTTTAAGTGGGAGAACTTGCACAATTGGTGGCTGACTAAATACTTTTTTTCCCCACTGTATAACTTTCTGCTGCAGGTTTACCTATGAATTTCAGCTTTTGCAATGCAAAGATTGGAAACCACAGGGGCTCACAGAGAAACCTGCAGGTGACCCGCAGCATAAAATACTCAATTTCAAGCAGTTTTCCCATAGCTGCTTACAAGAGACCATGCTGCAGGATTTCCCTGCTGAACTTCTGCAGTGTGCTCCCAGTATGTGGCCTTCACCTAATTGGTTTTTGGGTTTTTTTGGTTACAGAAATGTATTTAAATACTAATCCACAAATTCATGGTATATGTATCATAAAGTACACAGTTAATGATGGAGTCACAAGACAATCAAACCCCTCCCCAAATCCAGTGGCAAAAACTCCCATGAAAGAAACACCCTTTGAAGAAAAGTGGTCCAGATCAGACCAAAATCTAGACTGTTTGCCTTATTATTATACCAAGTATCAAAAATCTCCTATAATGTCAGTATATATTACATCCAAATTGACTAAACAACCTCTAAAATGCCTAAAAATATTATGCAAAAACAAAATGTATCATCTTTAAAACCTTAAGTCTGGGGAAATATTATATAGGAAATACAAGATCATACATAAAATGAAGATGTTAATTGACTATTTATACCTTATAACAAAGGGGAACGGAGCGCTGCTAACAATGTATGTAACATGGAGAAGAACGAGGAGATTTCCTTTATTTCCTGACATGCAGGTAATTTACAGCAATTAGATGCCGGGTAACTTATCAGCCGGGCTATAGCTCATATTTATATAGTGCTGCCGAGGGGCTCGGGTAATGAAATGTTTCTGATGAAGTATCTTGTCTTCAGTGTCTTCATTATGTGCCCCAGGGGATTCTGGGAGTGTATGTTTAACAGAGAGTAGAAATATAAGAGTGCAAACCCTCAGAGTCGCTGCGCATCTTCGGCAATGGACACATTTATTTACTCCAAAGCAACAAGTTCATGTATAACTAGTCAACAACTTCCATTCTCAGACCCACGGCTACTAATGGAAATGTAGAAATTGCCACCTGGGTTTCCCAGAGTCTCGAATGGCAGATTTGTGTAGTTATGCAGCAATATATCAGTAAAAATGGATTATTGCATACGCTGGCTGACAACCTCTTTGGAAGCTGTAATGGAAGTCAATAACTTTTGTGACTTTTGGAACACAGAGAAGAAGGACACAGATCTAACTAAGAAATATCTGAAGGATTTTGTTGCTCTCATTGTCAGGGCTAAGAAAAAGGACTAGGCAGCGTGGGCGACTGCCTAAGACACCATTAAAGAGGCATAATATAGGGTTAAAAAATAATGCTCTACTATTAAATATATTTCTTGATAGAATTAGATGCTGTGTTCAAACAGTGAATAATGTTGGAGCCATAGTCTCTTTCCACCCACCTGCACTAAAGGAAATCGCTCTTTGGCTACATGACAAAGTGGTCCATTTTTAACATCCATTTCCACCTGTGTGTGACAAATTTTTCATCCATTTTTGTTTTGTCAGTCTGTTTTCAACACCCATTTGTCATTCATTTTTAACTGCTTAAAAAAAAAGGATCAGCTTCTTTTTTTTTTTTGCTCCAACCCACTGATCTGTTTCTAAGAGCCATATGTTTCCAAAAATATACATTAAAAATGGACCCATAGACTTGTATTGATGAACTAAGCTACACAAGCACCATTATATAGGATACATACTGTCTGACTGAGCACTTAAAACACTTTTTATTGAAAAGTAATAGAAAACAGGGTTATCTACTGTAAGCCTATTGCACTACTAGTACAATTACTATCTTAGGCTTCCACGGGCATAAATAGTGGCTAGTATATTTGGCCTGGCACTCTATATTCAAATTCACCTCTATTATTGCCAAATAGCCTATACTATAAAGGCTCTCCCAATGTGGAAAGAAACAGAGAGGCTACTGGGACCTTTATATTTTCATTTTATTTAGATAGGGGCGCAAATTTGGGGACAGAACTGGACATAGTCTCAATCCGTGGCACCTGTATGAAAATTTACTTTGGTGCCTTGTTGGACTTACTGAGGTCTATGAGTACATGTATACAGTTGAGATAGTTCCTCAGTTTCTTTCCACATTAGGACAAGCAAATTTTAAGTGTTCAGTCAGGCAGTTTTTATCTCGTAGAATTGTATTGGGTCCATTTGACCGTGAAAACAGCCAAAAATAGGACATGTGAATATACCCATTGCATTCCATTTTTCAGAAAATGGATGTGTAATGGAGATTAAGAAAAACGAGTCACACATCCGTTTTTCACTTTCATATGGATGAGGCTTTGATCACTGGCCAGTGTGAAAAAGCATTAGATAACTGTTTGTTCATATAAATATACCCCTGAACACCCAACAAACTGGAAACGCTCATTGTTTATGCAGTCAGCAAAATGTCAGTGGCATCTCCTCATGTAGACAGACGAAGTGCTGGTGATAAACAGCCGTCCGCCCCCATACCGATGATGATTGCCACGTGTTACAGGCAGTTGAGGAACGCCAATCCACATGCTATATCTGCCCGTGTATAAGGACCCTTTACAAATCTTGCCCCAACCCTGCTCATCATATCTCGTATGGTCATTTTCTAAAGTTCTCATTATCAGATATCATACACTGCATACTTTGTTTAGCAATTTAATCTGTAGAAAGACACCATCTTCCGGCTCTAAGATTCACAACAATTACATATACATTCCCTTCTCTACACACATCCTTAATTTTTAGTGCACTGTGGAATTTTATCTTCTGAGGAAGTTACATGTATTTCCAGCATATTAACTATTGTATTCGATATATTATATAGTGATTATTTTATGATAACATTACCCAGTGAGTGGATCCAGAGAGAAAGTAGAAGCAAAAATTGATATGTCTTCCTCTTTTGTATCCATTACTGTGTTTGTCTAAAAATACGACATCAAAAATTGCATGTGTGATATTAGCAAGAAAAATGAAGGATCAGAATATAATCATTAAAATTGCTCCTTTTATCCATGTAAATACAAAAAAAACTTGCATTTATTTTCTATTACTCATAGTATTAACATATTTTGCAGCACTATATAGAAATCACCATTCACATTATTCCCTGTCCCCAAATGGGCCCACTGCCTAATTTCCCCAGGTGTTATACACACTTTATTGCCAATTAAATAGAGTGAAGTATGTATATATACAGTAACTCCAAGAATGAGGACCCCAGTACATCAATAATTGCTAAAGGGGTTGACCCTCACAACAAGCTCACAAGTGCTGATCCCTGAGGGTGTGACTGCTGGGGTCCCCACTTATTATTAGAACTGGGATTTGCACTCCAGTTTGAACAGAGCGGCTGGTATGAAATGGTCATGACATTCCATTCATTTTAATGGAACGGCCAGAGATAGATCTTGTGATGGACAACCCCTTTAAATCTGCTGGGAATTTTTATTTCCATATCCTTTTTATGCACACTTTTCACCTGCACCCAGAGATCAAATGCAGACAATACAAATTCCCAATAGCATTGCAGACTAGTGAAGTACGCCTATGGCCATAGAGAGAGTCTGTCAGAGCATGTATATTAGGTGTAGGGTTTCTAACAAGCCACGCTGTAGAGGTCAAGGTAAATTAATAAAGGGTGAGGGCAGCAAAATGAATATTTGCCCTAAATGAAGGAAAACCTTGTTAAGACCTTGGACAAGGCTATAGCTGTATATACTTAATACATAGCTGATAACTTCTATAAGTTGGTTTCTGTAACTGACATGCAAAACACTCCACGAAAATTGAGATATGACTACACCCCCTTTTACTAATTCCCCACCCCTTTGGG
Organism: Leptodactylus fallax; assembly: GCA_947044405.1. NCBI lineage: Eukaryota > Metazoa > Chordata > Amphibia > Anura > Leptodactylidae > Leptodactylus > Leptodactylus fallax. The sequence continues at coordinate 1,520,091 of CAMRHE010000223.1, forward strand.
GTATGACACTTCCCTTTTGGTGACGTGGACACAAAATGTGCCAGTCATACCCCTTTTACTTAATGTGCCCAGGACATAAAGTGTCTGTGTCACATACAATATGACATGAGATTTGCCCACTCTTCGAGGATGCTGGGAGGTCGCCCATTTTTGTGGGAACCTCACGGACGTTTCAGGAGAATTGGTAAGAATGATTGAGTGTAATGTGGTAAGTTCAAGGTATCTGATCAGAAAGTGACATCAGTTACCAGTAATACAAACACGGCTTCTTCCTGTGTTTTTGGACACATTTTAAAAACCTGGACAGTATGGACAACTGTCAAATAAAGTATAAAATGATAGAAGTTTAGAAGCTAAATTGTGACTTTCATCAGATGGCAATCCCTTTACTCTCATATATTACAGCAGTCATGGTAGAACATGGAAGAACATTATGGGAAGGTATAAGAAGTTAGTGTTAGGCCTCATGTCCATGGAGGAGGCTGGCATGTGAGTCCCCTGCAACGTCATACTAGTAACCACAGGAACTTTGTGTACATATGTAGCCAGGGTCGGACTGGCCCATCGGTGGCCCGGTGAATCCCCCCGGTGGGCCCCATGCCTTTAGGGGGCACTACCAGACCTCCACTGCCATTTTTTTTTTATAGGCAGTGGAGGTGCGGTAAGGCCCCCATTCACTTTGCTCTCCCCGCTCCAGGCAAGGGCTCACTGTGCGTAGCACATCACGTCGCGATGACGTAATGTGCGACGCACAGGGTCCAGGCTGCTGCGGGAAGAGGACAGGCCATGAGCAGGAGCGAGGTGAGGTAAGTGATGTTGCCAGGTTCTCCCGGGTTTTGCGATCCGGTTTTAATAACACATGACGTCATACCAGTGCGCCCGGAGCAAGAAGGAGCGGGACCGGGGAGCAGACAGGTAAGTAATTACCCCAAACTGCTATAGGGGGGACCAGTGAAAGGGCTACTGTATGGGCCATATAGTGGCCCCTTCACTATCCCCCCCATATAGTGGCCCCTGCACTATTCTCCCCCCCTATAGTGGCCCCTGCACTATTCTCCCCCCCCATAGTGGCCCCTGCACTTTTCTCTCCCCCCTATAGTGTCCCCTGCACTATTTCCCCCCCCCATAGTGGCCCCTGCACTATTGTCCCCCCCTATAGTGGCCCCAACACTATTCTCCCCTCCCTATAGTGGCCCCTGCACTATTCTCCAACCCCATAGTGGCCCCTGCACTATTCTATCCCCACCTATAGTGGCCCCTGCACTATTCTCTCCCCCCTATAGTGGCCCCTGCACTATTCTATCCCCACCTATAGTGGCCCCTGCACTATTCTCTCCCCCCTATAGTGGCCCCTGCACTATTCTCTCCCCCCCTATAGTGGCCCCTGCACTATTCTATCCCCACCTATAGTGGCCCCTGCACTATTCTCCCCTCCCTATAGTGGCCCCTGCACTATTCTCCCCCCCCCCCCATAGTGGCCCCTGCACTATTCTATCCCCACCTATAGTGGCCCCTGCACTATTCTCTCCCCCCCCTATAGTGGCCCCTGCACTATTCTCTCCCCCCCTATAGTGGCCCCTGCACTGTTCTCTCCCCCCCTAGAGTGGCCCCTGCACTATTTCCCCCCCTATTGTGGCTCCTGCACTATTCCCCCCCCCCTATAGTGGCCCCTGCACTATTTCCTCCCCCCATAGTGGCCCATGTACTATTTTCCCCCCTATAGTGGCCCCTGCACTATTCTCCCCCCTATAGTGGCCCCTGAACTATTCTCCCCCCATAGTGGCCCCTGCACTATTCTCTCCCCCCCATAGTGGCCCCTGCACTATTCCCCCCCCATAGTGGCCCCTGCACTATTTTTCCCCCATAGTGTCCCATGCACTATTTTCCCCCCTATAGTGTCCCATGCACTATTTTCCCCCCTTATAGTGTCCCCTGCACTATTTTTCTCCCTCTATAGTGGCCCCTGCACTATCCCCCCCCCTCATAGTGGCACATGCACTATTTTCCACCCCTATAGTGGTCCCTGCACTATTTTCCCCCCCTATAGTGACCCCTGCACTATTTTTCTCCTTCTATAGTGGCCCCTGCACTATTTTTCTCCCTCTATAGTGGCCCCTTCACTATTCCCCCCTCATACAGTGGCCCCTGCACTATTCTCCCCCCTATAGTGGCCCCTGCACTATTCTCCCCCCCCCCCCCATACAGTTGCCCCTTCACTATTCTCCCCCCCCCATACAGTGGACCCTTCACTGGTCCCCGATACTGTATAGGGACCATTGATGGGGCCATTATATTGGGGGGGGCAGTCATGGAGGCTAATATCCTGGGGGACATTAAAGGGGTTATATCCAGGATAACTTTTTTTTTTTTAATTAGGCCGGGGCAAGTGAAAAAAAAAAATCCAAAACTTACTCTTCTGTGCCCATTGTCTCCCAGCGCGGTTCGGTCCTGCAGCTCTATTGTTTTCTTCCCACTGAATATGACTACCTGTGCCAGTGAGGACTTCCGGCAAAAGAAAACAGCGGATCTGCAGGACCGGACCCTGCTGGGAAGACACCGGAGCACAGGGGACAGGTGAGTAGGTTTTTTTTTTTTTTTTTTTTTTGGGGGGGGTGTTTTTTCACCTCCCCCAGACTAATAATAAAATAAATAAATAAAAAAATTATGCTGGACAACCTCTTTAAAGTGTGAGGCATTAGGGTGTATATTAAAGGGGTTGTCCAGTCAGAATTTTTTATGATTTATCCTCAGGGCCGACCCCGGACTGATCAGCTGCCACTTCTGGCGCTCGTCCTGTACACAATATGGGGCCGGAGGCAGAAAGCTCTGTGTGCTGTATATTAGCTGGGCACCTTCACTGCAGCTCAGCACATATTGAAGTCAGAGGGAGGTGAGCTGCAGTGAAGGTGTCGTGGCTACTATACAGCGGATGGAGCTTTCTGCTTCCAGCCCTGTATTGTGTACAGAACTGGAGCCAGAAGTGGCTCCGTACAGCTGATTGGTCCGGAGTTGCCCCCCACAGATCAGGTAAACCTAGACTACCCCATTAATATGCCCCACACAGTTTAATGTACCCCCCACTGGATGTTAGCCTCCATCACTGCCCCCACACAATATCATGGCCCCATCACTGTTCCCCATACAGTATGGGAGACCAGTGCAGACACCACTGTATTGGGGGCCATTAAAAAAATTTGGAGGTGTAAAAATAAAAAAAAAAAAAAAAAAGTATACTCACCTGTCCCCAGCACCCTGTTGTCCCCCGCCTGTATCTGTTTGGTCTCATGGCGGTTCCTCATTTCTAGAAATCCTGTACCTAATTGGTCTTAATGGTCACATGAGACACCGGCACGAGACTGAATGGACACTGGCAGTATGATTTTTTTTATTTATCTTTTTTTTTTTTTTTTAATTTTACACCTCCTGCTCGCCACATGGGTTGCCCCAATTCCTGAACAACCTCTTTAAAGGATTTATCCTTCTTTCTAATATTGATTGTCCTTAGGATAGGCCATCTATATTACATCTGCAGGGGTACAACAGCCAGGACCTCTGCAGATCAGCTATTCCAGGACAATGCGGCTACAGGTAATGGTAACAATTCTAGGAGGCACTGTTCACTTGCCATACAGAGTGCAGCTTAGTTTAGTTTAGGTAGTGCAGTGTTGCACATCGTATGGCGGGTGAGCAGCATGGCTCCTGACATGTTATTTCCTTTAATCGCCCTGTCTCGGTACCGCTGATCTGCAGTGGTCCTGGCGGTGGGCCCCTAGAAACAATTCCACTGGTGGGCCCTAGACATCCCAGTCCGACACTGTATGTAGCAGAACTTTTTGTTGGATTCCATATACAATCAAAAGCATATGGAGGTGCAACAGGGCCTAATACATATCTATGGGCCCCATAGACATCTGTACCCTTTTACAGCTGGGTCTAGAGCTGTAATACACCAATGTGCACGAGGCCTTATTCTTTTTACATCTACAGATGTACATGACAGACACTTTAAGCGTCAGTCATCCATGTTTCATGTCTGAGAGCATCTTTACACATCCCTAGTAGTCCCTGAGTGTGTTTGTGCAGTTTTTCTCTCTATAAGAGCTGACATGTACACACTTCAGCTATGTCAGATCTTTAATTTATTCTCTATTTTGTTCCTCATCCTGTATCATCCTGCCTATGGTTGAGGTTGTCAGCAATAACTTTTAATAGCAATGAACAGCCGCCAAATGGTTGCTATGGCGCCTGGATCTAAGTAATCTGATGGACTGTGAAGTGTTAATTATTCCCCGGTGACCAAACCTGCTTAAAGCCGTCATAAATTTCCCTGAATTATACCAAATGCAGGACATTCTTTATGGCTAGGTAGTGTGGAGGACATTTATATGGATCTACATGCTGTGCTAAGCAGATGTGTCTGTAGTAGCCCTACACTGTGAACATTACGGTCTACACACCCACAACGCCTAATATTAGATTGTTTGGTGAAAAATAGCCCGTACCAAGAGATAACTGTGGTTACTGGGGCTGAAAATACAGGCCTGCTTCTTTATGTTGTCTTTCCTCAATGTTACATACTGTTTACATGAAATTTATGATACTTATATGATGCGAGCAGAAATGTAATTTAAAAAGGACCTACCAAATTTACTTTACATATAGTGGAATCGATAGTAAATTAAAATGAAATATGATTTTCCTAAATGTTGTGCACCGCACTGGTTCTCTTTATACTGGAGCCCATGGTTTATGAACACATTAAGGCCAACCATGGACTTTAGATTTTGGATGGCCCTCATGTAGCTATTCGATTGATGATGCGATCATTTGTACATAGGATCCCACCATCACCATTAACAAATAACCTACCTGATCAGAGAGCAGTTTAGTTGCTACAAAAGTGCATAGTGAGTCTGCGTAGGTTGACTGTTTGCTGCATCTACATGGCAGATTGCTGTCCATTCATTGGCCAAAATGGTGAAATTGGACATTTCTGCTGATGGAAATCTAATGAGTATGGTCACCATGACACTCACCATTCAAGATCTGTGGAAATCTGAATGACAATTCCTTAAGGGGGTTGTCCACTTTAAGACCAATATTGAGAGACAAATGTTATTGTTTGTAAAATAAAAAGTTGTACAATTTTCCAATATACTTTCTATATCAATTCCTCACAGTTTTCTAGATCTCTGCTTGCCGTCATTCATTCTGCTTACTTTCAATGTATAAAAATCAGTCCATGGTCATGTGATATACAGTCCATGGTCATGTGATGGACAAACAGGTGAACAACTTGTTACAAGACAGATGTCTGATTACTGTGATGTAACTATGACGATCTGTGCACCTGTGTTCATCACATGAGCATGGACTGTATATCACATGACCATGGACTGTACATCACATGACCATGGACTGATTTTTATCCACTAGAAGTAAACAGAATGAATGAAAGCGAGTAGAGATCTAGAAAACTGTGAGGAATTGATACAGAGAGTATAATGGAAAATTGTACAACAAAAATTTTTATTACACAAACAATAACATTTCTCTCTTGATATTGGTCTGAAACTGTACAACCCCTTTAAGTGTATTCTAATGAATGCAGTTAAAAGGGCTGTTTGATCTGCGCAACTCCTTCTAAGTATGAAGATGAGGCTGCTCATGCAATCAAGTGATCTGTCTTTGCTTTCCAGTCCTGTTTTCGCCCTTGAATACTACACTTCTGCTCATTTTCCCTGTATCTACCACTGTAGGAATAATGTAGTATTACATGGTGCCAGAAAAGTCATAACCACATTGGGGGAATTTTTCAATACCGGTGTTTGGTACTCCAGTCTTGATAATCTTTGTGCCACCAGAGGATACACCTTATTTTGAAAACAATGGGAGGCAGAATAAGGGCGGAATCTGACACAGATTAAGGGGCAGAATCCACCCCCAAAACTGTAGAAAATTACTCCGTGTGAACTTACCCTAAGGCTCACCCTCTTCTACCTGCAGTGGATCTGCAATTTGCTCTGCCATGGATACACATGCTGTTTAGGCCCATTCACAGGGGCTAATCCATATGTGACTACCCACTGCGATTTCCATTTCGAAACAGACTTAAGAACTGATATTAATTCTTTTTCCCCCACAGTGTAGATTTCAGTACCACTGGCACCATATGAATTGTATCATAGATTCCCATTGAAAACAATATGTGGCGGAATGCACACTGTGTGAACATGCTCTAATGGTTGTTCTGTTAGACTCAGAAATGACTGAGTAGAATATTAAAACTTTTCTCAAGAGGAAAACTCAGGGGCTTATATTTCCAGTTATTTTCTTTATTTCAGGACACAATGTTCGTTAATGTAAAGTATTACACTCTGTATCCTGCGCTGCTGGATACGTCAGGAACCTCACATTTTACACCTCTTACAATATATATGAATAATGCAAAATGCCTTTGTTATACTGGATCACCCACATTTTAGGTTTATTGACCTTGTAAGAGACATAAGAGCAATTCAACTGCTTGTATATTTCTTCCTTTAACAGAGATTTACGGAGCGGCAATTGGCAGTACAAGACGAAACGTAGAAATGCCAATTATTTAATTAATTACTAGGAAGCACTTGCTGGAGTGAAATTCTAGACTTGCCTGTTATTTGCAGTTTGGCAGAGAATTACTGCTTAAGTAAAGCCATGACACAAACAAACTAATTATAATATGAAATCACCCATAGACAGTGATTAATAAGCAGACGTGTGACATCATCACTTAATAGAATGCCGCTCATGAGTCACAGAGTGTATGCTAACCAGAAATAATGGTCAGAAGGCTTCTTACAATTATCTTGGGCTCAACAATACAATGAGAGTAAAAAATTCAATTAAAAATAAGAATTTGTCCAGAAGATGTCCTGTTATTAAACTGTATGACAAAAAATAATGCAAAATATGGCAAATATGGAATTCCAAATATAAACACAATCCTCCACTTATCAACTAATATCAACAAAGTTTTACCTTCAAAAATGTCATATACAACATCTATGAACAAAATATATTACTATGTATAGGGGATAACTATCTATCTATATAGGGTAATTTCATGATTGATGGGGATCTGTCCACTGGGACTCCCACCGATACAGAAAACGGGTATCCAGTCCTCCTGTCCCCATAGAGTGGCAGGCCAAGCATGATCCCTGCTGCTACATTCATTATCTATGGGAGCACTATAGATAGCCGAGCGTTTGGCTAACTCTGATGCTCCCATAGAGAATGAATGGAGTGGCAGGACAGGAGCACCAGACCACCATTCCTGGGATCAGTGGGGATCCCAGCAGTCATTCCAAAGGATCTGTGAACATACCCCAAGGAAGACAGCCCAAAATAAAATGTTGACACTAAGACTGCTACTATAACTTTATAACTTTTCAATCTTGCGAGTTTGCAGTGGGATATCCATAGCAGACATCACGAGGCAAAAACAGCTGCAGTCAGCAGGTTTGTGCTGTGGGTTTCTCAGATGGTTTCCTGTGTGACTAGCCTGGGTTTTAAGCTATGCATTGCAATCCACGACCGGACACACAGCAATAATTTTATGCAGTGTGGATTCCCCGGTTAACCCACTGTGAACTGCAGCATGTGGCCTTAGTCTTAGGCCTTCTTCACACGACAGTGTCATTTTTCACAGACCTAAGATCCATAAAAAACAGCCATGTCAGTCCGTTGAAGCCCATTGAAGGGGCTTATTCACATGCCAGTCAATAACAGTAATGTGGTGCCTGTTTTGTCCATGTTTTCGCTGTATATACTGGCCTGAACTTCATGCTGGGAGTGGGACTCCTACCATCATAGTTATCACAGAAGAAACTCAGTCATGTGAATCTAGGGTTAGTCTGCAGCTTTATACTAGAAACTAGTGCTGGAGTATCAGAATTTTTGGATTATCAAATTCTGATCTAAATTTACTATAATATTATAAATATTATGATTTCTTCTTAGTTCACGAATATTTCAAGAAATACAAAAAATATACTGACTAGGTTCACACCTGCGTTTGGGTTTCCGTTCGGGGGTCCGCTTGGGGACCCCCGGAAGGAAACCTAATCCGCTTAAAAAAGCAGTTACACACGGAAACTCCATAGACTATAATGGGGTCCGCTGAGTTTACGCCTGAAAAGGGCGAAAAATGCAGAGAGAAAAGCGTTGCATGCAGCGCTTTTCTCTCCGAATTTTTTAAACGGGCTCCGCATTTTTTAAAGAGGATCTTTCATGCCCTCAGGCACATGCGGTTTTACATACCGCTAGAAAGCCGACAGCGTGCTGAATTCAGCGCAATGCCGGCATGTGCCCCGGGGCTGGAGATATCGGCGGTGTAATTTTCACAGTTTACTGTCAGAAAGGCGTTCCTGACAGTCTAGCTGCGCTGTGAGGAACGCCCTCCCTGACAGTTGTCGTTCATAGACTTGTACTGAGGGGGCGTTCCTCACAGCTGAGCGTCATCGCCGGCCAGTAAGGAACGCCCCCTCTGACAGTACAGCGGTATAGACGAGTAAAGAGAGAGGGGGCGTTCCTTACAGCCCAGCGATGACGCTCAGCTGTGAGTAACGCCCTTCTGACAGTAAACCGTGAAACTTACACTGCCGATATCTCCAGCCCCGGGGCACATACCGGGAAAGCCGGCAGTGCGCTGAATTCAGCGCGCTGTCGGCTTTCTAGCGGTATGTAAAACCGCATGTGCCTGAGGACATGAAAGGTCCTCTTTAAACGCATTTTTTAAACGGGACGGAAACTCCGAACATGTACCAGGCGCAGATGTGAACCTAGCCTAAAACTGTACTTTTCATAGTGCTTTTTACACAGATTGTAAAACTGGTCATACACAGGAGATATTTATCTGCAGATCATTGGCAGATCCAGCTTATTTTAGTAGCATTTACTTTTGTTCTTATGTCAAATAACAGACATCAGATTCTCTGCAGAATTCACCAAATTTAGCTGGATTCTCCAAAGGTCTGCAGATAAGTATTTTATGTGTATGGCCAGCTTAAAGAGGATCTTTCTTGTCCTTGGAGATGGGCGGTATTATATACCGCTAGAAAGCTGACAGTGCTAGGCCCGCCCTTCTGACAGTGGAGGTATATCGGTGCCAAAACTAATGGCACCAATATCTCCAGCACCCGGGCACATACCGGAAAAGCGCTGCATTCAGCGCACTGTCAGCTTTCTAGCGGAATATAATACCGCTCATCTCAGAGGACATTAAAGATCCTCTTTAATTCTATCCATTCCCTTTGTATGTGCTTCAGTCACTTATTTATATGTATGAAAAATGGAAAACAGATTAATATGATTATTATTATTAGTTGTATTACTATTATTAACAATAGGGTTGATTTAGTATAAAAGTTACAGTAAATGCCACCCAATATTTCTAATGAGAAACAGTAGCATCAACCAAACCCGGCTGAGCCCCTTCCTTTCCCGGTACTGAAAACTCTGGCCTGTCCTCGAAAATGTAGACTATAACTAGTGTACAGAGGCAAGAACAAAAGATAAATTTGATAATTCTGTGAAAGATATATCATTGTTTAGGCAGGTTCTGACCAGAGAAGTCATATCAAAAATTAAAGAAAAAAAAAACAAAAGAAAAAAAATGTCTTACCATTTATTACTAAAATTCTTTAATAATCAATGATTTGTCAAAAACTATAATGGTCCTCATATCATGTGGTACTTGTCATCGCCCCATGCCTTTGTATCATAAGGAGCCGCTACACAGGATATTATTTTCCAAAATAATCTTTCTTTAATGGTTGTATTGTTATATTTAGGGCAATTGACATAGGTAGTGTCAGAGTTAAAAATACAATAAGACAATATTTATCAATCTACCTCAGAAACTAAGTCCTCCTCTCATGGACTGACAAAAGAGTTCCCCCGTCAGCTCAAGGAAGGCAGAGTGAGACCAGGGCCCACTTACCTAAGATTTGCATTCCTTCAACCAAAAAGGCACCTCTACCACCGTTCAGTCCAGAAAAGGTGAGACCTTAGTATCCCGGACGAGCCCCCACCATGTCAGAGTTAAAAATAACCCCAGGTAGATTAGGTAAATAAGTCAGGTAGAACCTGGTACCGGCAATAAGACAGAGACGACACAGATTTGTCAGTAACTGCCAGAGATCTCTTGTGGGAGGATCACTGGTCGTTTATTTTATAGAGTATTAAGCAAAAGTAACAATCAATCATATTACGTAAATTAGGGATGGTTTATTGGCATAAAAATATGGGACTTTTCACAATTTCTGGGAATTCATCTCAAATTATATTTAACCCATGTCACACAATAGTTCTAATGTTACCAAACAATGATGGATGAAGTAATCTTGACTCCCTCGCATCCTTCACCCATATCTTGCGACATATCTGGTCAGACTGTCTACACAAAAGTTGGAAGTACAAGTTGTTTACGGTGTATAAAAATGAGAATATGCACAAAAAATGGTAAAAACAGGGAGAGGTCATCATGGCTGATATGAAATACAAAGTCTTGAGACATTGGTTCATAATGCATGAGTATATATGTATGGCTATATGAGGTTACAATGTAGGATATATAAGATTAGCTATAGGATTACTCTAACAGTAATATGTTTCTTTCTGTGTATATGTGGCATTAATTATTGTAGTATGATGTAAGTATCATTTATTTTTATTGAATTCTGAGTAAATGTTACTGTTTTGCGATTTAGGATTTCTACTTCACATATTATAAATTCTTTTGCATATAAAAAAAATGGTTGGCATCTTGGAATTTGATAATGATATACAGAGTGTCTGTCCTAATTGAGTGATGTCATGATATGGTCATGTGACTACCGCAACCAATCACTGGATGGAGCAATGATCTGTCAACAGCACTGAGGTTACCACTATAGTCAGTGATTGACTGAGAGGGACCAAAAAGTGTAGAGAGCATTGAGGGATTGGGAAGGATTAAAACAGGAGCGCAGGGAATCACTCAGGTGAGTACCACTTCTTTTATTATTTTATAACTATATAAACAGTTTAAAAAAAATACATGATTAGACAACCATTTTAATCCTAAAAAGAGTTCCTTTCGGCCCGCTAGAGGGAACAATCCTGACAACTTTTACTACAGTTATTTACTACAGTTATTTTACTACAGTAATTTAAAGAGGACGTTTCACCACACCAGACAGGTCTGGCTTCATGAATTCTTACATTACCCACAAAATAACAATTCTGGAGCATCTTTTCTTAAAATTCTGAGCTGCGATGTTCCTCTGTTATACCTCCTACAAATGTATAAATAAATAAGCAACAGTGTGTCACCCTACTCCATGTCAAAAGGGTGCGTCCTGTCACACTCTGACACTGGCAGCACTGATTGGACAGTGTGAGAGTGTAGGGACACACCCCCTACTGGTAACACCCACTTGTCAATTCATTCATTTTTTTTTTTTTGTAGAAATAACAGAGGAACTGCACAACATAGAGTTATAAGATAATATGGTCCTGAAATGTTATTTTATCGGGAACTTTACTATGTCATATTATCGGAAACTATATTTACTTAAATCGACGTCAGGAGAACAGACAGATTCTCTTTAACAAAGTGTTAAACTTGGAAAAATGAATATACTTTGCTAGAACTTAGCAAGAATAAGAAGATTTTTATGAGTAAATCATGTTTATAAAACATAATAATCCAATATGTTTAGCAATATAATCACCTCTATAACAACACGTCATCCAGCTCCAGCATGCCCTCTGGCAAAGCCATATCCTTCTATAATAACATTACATCAAATAAACCATCTCCTTATACCACCCTTCAGTGAATGAGTGCCTGGTAATAATTGAAACTCTTTATAGGGGGGTAACAAAGCATATCTCTTTCAACATAATGCTTTTTATTTCCGAGAATGTGATGGTGTGCCTTGTGAATATTATTAGAAGGCTTTGCAAATTGCAAATACCTTTGTTAATGCGGAGGAAAGTCTGGAAATATTGTCGCTGATCTTTCATGCCCTTTTGTATTCAAAGGATTTTAGCACTAGTATATTGAAGCATATCTGTCCTATTTGTATCTGCTACCCCCTGTTGTTTTTTGGGGTACATTCCTGAGTCACACAGTAGGAAGCAGCAACCAATAACATGCTGGCTTCCTCTGCCTTACAAAATATGGGGTAATTTTGATTTTTATAGAATAATTATCCTACTATATCTTAGAATGGAAGGGGTTTCTAGAAACAAATAATACATATTAGTACTGTATATTCCCTCAAATTCTTGAAAAAAAACCTAATGTTCATATTAAAAACATTAAAAAATATTTAATTTTGCATTAACTTTATCCAGAGGTAATTTATTGGCTTGTTTTGGCGACTGTCTAAGGTTTTGAGATAGAAAAGATGATGGGGCTTCTTTAATAAAGCGTTTTAGTGTCTAATTACATTGACTATATGAGCTTACAATTCAGTCGCTTATTAATTTCATAAGTGTACAATATGTTAAATCCATCTCGTATTATATTCCAGAATGACAGATTGATATTATTTTTATGGCTAGTGTCTTGTGGAAGTGGAAGAGTTAAATTATTCAGCATTCTGAAAAGTCTGTACACTGGCATCATGCTGAGTAGCCCTAGAGGTTACTGGCATCTGTCAAGGGCAGAAGGCACCAGTATTTGAGAACAGTAAGGCTGCAGAGGGCGGGTGGGGAAGGCTATTTTCAATAACTCTTCCAGTAGTGGCAGATGGACCTTTGCACTCAACTACAGCCTGGCTTTGCCGAAGAATGTTGAACTGGCAGAGCTGACCACGAGGCATGTGGCTAGAAACACAATGTTCTACTTGGCAAGGAAGAGGGTGGATGTGCTTAAGCTCCCAAGTCCATCTGGCCTTGGTGTGAAGCGACCATTTGCTACGGGTTTTGTTAATGTGTTTGCAGAAAACACCATAAAAAAGGCACATAAGAGAAGAAGGCTCACATAGTATCTATTGTGTATCACACATACTTACAATTATGGAATTACATAAATGGGCTTTTATCGATACAAATAGATACACTTCACATACATTACCTTCATAAAGCCACCATAGAACCAGGCCTGACTATTAGAACATTCCACCAAATAGCAGAGATATTGATATATTGTATACAATATAGTAAGCTTGTATTCTTCTTTTGTTATAAAATTGCAAAAATCAACAAAAATTTAATATTAACAAAAAAAATAAAATAGTGGTTTCAACAAGTGATTCACAATAGGAAACTTTTCAGATTGTATTGCATGCTCGTACATGCCATCCTCTTGCTACAATAACTCTAGGGTACAGTATGCAGCCATTGACAACTAGGCATTACCATTTAGGACACCACATAATCTGTTACTATCCAACCCATACTTGACTTTAATAAGGGAGTGGTAACATCCAGTTGTCAATTTATTCATAAAGAGTTCTATAAGGATGGTATACCTGGTGGTTCTGGATTGGTTCCAACTCTGGGTTACATGATTGGAACCAGCCCCCAGGTCACATTGCATTTTCCCTCCTCTCCTGTGTTCACAGGTATTTACCTGCTCTATGGGGGCTAATATATTACAGTAAAGCCAGCCCCGATAACACAAGCAACTAGTGGTGAACACAAGAGAGTATGGAGTAGGCGGAGGGCCCTGGGAATAGGGTGCTGGTAACATCCAGGGATCAGAATCAGTCTATTACAAAGACTCCCTGGTTGAACTCTTTAAGTTTCCAGGAGGAATAACAAAGGAACAGCACAATTCAGAATTGCTTCAGAACTGTTATTTCATGGGGCATACAAGTATTTAGGAACTTTCAGGAGTATTGATAGAGTTCCTTTAATAGTACTGATCTCATATATGGGGCAGAACGACTTTTTGAGACCCCTCAGGCACCAGGGTCTTGGTGCAACTGAGCCCACTGTATATAACTACACTACTGCATGTGACCATGGACTGTCTGTCCCTTGTTGATTTCAAGTGATTAAGTTGGTGTAGGCAAAAAACCTAACTGGTGACACGCCAATGGCCTAACCTGCCTTTTATTATTGGCACTGGTATAACATGGATCCATCATGGCACCACTTCATGCCCGCAGGATATGTGGAAGACATTCTCATCTGCCAAAGCTCTATGTTTTGTATAACCCATATTTTGTCTCTACCTCCCTATTTTGATAGTACAGATTTCCTACATCATTACCCCACAATGAGAATGGTGCGGATGGATGATATGGTTTGCTTCTCTTGCTGTGGTAAAGCTTGTACTTCAGTTTTTACTTCACGGTTTGACTGAAGTGAAGGGATAATATTCGCTACATGTCTGAAGTTTTTTGGGCTCCTAGAAAGTGGTGATCTGTAAACATCTCCATTTTCACCTCTTTTATGTTGCTTCTCCACTTTTATTATTTTATTTATAAGGAAAAATGTCTAGGAAAATCCATTCTTCAGAGAAATATCAATTACTTCTTTTACATCCTCAAAATATCTGCTTCTTGTCAGTGGATGGAGACTGAGAACCTGCACTGATGCTCCGCGGTGTCAGTAACCATATTCTTTTTTTTTTTTTACCTGTCTTTAGAACTTAGACTACATTCACACAGATGTCATAATTGGCCTTGTGATGGCTGTTTTTTTTAACAGTTATCACATGGCTGCATTAAAATCCATTCATGTGACTGATTCTTTGACGGTCTGCTTTCACGGACTGTCATAAAATAGGTCAGGTTCTACTTTTGTCCGCTTTCATGGATCCCTCAATACACTCAAATGTATGAGGGATCTGTGAAAACAGGCTCCCTCGGGTGCAAAATAACGTTCGTGTGATTCTTGCTTTAAGAAAATGTGTTGTAAGGAAATGACCTGTTGTTTAAATCACGTATTTATGTTTAACATATTTTTTAAAGAATTTTTGGTGATGTTGTTTTGAATTTTCCAAATTAATATCTATATTTGCAAAAGATCCCAAAAATCTTACAATTCCAATTTATGCCACTAAACCTTAAAACATTCTATGACTTTCTGTTTCCTATAGAAGTACCATGGTCCATAGACACAATTGTCTGGAGTAGACCCTACTTACTTGTAAGGAAAGTTTTCTAGGCATGCTCAGTGACAATGTGTGGTCATTGTGTAGAGGAGGAGTAGATAAGCTGTGAAATCCTCTATGGTGACTGGTGGATTCAGTGTCTTATCTATATATACATGATAGCTGTGATCATCAGTGTGCTGATAAGTGAGATGCTGCTGCTATCTCCTACAGAACAGAGGACGCCTCAGCATATGATATAGCCTAGTGGACAGTGTCAGAACTGCAGGATTTTTTTTCAATATAGATAATAACATAATAATACTCAATAATAAAACCTCACCAAAAATTCTTTACAAATATGTTTAACATAAAACTTAATTGAAAAAAAAATAGGTCATTATCTGCCGATACATCGCCTTTAATGTAGAAGTTTATTTATTTGAGAATAAAATAAGCCACAATAAGATCCACTAACAGTATCTAGTCTGCCTGTGGATGCTTTTCATGTAGCAAAAAAACAGTAAAAAGGTAATACATATATTACAAAGATGCTATACTTTAAATTTGCTGAATGAAAAGTTAATGTTATGGTGGCCATACATCTTTCCCATCCTCTTCTTGCATGTGTTCTTAATGGAAAGAAAAGAGTAAACCACTGCCAGACACCTCTAGACGTAGCACATCTCTTTTGAGAACCAAAAATTGTCCATCTTGAAATTCAACTTACTGAACCTGATTCCGTTTTTCTCCTACATCTGTTGAACCAACATTGGCTCAATGTTTAATACACATATGACAGTCACCAGTTCACCAAAATTGGTGGGTTCAGCTGACCTTAGAGTTTGGCCACCTTTAATGAAAAGTCAGTTCTACTCAGTTTTTTGGAGGGTTTTTCCAGGCTAACAAAAAAAAAAAAAAGAACACTGGTGGGGGAATGGGGGAATAAAATAAAAAAAGAAGGCATATTCACCTAGTCCTCTGTTCCTTTCACCAGTCCCAAACTGACCAGAAGTCAGAAGTGGAGAGGCTCAGTTACTGCTGTGGCCAATCACTAACCTCAGTGGTCTGGTCACATGTGCAGTGATGTCATCATTCCAGAACATGTAACCACTTGATAGTGATTGGCTGGACCAGTCATGGGAGCCTCACAAGTTCCAGTCTGGTTGGAACCAGTAGTGGAGGGAGCAGTGGTTGCAATGCTGGAAATGAACCCTGAGGCTGTGGTTGGGTAGAAGCGAGTATGCCTTCTTTTTTAATATCACACCTCCCCTATTTACACAACATAATGCTGAATCATTATTCTCCTTTATCCAAATAACAGAATGAAACATTCAAATACGTGAAAACTTCAGATTCTAGCTACTTTAGCTTTTTATCGACATACTGTATATAGTATTTTATAACATAATTTTATGCCTAAATGTGTGTTTTTGATTTTTAATAGGTTTATCCTTTTTGCTGACAGACTCCTTTGATCCCTGATCACCCGGCGAAAGCAACTGCGTGCCAAATATTGGCACTTAAGCACAGGAGGCACACACCCATAGAAAGGAGAATTTCATAAGTGTATTTTCCCATGTGCGTAATGTCTTCTCCACATGTGGTCTCTTATTTCACAAGTGACAGCTGTCACTAACATATATCTTAGACAGACAGCCTCAACATTTGCCCATATGTAACCAATTCTCAAAAAAGTATACAGTATATGTATTTAAATAACTTTCTGGAACATGCTAAGTACAGTATGTTAACATAATAACTGTACTGAGAAATCTTCCCCATTGTGTTTCATGTATTCTTTATGTGTAAAAACAGAGTGACAAAAATCTGAGTTTGTGTTTTCTCTGCTGTCCCCAGAGACTATGCAAAACTAATGGTCACTGCGTGCAACGTAAGCCAAGAATTAATAGGTTTTCTTCCTTTAGTTTTCCTGCCTCAATGATGTGAAAATAAGGCTTAGGTATAGAGGCCTATTCAGACTAACTATTTTCATATGCCAACCTAACGTAGTTGGACAGCACATGAACTGAACACTGACAAATAATTTACATGTTCAGCCTACCTAAGGGGTTAACAAGATAGCTCTCTGCTTCTCTGGTGCTTTGCGCGCTTGACCTGATCCAGTCACATCTCATCCCCAAAATCTCTGAAGTCATTACTCCTGCCCTAACCCATCTCTTCAACCTATCCCTAACCAATGGATCCTTCCCTTCCACCTTCAAACATGCTACCGTCACACCTATACTTAAGAAACCCTCCCTCATCCCGTCCTCTCCAGCCAACTATCTCCCCATCTCACTGCTCCTGTACGCTTCTAAATTGCTGGAGCAACACGTCCACTCTGAACTATCCTCCTATCTCTCATCCAATGTGCTCTTTGACAGACTACAGAGAGGGTTCAGACCCAATCAATCCCCAGAAACTGCCCTAACCAAGGTCACTAATGACCTTCTAACTGCCAAAGCCAAGTGTCACTACTCTGTCCTCCTCCTCCTCGACCATTCCCTCCTGTTAGAAACACTCTCATCCCTTGGCATCTCACACCTCGCCCTTTCCTGGATCTCCTCATACCTCAACAACCGCACATTCAGAGTCTCCCACTTGCACAGCACCTCCCCGCCACGCCTTCTTTCTGTAGGTGTCCCCCAAGGCTCCTTCCTAGGACCCCTCCTGTTATCCACAACCTGTCCCCTCCATATATCTTCGACCTAATCTCCCGCTACCTGCCCGCACGTAACCTCCGATCCTCCAAAGACCTCCTACTCCATTCTGCTCTTATCCGCTCTTCACACAATCGTCTCCAAGACTTCTCCTGTGCATCTCCCATACTCTGGAACTCATTACCAAGACACATAAGACTGACCCCCACAATCACAAGCTTCAAAAAGGCCCTGAAGACTCACCTATTCAGGAAGGCCTACAACCTCCAATAACACTACTGTCACCACACAACCATCTGTACAGCCTCTCCCCTCCTTCTGTCTCTATCCCTCTTCCCTCATAGATTGTAATCCCTTGCGGGCAGGGCCCTCTATCCCACTGTGTCAGTTGGTCACTGTTAGTATTATTTGTTTTGTATATTTTTTGTACCGTATGTAAACTGTCAAAATGTAAAGCACCATGGAATTAATGGTGCTATATAAATAAATAATAATAATAAAAAAGTTGGGTCAAAGAAGCACTTACACAACTTGCAGGTTAGTTTTCACCGGGCACTTTACTGAGGTAGTTGCAAGTTACAAAGAGTCTTCAAAGTACTTCTAAGCAGTACAAGACATACTTCTTCAGGGAGCGACTGAACTCTCAGGCCTATGGCTGCACTCAGCAGCGTTCCTTCTTAAACAGGAGTAACACTCAGCTAAAATGGGTCCCAATACACCAAGTTCACACTACTATCTCCACCCACTAGCTTTAAAGTAAAGTCCAGGATTCCCCAAAAGCTGCAGAAGAAGTTTCTTTTTAAGGGAGACCTTCCCACCACAGCATGGATTGTTTGAGAAATGGCACAGCCAATAGGCAAAATGTGGTTTCATACATTTTGGTGGAATCATCGTGCTGTCCCCCCATCCAGAAAATACTGGAGAAGAGAGCGGAACAAAGACTTAATAATTACTGTGACATCAAAAAACTTTGTAAAGTCACACAAGGCTGAGTTCACATCTGCACTGCGTGTCCGGTTGGTTGCAGATCTGTAAGAAATCCCAGAAGGATAGATATCCTGCAAGCCCAACTTTTTCATCTGTAGTTAAAGGGGTTCTCCTGGCAAAAATAGACAACATTTTTAAAGTATAAATAAGCTGGGGGCAGTGAAAAAAAAAAAATGCATACTCACCTGTACCCGTTGCTCCGGTGTCCTCCTGGTCCATCTGCTTCAGTGGGTCTCTTCCGGCGTTGTGCTGAAGCCGCTAAGGCCAATCAATGTTCGCCCACCATTAAATGAACGGTTTTTCCTTTCTTCTGGTCCTGCAACACACCAGAGGAACAGATTAACCCGACACATGAATATAGCATAACACCAACAGTGCATGTAAATACACATTGAGCACTTTACCACTGTATTGTACAGAACTGCAAAAAGTAAAGCGCATACAAAACACATGTATATAATACTGTACCATCCTGAGCAGAACTTACGTCAACTACAGGCTTAAAGGGGTTGTGCCATTACAGACAGCCATTACATTATCTCCATTATTTTAAGGCCCACATGGCGCAAGTGCAGTGCCATCTCTATGAGGCCACATAGTGGCAGTGAGTGAAGGGGACAGTTACAGTAATGCCACATGGTACAACCAGGGAGGTATGTAATTTTGCATTTGGAAAATATAGAGCAATAGCTCCGCTAAGTTTCTGACACTTATCCTCTATTTCCACAGGATAGGGGATAAGTGTCAGATGACTAGGGGTTCTACCACTGGTACTCCCAGCAATCAGTGGAACAGGTACCTCTAAACAAGTACCTGTAAAGCCTCCTTGTGAATAAAGCAGCAGTGACTGGTGCTCCATTCACTTCCATGGAGCTGCCAGAGATTGCAGTGCTGGAGATTGGTCAGACTTTTGGCAGAGGTGTTAAACGTATATAGTTTTATTATGTGTATTAACTGCTTGTCTTAAAGCGGGTTCTCAGCTATTTGAAGTCAAGGAATATTTAGTAAGATATTCCATAACTTCATCATCATCTATTTAGCATAGACTGTTGGGATCTATAGAGAGAACTGTACAGATTCAAGTGGCGGAATCTTACATCTCTTAAAACTGTATGGACCTAACGTGTTATTACATTAGCATTTATTAATGTAGTGTTAACATAAGTGATGCTAAGGCTGAATGTGCACGTGGAAAGTGAAGTCTGAGGAAACGCAAATGATTCCTCTGCCTGCCTGATATTAACCACTGAACGACCAGCTTTTTATGCACTTTCAGGACCATACACCTTTTTTTTCACTGTCACATTCCCAGAAAAATGACTTATGTTGTTTTCATGTGGAGTTGAGTATGAGGTCTTATTTTTGGCAAGACAAGCTGTAGTTTTTATTGCCCTATTTTGGGGTACATAAAATTTATTGATTGACTTTCATTGTTTTACAGGGGGAATGGGACAAAAACAACTATTCTGCATTATTTTGTGGTGCTGTTTAAATAATGTGTTGTACACTTTTCATGGGCCATTGCTAGAGATGAGCGAATCGATTCTGCAGAAGTGGAATTTGATCTGAATTTCAGGAAATCTTCGATTGTCCACGATTCCGGATTTCCTGATGCTTTGTGGTAACGAATATTTAGTAAGGACCTTTGTGACATCAGACGGTCACAAGATGTTCTCTAGTGATGTGATTGGGTAGGCGTGTCTTTGCTTGTTAGCAGATCCTTCCACATGATTAAAAGTTGTCTGTGCTGAAGAGAGAGAGAGAGAGAGAGATGACCGTGGCATCCAAGGGCTTCTGGCATTTTGCCTCCCATCTGGGCTCTCTGTAGCCCAGAAATGTTTATTCGCCGCAAAGTAATTCGGATCTAAGCGAATTTTTTTGGAACTTCGAATCGAACTTTTGAGAAATTCGCTCATCTCTAGTCATTGCCCATTTTAAAGAAATAAAATATTTTTAATGAAAAAAAATGCATTTTTATTTAAATTTTATTGATCCTAATTTAACTTTGTATTTTTCATTCCACTAGATAAGGGATCAGCAAGCTTTGGCACTCCAGCTACTGTGAAACTAGTATTGCCAGCATGCTTCATTCACTTCTATAGGAGTCCCAAGATGATTACTTGTATAATGCTTCAAAATACTTGGTATTTCAAAGCATAAGGCCTTATTCACATGCCAGTGACGTTTTTCTTTCCTTTTTTTATTTTTTTTTTTTACAGATCTAAGGTGCAGGAAAAAAGGCCATGCCAGTCCAGTGAAGTCCATTGAAGGGGCCTATTTTACATGGTAGACACTCATGGTTTGTAAAGCATCCATGTGACGACTGTTCCAAAAACGGCCATCACTTGACTGTTATTCTCGGCCATGTGAATAACCCTTTATTGCTTGTCAGTGTCATTCTAACAAGCAATCTAATATAGGCTTTTATCTGCAGGCCTTTGTTAGGTAACCAAGGGTTATCCCACTTTCATACTTCCCCCTGTCAAACTTCTTGGATGCAACAATAAGATAGGATAAGATAAGATAAGTTAAGATAAGATATTCCTTTAATAGTCCCACCATGGGGAAATTCAGCGTGTTACAGCAGCATAGATAATACAATACAATAATATAATATACAATATACAAAAGCTCCAAGGTAGAGGTATTACAGTGACAGTAGGTACAGATAAAAAGGTAAAAGTAAAAAAAGGTAGTAGAAGGGATATCACAACTTAAAGATATTTCAGATCTCTGTGTGTAATGATCTCCGCTTAGCTCGGTGTTGATTGTACAGCCTAACCGCAGCGGGGAGGAAAGAGTTCCGATAGCGCTCCTTCTCACACTTAGGGTGAAGCAGTCGGTCACTGACAGTACTGCGGAGCGCTATCACGGTCTCATGCATGGGATGGGACTTATTCTCCCACATGGAACTCACCACAGACAGTATCCTTCTGTCACCCACCACCTGCACTGGGTCCAGTGGGCTCCCCAGGACAGAGCTGGCCCTTCTAATCAGCTTGTCGAGTCTATTCCTGTCCTTGGTTGATTTACTGCTCCCCCAGCAGGCCACTCCGAAGAAGATGGCTGATGCCACTACAGAGTTGAAAAAGGCCCTTAGAAGTGCCCCCCGGATTCCAAAGGCTCTCAGCTTCCTAAGCAGGTAGAGCCTGCTGTGGCCCTTTCTGTACAGGACATCCATGTGATCTGTCCAGTCCAGCACACCCAGGTACTTATAGGTGTTGACTATCTCAATGCCCTACCCCTGGATGTTCACTGGGGAAGGGCATTAACCATGACATCTAAGGGGTTAAATACACAGAACTGGAGGTAACTCCATTCCCAGCAGTTGCAGTGGATTGTTGGCTATATATGCTCGCGGTATGGATAGAGCTCCTAAGCCATTGCTATCCACTACATTAGTGGATACAAAACACAATTAGGATGCAATAGAACGCCAAAATATGTAAAAAAGTTTTTAAGAAATCAGCCCCATAAATAATGCCCAGTTGGTGGGGGGGGGGGGCAGCACAATAGAAAGGCAGCATTTTATTGTACTGGAATTACAGGAACATTTTCCTAATACAATAAGCAGTGTATCTTCCATAGCATCAAAAGCTTTGCCTATTACAGGCATTACTGACTTCAGTATAGAAATATATCCCCCCTACAAATTAGTCCATTTTAATTTCTTAGGATTCCTATTTCCTTCTTGCTATAAATGAGAAAAAAATCATCAACAGATATATATTGAAGTAATTTGCCCTAAGCAAAATGCCTTTTATTTAAGTGTGCAAAAGGCTTGATATGTTTCATGTAAGAACACAAATATATCTGATGACAATATGAACCCTGTAGTATTTATTTTTAATGAGCGCCCCGCACTAAAGCCTCCATCTGCATATATCATTACATTAGCAGTATGTTGGAAAGATGTAATCATCTTGCCTATATCTCAAGAATGAAATGTTCTGTCTTAAGACACATCCTAAGTTATTATGTTGTGAACATAGTTGTACATCTGCCTCCAGTGATGGGAGACAAGGAAACGCTAATGGTTAATGTTGTTCATGAAAGGACCCTCAGGTCTGAAATTCGCTGCTTTAATTAGTTGCTTACACCAAACAAGCTGTGGATTTTAGCACTCCGGAGTGCCTCGCAGTCTTACTGCCGGATCCTGCCCGCTCAGCATTTTACCTTTCCTTGTTCCCCAGAAAGATATTACACCACGTTAATGATACGCCCCTGACCTGCTCTTACCTGATTGCCCTGACGAGGCAGAAATACAATATGTTCAAGTTCACCGTATGACAGACGTACACTATATAAATGCTTGTTTATAGCGGTTATTAATACATACCGGTTGTTTATGCTTATGGGGAGTTTCTAGGGGTGCACGATTTTACTTTAAACAGATTAAAAATAAATTCCAGATGTTATCAATGTTATCAGTTGAAATTAAAAAAAAAAATTTAACCACCTAACCAACATTTTTCTACCATTTATAAAAAAAATAAAATTCTGCAGCGTGTTCCTCTGACAAGTGCAGTGGCAAAAAAAAAAAAAAAAAAAATACCCTAAGGTCCCAGATAGCGAAATGCAATTAAAAAAACAATGCAGGAAAAAACATGGTAACTTTTGTCATTAATTTTCGCTTTTTCTTCTCCTATTAAATATATAGGGAAAACGCTCACAACTCCACAACTGACAGTAATATTCTACATTTTTTCAAAAACACACACGTTTTTGAAAAATCAGCTTTTCCTACCATGTGTGGATGAGATTAATGAAATCTCATTCACTTTGCTGAAACTGTGAAACAGAACATTTTTTTCCGCTTCGTTTCTGCAGTGGGGCCTTAGTCTTAGGTTAAGGTCTTGTTGACATGAATGGCAAAAATTGCCATGCAAAACAGCAGCAATACTTTAAATGCTGTGGGTTTAATACTCGCAGCACAGGTCACCTTACACTATGGGTTTTAGCTGCATCATGTTTATGATAACTGCTTAAATCTCATTCACAATGCTGCTACTGTAGATCACAGCAGGTTCACAGTGGCTAACCTTCTGCAAATATCACCTGTGTGTCCCCAGCCTTAGGAGTTGTTCACACTACCGCTGGTAACCATCAGTAGTGTCTGTTATTATTGTCCGTTACAAGATTTTAGCAACGGACACTAGCAGAACCGTCACAAATCTGTTAAAATTTCCATTCATTTCAATGGAATTTTGTCTTGTGTCCATTTCACACCAAATCCGTCACATGTCCATTATTTTTCGCGGACAAAAAATCTGACATGTAGGACTTTTGTTTTCAATATAAAAAAAAAACAGTTTCACGATGGAGGTCAAGCGTCTCTTATTTTTTAACATTAAAGTCTATGGGTAACCGACAGTACCGGACAGGTGTCCGTTATTACTGTCCGTTTTTTTTATGCACATGCCCCAACACTGTGAATCAATGTAAACTGGCAGATGATCGGCCAAAAATGGATCATTAGGCATAATACTCATTTTTGACCGAACACCGGATGAAAAGTTTGAAATGGTATTTTTCTAAGCGACAAAAGTCTAACATGTATGGCCAGCTTTAAATTATAAAACACTGACGACTTCTTCCCAGACAGTAACAGTGTAACATCAGTCAGCTAAAGCAACCATTTTTTATTAAATTTCACCCATTTCAATTCATTGTGATTGAAATTGTAAATTTTTATCTATCCGGTATTTATGGGCACGTTTCCTTTTTTTTCTGATGTCATTTAACATGTATGGCCCAGTCTGTATGATTGTAATGGACAAGATGGACTAAAAGCAAAACAGTTGTTCACCAGATCAACAGTCGTTCTGCCATCTTCCTACTTCTATCCAATGAGTATGAACATCTTTAGATCCACTATTGTTCATGGTTTGTTATTTGTAAATTTGCTTGAAAACATACAGTACAGTATCTTAGGTTGAATGGTCCATGAAACATACTTATGCATACTCTGCTGATAGCTGGGCTGACATAGTTCTTTGGGGATGTAATACAGGAGCTACTTAATAGAGAATCTAATCAGTATAGTCATACCTGCCAATGCCGCCATCATGCTTGGAGGTCCACTATCGGTCTCATACCAATGTATACAACCTGGACCATTTAACAACTCACAACACAAGGTAAAATGAAATGTATAGCCAAATCTACTACTAAGCTTTATGTCAATTGTGAGAAAAATCCAGAAATATAAAAACACTTCATTCAAAAATGAAAACTTGTCTCCTCAGCCGTGTAACTCACCCTCGCTATAATGAATTGTCATGACAGTAATAGGCAATGTGTATAAAGAAAGACGCACAGGGGTAACAAAGGAGCCATAGAAAGGAGCTAAAGGCAGGAGGGGACGCTAAAAATATCCACAATTTAATAGCCTGAAAATAAATGCTTTGATGGGCAACATTTAATTGCTGTTGATTCCTCGGCGGAGTCTAGAGCTAGTACATACCCTTCATATCACTTTTATTTTTATTCTAGAGTATCCGTCTTCTAATAATGGTTCTAACCTGTCTACATTTAACACTGTAAAGCTGATTTAAGGAAAATCTGTCACAGAAAGAGACCTTTTTTACAATGAGGACATTTATCAAATGCTCTAAGCTAGGGGGCGTCATAACACCCAATGACTAACTCCGCATAGGGAAATGTGTACTGTACATAAGCAGCGCATGTCTGGTACTGCAGCTCAGCCCAGTACAAGGCACCCCTCTGTAAGTCCAATGGCACCCCTACAATGCAAGGCCCCCAAGGCTGCCATGTTTGTGAGACTAAAACTGGCAATACACATTAAAAGAGCATCTGGCCAACAGCTGTTCCTCATGATCTCTTCTTCCCAAATATACATGCATGCTCAGTTCTCCATAGGGATCGGGAAGTAAGCTGCGGTCCGACACCTCCCGTGGAGGCTTCTCTCCCCAAGGAACAAGAGGGCATGGTTAAAATCAAACAGTCCATTTTTTTTTTCCTCCTGACAGCTAACTTCAGGTGAAATCTGGGACAATACCATATATGTTAGATGGTTGGCAAGTTTGGCTACCTCAGTAATCTAATGTGTATGGTCACCTTACAGAGGACCTTTCACCACAGCCACCAATTCAAGTTCTTAGCATTTGAAAATTCCAAGACAGATGGAATTTTCTCTCTAGCCCACACTGTTCATGAGCAACAACAGCAGGTAGTTTTGGTTCCTGATGTGCTATTTAAGCTCTGTAATGTCAGAAGGGTGGTGTTAGGCAGGGGGTGTGATTCAGAACTCCAACCAGTGGCAGCCAGTGTCAGAGCTCAGAATCACATCTCCTGCCTGACACCGCCCTCCTGACAGTACAGAGCCTATATAGTATCTCAAGTACCAAAAATAACAGCATTGATTGCTCAGGAACGGTGGGAGCTACAGAAAAAAAAACCAACTGCACCAAGATCAGTGGAACATTGTCTATTAATAGATGTAAAGAGCTGGAGGTGGTGAAAGGTCCACTTTAAAACATTAAGATAGGGTCAGTATAACACTGGCAAGTTTAATACAATGTAAAATGAAATCTCCAAGAAGAAAAAAACAAGATGGACCGCACATCCCAATCTTATACATTGATCTTGTACTTCTCAGCAAAATCTACAATACAGAACATGAGGTTCTTAGTATACATATTGATCAAGGTGTATAAGCCCACTAGCCACTTCACGGCGACCTCTTTATAGTGTATCCTTACTCTACTGGGTGCGGCACTGAACAGCGACCACCACACACCACCACAATACAGCTCCCACAGAGCGAGCGACCCAGCAGCCCAGAAACACCCCTGCCGCCAGGCTAAGCCCCCAGGCTCTGGGCCAAACCGCCCCATACAGAAATACTGCAGTGATCAAAAGATCAAGTACTCTAGTTTACTCTGGGAAAAAAAAACTAAGAATAATTGCTATAAAATTAATATGATGTTTATACCACATGACCATCATTTTAATAATAAAAAAGCCATAATTGCTGGCTTCTTAAATTAATAAAAAATAATCAGGAAGTCCTATGAACCTCAAAATAGTACCAATGACAATCAATCACACATAACGCTACACAAATGTAGAAATAAAACCATATGTGTGGATCTCCACTTCTGTTTGCTGCCTTAGTTTAAAAACTATTACACTACAATATTAATACGCAAATAAGTTCTAGATGGAAAAATGAAAATTCACTGTAGCACCACCTTTTGAACGGTAGTTCCCTATATATCAAAGCTTGGTTTTCTATGAAGCCTAGAGATGTCTGGGAATACAGCCAAACCAGAACATCTCTTCCTAAAGGAAGAGATACCCATCCAAAGACCGGGTTTAGCTGTATTCGTAAAAAACTAGGTTTCATTGAAAACCAAGTGTTGCTCTATAAGGAACTACCTTCCTAAAGGTGGCACTAGGGTGGCTTTCATTTTTCCATCTAGGGGAATTTATTTGGATATTCCTTTCCTAGTAGAGAATGTATGGTCTATAACACTCAACACACCACAAGGTGGCCTACGAACGAGAATTCTCCCTCTCAGGTCGCTACACCAGAGGTTCTCAAGGCGCAGTACTTTTACTACAGGGGGTAAAAAAAAAAAACACGGTTTCTCTCCCAAACGATCAAGCTGACTGCTGTCACAACCATCAAATGATCAAGACCATAAGTATCATAAAACTTACTGAATCCATTTTACTTACTGAAGATATGGAGGAGGAATCATAATGAGTAACATGACTATTATTAAAGATGCATGGGGAGAATCTGTATATAGAGGGAACTAATGGGGTATGTTTGAGCCAAAGCCAAGAGTGGACTGAGCAGAAGATAGAAGTATAAGAACTATATATATATATATATCCCATTTCTTTTGTAGACACTCTTGGCTTTGGCTCAAAAAAAACGCAGCAAAATCTGCAACAAAAAAAGCTTTGTTACGTGGAGCTTCAGCCTTAGGTCGGGGCCCCATGTGGTGTAAACACTGTGGTTTGGAACAAAATGCAGCGTTTCACAGTCACTGCAAAGTAGCGAATCTCATCCAAACATTGTGAAAAAATACACGCAGCGGACACGCTGCAATTTCTAAAACCGTTGTGGTTACGGAAACGCTGGTGATTTCCCTATAGGTATAATGGAAGCAGAAAGTCGCAGAGGAAACCCCTGCTGACTTTCTATGAAACGTGCGGCGGGAAAAACCGTGATGCATTACCGGCGTGGTTTTTCCCGCAGTACTTTTTTGCTGCAGCCCGTTACATGGGGTCTTAACCTCAAAGTATATTCTGAGAGTTATATATTGATGATCTGTCCTTAGGGTAAGTCATCCATATCCAATCGATGGAGGTCTGACACCCCACCGATCACCACAATGGGGTGAACGCTGCTTCTATCTCACAGACCATCAGTGTTATGCCTATTCATCACCTGGCCTGATTGACGCTTCATCCTATTCAAGTGAATAGGGATGAGCTGTAATACTAAGCACAGTCCCTAAGCAACATATATTAGAAATAATGATACATTTTTATTTATATAGCAACAACATATTCTGCAGCACTTTACATATGATAGGGTTCATATATAGACAAAATGAGACATTACAGAGTAATAAATCAATTCACACAATAAGAGTGAGAGCTTACAATCTATGAGGTGGATGTGGTGACACAAGAGGTAGCAGGGGCGGCATCGGAGGTAGCATTGCTTATACAATGGTCCAGCCATTTTTATGAGAATGTTACATTAATTACACAAATAAATAAATCTATATGAGCCGTGACCAGCCAGTGTCCCTTTATGTGCAGATCCAAAGTGCCTGCACCACACAGGGTTATATTCCGCTAAGACATCATGTCCTGTGAGATAATGTGGGGGAACATGAAAAGTAGAGGGTTAGTTTTAGGGAGAAGTGTTAAGATTAGGAAATGTGATAGGTCTGTCTGAAAAGATGTGACTTTAGGATGTGCTTGACACTGTAGAAGTTGAGCGTTAATCTGATTGTAGAGCATTCCAGAGAAGTGGTGCAACTCGTGAGAAGTCTTGGAGATGGGAATGGGAGTTTCTAATGATCACGTGGTCTCTTCAAAGAGTAAGTGTGGGGGTCCCGAGTGTCAAACCCCCATTGAGCTGATATTAAAAACCTATCCTAAAGATAGATCATCAGTATTTAACTCTCAGAATAACACCAGAGTGTACAGAGGTTTAATACATTTTGTGTTCATACATATTTGTCTATTCTTTATTATTATGATGCTTTATGCACATACTCATGGTCCTAAGTATCAGACAATAAAGTTGTCACACCCTTTAAACCAGCTTCTTTCCACTTCCCTAACATGACACGTCACTGGCAATGAGGGATGGAAACTTTCCATGATAGAAAATAACAAGAACTCCAAAACTGCCCCGTTACCCCTAGCAACGCGAGTCCTGCCGAGGCTTCTGACCTTCTGCCAGAGCAAGTCTCTCTGGGTAATGTAGTCTGTTCCGCTGGAATGTGCAGCCAGCTGATCCCTCCCTAAAACTACAACTCCCAGGTAGCAGCGGGCAAAGCTTTTGTTGTTGTGGGACAGCTGATTTCTGAGTGCGGGGGGTAAGAGGTTTTGTTCGTTCCTATGGGGGTGTTGTGTGCGGGTGTGCGGCATCCTGTATGAGGGCGGGCTGGGGTGTGCAGCCCAGAATGGGGCGACGTGATGTGCTGCGCTTCAGTGATGCGTGGAGCGGGGAGGCAAGTGCTGCGCAGCAAGTCTCCAGCTGCTGTACAGGCCTCGCACTGGCGGCTGCAGGAGGAGGACATGACCACTGGAGCAGAGCCTTGGAGTTTTCTCTGCACCATAAGTTTTACTAATAGACTCATGAGGGAGTTTAGAGTGATGCACTCACTTACAGAGCCCCTACCCCCTTGGTGTGCACCATCTAGCCCGCTTTCTTCCATAGTCAGTGGCACCCACCCAGCTTTTCTGTGCTCCTGAAAGGCAAGTTTGCCTAGATCTTCTCTTATACACCCCAGCTTCCATCACTGCATAGCTAACAGTTCACACTTGACTGAACAAGCCTATAAGGCTAGGGCTACATAGTAAATTTGGACTTGACTCACGATGCGTGACCAGAGATTGCCATGTCACCCAGCGATTCCTTCACTAATGTAAGTGAATGAAGGTGCATTGTGACCCAGATGGTGCTGTGACTGCAATTTATAGTCAGAAGAAGAAATGGCAGCGTTCAATCTTTTTGCAACTAGCTGCAGCCCCTCAAGGGTCCCAATGCGTCTCCATTCACTTACATTAGTGGAGAAGTCGTAGGGTGACACAATGATCTTTGGTCATGCAACATGGGTTAAGGCCAATGTCGTAGTGTAGCTCTAGCCTAAATCTGCACTACAATTGGCCACAGGTAGTGCTACACATTTTACCCTTTGCAAGGAGTCTGCACTAAAAATGCGCTAGCATAGAGTTGGCTAAAGCTGGGTGATAGCCACGGATCCTTGTACTGGCATGGCAGGGAGCGCTGCTGTGCAGGCGAAGTGTCAGAAACTTTACCTATTCATTCTTAGGATTGGTGAAGGTCCTAGAGGTGGGACCCCCACCAATCATAATATTACGGCATATCCTAGTGATCTGTCCTGGAATTCACTGATCGGAGTAAGCCTATGTGGATGAAACATTCTAGTGAATTTTAAGACCCAATAGAGCAAATGTTGCTGTCAGACATGTGTCCTAAGAGAAACATCTGTAACATACCCTGCAAGAATTAAGTTTCGCCATACACATTAGATGTATATTGTATGGCCCACCGATTATGGAAGGATCTGCTGGCCATCTATTGTCCCTGATGACATGTTAGGGAGAGTAGGGGTTGATGTTGGATTTTATATGCCCAACTCTTTTAATCTAGTTGACTAATAACAACCCCTATGCCTATTTAGTGTGCATATGTGTTGGGAGGAATAGTTGTTGGCTGAATGAGCGTTTGGCCATCAGCAGTCCTCACATCTACAGCCAGTCTTAAGGTAAGGAGATACACCACCAAAATCAGAAAGATTTTGCTGCATCACACCAGTAAGAGTCTCTTTGTGTCTACCACAGCTTTTATTATTTGCATTGCAAAGGTTTAAAGCTGCGGGTAGAACTTTCAGCAGTATTTGACATGCTGCTGGTTTAAAGGGGCTGTCCAAACCTATACATTGTTGGTCCATCCTTATTATAGCTCATCAGTATGAGATTAGTGGGGGTCCGACATCCAGCACCCATGTGATCAGCAGATATTTGCATATTACATAACTGGAAGAAATCAGCTCTCTGCATTGTGTAGTGCTGTGCCCTTCTTCACCAATGCAGCTCAGGTCCCATCTACTTGAACCCGCTAACCTGCTACGGTTACTCCTTCCGTGTCTCTAGCCATGATCAGTATCATCAACTCTCAGCACTCTTTTTTTAAGGGACTGCAGAGTTTCTGTAGGTGCTGCAACTTTTTCAGTGTTTATATTGCTCTAGCTACATGCAGTCTGCTTAGTAGCGGCAGTATAGGGTATTGCAGCTGGTTGCTATTCAAGTGAAATGTAGATGCAATACCCTGCAATGCCTCTACTAACTAGACTGCATGGATGTAGAGCAATGTAAACAATAAAGATGCTGCAGTAGAGCGCCATAGCCCTTTCAATCAGCTGGAGTGCCTGAGATTAACCCCCCCCCCCCCCCGAAAGGGTTTTTCTACTAATGCACTGAAGGCAAATTAAAAGTTTGCTGATAAATGGCGGGCCAGTTTATGCAACACCCTGTATAATTTATTATATGGCATCACTGTATATGATGAAAAGACCCTTTAGGGCTGTTGACACACAAGGCGAGTTCATGGCAGAGTTTCTGGTAGCTAACATTCTGCAATGTACAGTGTAGCAGATAGGATTGAAGCAAATCCCACAGCATGTCAATTATTGCTGCAGGTTCAGCCGTCGTTTCCTACCTTTGCAAATCAAAGTTTAGAAGGCAGGCCAGCCACCTAGAATCGTATCTGAAAGCAGTTGCAAAAACCAGCCGATGTCAGATGTTTTTGGCTGAGGCCGGGTCTGCTGTGGGATGTCCACTCTGGTGTCTTGTGTGTCTCTAACCTAAGTCATGTTTATGAAGACTTACTGAACCTGTTTTGTGCATTCTTTACATTGAGCAAACCTTCTAACACTTGTAAAATTTTAAATGAAATTCAGTGCACAAAAACAGAAGATAAGGGATATTCACCAACACACAATGGTCTTGATGCTTCCTGAGATGGAAGAGGATTTGCCAGATTCATGACAAGGCTTGCACCATCTGACTATTTTAGTCACAAGTGGCGTTTAAAAAAGCACAAACCAGTGGTTTGCAACTTTTTTAAGTGAAAATAGTGATTTTCATAAATCTGCACCATTGTCTGTTTCCTACCCAGTCTATACAGCTGAAGTACTGTATACTGCATATTAGACAATACAGCTTTTATCATTTTGCAGCGTTGAAAAAAAAATCTTGTCCAGGGTCACACCACCCAGTTTGGTTCAATTCCGGAACGGAGAATAAGTCTAAAATGTTATTAGTTCCTTATTTTGGCTAAAAAGATGTAACAACAATTTCCTTGTGTGTCCTTGGCCTTTAAGTGCTTTTTCCAATTATACTCTTTAATAGGACATGTCATAAAGTAATTCTTATGCGGGGTTGTGCGGCCTGCTCTCCATGGATGACTGGACTGAAACTTGTTTGTTCTTTGGATGAACATCATAAAACTATAGTGGAAAAACCTGTTTAATGCATTTGCGTGCCTCTGTTAAGTACTTTTGTACATCATCCTATACTAATGTGAATAGGCTGTGTAACCCATTAACACCTTGTTAACATCCATATTGTATGGATCCGTAGGCTTGTTGGTAATTGTGGGTTGGTAATCTATGGCCTGTGTGCTACAGCTGGCACATGAGACGTGTTGCCCTGGCACACTGATTGGTATTTCAGACTCAGGCTTTATTATTTTTGCACCTCTTTTAATACTTTTGAAGTTGCCCTTCTTCTTTGGCTGGCAGCCGCTGGATGGGCATGTAACTTAATGTGATCATCTGCGCATCCTCCATAGTAACACACTGGTCATTGGACCCTAGCCCAGACACAGTGGAGGAGTGATATGGTAAAATGCCCCTCTAGGTGCTGCTACCGTCCAGATCAGTGTATATATAAATATATATAAACTCTTATGTTGCATGACACACTGGGTACTTCCTCTTTGATATTTTTTTGATTGGAACACCGTACAAAAAATTTTGCTGTCCCCCTACTGTGAGCTATGATCTTATACTGTGCCTCCATGAAGGTAGCATTCTCCTAAGTAGGTAAGAAACCAGGGGTGTAGCTATAGGGGGTGCAGCGGTAGCAGTCACTACCAGCCCTGTTCCCTGAGGGCCCCAAAAGTCCCTCTGCCACATAAAATACATCACTATTCTAAATGATACATGGTAGGTAGGGGCCCCATTACAGATTCTGCATTGGGCCCAAGAGCTTCATGTTATGTCTCTGGAAAGAAAATCCCACCTTCATGAAGAAAATTAATATAAAAAATATAAAAGCCATATTAAAATTAAAGCCATAGTGAGATCCATCAGCAACAGCTAGCCTCCTTGTTGATAGTTTCCAGTCTTCAAAAAACTACTATTAGTGCAATGTCTAGTCTCCTCAACTACCGAGTGTCCTCATGCCACCACCTGGTACCCCATCCAAATAGACCAATTGAAGGACTACATGTAGAAAAACAACACAGAAGAGAAATGGTTGCGGTTTATTCCATATTATAATGGATATTAAGACTTATTGTGAAGAGTTGCGTCTCTCCATGTGCGATAATATAAGACTGTCTTAGAAGAGTCAGTAGGGTTTTTAGGGACCCACTCGCTCCTAGAATGTAGGTGACTGCACTAATTTCTTAGGCATAATAGCTACTTGGCATGGGGAATATGACGGGTTAATACTGAGTTTGAAGAGAGGAAAGGATGATTCATGACTTGGCAAACTTCATGTAAAATATGGAAACACGCTAAGCTTTGCCCACAATGAAATCCTGATTCATGTCCTTTGGTATTTGTGCAGAGTTTAATTGGGATTAAAAATATTAAAGTCAATTCATTATAAAGCTTACTTTGAGGATCCAGCGAAAACAGCTGTCAGAGGTGAGGGCACAGGCGCAGTAAAACAAAGCAACAGATTTAATTTCTCCCTGTGAGATCTGGGCGCCATCCAAGTAGCAGGCTCCCATTGGCATTGAGCGGAGATGCTTCCCTCTGAATACATGGCTCTATTAAGTTTTATAAAGAGACTCATGAACTATAAATTAAAGGGCCAGGCTCTGCTTACTGAATATTCCTGAGCATGTAACCAATGTTGGTGAATGGAGCTGCATATCATACCGATCTATGTTCTATCGGAGGCTTTATTCTTTCCATATGGAGCATGAAAACACAGATCTATAATATGGTTGTAAATTCACTGGAACAGCATGAAGTCAGTCCTTCTTGTGGCACAACTGCAACTAAAGGGTGCTTAGGGTTCGGCTGAAGGAGAAAGATATAGTTGTGTATATGGTATAACATGATGTCCATTAAAGGTAATCTAGTCAGTGGATAGATGATAACCACTATACGTGTGGGGTCAAACTGCTAGAAAACCCACCGATCACCAGGAAGGGGTTCGGTGTGTTCAATTGAATGCAGCAGTTCCAAATTCTGTGGGACTACAGAGTGCAGACTGGAATGGCAGCGCACATGCTTGACCACTGTTACATTCAAATGGGGTACATAGGATCCCCGTTTTGGCAATAAGTGGGGGTCCCAGAAATCAGATCTCAGCAGTTATCACCTACACTGTATCCATTGGATCAGTGATAATTTGCTATTACTTTTAAAGGGGTTACAAGATTACAGTTTATCCACAGGATAGATGATAAGTGTTTGATCGGTAGAAGTACAACATACCTCCCCTTCATGGTACCCATGCTTATCAGGAGAAGGATGTCCCATGGCGGTCCCAGTGGTCGGCCATCCACTGATCCACTGTGGATAGGTGATCAGTTGTAATCCGGGCACAACCCCTGTAAATCCTTCAGAGCAAGAGTGGGTCTTTGCAATGGATTTTTCCTCTAACAAATAGAGGAGAATACCAAGTCGGGATGACCCTCTTCCCTTCTGTGGCAGCCAAGGGTCCAAATAGGAATTATCCTGAACCAATGTTTTAATACTGACATAACATGGAACTGAACTTGGGCATGACAGCTCAAACTAGTGTAAATGAGGTCTTAACATTTACATTGCTCAAAATAACTTACTTTCTCCTGTTATTGATAACCTTTATCATGTATTAGACTGATGTAAGCATTATCCAGGACTTTAAAATTGATGGTATATCCTTAAAGGAGTTTTCCAGTCCCAAATCAAAGTTTCCTACTGATGACCTATCCACAGGATAGGTCAGCAGTATGTGATCTGTCGGGATCGGACACCTGGACCCTGAAAAGATCGTCTGTTCTGTGAACGGGCAGCGCTTCCAGCACCTTACCTATTCAAGTAATAGGAACGACACAGCAGCCCCATCCACTGCATAACGGTGGTTCCGGTGAATTGTAGAACAACTCCGGTTACATAAATAGGAGTGGTGCTGAATGTACTCGGAAGCTGCTAGAAACAGATGATCTGTGTGGGGTACGGGTGTCAGAACCTGACAGATCACATTCTGATGACGTATCCACAGGATAGGTCATCAGTATGAAAATTTGATTTGGGGCTGGTAAACCCCTTTAGGTCATAGAAAACCACATTAATGGACATTATATGAAAATAACAGTTTTATCTACTGTCACCCATAGACACAAGAAAGAGATCATCATGGAGGATTCTTCCTTATCTCAGGTGTCATGTGTCAGCTACTTAAATGTGGCCCAAACCTATGTGCCCAGTACCAAAGTGGAATGCCACTACACCCTGCCAGCCGGTATGAAGGGTTCTACCAGCGACTGGATCGGCATTTTTAAAGTAAGAAAATGGGCCTGTGGTTTGTAAGTGATTCTAATACTAGTTACCAAAATGTTCTGAACACCTAGGTCCCATCTGCTTAGCTTTCTCTTATCATATGTCTCTGGTTATTAAGCAATATGGCCACACTTTTACTTCCTAGAAAACTGTTTGATGTTACATTTCTAGTTCGGAAAGGTGAGATAAACTCTGGAGGCGATATTATCATGTAGCTTTTCCTAAAGCCTCTATGTATTAAGAAAAAAAAAATATTCATAAGGGATTTTTTTAAGAAGAGCCTAAGTGGATGTCTTCTACGTATATTTTAAGGGGAGATGCGTTTTATAAAATAAAAAGATAACTTGTGTCTTGTCTGCATAACAGGTGGGAGCTTCTTCTATACGGGACTATGAAACCTTTGTCTGGGCAGTGTCGTCTGAAGCACTTGCGAATGGATCAGAATCTCATTGCAGTGTTCAGTTTCAAGGTCAGAAATGCATGTCTTGGAAGTCAATGATTAAAGGTCCTATTACATTCGCTGATGCAGGATGAGAACGAACACTGATCGACGGTAAATATGTTGATCGGTACTCGTTCACATTGGCCTAATAGGGTGTCCTCACACAGTAAGTCCCAGCTGCCTCAGCGATGAGCAACATGTGGGGATGCTTTTTTCTACACCAATGATAATAACACTGATCAAAAATGCAGAACATGTGTGGCTCAAAAGTGTATGTAATAATGCAAATAGAACACAGATTTGTGATAGCAGCCTTAGACTACCCTTAGCTGAAGACTAATCAGCAGCGCAGTCACCTTGGTCAATTATTGGCCCGGAAATCTATCAATATAGTAAGCTATGAACACACTACAGAAGAGACTGCTTACCTTCCACCTATTAGGTTTAACAGTATCTCAATGGAGAAATCCAGAATCGGAAGATTTTTGATACTCATGACCAGTGGCGTAAGTAGGAATGACTGGGTCCCAAGGCGAACATTTGATATGAAGAATGGGAAGCACAGACGGCTGTGAGTAGGAACGGGGATCGGTAAGTAAATAGGGCCTGTTACCTGGTGGTGTTACACCCGCAGGTAACTGCCTACTAAAAAAATCAGGGGACTGCCAGGCCCCCTAATGTCTCGGGCCCTGTGGCAGCCGCTACCGCTGCTACCCCGGTATTTACGCCCCTGCTCTTGACCTGTCTACAAGATAGGAGATCAGTATCAGATGGGTCAGGCGACAACACCTGAGCCATGAAGCGATCTGCTGATTCGTCCGCCAAAAGCCATATACTAAGTATACAGTAGAAGCAGCCCAGCTCCTAGTCAAGTGTACAGTACAGTGTAGCGGAGGCAGCCCCACTCCCATTCACTTGAAAAGGAGCAGCGCTGCCTTTTGGCCATATACTTAGTATATGGCTTCTGGAGGCCACAACAGCTGATCGGTTTGGATGTTGGACCCCGACTGATCTGATCAGTATCAAAAATCTTCCGATCCTGCACAACCCCATATTCTCACAGCATCTAGTTTCCTCTACTTTCCCTTTGTCCTGCCATGCATGTCCTCCTCTCATTCCCACAGCACTGTGCTTGCTTAGTTAACATGCTGTACAAATACCCAAAGTTATCTTACTTCAGTATATTTATATGTACATTTACCCAGTAATACTAAAGCAGAATGTATGGGGGTGTCTGACTTTCTATGGCAGATTTCAGGGGGAAAGGAGGGTTGGGCATGTCAAATTTCAGGAGCAATGCAACATAACAATCCTGGAGTCACATTTCTTAGAGCTCTGCATTGTGCTGTTCCTCTGTTATTCCTCCTAGAAATGTATGGATACATTGACAGTTGGGTGTTTGCACATGTGGTGCGTCCCTACACAGTCTGACTCTGTCCAGTCAATGCTGCTAGTCTCACATCGTATAGGGACACACCCCTTTGACATAGGGAATGGTACCTTGCAGTTTACAGTGTATTAATTCATTGTTAGGAGGAATAACAAAGGAACGATACAACACAGAGTTCTGAGAAGAGATGTTCCAGAATTGTTATACGAGGAATGCAAGCATTTACTAAAATATACATGTCAGACAGGTGACTGTTCCTCTTTAAGCTGTTTCATGTCTTTTTACACAAGCATTTGTTATCCTGCAGCCTGTTATTTACCACGTCCTGGTGAGCAGCAGTACAATTTTCGCTATGTGGATCACCATGGAGTTGTGAAAGGAATCAGTGAACCTTTTGTGTTCAACATACCACGTCCCATAGAAGACTTGGTCACGCTGGAAGATGAGGAAGCGTCTTTAGACATGATCTTGGTTATTCCTAAAGCTACTTTCTTGCAGGTATTTTAATGTCTTAATTCTTTAACGTTCATTGAAAATAGAAGCTACCATATCTATGTGAACGTTCAGTTACATGGTACAGTTTTACTCGTCATATTACACATTGTCATCCTTGGTACCTGAAATTTAACATGTCCAACACTTATTTCTCCCAATGTCTGCCATAGGGGATATTCTGGACATATCCATACACATTAGTTGGTTGGCCAGTCCCACAGAAATCAGCAAAGGGCCACTAGCTGTAAATGTGCTCAAATCATGTTTTTATTATCTGCTTAGCATATCTATTTTATTGGATATGCTAAAAATGGATGGTAAGGTATCTATTACTATACTTTTCTTGTCACTTTTGTATATGATAAATAAAAAAATGACAGCAATATTTACATTTTGTATAACATTGAAGTCTATGTAAAATGGATACAGATTCCCATCCTTTGGCATCTTTTTGCATCCATATTTAGTGTATCCAATGAAACATATCCATGGTGGTGATAGAATAACATGATGTTAACATAGCCAGGATTAAAGTGAAAATATCTATCTATCTATTGTATCTATCTAACAATAAGACTCTGCCAGCATCTTAAGAAAAAGATGGAAGATCTTTAATGGAGACCAAAAAAACACCACATGTCGACCCACAAAGGGGTCTTTATCAAGTGCACTTGATAAAGACCCCTGAGTGCTTCCATTCATGGTGTTTTTTTTTTTTTTCTTGTCTCCGTTAAATATCTTCCGTCTTTTCCTCAGAATGCTGGCAGAGTTTTTTTGTTTTGTAAATTTTCCCCAAAAGGCTGGGGCTGTCACAACCTTCCTTTTGGATCTATCTATCTATCTATCTATCTATCTATCTATCTATCTATCGTTTAATTTACCATTTAATTTTTCTCAACAGCAACAGTTGGAGCTGTCCCAGCAGGAGAGGAATGATCTGATGAGAGTCAGACTTGCGCTGGAGGAGAATGTGGGTTCTCTCAAGAAAAACATCAAGGATCTTGAGGTTGCCCTGGAGACCTCAAATAACAAAAACACCATGCTCAACCACCAATATCAGGTATGCATGTCCGTCATCCAGTAACATACAGAGAAGCAGGTGTTTTATACCAAAGTTCCTCTTCTTTTACTTGATACTAAATGAACTAATATAAATTACCCTAAAAAGATATAAATAGTATGACAGGAGCATTATATTTGCAGTGATGTGAAACAGCAAATTCTCTTGCAAGCTCAACCAAGTGTGCATGTTTTTCCTTTACAGAGAAGCGGATAAGATGCTACAGACATCTATCCCACAAGGACAAAGCATTGGCTATGTTAAAATCCAACATGTTTGCTTCTTTTTTTCCCACAGCATCTACTAATGTGAAAGAGTATGTGGGTTCGGCCAACATTTATCTAATGTTTATGGCCATCTATATGAGCAGACCCATGTTTGTCTGACTTGTTGTCCACAATCTTAAGTATAGCAACAAAAGAAATGCTTTTTCTTGGTGTAGATCTTTAAGAAGGACACTTGCTAACATACCATTTCAATAATTTTACAGGATGTCATCTTGAGGGAACAGCAAGTAAGAGAAGAACGTGATGTACTGAACTGTAAGGAAAGTCAGCAGCGGGATAAAATTTTGAAGCTTGAGGGCGATATCCACATCATGAGCCTAAAACTGCTGGAAAAGGAGAAGGAGCTTGACATGTAAAACCTTGTTCTTTTCTAAGTCTGTCTTTGTCATATTTGTAGCCTTCAATGTAAAATTCTTATTTTCATTCTCGCAATTTTTTTCTGACAGAGGAATCAGAGAACTTGTGTCAATCTGTATTTTAGCAGGTTATAATACTCTAGTTATAGAGAAGTGTCTGCTGTTTATGAGCAACACACATGGTGCTGATGGGCCATAAGTCTGAGATTTTAGAGCGTACCATCGGTAACTGTGGCAATGACTCATTTATTAATATACAATATCTTTATAGCAGGCAGAGAGATGTTTTCCTGTCAGAGAGCTCCATATGCCCTTCATTGACATAGATAAATAATACGGTTCTCCCTGTATTCACCTCTATGGATAATTGGAAGTGAACTGTGTTACTGTATACATTGATCACAGTATTACGTGAGCTCCCCCTAATGGCGGGTATGGATAGCAAGAATTTTACCATTGAGCTCTATGTCTATGAAGGAAATTTGGAGATGTGCATCTGAAAAACAGAGCTCTTACTGCCAATAAGCATTATAAAGGGATAAATCTGTGCAGGATACCAAACCTAAAAAGAACATAGCAAAGGGGGCCTTCACTGTATGATATTATATTATTTAATTCTCCTATGCCTAATAGTATGGTATTATTAGAATTGCCTGTCTTGCTGTGTAAGTATTTTTAGAAGAATAAAAGAGCAGATTTAGGCACCTTGTATTCTGTTATGGATCAGGCTGTCTCGGTGCCAGATATGCTCAACATTTAATAGGTTGTCCACTATGTGTTGAGCAGTCAGACTGGTTTCTGCTTGGTTAGATTATAACAATATCTATATAGGAATGACTGCATCATTGTAGCTCAGAGAACCCATTGACTGCATTTAGTAGCAATGATATGTATACACAGTATGTAGACTTTAAGGGAGTCGTCTCACAAATCTAGTTTATCCTTAAATAAAAGCCTTACTGGTGCTTAAAAGGTCAATACTTTTAACAGACTTTTTGCAAAACAATAGTAGAAGCGAGTATAAGACTTAGCAATATTATTATCAGGGAAAGGGGTTCTTTCTCCTGTTATTAGGTTCCTTTCCTCCCTCCTCCTCCTCCTCCTCCCATTCCTTCATAAACTGTTAACTCACTGTTAAATCTGTCTTGGGCTATAACTACACAGAGGGTTCCGATTATATGCTGTCCATAGAGGTCTATGGAGAAACAAAAGGGAGGAGCTGAGTGAGGGAGAAGCACAGTCATGCTGCTGCAACTAATAGTAAACTTTCTATTACACCCCAGAGTTTTCTTCACATCAGTATTGTGCTATGCTTCTCTATATTGTTCTCCATGCTGCTACAGAGAGAGAAAGCAGAATTTGCTGTTTTCTTTTTCTCCATGTGCTGTTTATGGCAGACATCCTAGTAGATACCCACTAGCTCTCAGGGACAACTGAGAATTAGAGATGTAGTTTGCAGAGGGGAAAACTGCAAAAAAAAAAGAATACATGTCATACAATGATCAGAAGTAGTATTATTCCTCATGTACACACATGGCACGTTATCCTGAAAGGACACATATACATTAATTGAGCAGAATGTGTTCAGTTCCTCTTACCCCTGGCCATGAGCTATTATTTCTGAAGAAAGCCACACCTGGCTATACAGTTCTCCTGTAGTTGCCACCTTTCAAAATCCACAATAGCAGGAACTGGTCTTATGTAATGGCTTTATGTAGTGACTTACAGAGTGTGATCTCAAGCAGCCAATTTCCCCTCTGTGATGTCCATGTGCCTAATAAGAGTTATAGACCAGGGCTGTCCCATTAAGACTATCCCTTTAATTTTCATCACTGAGGCACATTGTGAACTGAAAATCTTGTACCAAGCTACACAGCTTATGTTTATTGTTATATGCTCTTCTTTGTTACTTAGGCTGGGGACAAGAAATGTGTCACTGGAAACAGAGAAGGATGAGCTAAAACAGCGTCTTACAGAGACAACATCAGAGTTGGAACGCTCCAAGGTGAGCTTCTTAGGATGTGTATGAGGGGCTTCATCCTGGGGTCTGCCATGACTATTTATCCATGTATAATCTTTCCATGTTCTTGCATCTTCTGTCTCTGAACATTTAGTTCCTGGTTTTAAGATCAGACAACACTCATCCTCCCATAGGGGAGCTGTGTTGGAGCACCAGAGCCCCTTCATTCTGGTGTTCAGTTGAGGTCCTGAATGCTGGACTCCCTACCAATAAAACATTGATGGCCTATCCTAAGGATAGGCTTTCCGTATTTAACTCCTAGAAAATCAGCTGTTTACAGGCCATATACCCATCATTGTTGTGTCCCCAA
The DNA here is from genome assembly GCA_947044405.1 of Leptodactylus fallax. Lineage (NCBI taxonomy): Eukaryota > Metazoa > Chordata > Amphibia > Anura > Leptodactylidae > Leptodactylus > Leptodactylus fallax. Next base: position 1,562,213 of record CAMRHE010000223.1, read on the forward strand.
AGCACCTGTCTAGTAAAGAGTTCCTACTTAGTACCTCTACTAAGAACTTTTCTACAGCGAGTCATCTATTTTTTTTAACATGTGCTAAGGTCATCTCTATATTTGTATAGCTACAGATGGACGCACTGCGTGAAAAGCTGCGTTGCACACAAGATCTACTCTCCGCAAGCCAGCAGAAAGTGATGCTATTGGGAGACGAACTAACAACAGTCTCTACTATCCGGGACCGTACTATCTCTGACCTTCACAAGAGCCGTCTGGAAACTGCTGACCTTGCCATTAAAGTGTCTGACTTAAGTCTGAGGTATAAGGAAGGTATGGGACAGTGGTGGCAGGAGAAGACAGCTCTTAGTCATAGCATGGAGGTAAACATAATGGCAATATGATTGATTTGTAAAACAAGAATTTGTCACCCTTCCAGACATCTATTATTTTATTTCTATATTATTTATTTTATTATATTATATTATATTATGATATAAATTATTTATCACACTTACTGATAAATCTTTGATTTAAAGGGAATCTGTCACCAGAACCTAGCATATCAGCCCTGAAGATAGATAGTTAGGGTCACCTGAATCATATGGTGTTTTCCATTTGAATAGCTGCCTCCGTTGCTGCAATATTGCTGTTTTTGTCCATATGCAAATTAAATTTTTGGAGCAATGAACACCATTTGATTCAGGTGGCCCTAACCTATCTATTTTTATTCTATTCTATAGAATAAAGTAACTGCCCCCTTAAAAGGGTTGTCCAAGATTTTGAAATGCCAGCAAAAAAAAAAACCCTAATAGCAGCAAATGAGAGAAAACACTAAAATAACTCCAATCCAGCAGTCCCGTACATGTGTTCCTACAAGTCATCACCGATGAGGCCCGTGACTGGCTGCTGCAGTCACATGGGTGATCAGTACATCATCGATGTAGCACAGCAAACAAAAACCATTGAGAAACACCAGAATGACACCATTGAAGCAGAGAGGGATTCGGTGAGTTATGTTATTTTTTTATCTCATCCATTTGCTACTATTAGGGAACTTTTTGAAATTCTTGGACAATCCTTTAAAGTTCAGTAACTGTCTGCACAAACTTTAGCAGCGGTAATTGTATTAAACACTATAATTTGATATTATCTGTTTTAACTAAAACAAGCTGCATCCAAAATTTTTGCTTTGATTTTCTCCCCAATAGATTCAGATGTAGACTTATTTCTGCTTATAGACAGATGACCAGACATTTTTAATATAACTTTTCTCTTATGTTGCTTTTGGGGAGGGGCTACTGGGTTTCCTTACAGGGCTAGTGTAAAAAGTATGCAAATTAGTTATCCAGAAGAATCAAGAAATGTGCCTTTCTAGTGCCACCTATAGGTAGCTACCTTTCAAATCAAAGTTGAAGCCATTAGATCCAGGTCCAAAAATACAGATTTTAATTGACTCTCTTTGAAATTAACCCTGGTGTGTACAGTATATGTGTGTCTGAGATATCGAAATTCAATATTAAGCCCAGTGAGGGCAGGACAGGGACTGTAGTGAATGATGACAGCTCTCTGCCATGCTTTAGAATATGTTGGGGCTACTTAATGGCAAATAGAACTAATATAAAATTGTTAAAATAGCTAATAATGGTGCAACCAGTTATTAGGTACTTTTTCACATAAAACTGTATGTTGTTACAGGCAAACTAGTAATAAAATAAGGGAAGTGAATGAACCTTCCTCTTAGTATTCGAAAGGAATGTGCATTATTTTTGGGTATGAAAAGTTTATAATATGTGAAAATCGTGGCGTCCTACTATATATACATCTGGAGCATTGCACATAATATGGACAGTAATATTAATACATTATTCTCAATATGATATAATCTGTCTCACATGGATATTACAGTGGTGCTTGAAAGTTTGTGAACCCTTCCTAATTTTCTATGTTTTCTATATTTTGGCATAAATTTGACCAAAAAAAAACGAATACATTTGAGCATCAATAGCTCTTCTGAGGTCCTCAGAAATCTCCTTTGTTCGTATCCTGATACACATTTACAGACATATGTTGTGAAGATCAGACTTAGGGTAGCAGCACACGACCGTGTTTCACCCGTGAAAAATGGTGCGTGTGTTAGCCAGATTTACCGGCTTGAACTTCGTGCTGGGAGCGGGACTCCTAGCATCCTAGTTATCTATGATGCTAGGAGTCCCTGCCTCCCAGCGACATACTGTCCCGTACTGTAATTGATACAATATTTACATTGCATGGCTATGGGATAAGTTTGATTTTTTTTTTTTTCACAGACAGTAAATACCATAGACATATTTGGTATGCCCATAACTGTAACAACTTGTAGAATAAAGTGAACACATTATATTGTGGCCAGAAAAAATGCAGAAAAACTATGACAAAAACTTCACTGGTAACTTTGTGACGAGTTATAAGGTAGCCCACTTTGACTCTATTGCCTAAGTTCCTTCGTACCCCTGGAGCCAGCCCTACCTTCTGGCTCTCTGCACTCCAGTAGATATAAAACTATATCTGTTATTGTAGGAATGTTTGCATTGTGACAGTGAAACTTAAGAATACCTCTCAGTGAGTATTCCTTTTCATTCCAGGCTAAAAGAGACCTGATCGTAAATCTGAAAGCTGAAAAGCTGAACCTGGAGAGCAGTCTACATGAAGAGAGGGTCCAGAGGCAATCGCTTCAATGCCAGTTAAACCATGAGAAAGATGCCAGTCAGGTACCAGAAAAATATTACAAGAATAAATCTGTTATGATTAGCCTGTTATTGGCAAAAATTGAAGCAGGTTTACTTGCCTACTAGTATGTTACTTGCTAGATACTCTATACTTATTAGTCTTTGATTAAAGCTTGTCAAATAGGGGTAAGGCTTTACTACCATGTCATGGTCCTATAGATATTTTTTTTTTTAATCGTGGCACAATTCTGTGATTTCAATTTGTCAAAAAAGTCATTTGACTGCAGTGTGTAAATAACCTGTTCGACATCATGCAGACTGTTGATGGGGCGATTCTGTGAACCCATAGACTGCTCTGAGACTCTGAATTTACAAGGAGGGATGGTAATGCTTTTTTTCTCATAGATTCTGTGAAAATACACAAAAAAATATTCATATTTGTGGGAGAATGTGCTGCCAGAGGAGAAATTACTAACCCATCTGCACCAGTTTTCTGACGTGGATGCGCATAAATATGGCGCATCTTTAGTGCATGACCCTTGCGACAAAGATCCGCGACATTGTTGATTCTGCACCCGCTTGCCTTTTTACAAAAGTGGAATTGATTAAAGAGGACCTTTCACGTCCTCATGTATATGCTGTTTTACATACCGCTAGAAAGCCGACAGCGCGCTGTATTCAGCACACTGCTGGCTTTCCTGGAGATATCGGCGGTGTAAGTTTCATGGTTTACTGTCAGAACTTACACTGCCGATATCTCCAGCCCCCGGGCACATACCGGGAAAGCCGACAGTGCGCTGAATTCAGCGCGCTGACGGCTTTCTAGCGGTATGTAAAACCGCATGTGCCTGAGGACATGAAAGGTCCTCTTTAACAGTGGTGCAAGAAATGCAAATCTTGATAAATTCATCCCAGAGTGCCTACAAGTTCTAATGTGGACCCGAGGGTAAGGCCGGTTTACATGGCCTGAAATTTGGGCTGACGAACACCTATAAATGACACAACACACCGATTGACACTTGTTTGCATTTATTCATTTTGCTTACTTATATAGCATCATAATATTTTGCAGCGCTTTACAGATATTGTACCTAGTAGGGCTCAGCATTCCCTAACAGCATGTCTTTTTACACTGGCTGAGCGTGGTGCCAGGAGTGGTGTTCTGGCCATAGTACAGCTGCAGCCACCAGTGTTTTCACTTAAGTAAGTAAAAGCACTAAATGATAACTGGCTTTCCCTTATTACTGGCTACTTGGTTTTGTAGGTGGCACCGCCATGATGCTAAGTTACTTCCTTGCTTGTTGGCTGATCAGTAGGTCACATATTCAGGTTTTGCTGATGCAGTTTAACAAGTGAAAACGAGGTGTGGATCCTTTTTTCATTGACCCCATACAAGGTCCACATATTGCATTGTCATGTAAAGTACATGAGTCCTAATGGGACTAATGAAAAAGTGTATCATTTATTATCTTTCTACTATACAGGTGCAGTTATCAGAGGGCAGGAGAGAGTTGAGTGAGTTGAAATCTGCCCTGAAGGTTGCACAAATGGAAAAGGAGCAACTGAGAGAGGAAAGACAGGTGAGACATTTACTGCTATATTCCCAATTCTTCTTCTCTTCCTTTTGCTGTTAGGGTAAGTTCGCACAGAGTTTTTTTTGTCAGGCAGAAAAAATCAGCTTCAGAAGCTTGTTCTGAAACAGATTTTGGAAGCGTTTTTTGCCTAGCACAAAGGATTCTGTTTCACAAAACCTTTAGGGGTTTTTGAAGCATTTTTTGCAAAAACTGCCTAAAATTATTGAGAGTTTTTTTCTGCCTCCCTTTCGTTTTTATGGGTATGTTCACACAGAAAATGAAGAGGAATGTGAGCCACACATCCACTTTGGATTCCTCTTCATTTTTTGGCCTCCTGGCTCACAATGTGCCACTGATTTTGGGGTGGAATCCACCGCTAAATCAGCGCAAATTCCACTTCCCACCCTATGGGATTTTCAAGCTGAATCTGCCTGAAGATAGAGCAGGAAACTTTTTTTTTCTGCTAGCTGAAAAAATCTGCCACTGCCTCCCATTGAAATGAATGGAAGGCAGATTTCAGGCATTTTTGAAGCAGTTTATGAGGCACAATCTGCCTTAAAAACAGCTCCAAAAATTCTATGTGAACACACCCTAAGATATTAAGCTCTTCTTCCGTTGCCTGTTTAGGAGTTGATGCAGTATGTGAGAAGACTAGAGGAACGTCTAGACAAACTTGCAGATGAGAAATGGAGAGAGGACAGAGTGGTCAAAGAGGATACCTCAGCAGCATTAAGTATGTCCTGTTTAGCAAGAAATGAGTAATTGTGTTTAATACTAGATTTTTTTGCGATTAATAAATACCGTTGAATGGATGATGTTCTGACAAATAGTGATGATGAAAGGACGGCAGTCAATTTATAAAATGTGATGGGCCTGTATAAAAGATGTGTTTTTAGTACTTGCTAAAACTGTGGATGTTGGGTAATGCTCTGATTATCCAGGGTAGCAAATTCCAGAAACTTAGTGCAGCACAGGAGAAGTTTTGGAGATGGGAATGGGAGGTTCGAATTACAGGGGATGTTAGTCTTAGATCATTGGCAGAACGCAGAGAAAAAAATATTTACATCTTTAAGTCATTATTACTTGCATTACACAGGTTCATCAAACTCACTGCAAGGTCTCCCTGACTCAGACGATGAGTCTGTTGAAAACATGAGACTACCTCAGCAGGAAGACCCCTACAAAATGACTGACCAGCTTTCCTCAGCATTACCTGTCTTCTCACAAGAGTGTCATAGGGTGGTGATCAACCAACCTGCACCCATTGCATGCCAGCTGCATCCACTGCCTGAAGACAGCCCCGACTCTGTGAGTATATAGCCTATACCAATGAAAGTGAGACACTTACTGTATGTTTTGTAAGGATGACTACTTGTATGGAACAGCATATGACAGACATCACTGTAAAATAAATGAACATATAATCAGCATTCCAAAGACTGAAACTTTCACAGGTGCCCTTCCATATGTAACCCAACCACATTGGTAAGGTAGATATTATCTGTAGATGACCAGAGTTACTTATATACTATTACTTTACTGTACAGTATTTACTATTTTGTATATTAATAATGTTGTGTCCACAATAGTTTATATCTCCCGTAGAGCTTTCAACTTAATATTCCTGCCTAAAGAATCCAAAAAACGTGCAAACTAGTCAGATAGGCTTGGTAGAAGTTACACCCATGACTCTAATACTGCAAGGCAGTATTGCAACTCCAACACTGTTGACATTCCCTTACAATTTCAAAGGTGCAATAAGGAGCCCTCTTGGGTGATGGCTTCAAGGCAATGATATTGCCCCATCATGGTGGCTCATTGGTTAGCTCTGTTTTGTAGCTCTGGGTCTGAATCTGATCAAGGTCAACATTTGCATGGATCTTGTATGCTGTCCAGGTTCCCTGGTTTCATATAATGGGGATTTATATTTTAGGCCTGATTGGGGATAGGGACCATTGTGAGTGATGAGAATATGTGTACCATGCTACAGAATGTATTTGTGCTATGCACGCATCAGAAAGTATACAAATTAGCCCATATCAGCCAGTCCAGAGACTCCTCTGTAGAGAGACTCATCTGTATGGTGCACTGCCTGGGGTTCTTGCCCCTCATCACTACTGAGCAGGGTACTGGTAAGCTGAAGATGCCTTAGATACAGCCTCGGGGTCTACACATGGGTGTCTTTTCCTTTTGGCAGAGTCTGGTTTGGTTGACATGAACTAATTTGCATACTTTTCCCAGAGAGCATTGTCTGTAAATAAGTCTCCATACACTGCTACATCTCTTCAATGAGAGCCAATACCCCCACAAAGCCTCAGAAATAAATAGGAGCATATGCCATTAGGTATTGCCATATCATTGTGAGTAATTGTTCAGTTGTGCACACATCCTCTAGAGCTTTTACCTACTAATATTCTTAATTTATATACTGTAAGAACGTCTAGTTTTAAGCTCCTTGTTTTTCACCTTTGCCTTATCTGTAGGTCCTCAGGGGGAACATTTGCTGGATAATGCTGACAGCTTACCAATGCACTTTGTCAATTTTACCATCAGAAACAAGTCTCTGTCTAGGTCCTACCCCCACTTTTCCCTCCCTACCGCTATCACAAAGGCAGTAGACACATGTAGCTTCAGGTACATTAAAACTAACAAAGACGGAGAGAGTAGAAAGGACAGGAAACAACGGGCGGTCAGCTACTCCCTGTGCGTCAAATTAAGATCTTTGGCCATTGATGGCCACACAGAGTTCATAGCACGGCGCGAATGATAGCGTAGTGCTCTGCGGACATCTCAAAGCATTAACTTTTAATGTTCAGTAGATTTTCTGAAGCTTCCTAATAGGATGTTCTGAAAGTGAACTGCCGCACTTACAGTATCACCTTTGTGTAACACTTTTGCTGCCAGGATCAGGCTTTTCTTCCACATGAGCAGCAGTTCCACATTCTGGAGCTTTTAGTACAAGCAATTTGCTTATTGCCGTCTCCAGCTGGAACCAAAATCATTGATCTGTTCATGCTGGCTTCTCCTTTCTTGTTTTCTATCACCCATCTGCTCTGTAGTTTGAGCACATTGTTTTTACGACACTCTGTACTACCATATCCCTGTCCTTTGCAGTTATATGTCTCCAGTGCTGGTCTTTACATCTGAAACACCTTTCTCATACTGTAGAGTATAAAGATACCTCCTTGTTCTGCAGGTAGGCATCTCCCTTATGTCTTTCTGTACAGACCATGCAAGAACAGAGTGCCTATAAATCTGCAGTGTGGGGTGCGTGCTGGAAGTGCCAGCCGTCAGGGGTCAAATGAAATGTACCTCCATGCCTAGTTAGTTTGCAGGTCCATTAAGCAGGTTATAGCAATTTATGATCACATGCAGCACACTTACTGCAGTACATTTCTGAGTGTACGCCTTGGTAACACTTGGCTGTCTGAGAATCACCAGTTGTGAAATGAAACATACTGAGCTCATACGGCTCCTATATGGCCGTTACTCTTCTCATACACATACCTGATCTCTACCGCTTACTTGTTTGATTAGATTTATTGATTGTTGGGATTACATCCACTGCTAGGGGAATAAAATCTGTTCCACTCGCATCACTTCTTGTGTATCCGGGAGGTTGTTTCAGCCACGGATTGATCTCTTGTCTTCTATACAGAAACCTTGAATTGATATAGTTTTAGTCTTAAAATACTTGGTAATTTTATGTCAGCCCTTTTACAGCCAGGACCCAGGGGGCAGCACATAATAAGTGGTGGGTCTGTGTCTAAGTGCAGTGTCTGCCGAACTGAATATTTAAAATGTCGGCTTGTCTTTATAAAGCCATTCTACATATAAAAGGTTAAAGGAAGATCATCGTGCTAAATGTAAAGTTACCACAAAGCTCTAATCTGGTTACACTGATCAATCAATGTTATGATTCATTTATTTCTGAGTGATTTTAGACAGGGCTGTGGAGTCAGTAGGCCAAAGACACCTACTCGACTGCTTCATAAAAGACAGAAGTAGTAAAGCTCTTCTAATTCACGTTCTCATGAACGAATTCCTATGATAGTAAATAGACAACAGCTCTGCATCTAATTAAATATACAATACCAATAATTGTATAATATAATGAAAAATAATTAATAATTTTCCCAACTTCAGCTTTGATTCTACCCAAAACTGACTCCCAACTCCACAGCTGTGATTTCAACTATAATTCTCAAGTGGAGATAAGGAAAAAGCTGCCATGCAATTGAAGTAGGAAAACCAGGCCTTATCCTGCAGGGCCTCGGTATAAGACAGAAACAGGAGTTGTAGCGTCTGATTGTCTAGAAACTGAATGTGACCATTCGGGGTTTTGGCAGCTAGTCAGGACACAGTCCTGGAACCTGGCAAGGTGAACACCGATGATCTTCATCGATAATGCCACAGTAAATGTAATGTTCCTTGTAACAAAGTTTACATCTATGCAACAGGTAAGTATCAGCTGGTAACAATGATGCCCCTTATGCAGCTTGAAGATTTTCTCCTCACCTGCAGTGATGCTCGCCATGATGGAAATCCCCATTCGATCCTTGTTACAGAACTTCTCATACTACTGGTCATTGTTTGTTGGTTTTTGAAAATCACGTCTTATGAAAACTCCTACTAGGGATTGTGAGTTATTAGGATAAGGGCCCACATTCTGGGCTCTCATATATTATTCAGAGCAGAGAGTCTCTACAAATGGCTTCTTTTATTGCGTAGAACTGTCTGTCTGTGTATTACATAAACAGCCAATTTCAATGACCAGCATGTAATATGTAACTTCCCCTGTGGGGGTGCTGCTGGAAAAATTAACACTCACTACTAGGTTTACCTACAGATTACTGCTCATTGCCAGGGGTCTCAGCAGCAGGACCCCATAAGCTACTTATAATCAGAGGACCCTTAAAAAAGTGGTTCTTGTGATCTTTGTGCCTATGGTGGAATTTAGTTATATTGGTCCGAGAAAGTCTATACTAAAATATTAGAAACATTTCATAAGCAGCAGCTCTGTAGTGTGTGCTTATTGTCTGAATTACTTCCTTTAGAAGTGTAGACATTCTGACCAACATGCTTGCTTCAAGTTCCATTCATCCATCAGCAGCAGGGGCGTATCTTGAGGGGGTTCAGAGGGTGCAGTCGCACCAGGGCCCAGGAGCCTTAGGGGGCCCATAAGCACTGGCATCAGTATTGAGATTGCAGCTTGCATCTGGCCCATAAGCCAAGGAGACCCACAGATTACCCTAACCACACTAAGGATGATTAAACTCCTTAGCAGCCCTAACCATCACTATCAAGAATTCGCTGTAGGGATGAGGTAGAGGGCCCCGGACAAAAGATTACATCGGGGCCCACAAGACTTTAGTTACGCCACTGATCAGCAGAATACAAGCTGGTCTGCATTCTGCTTATGGAAACAAATGAACCTTTTTCAATCATTTCCATTTAAAACCCATCTATTCTCCCTCTTATATTCTATACATGTATTGCTATAGTGTATGGTACTTATGTGGGGAATTTATTAAGACTGACTGAATTTGTAGAGCACTGAAGTAAGATGCAACAAATCTACTTAGAGGCACGAGCCTCTTAAATAAAATTTGGTGCATGTTGTGGCAGTTTACAAGCTAGAAAACCATATCTTTGGCAGCAGTGAACCGTCTTAGATTTGGTCTATGATTTCCACCAACTTCTGACATTAAGTATAGTAAGTGTATTGGGCTGCAGAAGGAAACCCACTTTTAGGAAAAGCGTTGTGAGCATCAGAAATTGGCAAATGGCCACATGTTGTTGCACCAAAATTTGCAACTTAGCACCAGAAAACTGGTGCAGAAAGCGTCATAGTGCCTCAGCAGAGCCTTTTAATCTGTATTATAAAAGATAAGCAGCAACAGACAACATGGTGGCTCAGTGGTTAGCCATGAAGTTCTAGATTTTAACCTGAACAAAAAAATCTGCATGAAGTTCCTGTGTTTTCCCAGTGTTTTGTGTGGTTTTGCTCCAGTTACTTCCCACACTACTATAGGTGACCTAACCTTAGGATAGCTTGTCAGTGTCAGAATGGTGAGGATCCACCCCAATTCTCAGCCGTAAACGGCAAACGGCTCCTTTCACTGTGTTACTGTGCCAGGTTACTGCAGTTCAACTCCCCATTCACTTGACTTCTGCATTTTTTTCTTAAAGGGGCAGGGTGTATATTTAATACTGAAAAAAAAGCTATTCCTTGTATCTTTAAAAAAAAAAAAAAAAAAAACACTGGGGGAGATTTATCAAGCCAAAATTGCAGAATTCTGGCGTAATTTGAGCTAAAAACCTGTCTAACATGCTTTATACCACATTTATCAAGTGTTTTAGACGCTTTTAATACCCGTCCTAACAGGATAAGCGTGTGGCCTATGTTGCAGCCTGCATCAGGCACTTTGGTAAATCTGGCTTAGTTTAGCACTGTCTAGTCTAAAATTTAGACACTATTTATAAATCTGTTGTAGATATTACAAATGAAAAGACACTAAATTTAAAGGGTCATAATATTTCCACTCTTCTGCACGATCTTGGCAAGGAGCATGCTGAGAAGTACCATTGACTCGACATCATACGAGACAAGAACAATCTTTTCTTTGGCTCCTGTTACAGACTTCTAGTATACAGACTTTTTATTAGCAAAATTTCCAATTTAAGGCTGAAGCACCACGTTGCAAAAACGCTGCATTTTACAGTACCTGCAAAGTGAATGGGATTCTGGCTAATCCCATACACACATTGCAGAAAAAAATCAGCAGCGGAAAATTGCTACATGTCAATTATACCTACGCAAACGCTGGCGCTTTCTATATTGCTATAATAAGGGCAGAAACTCCGCAGAGGAAAACTCTGTGAAAGCGCAATGAGAAACGCTGAATAAAAAAACATGATGCGTTTCCGCAGCGTTTTTTTTTTTTTTTTTTTTTTGCTGTGTTTCGCTTCGTGGGGCCTAAAAGACATTTTACACCATAAATGTCTGATAGATGCTGGTCTCCCCTATCGCTAAAACGAGCCCACCCAGCATCTGCGTTTGAATACTTACCTAACTGCAACTGAGAAGACTCTCAGCTCAGTTATAATTGCAGGATTTTGTACTTTTTAAAATATAGCGACAAAAAAAAAAAAAATTCTTAAAAATACCCTCAACCTAAAAACTTAGTTTAAAGAAATTGATCCTTATCTGGTGACTATTCCCCTTTGAATCTTTTAAACTTTTTTTTTTTTTTTTTTAATAAAGAAGTGTCACTTTTGCAGTAAAATTTGTGAGGTAATTGGCTGTAAGATGTACTATGTATCACTATGTGTGAACTCAGCCTTGTGGTGGAAATTGTGTTTAGTGATTTTAACTAACGTAATTCACATAGAAACATATACTAGATTAAAAAGTGTGCCAATCTTAAAAAAGACTCCAGTGTTCTCCCCAGGTAACTGATACATATTAGATATAGCACAGACAGAAATGTTGTGAGTAAACTGGATATTTTGGGTCTTTTTCCACATCTCTGCTGATTTCTGTAAATGTTCAGTTCTTCTCTCCATGGTTGCAGAGTGGACAGGCTTTTTCTGTTATGATATCATTGTGTTGTGTTCGCTGAGCCAATCAGATGTCTCTTCCATGCAGATCCTCCTCCCATCTTCCCACATGCTTATATAGAGGCAGAGATACTGCAACTACATTCCCCTCTCCCATCCTTTCTGACTAGTACAAGCCTCAGGCCTGCTATGACATCACAGGGATAATGCACACATAAAGAGATCACTGTGTACACTGTGACATCACAGCATATGAGGAAAATAATTATAATGATGTCACATGCAGGTATTATGATGTCCCAGTAAAGTAATGGAGGTGCATTCAGTTTTCCACATCCCCGTCTATCATCCATAGTTATCACTAAATACACCCTCCGTCTCACTAGAAAAGGGCCCCAATAGTTGCTAGGCTCCATAGCGGGTGCTATGTCTGCTACCCTGGTAGTTACAGCCGTGATCTTATTTCTCATAGATTAAGCATCAAATACACCCATAATGTCAATTGCACTGATATGGACACATGGTACTTTGGGCTTCCTGAATGCTTTTCTTCAAATTTGGACTCTGTGGTAGAGCAGTACTTAGAATCTTCCCTTAGGCTCTGTTCACCTTGTGTTTGGTCTATACGTTGGATGTGTATGGTATATGTCAGGACCATTTCCTAATCTATAACTTTGACGAATACCAATGTATAGACATATTGTGGAATATTTTGGCCATTGCCAACAATGTGAAAAAAAATACTGCGCCGCGGTATACTTTTGTGATGCTTATCTGATGAATGTCCTTCATTAGATGATTAAAGGCCTATGGCTGCATCTGACCTATGCACCAAATGTGTTTGCCCAAATACAATGTGAACAACTGTCTGTAGACATGGGAAAATAACAAGCAGGCTGTGTAACGTTCACAGAGCACCTTCTGCACTGCGAGATTTACAAAAATTGAAGTCTCCTTTTAATATGTTACATGTATTAGTAGTTTTTTACACTGACAGCTGTATGGGTGTATTCACATGTACTATTTTTTAGCCACAAATGTTGAAAAAATTTAAATATATGAATATGTGTTTTCTTGAAAGTTAACAGGTGGCTCCCCTCTAAGGTGTAGGCGCTATACAAGTTGTACAGTGCTGCGGAATACGTTGGCGCTATATAAATAAAATGTATTATTATTATTATTATTATTCTACCATCAATTGCAATACAAGTGTGAATAAACAGCAAGCTGCCCTCTCCCCCTACACCTATGTAGAACACAAAAACATTTGTAAATTTAATATAAGATTGATATCCCATTCATCGCTCATATTGTCACACTTGTCATAACAGGAAGAGAAATTCAGTATATAGATACCATGAGATGTAATCCATAATGTAGGAAAGCCAGAATCGCACAAAACCAGAAAATGCTCAGCAAATAGACATTTTGCCCTACAGGTTGGTTTTAATACTGTATACAAATGAGACATTATCTGCGGTAAGATACATGAGGAGCGGATTTCTGATTCCGAGCCTGTCACAACTTCCTAGACAAGACACAGGTGATATTTGGAGAACATTTCCCTCCTTGCTCTGGAATAGGGCACAGCAGAGAAGGGTTGCAGCCTGCGCACTGATATAAATCCGCCTCTCTCCAGTGGGAGTAAAAGGGACTTTTACAGCCGGAGGCCATAAAGATGGCAGGCGAGGAGGGGGAAAGATGTACAGCATTGTCAGGACGCTTCAGAATCAATTTTCAGCATCATTAGATTCTTTTCTCCTGCAGTCAGACATAGGGAGAGAGGCTATGAGAGAGGAAAAGAATAGGGGTCCGGGGAGGGAGGAGGAGGAAGCACAATTTGCAAGTGTAATGGATAAAATCAAAATGGAAGTCTTTTCAAGAGTGTTGAGAAAGGGGGAGGAGAGGAGCAAGAGAAATATCAAGAGGAAGGAGAACGAGAGGCACCTTGACGAAAATGGGAAATACAGACATATAGGGGGAGATATATCAAGGCTATTGTGACAGTTTTGTGATGGAATTGCGCTGGAAAAAATGGCATTACTTATCAAGTCCACCTACCACTCCTTGCAACACAGATGGCGTGTTTGTGGTGCGGTCTCATTAAAGTTTTCCACCACTTTTCTGTTAAGAAACATGGTGTCATGTTGGAGAATATGGCATGTACTACAGAGCTGTATATCACTGTTAGAGAATCTGTTCCAGTGTACCAGCGCATAATATATGCCATCAGAACCTTAAAAATGGCAAAATACAAAATTGGCAGTACAGTAGCCTGCTGTAAGCTACCTCCTATTGTGCTAAGAAAATGGGGTGCCCATAATAAAACCTGACTCTACTTAAAGGGAACCTGCCAGTACAATCATGCTGCCACAAGCACAGGAAGCATAGAATATTGACAGGAACCCCAAAGGCCTGTGGTGTTTTTGAAAAACATAGTTTTGAAAAAAGTGGAAGAAGTGTCCACTAGGTAGCTCCTCTCTAGCTTCTCCTCACATGACTTGGGTAGATAGACAGGTCTCTGTATTTGTGTATAGGGAGAGACCTGTCAGTAAAGCTGAGATGGTTGGAAGGGAGCCACAGCATTTCAGAGTAAGGCTAGATGCACATGACCACGGTGCAAAACGGCCATGAAAACTTCCATTTTTTTTACAGTCGTCTTGCACCCGAGGGGTCGGCCATTTTCATAGATCCATACATTTCAGTGTATGGAGGTATCCGTGAAAACAGCAGGAAATAGGACATAATCTATATTTTGACAGTACGTGTACGTGACTACGGACCAACAAAATAATGGTCATGAGAATAGCCCCCATTCACTGACACTGTCATGTGAATCTAGCCTAAAGCTTACTGCATTATATATGTATTTAATAAACTGACAGATTCCAATTAAAACCAGAAAATTAAGGGAGTCTACCACCTCTACCAAGCATATTCAACTGTCACCACCCTGTTACAGAGCACATTACACTGATAAATAACATACCTTTATTATGTACAGTGCTTGCCAAAAGTATTGGCACCCCTGCAATTCTGTCAGATAATACTCAATTTCTTCCAGAAAATGATTGCAATCACAAATGCTTTGGTAATAATATCTTCATTTATTTTGCTTGCAATGAAAAAACACAAAAGAGAATGAAAAAAAAAGTCAAATCATTGATCATTTTACACAAAACTCCAAAAATGGGCCGGGCAAAAGTATTGGCACCCTCAGCCTAATACTTGGTAGCACAACCTTTAGACAAAATAACTGCGAACAACCGCTTCCGGTAACCATCAGTGAGTTTCTTACAATGCTCTGCTGGAATTTTAGACCATTCTTCTTTGGCCAATTTCTCCAGGTCCCTGAGATTTGAAGGGTGCCTTCTCCAAACTGCCATTTTGAGATCTCTCCACAGGTGTTCTATGGGATTCAGGTCTGGACTCATTGCTGGCCACTTTAGAAGTCTCCAGTGCTTTCTCTCAAACCATTTTCTAGTGCTTTTTGAAGTGTGTTTTGGGTCATTGTCCGGCTGGAAGACCCATGACCTCTGAGGGAGACCCAGCTTTCTCACACTGGGCCCTACATTATGCTGCAAAATTTGTTGGTAGTCTTCATACTTCATAATGCCATGCACACGGTCAAGCAGTCCAGTGCCTGAGGCAGCAAAGCAACCCCAAAACATCAGGGAACCTCCGCCATGTTTGACTGTAGGGACCGTGTTCTTTTCTTTGAAGGCCTCTTTTTTTTTCCTGTAAACTCTATGTTGATACCTTTTCCCAAAAAGCTCTACTTTTGTCTCATCTGACCAGAGAACATTCTTCCAAAAAGTTTTTGGCTTTCTAAGGTAAGTTTGGGCAAACTCCAGCCTGGCTTTTTTATGTCTCTGGGTCAGAAGTGGGGTCTTCCTGGGTATCCTACCATAGAGTCCCTTTTCATTCAGACGCCGACGGATAGTACGGGTTGACACTGTTGTACCCTCGGACTGCAGGGCATCTAGAACTTGCTTGGATGTTAGTCGAGGTTCTTTAGCCACCATCCGCACAATCTTTCGTTGAAATCTCTCGTCAATTTTTCTTTTCCGTCCGCATCTAGGGAGGTTAACCACAGTGCCATGGGCTTTAAACTTCTTGATGACACTGCGCACGGTAGACACAGGAACATTCAGGTCTTTGTAGATGGACTTGTAGCCTTGAGATTGCTCATGCTTCCTCACAATTTTGCTTCTCAAGTCCTCAGACAGTTCTTTGGTCTTCTTTCTTTTCTCAATGCTCAATGTGGTACACACAAGGACACAGGACAGAGGTTGAGTCAACTTTAATCCATTTCAACTGGCTGCAAGTGTGATTTAGTTATTGCCACCACCTGTTATGTGCCACAGGTAAGTAACAGGTGCTGTTAATTACACAAATTAGAGAAGCATCACATGATTTTTCAAAGGGTGCCAATACTTTTGTCCACCCCCTTTTTTATGTTTGGTGTGGAATTATATCCAATTTGGCTTTTTGACAATTCTTTTTGTGGTTTTCCATTGAAGACAAATTAAATGAAGATATTATTACCAAAGCATTTGTGATTGCAATCATTTTCTGGAAGAAATTGAGTATTATCTGACAGAATTGCAGGGGTGCCAATACTTTTGGCCAGCACTGTATATCACCTTTTTAGAAAAACAACCTTGATATCTTATATAAATGAGGCAGCTGGTGCACTGGTGGCTGCTGTTCAGCTCCCTGGAGCACTGCTTTTGCTGCTCAGACCACCACCATCTCCTGCCTGCACTATACTGTACAGTCAGAGTTGATCCTCCCACTGCTATGACATCATCCATTCTACTACAGCAGTGCTCCCATGGCTGAAGTCCTACCCCCAGTGCACCAGCTGCCTTATTTGCATTTTAAAGTTGCTTTTCTCCAAATCTACAAAAGTGACATACATAGCAAAGGTATATTTAATACTGTAATGTGCTCTGTAACATTGTGATGGCAGATAAATATGCTCGGGGGAGGTGGTAGACTCTCATTAATTCCTTTATCCACATGTCATACTCTCCGGATTCCAGGAAGCTGAGATCTGAGAGGTTTTTGATCTTCACACTGTACAGCAGCATTCTCTTTTCCTTTCCTTTTACCATCATCTTCCATTATATGTTTCCTATGACTACGGCTCTGTTGACATCTGCTTTGGAGACTCCTCCAACAGATTTCATCAATTTTGATGGAATAAACAACAGTGCTTCATGCAGTGCTACTCTTCACACCCTGCTGACTGACACTGTGGCAGAACCTGAAAGACTCCATTATAGCTCAATGGCTTCATTTGGATGCTTCTGGCATCCATTGTGTGATGGATCCAGCACTGTATTGTGGTTTCCATTTATGAATACAGCAGTTTATTGTATGTTTTTTATGTTTCTTGACACTTAGAGCTGTGAGCAAAGTAGAGGCCGCTTTTGTATCTAATAAAATCCTGCGGTACACAGTATCCCATAGTCACATTATATTCTGTTATTGTTATTTACACTCCTCTACTGCACAGCCTGGTTGTCACTGCCTTATCTCAAATACTTAGCCTACTTTACAGTCTTCAAACTGGGGTTCAGTCATATACTAGAAGACATTCCATAGATCACATATAGTCAGCTTTACACAATTTCCAGGTGTTGATTTTGTAGCCAACTTGTCTTTTTGTTTTTAGCTTTCCTTTGACTGTTCATATAAAATATATAGATATTATTTCCACATTGACCACTAGAGCGTGGACAATATGCTGACATGTCCTGGTCTGTACATCTCTCTTTACAGCTGTGCTGTACTGTGTAGACTGGATGTTATCAGTATAGTCAACTCATTATCACTAGGTTTACTGTTGGAGACTAGATAGGCAAGATTATTCTACCAGGTATAGCAGATGGTAAAGACTTTTATACATAAGGTTCTGTAAGCGTGAATACTGTTTAGAGTGACCACTGGTATTTCCTGTCTCAGGCTGGCAATGGCGTGGCAGACTATATTAGTCTTTGAGACCCTTTTAGTCCCAATGACTATTATTCATTGCATCACGTAATGCATGCGAGCTCTGTCCTCTTCCCTGCTTTGTCTGAATGGGGTCTGGTATCATTCTTGGACCAAAGTACACCCTAAAGATGCCTCTGATGTCACAACTCACATGTACTGAGCAAAAATAATACAATAATAAGAAAAATGTATCACATTGTTCCCTATTTTACATATTTTGATATATATTCAGTAAAAGTAGATGATAGATCTGTATAAACAGTTTGTTGGACTGGATATAATTTTTTTAGGACAGAGAAAGAAGGCATAAGGCCTAAAAAAAAATAAAAGCAGCATTGCTTACTTCCATGATACCCTGCCTATGCCATTTTGATCGCTACAGATTCTAGGAAATGTCAGGAAATCCCTGCTTAGGCTAAGTTCACATCTGCGTTGGAGTCTCCATTCTGAGACTCCATCGTAGTGTCCACCAAAATCGCCAGACAAAATAAAATTCCTGCATGCACGTCTCTTCTCATCCGGTGATTTCAGTTAAAAACAAAGGATTCTATTATAGTCAATGGGGTCTGTCGGGCTCCATATGCATCCACTCTATATGTGTCCCATATGTCTCTGACGGACCAGAACACAACACTATGTGAATTGAGCGTTAACTGAGTATTGCTTGTTTTTCTATAAAATGTTGTCTCGCCAGATAATGTTTTTAAAGGGCTTGTCCTATTATGGTCACTTATCCTCTGTCCTGTGGATAGGGAATAAGTGTCCAATTGCTGGGGACCGGATCGCCGGGTCCCTCGGTTATTTGGAGGACAGGGGACCAAAAGTTCCCCTAAGGCCCTTTTTGTGAATGGAGCACCAGTGTGCTTGTGTGACCGGCACTCCATTCACCTCAATCGGCTGTTGGGGCAGTAATCTCTGGCAGCACCTGCAGCCCCATGGAGTTGAACGGTGTGCCAGTCACACGAGCGCACTGGTGCCACATTCACAAGGAGGCTTAGGGGGACTTTTGATCCCCTGTGGTTTTGCTAACTGAGCGACTCGGTGATCGGACACTTATACCCTGTCCTTTCGATAGGGAAAAAGTGTCCATAACAGCACAACCCCTGTAAGTAATGTTTTTTGGTCCACACACATGTTGGCTACTGGGCTGCTTGTATTTGTAGTCGTATGGCAGTAATATATGTTATGATGTTTTTTGGTTTTTTTTTTCTTGCAGTGGTAACTTCTTAACCTCCCAACAAGATGGGTTTTGTAGACGAGTGTGATAGTAATTCCACACAGAAGTAAAATGCTGAAGGATGGAGTCACATCACCATTTCTAATAAAACCTTTGCATCATCTTTCCTTTATGGCACCCGTGCAGTTTTGCACCATGGTCTGACAGCCGCCATTATGCAATGACTGGACTATGTGTAAGACATCAATGCTAGTTTTATATCGTCTTTCAAGTGGACCTGAGCACCATTTCTTCTGTCTTCAAGAGCTTTTTTGTGTAACTTTTGCAGCATTATCAACCAACCGCCACGTGCTCACATGTAACCAGTCACTGTTACTTTATACATTCATAGTGAAATATGCACCAGACAGTATATTTGTGGCACTAAGTTAGGTGAGCTCTTATTTGTAGGACTTTTATTATATATGGGAAAGGGTACCCAAAGCACAGAAGTAAATGGTCATACAGGACAGTCAGTTGTCTCCTATAGCAATAATATTCCTAAGATCAGTCACCAGTTACTGTAGATTTATATTTGTCACTATATATTATATATGGTCTTTCTTTAAGCTTGTTTTAGTGTGAAGTATTTTTATAACATGTTGAATGTTTACTCATGTCTTGTAGTTTTTTTTTTTTTTTTAAGGGATTTTAGCAAAGTGAAGAAAGAATATTGATGCAGACGTAAGTAGTGACTGACTCTGGTATCTTTGCACTGTTACGTTGGCCATGGACCTTATATTGCTATTGGCCAAACTTTCTTTTAGCTGACTGCTATTCTTTCAGAGCTCCTCAGTATATAGACATGCACACTCAGCTCAGACAACTGTGCATTCTTAACTGGGTGAGGATTATTTCTTTTGAGGGCACATTGAAATCTAACCTGATACTTGATCCTACTTTACCGGAAGATCCTCATACAGATAAGATGGATTTTTCAGATCTTCTGGCATTCGTCAGGTACGAATAAAGATAACCATCCAAACAAGGAAGAAGAAATGAAGACTTAAAGGGAACCTGTCACATGTAAAATGCAGTCCAGTCTGTAGCAGCATGTTATAGAGCAGGATAGTTTGATATATAGCTTTGTGGGAAAAGATTCTGTATAACCTGTCACTTAGCCATTTATATGTCTGCTCTTTCTGTGTTGAGAAGTCTAAGAGACGGTCCTATCAGTGATTGACAACTGCCTCTGTATGCACTGTCATAGGGGGAGGCTGTCAATCACTGATCGGACCGCCTCCTAGACTTCTTAACACAGAAAGAGCAGAGATTTCAATGGCTACATTGAATCTTTTCCCACAAAAGTATATATCTGCTCAGTTCCTCCTGTATTACAACATGGTACCTGTAAATTGTCTTGCATATCGACAGGTTCTCTTTAAGCCTGTACATTGTAAGGGCCCTGTGATCACTGTATTCAGTGTTTCAGTATAATTTCTACATTTTAGCAGCCAGTTTTCTCAAAGAGATATATTTTAGAACATCTGGGATATTTATCAGACTTCGTGTTCATGTTATTTCTGTAGTCCTGTACAGACAATAAAATGGCAGATGTCATGGAACACAATGTATGCTACACTAATTGTGGGCAAAGCCAAGTTAGGCTATGTTCACATCTGCGTTGCAGTGTGCGTTGAAAATTTCCAGACAAAAAAGGGCTGCAAGTTCTAGTCTTTCGTCCTGTGGTTTCAGTTTAAAAGAACGGACACCCGATGGATCCCATTATAGTTAATGGAGTCCACTCTTGTAACAGACCAATGGATATCCAATGGACCAGAACAACGGATAGGCTGACACTAGTGTGAACCTAGTGTTAGTGGCACTTGGTAACTATGCCTATGCATAAAATTGTTTCGCCCATAAAAGCCAAATTTTATTTTTACTGAGCGGGGTTAAAAGCTTAAGAAGTCATCTGACACCTGGGTGTTTATCTATTTTTATTCTGTAGTTTTTGAGTCACACCATTGCTTTTATACTACATCGGCATCATTTGTGTAATGATAATGTAATTGTATGAGTGTTTCTATAAATAGGACCTATCCGCTCCCCTGAATATGTCTGTTTTAGTAAATAATTGTGTTCTTCATAAAATGACAATTCTGGGGCAACTTTTCTTATATGGCTGCATTGCTTTACTTTGTTATTCCTCCTGGAAATGTATGAATGAATTGACAGCTGGGTGTTACCATTCACTTCATCATTGAAGCATGTCTGTAGATACTCTCACATAGTATTTGTTAAATGGACATGTCAGGTGATCTTGGCACATGTTGTTTTAGAATATGGCTCTCTGAAATATGCTATCCAAAAGTTATGATATTGTGAAATAAATAGTGAAGGGTTGCACAGTGACATCTGCAGTACACGGCTTCAGTATGTATTTATTATCTGAGTGTGTGCAATGAATATTGTTTATTACTGTATTTCAGTTTTATATGTAGGGTATGTCCATATGGGGAATATAAACTGTGGATGTTTTGCTGCAGAAAATCTGTAGAGGATGTATGAGAAATCTGCAGCAGCAGAAACCACACCAAATATTGCAATTTATGCCACAGATTTTTATGAGCAACTGCTGCAGCTTTGCTAAAGATTGCACCCTATGCATTGCATAAATTGTGGGATTAAAATCTGCTCCCATTGTGGATCCTGAATTTTACACGGCATGTGGATGAGATTTGGTTCCACTTTTCTACTGTAAATGCTGCAGATTTTCTGCCAGAGATCCCTCTCATGTGGACATACTTATCATGTAGTGTGTAACATAAGTATCATTTAGATTTATCCTATTAAAAAATACATTTCAGTTCTCAAAAAATGACGGTTCTTGAATTACTTATAGCTGAAGCAAGAATGCCTACACTTTGACCTTCTGAGTGAAACTCATTAGTCCAGAATTCACATTCAGCCTTGGTCTACAGGAGAGGTCTGATGAGCTCATAAGCCACATTGAAAGGGAACCAGTCTGTTCCTTTTCACCATTCACACTGCTAGTATTAGCTAACAGATCGTCCCACGAGGTCTCCTACACTGAATTTATATTGCCGTTTTGATGCTGCAGTCCATATAAAAAGAACTTTGATTCAGTTTTCTAGTGAGTTCTTTTGGAGTCAGAGTGTGAAGAGATAATTCCAAAAGTCAGGTTCTTCACACCCCTATCCCAACACCTCCATTCTGATGGACATCCTCCTGCCTGTTTGCTGGGATAGAAGTAGTGCAAAGGATGTGTCATGTATGACCGACCTAGCGCATGATGCAGGTGTGGTTGTCAGGGGTCAACTCACTCCACTCACTCAATCTTGCACTCACCCTTTACTCAAGCTGCAAATTGAGTGTAAATCACACCTCAAATACATACTGCCACCACCACTGACTTTGGGCTTATTGGAAACCTCACTCGCATATACACACATCTCTCCAACAGTCAGACGCTAACAAACTTCAAAAAGGTATTGGGTTCATAGAGCAAATACAAAGTATCCTTAAATTTAACAATTTAATACCCAAAGGGTTCAGTGTTATATGTAAAAGGGAAGAAAAATAACACACAAGCAATCTATCTTAAAAATAAAAGGAGAAAAAGACATCCTTTTTGTTTCATGGAGCTTGGAGGATCTCTTCTGATGGCATTGGACACACCCAGCTTTGTTGCAGCCCATAAGATGTGACATAGTGGTAAGGTAAAATTAGTTTCTTTGGGCTTGTGCTTCCTGCCAGGATGCCTCACTCCCTGAGGTGGGGATAAGCCAACCCATCCCCATCTGGAAAACATGGGGCATCAACTCCATCCCCATGTTGTAAAGAAGAATGTTTCACAGTGCTGAGATTGATGCCAGGTCACCATCTTCCATACATGGCTGCCCAAGAAGCTGTAAAGCAATAAACCTGGAAAGGTAGGAAGAAACATTTCCACCCCTGACAATACACAAACACACACACACACACACACACACACACACACACACACACACATATATATATATATATGAACAATATCAGAGCCAAGATGGGGGCAAGGAGGGCCTGACTTCAAGCTTTGGCTGCATCCTTTGACTTAAAAAAAAAAACTCAGTACCATACAGAATAAAAGTCATTTTTATGTGGACAGTATAGGAAACCTCATATGACATCCTGTGAGGTAATAATAGCAGATATTCTATTGAATACTCATATAACACCATAGTGAAAGAGTGAAGAAATCAGGTGATACCTTTTAGAGGCTAACTGAGTAGCCCCTAAAAGGTATCGCCTGATTTCTTCACTCTTCCACTACTTTCAATGGCTAACACGATACAACATTATACTACTGATATAACACCATACAAACTGCCATGGAATCTGTCAACAGGTGCCTGCTGACAGATCTGTTATACCTGTAAGGGGGCAGATTTTGAGTTATTTGCCTAAAAAATGGTCTGGCAAATCAGTGTGAAGACGTGCCGCAGCTTCAGTGGTGTTACTGCTGCAGTAACCGCAAGATATGTGGGCATGACACTCGTTTTTTTCAGCATGCTGAACAATGGGAAACAGATTACGGGCACTCCTTGGAGCAGATTCTGCAAAATCTCTTCCAAAATTTCCATGAGAATATGCCATAATAGGATCTGCTCTGAATGGGCTATCACTCTGGTTGACCTGTGGGTAGGGTAAATGCAACTGGATGATGCACTGTTCTGCCCCAGGGCTTGTGTGCTATATTGATCGCATAGAACTAGCACTTACGTATCCCATGGACAAGGAAGCAATATGCATTTCTAAGTGGAAAGAGGTAAGTGAGGAACCAGAGTACCATAGTGATGTGGGTAGTGTTACTAGAATTGTGTTTATTAAAGAGGTGATCTCATCACAGTCAGATCCCTTCAATATGGGAGCCACTGGCAAACAACCAATTTTCAAGGAAACTCTTATATCACATAGGTGCATAAGCAGTACATTTGTTTATGGAGTCCTCACTTTGCTGCTACTGTAAAATACTTTGGATCTTCCACCCCTAATTCCTTGAAGGAAAATCCCTGGCATATGCATCATGTGTGGACTTACCTTAAATGTTATTCATAACACATAGGGGAAAGTCATCATTATGGTTACACCACTTTAGTGATGTAAACTAGTCGCACTTGCCACTATTTAAGGTTACTTGAAATTAAAATAGCTAAAAGTGGCGTTTTTTCATTACCATCACCACTTACCATCAAACTGGTCAGGGTCAGGGCCACCACCCACACTGTATTCATCATCACATATACCACATAAGTGAAGTAAATGGAGGCAAAATCTACGCCAGCACGGGTCTGCCGAGGATTAGCATCTAGGCGCAAGGTTGGTTGGGACGATGCATCTAATGCATGAATGAGGCACAGTCTCATTATGGAATAGGCGCTCCCTCCTCTGACTTAGGGGACATTAAGACCTGCGTAAAATATGCTGGCCTTGATGACCCCACACCTGGTATTTAGTCCAGAAGAGCAAATAATTATATTCCATAATATTGTATTGATTTGCAAATTAAATAAGCTAGCAAAATAGGAGCAAGGATGCTTAATTCATGAATCAGCTACAGCCCCATCATGAATTAGGTGTGCCCTCTAATATAAAATACACCAGTATTGATGACTCCCTCCCCATCCCCAAGTATTTACTACAAAAGAGCAAAGTTTTCCAGTGCTCTATGTAATTTTGTATTGCTTTGCATATTAAAATAAGCAAGCAATATGGTAGATGTTTATATAGCATGGGATTGGTTGTGTCCGGTGTAATAAAAGTTGTGCTATTGGTCAGGGACCGACAATTTAAATTGCTTACAATGGGAACATTTATAATATTTTTGCAAACAAGTTGCAGTTGTTGTTTACAAACTTGGCTATAAAAACCATAGGTAGGGTCTAGCTTGCCATGGCTTACATCACCTTGCCTAAGGTTACCTGTCCTAAATGTCCTCTTTATTCTTTGTAGGCAAAGTGTGAGATGGGAAATGTGTCTGTCTATAAACAAGTTTCCCCCGAAGCTACTGGAAACAAAGGGAGAACTTGTCAGCTAATTTATGCAGTGTAAGTCGTGATTAATCGCTATGGTGGAAAACATTGAGCTCCTTTTTGATTTACAGATACAGTAAATATGCCATAAAAATTCATACAGATTGTAAGTATGGGTCATCAATCCCCTCAGTGCTTTAATTAGCTAAGGGTTGTGCCATTCATTCCGCCGCTGAGCAGAACACTCCGTGCTGATGGCCCGATGACAAAGACCACAGTAACACCATAAAGAAAAGAGGAAAGTCCCATTGTCAAACACAGCATACTTGTACTGCGAAACCACTTATAGATCCTTCACTGGTGATTTATCTGGAGGACTAAGGGACCGCTAGAGATGTCAGACATGTGTAACCTGCATAAATCCTGTATTTACAGACGTGAATATTGGATAAAGTAATAAGTACATGCCACCGCTTGTCAGCAGTGCTCTATAGGATTTTGTATCATTATAAACTGTAACGTGACTTCAAATACTTCATATAGTCAGAAGAAAGATAAAGTACACTCTCTTTGAATTCTCTGATTTTACGTAAAAGGACATAAAAAAAAATTTGGTTCTTAGAAGGTCGAAAAAATTAGTTAAATTCAACCTCAGATGAACAACACCCAACAGATCCCAACGTGATGTTATGTATGTAACAAAAATGAACACGAAATGGAAAACGTGTGTGAACAGTGAAGCATACCGCATGAATCTGTAGCTTGTAGAACCACCTATAGCAGCAATAACTGGATGACTTTATCAGACATTGTTCTGGAAGAAGTTTGGCCCTCACTTCTTTACAAAGTTCCTTCAGTTCATTGAGGTTTGTAGGCATTCATTTATACATAGCTTTAAGACCCAGACACACTGTTTCAGTTGGGTTGAAGTCTGGACTTTGCCTGGGCCATTGCAACACCTCGATTCTTTTCTTTTTCAGCTATTCTGTTGTAGATTTGCTGGTGTGCTACGGATCATTGCCCTGTTGCACAATCCAGTTACAGCCAGCTTTAGCTGTTGAATAAATGATCTCACTTTTGACTCTCGAGTACTTTGATATAGAGAGTAGTTCATGGTCGAATGACTGCAGAATGCCCAGATCTTGTGGCTGCAGAACAAGCCCAAATCATCACCCCTCTGGCACTGTGCTTGAAATTTGGTATGAGGTGTTTGTGATGATATGCTGTGTTATGGCCAGACATCTTCACTTTGGTGTTGTCTGTCCAAAGGACATTGTTCCATAAATCTTGTAGATTGTTCAGATGCAACTTTGTAAATGTAAGCCGTGCTGCCTTGTTCTTCTTTTTTTTTTTTTTTTTTTTTAAAAAGACTTTTTCCTGGCATCCCTCCAAAACAAGCCATACTTATTCAGTCTTTTTCTAATTATTCTGTCATAAACTTGAACAACTAACACGCTAACTGAGGCCTGTAGAGTCTTAGAAGTAGCTCTTGTGTTTTTTTTTTTTCTAATTTCTCTGAACACTGCATGTTCTAACCTTGAAGGGACTTTGCTGGGATGTTTACTCCAGGGAAGATTAGCAGATTGAATGTTTTCCACTTGTGAATAGTCTTTCTTACTGTAGAATGGTGGACTTCAAATGGCATTATAACCCTTCCGCAATTGATAAGCAGAAACTTTAAGATCATTGCTAATGTCTTTCCTCATTGGAAATGTTCCAGACCAGTAAACTGCCAAAACTTCTGTTTTTATAGAGGTATATACATAGAACCAAAGAATTGAAGGAGGGCGTACTTTGTTTTTTCATGACTAACTGTTAGGGGGAAATAACTAATATTGTTCCTTTTACTAGTAAGCCCTATTGTAGGAACATCTGCTGACAGGATTGCGTCTTCTAATAATACTAAATAGTCATAACCATTCTCCTACCATGTCAGTTCTGACACTGCTTGGTCCCTCCCCGATTTCTACTTCCTTCTCTACAGAGATGGGGAAGGCAGGGACAGTGGTTGTTCACGTGGTGGAGGTTTTCCTAGCTGGAAATTCAGTTTCAGGAATTTGAAAGCTGATTTTTCCACTTGTTCAAATTCTGCGTCAAATTCCGCTCTTGCCAGGCAGTATTGTCTGCCTCCCATTCACTTCAATGTGAGTTCTCAGGCAGAATCTGCTTGAAGATGGAGCATGATGCTTATTTTTCTGCTAGCTGAAAAAATTAGCTTGAGAAAATATCAGCGTCTGACTCCCATTGAAATGAATGGATGCTGATTTCAGGTGGAATTTGAAGCTGATTTTGAAGCAGAATCTGCCTCAAATTCAGTACCAAATTCCTCTGTGTGAACATAAACCATCTCTGCCTTCTCTCTGGGATGTCTGGCTGCTCCT
This sequence comes from Leptodactylus fallax, assembly GCA_947044405.1. Taxonomy (NCBI): domain Eukaryota; kingdom Metazoa; phylum Chordata; class Amphibia; order Anura; family Leptodactylidae; genus Leptodactylus; species Leptodactylus fallax. The sequence goes on from CAMRHE010000223.1 coordinate 1,589,615, forward strand.
GCAGCTGTATAATTTTGTGCAATAAAATATTCTTTTGCACAGTTAGATGCTGCTTATCTTGAGAGCTGCATCACAAGACCATGGCAATTTCAGCCTGGTTATCAGCTACGTGACCAATTATCACCATCTGTCCACATTGCACATGGGTACCTTAACAAGTGATTTTTATGAATTCCTTGAAATTCTGAATGATTTTTAGGAAATTTTCAAGCAGCTCAATGCATTTCTTTGCTCAGTAATTTCAGAAAACAGAGGATCTGTCACCAAATACAAAATCCTAAATACTATAACCATTTAATTGGTGCTGTGCCCCTGAATAATTCGGTGCTTTTCTTTTTAAAATCCATCGACTCATTCAAAAGATATGGCTCCTTGAAGGTTATAGCTCTGATTCTCCAAGTAGGCGGTGAACAACTCCGTTGTCTTCTGCCAGTGTCTATTTCGCCTCGCCCTGGTGCCTGGATGCTGGAAATCCTGAGGCCCATGTGACCAATGCGACCAGTCATTGGCGGTCAGCAGTCACTGGTAAGGAACCAGTGATGTCACTAGTCCTTCTCCAGCAACTACTGAGGCCACTGATTGGTCCAAGCAGTCACATGGGCAACAGGATTTCTAGCATCCAGGCACCCGTGCATGACCAAATGGACAACGGAGCACTGGGGACAGGTGAGTATGGGTTGGTCTAATTTCTGGACAACCCATTTAAAAATGTATCCCTAGCATTTGTGTCTCAATAATGTACTCTTGTAAATCTTCATGACTGCTTAGGACAAGTCATGTTAGGCCTTCAGCTGTAGTATATTCAAGATGCAAGTACTTACCAACATAGTGCTGTGGCCATCAGACTTCCAGGAATATATTATAGCATACACCTCCAAATTGCTTTATTAAATATGAGTGGTCGTATAGTGGGTTATACACCACTATTTGGATTTTATTGACTCAATGAGGGGAATTTATTAAGACTAGTGTTTCTTATGCCAGTCTTTATAAAGGCTCTGACTGGCACAACCTATCTAATACAGTCATATGAAAAAGTTTGGGCACCCCTATTAATCTTAATCATTTTTAGTTCTAAATATTTGGGTTTTTGCAACAGCCATTTCAATTTGATATATCTAATAACTGATGGACACAGTAATATTTCAGGATTGAAATTAGGTTTATTGTACTAACAGAAAATGTGCAATATGCATTAAACCAAAATTTGACCAGTGCAAAAATTTGGGTACCCTTATCATTTTATTGATTTGAATACTCCTAACTACTTTTTACTGACTTACTGAAGCACAAAATTGGTTTTATAACCTCACTGAGCTTTGAACTTCATAGCCAGGTGTATCCAATCATGAGAAAAGGTATTTAAGGTGGCCAATTGCAAGTTGTTCTCCTATTTGAATCTCCTCTGAAGAGTGGCATCATGGGCTCCTCAAAACAACTCTCAAATGATCTGAAAACAAAGATTGTTCAACATAGTTGTTCAGGGGAAGGATACAAAAAGTTGTCTCAGAGATTTAACCTGTCAGTTTCCACTGTGAGGAACATAGTAAGGAAATGGAAGACCACAGGGACAGTTCTTGTTAAGCCCAGAAGTGGCAGGCCAAGAAAAATATCAGAAAGGCAGAGAAGAAGAATGGTGAGAACAGTCAAGGACAATCCACAGACCACCTCCAAAGAGCTGCAGCATCATCTTGCTGCAGATGGTGTCACTGTGCATCAGTCAACAATACAGCACACTTTGCACAAGGAGAAGCTGTATGGGAGAGTGATGCGAAAGAAGCCGTTTCTGAAAGCACGCCACAAACAGAGTCGCCTGAGGTATGCAAAAGCACATTTGGACAAGCCAGCTTCATTTTGGAAGAAGGTCCTGTGGACTGATGAAACAAAGATTGAGTTGTTTGGTCATACAAAAAGGCGTTATGCATGGCGTCAAAAAAACACAGCATTCCAAGAAAAACACTTGCTACCCACTGTAAAATTTGGTGGAGGTTCCATCATGCTTTGGGGCTGTGTGGCCAATGCCGGCACCGGGAATCTTGTTAAAGTTGAGGGTCGCATGGATTCAACTCAGTATCAGCAGATTCTTGAGAATAATGTACAAGAATCAGTGACGAATTTGAAGTTACGCCGGGGATGGATATTTCAGCAAGACAATGATCCAAAACACAGCTCCAAATCTACTCAGGCATTCATGCAGAGGAACAATTACAATGTTCTGGAATGGCCATCCCAATCCCCAGACCTGAATATCATTGAACATCTGTGGGATAATTTGAAGCGGGCTGTCCATGCTCGGCGACCATCAAACTTAACTGAACTGGAATTGTTTTGTAAAGAGGAATGGTCAAAAATACCTTCATCCAGGATCCAGGAACTGATTAAAAGCTACAGGAATCGACTAGAGGCTGTTATTTTTGCAAAAGGAGGATCTACTAAATATTAAATGTCACTTTTCTGTTGAGATGCCCATACTTTTGCATCGGTCAAATTTTGGTTTAATGCATATTGCACATTTTCTGTTAGTACAATAAACATCATTTCAATCCTGAAATATTACTGTGTCCATCAGTTATTAGATATATCAAATTGAAATGGCTGTTGCAAACACCCAAATATTTAGAACTAAAAATGATTAAGATTAATAGGGGTGCCCAAACTTTTTCATATGACTGTATATCAGGAACATGTGCACCAGAATAGAAATCTATGATTTCCTATGTAACTGGCATAAGGTATAATAAATATGTTAGCCCAAGATGTTGTCACCCTGATCCACCCTGCTCTGCCTACATTCGCGGAGAGCAAGAAGCAGAATGGGGGATATGGAGCATCTTTGGTGCAAGAAATGGTCGTGCCCCAAAAATATGCCACATTAACACCCATCTAATCCAGAAAACTGGTGTAGGTAGGTTGATAAATATCCCCCTTATCTCATTAGATATGCAAAGTGTAAAATATACTGAAAGATACTGTGAACGCAGCAATAAAGGTACTGAACATACAGTATATGTTAGACCTAGACAATAGCTAGGCAGCATTCTAGGTTATAGTATGTAAACTCAGTGCTCCACCAAAGCGTCCATTCCAGCATTTGGATTAAGACATTTTTATAAGCACCGTACATTACAATTGACTTTGGTCATCTTATCATCCACTTTCCATTTCTATTATTATATATGTTGTTAGCTGACACGAGGGACATCGGCAGGCTGTTTTCATTGCTTTACTGTTATTATCCATCTACTAAGCAGAGCCCTTGACCTCTATGAATGGAGCTCAGTATTACCATGTACTATCTAATTTTATATTCTGTGCTTTCAGGACATTTTATAAGCACATACTTATGCACTCAATGATGTCAATTTTGACACATTTTGAGAGTGCTAAAGGTACTTAGTCTTTGGCCTCATGCCCCCGCCTAGATCTAAGACATTTGTCAAACCATTTACTGCACAATTTGTCAATGATAATTGAAGCCAATTACGGTGTCAACAAGTCTGCAAACAGCTTGATATCCACAGTGCCCAAGAGTCTTTCCCTTGTAGACCTGTTTCCTGCCATGCCTGTTTGAAGTTATATTTATTCTTCGCACCTGTTTTAACAGGGAAAGTAGGCGATCCCACATTGTGTCTACGCTGCTCATTTTCACATGCATGCCAGGCAAGCAAAACACAAACCGCTCATTTTCCCACAGAATTTGTAGATGAGCACATGAGTATACCAGGAGGGCAGAACCATGTGTATTTTTGCTATGGCATGTCTTTTACTGTACTCCCCAGGGCTCAGGCTGTGTAAAATGTGATCTTTAACCACAGGTGATTTCTTTTCAGCCCTCACTAAAGTACTCTGAAGTCAGTAGGTGTTACATTGGTGACCATTTAATGTTCACACCCTTTGTGATGCTCAATTCTGTGTATTGTATGTAATTCAAGCCTATCCCTTAATTTTGTTCGCATAGAATAATACTATGCTATATGTATTTGTATGGGTTGGTAACATGAAAAATAAAATAATTGTCTATTAGTTTTCTATATAAGAAATTCTGGTGCCTGTTTTCAGCTCTTCAAACTGACTACTCTTCTAAAGGTCAATAAGATAGACCCCTTGAAGTAGCAGATTGATGATGATGAGTCAGAATCATTCAAGGGTTCACACATTGCTGTTATAATGTCTTTTATGGAAGGATCCTCGTCCATAATAAATATTGTACATTCTTCTATTACAGCACAGAGGGGATGGAGGTCATGCATGCCTTTGCAACCAATTTTTGCTAATAGTCTTGCTCAAATATATTTGCTTTTTGTCTACAGCGCCTCTTTAGACCTATATGTCTCCATGGTAACAGACTACAATTAAACCTGGTGTAGTCAGACCTTGCAAATAAATGTTAAATCTGTCTTACTAACTTGCTGAATTTTTAGTAGCAAGAAGTATGGAAGAGAGAAAGAATAAAAGTCCACATTTTCATAAGAGAGAAGCTAGCGAGGCCAGCCAACTATCTTATGTGTATGAGGGCCTCCCAACTCTGCACAGATTGATCCTTCTTTCCTCCAACCCAATCTGACATGTTGGATTTCAAAATGACCAGAAAGCCACTGGCAGTGACTTCTGTCCATCTCTTCATTTAGAATACAAGCACATGTATGTAGTAGTTAGGATTAGTACACTAGGTGTCAGACAAAATAGTGTTCTTCCCCTAACAGCTATTGAAGGTGAATGGCCAGCTTTAGACTGCAGGATCAAAACACACAGGTGGGATTTATTAAGACTGGTGGGTGGTTCTTACGTCTATCTTAATTCATTTCATGCCAGACACACAACTCCCTAGAATTACCAAGAGGATCGACCTCTTATTCTAGTGCAGGGGTCCTCAACCACCGGTCCGCGGACCGGCAAAAGACCCCCAACGGCCCGGTCCGCGGCCTCGGTAAAGGCGGCTCCTGGCATATTATGTGGGGCGTATTGGTGATCTGGCCACAGTGTTGTGTCTCCTAGCATAGCTAATGGTGCAGGACCTCGGTGTACAGCTCTGTAGACCAGGCGTTTGGTTGCAGATCTGTGGTGTCACCTCCCCGGCCCATGTAGATTCCCACCCACTTCACCCACTGTCTAAAAAAGTGGTGAGCGGGGCGGAGAGGCAGAGATGCCCTACAGTGTGCCAAAAATATGCCAAGTTGAAGCCAAGTTTTGGCCACTTTCGAGGCGCATCTGCCTAAAATATGGGCCACTGGGTTTGTTTATAGTCTATAGCCATGGAAACACATAGGTCTGCATAAGAACTGTAGACACAGACAGTATTTAATTTAGATATATATTTTAAGACTTTTCTGTACCCACTGTATGTTTGTAATATAATATACTGATCATCAGGGGTGGACATGTCATTTTCAATGAAAAATACCCCTTTATTGGCCCCCAGACTGTATAACGCCCCCTTCACTGACCCCCACAGTATAATGCCCTCTTTACTGGCCACCATACAGTATATTGCCCCCTTTTATGTCTTCCACATTAGGTCTTTATCTGTTGGATTATTCCAACAGGTAATGCCAAAATTCATTCACCCATCGCTGTTCCTGTTCAATGCCGCTGACCGATGTCTGGAGGACGAAGCATAGTGGGCCTGGACAGGATCAGGGATGGGTAAGTAAAATAGCGGCTGCTACCTGTTGAAATAACACAATAGGTAGTGTGTGACTTAAAAAAAAAAGGTCATAACGCAACCCACTGCTGTGGGCCCCCCTGATCTCTGGGCCCCACAGATAATCATTTCCATGATGTAGCTGATTTTACAGATGTACAGATACAGATACATTCTATACCAGTATGCTGTTCTCCTTTAAGTGATATAAAATGAAACATGGATTTCAGCCTTTTTCATTTTTTCTCTTTTACATCTAGCAGGCTGTAGTCACACTCTTTGGTATCTCATCTAAAAGCATATTAACCACTTTTATGTACATGTCAGCGGCACAAATGTCATTTTTTTCTGGCTTCTTAATCCTCATTACAGAGCAAATTGCATTATCTTTACACATGCTGTACAGATCTGTGTTATAAATACTCTCTAATTCCTCCTTTGCACTTAACACTTTGCTTTTTTATAGCAATTACCATTGCAAAGTGTTTAATTCCTAATATTACTGCTCAGCTCTGCAGGATGAACAATTAATAATTAATGCAATGAATTGGCTGACAGATGCTCCTGCAGTGAAGTGCACTCCATAGCAAAGTCTCATAAATTAATATGGATGGATTCATAGCCAATGACTGACAAAATGGCTGCTGCTCTGCACCACCTCATCAGTAGCGGTCTGTACATGGAAGATACCAGTTGGCAGAGATTGGTTGTCCTGTCACAGGCACGGAGTACAAGCTGACACTTGGTCAACACAGGATTGAACACTTTAAAGAGTTTAGAGTAGGAAAACATTGGTACAGTGTGACAGCTGGCAACAAAATTATTGTCACAAATGTGTTGTCACCGTAACACATGTAAAAGATCTAACAAAATTCCAAAGGGTTGAATGACATAAATCAACATGGCGACTTTCTTCTAGAAATAGATCAATCTTACCATATATTTGCATTTTTTTTAAATTTTTTTTATTAAATTATCCCCCAAACAGGACAAAAAAAGGGGACAAAATGCAGCAAATTTAAGTATGATATTCCACTCCTCTAACCCCACCAATGCCTTTTTGACCCCGTCCAATCATACCCAGTTTTACTGTGCCCATACAGTATAATGTCCCCATTAGTGCCCCCATATGGTATTATGACCTCTTGTAGCCCCATACACTACTGGGTCCTTCTTGAGACCCACACTGTATGATGCAAGAGAAAAAAAAAGTTATACCTCCCCTGATCACCCAGAGACCGCTCTGGTCTCTGCTGCCAGTGGCTTGGAAGCAGGCAGCAATGATGAAGTGACATCACTATACCCAATACCTGTCTGCTTTCAAGCTGCTGGCTGCAGATTCTCCAGAAAAATTAGGGAGGTATTCATTTTTTTTTGTAAACTCAACTCTATCTACCTCCAGGGGAGGACACAAATAGAGTCCAGGACATGTTTCCTGCCACCCCGGACAACAGAGCAGCACCCTAAGTCTAGGAGTGTCCAGAAGAATCTAGGACAGTCGGGAGGTATGAATGAATGAGCTGTGGAGGCAAGACTGCTGAGACCCTCAGCAATAACTACAATGGGTCCCAAGCACCCCATTGCGGAGGCACTTGAATGGAGTGGTGGTCATATGTTTGACCTGTTGCTCCTATTTAGCCAGAAGTAGCCATGGTCCTATTCAAGTACAGGTGCATCTCAATAAATTAGAATATCTTTGAACCGTTTATTTCTTTCAGTAATTGAATTAAAAAAGTGACCTCCTATATTTTCTAGATTCTTTACACACAGAGTGTTCTATTTCTGTAAATGTTAATTATAGATTACAGGTAATGAAAACCTAAATCTAAAAATATTGTAAAAAAGTTCAGTATTGTAAATTCAGTGTGTCACCTGCCAAGGTTTCCTAAGCCTTTAAATGGTCCCTCAGTCTGGTTCAGTAGGATACACAATCATGGAAGACGCTGATTATGAATTGTATTATTGAATTACTGAAATGAATGAACGTTTCAAAAATATTCTAATTTATTGAGATGCACTTGTAATAGGAGCGGAGCTAGAGTATCCAGGTGCTACCGCCATAATATGGATGGAGCCTACAGCTCTAGTTCTATTACTTGAATACTTGATCTATGAATACTTCATCAGTATAAAAAAAACAAAACAAAAAAAAAAAACAGAAGTCACACGGCAGCATTGAATTCAATTGAAGTGAATGGGGGCTATTCACATGACCATTACTTTGATGGTCCGTTATAAAAGACTGTCAAAATATACAGTACAGACCAAAAGTTTGGACACACCTTCTCATTCCAAAAGTTTTCTGTATTTTCATGACTATAAAAATTGTAGATTCACGTCAAAACTATGAATTAACACATGTGGAATTATATACTTAACAAAAAAGTGTGAAACAACTGAAAATATGTCTAATATTCTAGGTTCTTCAAAGTAGCCACCTTTTGCTTTGATTACTGCTTTGCACACTCTTGGCATTCTCTTGATGAGCTTCAAGAGGTAGTCACCTGAAATGGTCTTCCAACAGTCTTGAAGGAGTTCCCAGAGATGCTTAGCACTGGTTGGCCCTTTTGCCTTCACTCTGCGGTCCAGCTCACCCCAAACCATCTCGATTGGGTTCAGGTCTGGTGACTGTGGAGGCCAGGTCATCTGGCGTAGCACCCCATCACTCTCCTTCTTGGTCAAATAGCCCTTACACAGTCTGGAGGTGTGTTTGGGGTCATTGTCCTGTTGAAAAATAAATGATGGTCCAACTAAACGCAAACCGGATGGAATATCATGCCGCTGCAAGATGCTGTGGTAACCATGCTGGTTCAGTATTCCTTCAATTTTGAATAAATCCCCAACAGTGTCACCAGCAAAGCACCCCCACACCATCACACCTCCTCCTCCTTGCTTCACGGTGGGAACCAGGCATGTAGAGTCCATTTGTTCACCTTTTCTGCGTCGCACAAAGACACGGTGGTTGGAACCAAAGATCTCAAATTTGGACTCATCAGACCAAAGCACAGATTTCCACAGGTCTAATGTCCATTCCTTGTGTTCTTTAGCCCAAACAAGTCTCTTCTGCTTGTTGCCTGTCCTTAGCAGTGGTTTCCTAGCAGCTAGTTTACCATGAAGGCCTGCTGCACACAGTCTCCTCTTAACAGTTGTTGTAGAGATGTGTCTGCTGCTAGAACTCTGTGTGTCATTGTCCTGGTCTCTAATCTGAGCTGCTGTTAACCTGCGATTTCTGAGGCTGGTGACTCGGATGAACTTATCCTCTGCAGCAGAGGTGACTCTTGGTCTTCCTTTCCTGGGGCGGTCCTCATGTGAGCCAGTTTCTTTTTAGCACTAGATTTTTTTGGCCACTGCACTTGGGGACACTTTCAAAGTTTTCCAAATTTTTTGGACTGACTGACCTTCATTTCTTAAAGTAATGATGGCCACTCGTTTTTCTTTACTTAGCTACTTTTTTCTTGCCATAATACAAATTCTAACACTCCATTCAGTAGGACTATCAGCTGTGTATCGACCTGACTTCTGAACAACACAACTGATGGTCTCAACACCATTTAAAAGGCAAGAAATCCCACTTATTAAACCTGACAGGGCACACCTGTGAAGTGAAAACCATTTCAGGTGACTACCTCTTGAAGCTCATCAAGAGAATGCCAAGAGTGTGCAAAGCAGTAATCAAAGCAAAAGGTGGCTACTTTGAAGAACCTAGAATATAAGACATATTTTCAGTTGTTTCACACTTTTTTGTTAAGTATATAATTCCACATGTGTTAATTCATAGTTTTGATGCCTTCAGTGTGAATCTACAATTTTTATAGTCATGAAAATACAGAAAACTCTTGGAATGAGAAGATGTGTCCAAACTTTTGGTCTGTACTGTAGGTCATGTTTTCACAGATCCCTCCACACAAATGTATAAGGAATTCATGAAAACGGGTGCCCTTTGGGCGCAAGACGGCTGTTAAAAATACATGTTTTGCACCTCTGTCTTGTGAAAGTAGTCTAACTCTATTCACTCTCTATGGGAGCACTTGAGTTAGAGGAGTACAGCGTTCAGCTATCCCCTTATGAAGTGCCAGTGTGCATGCTCTGCCTGCCACTTTATCCAGATGGGAGAACTGCAGACCCCTTCTTCTCGGGATCAGTGAGGGTCCCAGAACTTGGACCCAGACAGATCATTAAGTTATCCCCTATCCTATCAATAGGGAATAAATTCATAATTTTATAAGAAAATGGTGTTGCGTGGAGCATCATACAGCAACAAATAGAGTACCTACAGGTCCCTAATATATACACAAGCAACCCATGAGCCCTCATACATGGTTTTGCTGTGTACGTGTGTTGTCTTTCGTGATTCTGCCAGGCATCTCCTTTTACTAGTTCCAGCTGTCTCTATACATATGTATAATATCCTGAGCTGTTCCAGACCGCTCTGCCGCACATGCTAAGTATCAGATAGCATGGCAGATCTCTGTCAATGCTGATATTAATTCATTCTCTATATTGATGTTGTTAGCCCTGCAGATAGTCATGTTCTGCTTTAATCTCTCAGTTCATTATGTTGGTTTTATGTATGTAATATCATTTCACTAAACACCATGGCATATCGATTAGATATGCCGGAGATATCTGCTCTGTGGGGGAACCAGCAAATGGGAATACCCCTTCAACACACATGGGGCAGATTTACTAATGCGGTCTGGATGATAAATTTGATCACATTTACATACTTTTATCTATCTTTATATCACTTATTGGTTAGCGCAGGTTGACTCATCTAAAACAATGCCCCTTTCTACCAAGCCACACCTACTTGTCAAGCAGGATAAATAAGGTGTCTAAAACACTAGATGGTGCACGGTATGAGGTTTTTTGTTATATATATCCTGCAACTGGCCACAATTTAGTACTGTAACCAGAATTTAATAATAATAATAATAATAATAATAATAATAATAACTTTATTTATATAGCGCCAACATATTCCGTAGCAGTTTACAAATCAGAGGACACATGAACAGACAATATGAAACATTACAATGTGACAAAGAAGTAAACATATCAAACAATAGGAGTGAGGGCCCTGCTCGCAAGAGCTTACATTCTATGAATTATAAAATGGAATTTTGAATTCTGTTCACACAATGCAACCAAAAACTGTGGATTTTGTAGAGCGTTCTTCATATTTGTAAATGTATAATAATTTATTCAAGCTTTACCTATATGACTATATGACTATATACAAGTCTTCACCCAAAGGCAAACATGTCACAGAGGCAGCCCATATGGCTACTGTGGTACCCTTGGAGAGAAGTTGCCCACTATATATTGGTAGCATTTTATTGGGTAGTAAGATCCTGGGATGTGGTCTATACAATTGCTGTAATGTTAGCATATCAGGTAGTGAACAGTGCATACAAGTTTATTAAAAAAAGGGATGGAGGCAGCAGGACCATGTGTCACATGTGGTAAGGAGTGCGGAAATACCTAGCAACACCTGAAAAAGGACTAAGGGCCTATTCACATGAGTGTGAAAAACAACCAGGTGACAGACGCTTTTAAAACAATGAGTGTGAATAAGAATATATTCAATGACGTTCTATATTATATTTTGACAACCACATGAACCCAATAGAAATTGATGGGTCTGTTTTTACCTACTAAAGGATTGACATTTACTTACATTAAAAATGGATTGGGGGTGGGAAAAAAAGACCAATGAAATTCATCAGTTTTTTAAATTTATTGTTAAAAACTGATTCATAATGATTAACACATGGCCTGTCAAAAATGGCAAACGGAAATGTAAAATTACTCTTAAACACGGACCAATTCATCGGTTTTTCATGGCCGAGAAATGGACAGATCATTGTTGCAATGGAGCTCCTTGTTCTGTATGTACACCATGGGTTTCATTCATTTTACTTGGATTTTGTTATTTTAATACATAAATTATTTGGCTAATACAAACAATACACTACGCATATGTATATGTATGTATATATATGTATGCTACGCATACGTATATGTATCACTCAGAATATAGGTTGTGTATTAGCAGTGATGCGCCATCCTTTAAGATTCACAATACAGCGTCAGCACCCCCAATATCTGTTGGTTGGTAAATGTTTGGGGTTGTAGTTCCAAAACAATTACATGGTTCCCTATTCAGACCTATGTGCCAAAATGTAAAGGTATGATAGATGTATAGAACGTTTATGGCCACCATTGTACGTTCACAAGGTCATCGGTTTTCTACAAACATTGTATTCTTAAACTATGATTATGTCTCATCTTCTCCTGTTGTACAAATATAATGTTTTTTATCCAAATTGCAGAAAAACCTTATCACCATGTGCACAATGCAAGATCTAAAATCCTCACAATGGAAGCAAAATAGACCTTGGTAAAGAGCTCACTACATACCCAAGTGTCCCATTCCCCCAGCAAATGTAATTGAGAATGATGGAGTATGCAGGCCGTGTTCACATCTACACACAGCCACTGGGGCATACAGCTGAGGCAGTCAGGCTTTGTTTTTTTGACGAAGGGTTTGTACAAGCCCCTCCTCTACGTCGCTGCCATTCTGGCCACAGAACCGTAAAATCAATTTTTATCACCGATGGGCTTTCATAACTCTTTAAAGTCTTCAAGGAAATTAACCCCTTTGCCCCATAGCTTTGCATGTGAAGATGCATTACAGAAACCAGGTTGCAAGCAGATGTGCTGAAAGTTTTAGAACCAGAGAAATGTGGGCGCTACAGGCTGCTATTCTGCTGATTCTAGCAAATGTTAACCAGCACTGTGTTGACTTTTGATGTACCAATCTCTATAACAAATACCAATTCAGCTGTAAAGCAGAAATCTAGTTTATGTTCAGCAGCAGACACAGCAGCTCATGCCTCTACAAAGGCTTCAGGGCTTGGATCCAATAACCAAGTAGGTAGATGTAATCTGCAGGAAGCAAGCACCTGCACACGTATACAGCAGAACTCACAGAAAACGGCATTTCTACTTTTTTTTTTTTTTATTTACAGTTCCCCGCAAAGTAATTTGCATAGATTGTGGCAGGCCTGTAGAGCTGAATTTATTATCTTAAAGTGGTACTCCATTTTTAGTAAAGTTTAGTAATATTTGGGGAAAATGGTTGGATTTTTTTTGTCTGCTTTGCCTGTCCATAGTCTGCAGCTGATATTGGAACTACTAATCCAAATTAACTTTAATGTAACTGAGCTGCAATACCAGACACAGCCCATAAAACAGGAGTGGCACTGTTTCTGAGAAAAACGCAGGACATTTTTTCTAATTCTAGGCAACTTTTTTAAAGGAACCCAAAATGTGTTCTAGAATATATAATATAAGATATATACATATATATATATATATATATATATATCTCAACAGTCTTAGTCAAGTTTATTATTATCTATTTATTTCTCTTTCACCAACATATTCCTCAGGGCTTTACAGACGTTGTCAATCACTGTCCCATATAGAGCTCACAATATACATTCCTTATCAGTATGTCTTTGAAGTGTGGGAAAAAACTGGATTACCTGGAGGAAACCCACACAAATACGGGGAGAGCCTACAAACTCCTTGCAGATATTACTTATTTATGGACACACAAACCTAGTGCCTCATATTTACTATTGTGTATATGGCAAGACACTGGGGTAAACATGGCACAATGTGTCGCATCTCTAACACAATTAGATGCATTTTTGTGCATCTACTTTGGACTAGAATTTTTTGACATGCTCGGCATGTGGGCGTGGATTGTCAGAAAAGGGGGTGTGGCTTAAATATGCCACGATGCGCAAAAATAAATGGCACAAAGTAAGCCAACTAAAGCCTGATAAAAATGCAGACTAGAAAGTCTAAAGATACACCAGATTTATCAGCCAGCATCAGTCACTGTGATAAATCTGGCATATTTTCAGACTGCCTAAGGCAGGGTTCACACTACCGTTGATGTCCGTTCTGATAGTGTCCGTTAAAAAAAAGAAAAACAAAAAAAAACGGACACCTATCATAACAGACATTAACAGACACTAACTGATGTTAATGTGTCCGTTTTTTTAACTGATCCAATTAATGGATTAGTTAAAAAAAACTGACACATTAGCATCAGTTAGCATCAGTTAGTGTCCGTTTTTTAACGCTGTCCGTTTTCTTAATACTGTTTTTTTTTTTTTTTCTGCTTTCTGAGCATGTGCAGGAAAAAAAACGGACATAAAATAACGGACAGTAACTGATGGCTATCAGTTACTGTCCGTTATAAGTCCGTTACCCATAGACTTCAATGTTAAAAAAATAATGGACACTTGCTGTCCGTCAAGAATCCGTTTTTTTCAAACGGACAAAAAGTCCTCAATGTAGGATTTTTTGTCTGCGAAAAAAATAACAGACTTCTGACGGATTTGGTGTAAACGGACACAAACGGACACTAACGGACACAATATAAAAACCCATTGAGATGAATGGAAATTTTAACGGATTTCTGACGGTTCAGCTAGTGTCCGATGCTAAACTCTTGTAACAGACAATAGCAACGGACACTACTGACGGTCACCAACGGTAGTGTGAACGCCCCCTTAGTTTGCACTGTCTAACTATTAGTAAATCTGGGCCAGTGTGTCCATAAATAACACATATACTTAAACAACTTTTTTCTGGTTAGGAGGTGCAAAGAAAGAAACCAAAGGAATACCTAAAAGTAAATGAGACGAAAAGAAAAAAAAAATTACTGTGTTCCTCATGTGAAATTGACCGCTATGGCTGGCTAGCTATTTGTACACTGTGCACATAATATCGAAGAGACTTCACAATAATTGTGATTCAGCATTTCAGCTATTAGACAAGGGATTTTTTTTTTTTTTTTTTTTTTTTTACAGAAGTAGGGCTATATGCAGACAAAATTAATCTAAATTATCAAACTATGGTAGAATCCAAACCAAGTGACCATAACAAAAGAAACATCCAACCAGAACATTTCAGGGTGCTGAAGTACTGACCATTTCTATAGTCCTGTCTCAACTGCTAGGGTCTGCTCCAAGAATGATCCATTCCTTACTATGGAGCAAATGACACATTTCACCGCATTGATCATTTTGACACCAAATGTCAATAAATGTTGTCAGTCACTATTTTTGCAGTGTTCCTAGCATACAAAATACATTTGCATATGTTTTTTGCTTCTATATGTTGCTGTTGGAAAGAGAGGGGTCTCTGGACAAAATTAGTGTCCTCCGCCGTCTGGCAGCCAGTATTACAGCCTCTACTGTATCCCCTGCAGAATGAGTCTTCTCAGCAGTGGCCTCATACTGAGAGTAGTATTTTGCATTAGTATTTGTAAACCAAAAGTGGAGAGGAACCTATAACTAGAAAAGCCATAATGGAAAAATTGGTACTCTTTCAAGTTTAATTCACACTCCTAGTTTTGGCTTACATATACTGATGTAAAATACTAACCAGAATACTTCCATCTGAATGAGGCTTATACAGCAGAGTCTCTGCTCCTTCTCTGACAAATAGTGCAGAAAGTTACTTCTATTGGCTGCTCTGAAGTGAAAAGGGCTATGGGGGGAGTAACTGAGCATGTGTGTCCACCAGCACTTTGCTTAATAGCTGGACTTGCACATTGCTATACACATTGAACCCCCAGTTGGTGACACACTATGCATGTAAATATTATAAATCATCACTGGATTGTTTTTTAACAGCATGTAAATGACAACCATTTTTCTGATCTATAAAATTTGCATAATATTGAATGGTGGAACAATTCCTTTAACAGTGAAATGACTCTTTGGCTTATCATTGGTGTATAATGTAATCTACAGAACCTGTGGAGCCACATCTAGAATGTCTGCAGCCAGGGCTAGCCTTATATTCAATAGTGTCCTGTGTAGTATGTTCTGCTCATTCCCCTTGTAGTGCCACACATTGTGCAAATAACCATTTTTGTGCAATGTCTGATTTACGTGCCATACAGTAGGCTACCTTAAAAATAGTGTTATATGATAATCTAATAAACCAGTCCATACAGCACCGCCATCACCATGTACTGTAAAAATAGTACAGTGTTCATATAAAAGCTACATTAGAAATAATAATACTGTAGTAATAAAGGGGTTTTCAAAATATTATTGACCTATCCCTAGGATTGGTGGATTTTTGACACCTGGGACCCCCACAAGCCACTCTGGTAGGGATTTTAACAGGTAAGTATTGCTTTACATTTGTTATTTTATGTCATTACTTGCCTTTGTCCAACTTTTGTATTAGGTAAGGGAATAAATAAACATTTAGGAGAATTTCCAGTTCAGTTATACTTACCATAAAAGTGATCGATAGGGATATAAATGTTGAGATCCCTACTGATCCTAAAAATGAAGGATAATGGTCTCCACTTGGTCACGCCCAGTTGGAATAACAGGGAGGTTTAGAAATAGTCAAAGTGAGCTTGGAGGACAACATGTTATAAATTCTCCTATGAAACATCAGCTCATGCCATGACATTGGTTAAGCCATTGTTGTTCAATCTGCTTGATGGACACACCATGCTACTATGTCCCCCATACATAGCCTTAGTTTATTGTGTCTAGAACATTCTTCTTTCTCACAGCCTCTTATTTGCATTGTGATAGATATGTTACAGGCAGCATGTAGTTAAGGGCACCATGTTCCCCAGGCTGTGATCATCCTCAAGAGCAAAAAGCAGAGATGGCTGCCATACATCAGAGTCTATTCTTCAGAGAGTCTGAAAGAAGAGAGAGAGAGACTGTCCACTGTCAGTGCATCATTCATCAGGTGTAAAGAGGGACTGCGAGAGCCTGAGAGCGATGGATAGACAGACACACAGACACATAATACATTATATGGTTTGGCTAGAAAATATAAACCTACAAGATATAAGGAAGGAATGAATTGCAGACTAGAAATGCCCAGTCATGACAGCACATAAACATGCTATATCTCAGTCTTACAGTACTTTCAAGCCTGCGGAATATTTGCTTATTTTGCCTCAGTGTAAGGTTTCCCTTTATATTCACCCTGTCTCCCCCCTCGCCCTTTGCCTCGCTGTGATTCACGGTTTGCTGGTGCCATTATATTGCCGTATAAATTTACTTTATTCGCGTCCAGCCTCATATTTCTAGCCTGGGACCTTGCGTCGGCTACACAATCCATTTATAGACAAATCAATTAAATATTTCTTCCTAATCTGTCACCTCTTATACAAAGATGCAAAGAATTATTGGGTGCCACAGGCGTGTGTAACTATGGACTTCACGGGAGAGATGAGGATGCTAGTGGAGATCACAAGATGCTATTACCTGTATCGCCATCCTGAAAAGAACCACTACCATCTGCCAAATGTCACTGTTCCAATGGGGATCCATATTTTACAGCCTCCTCTGGCATTTCCTTCAGATAGGAAATTAAGAAATTACATACAAGCTCGGAGGAAAGCAATGTGGCTTTTATGTAAAGAGTTAAAATCTATGATGGAATTCATGGAATAACATTGAGCGTATTGTTTTAATGTCCTGAAATGCTAAACCCGCGTACGGTATCACATGCAGAAAGTCTACCGTGTTTTTTTTTTCCATGGAACATCTATTATATTAACAGGGAATTTTATGCAGCACTTTCCTGATGTCAAGCTGTTATCTGGGCTATGCTTGGCAGCTCTCCCTACCAACCAAGATGCTACAGGCAGATCAGGTTAATGAACCAAGGAGAGAGGGAAACTTCTATAGAAAGAGCCCATAATTCTTCCTCAGTGACTTATGGGTTAATAAATTATCCGAGACTCATTCACTCACTCAAACGACTGTGTTCCATGAGCAGTCTTTGCTCTCTAGCACTCACAGAGTTAAAACATCCAGGTGCCTGAACACCTCTTCAATCCCCAGCCATAAATCTGGCTTGTTCTCATCACCTGAGCCTCTCTGGTTATTGATTTCCCTTTAATGAAAGTTAATTATAACACCGATTTAATTAATGGAATCCCTCTGCCGCTTTACGGCTTCCCGCATTAACGCTTTTGAGGGGGAGGGGAGGAAACTTTGCAGGCAGAGAGATAAATCAGGAATGTATGGTGGTCATGCCAGAAACTGTACCAAATAGTGAATATGTTAGTAAAATGGAAAAGGGTATTAACGCCTTCAGTATCAGAGATTTTGTGTTCCAATGTACAGAAACGTTAAGATATTTTTTATTCATTTTAGTCACGTATATAGCGCCAACATATTCTGCAGCGCTGTAATGAGAGTGTTCTCACTCACATCATCCCTGACACATCGGTCCATATAAATAAGGATAGGTTAGTTAGCTACAACTGGCCCAAGTATGTGTGCGGCTATATCAGCATAGAGAAAAGATAACTGTACAGATCTATGGAATATGTTGGCGCCATATACTGTAAATAATGAGAGGAGGACAAAGGAAATAAGGTAATAGCTTACACAAAATTGATAAAATTGTGCAAAAACCAGAATAAGGTCAACCGTAACGAAAGTAGACGGTATAATAAGCATACATAGAAGCAAAATAAGGTAACTGGATTGGAATAAAAGATTAAAAAAAAATCTGAAGCAACTAGAAGACAAAAGAGAGGAATTACAGAGAGCCACAGACATGAAAGCAGAGGGAGGATGGAGGGGGAGGGAGGCAGAAGCCAGCAGCTGCAGAGTATAAAAGATTCCTGAGGTGCTGGGGACCCCTACTGGAGTAATGTGCAGGACCATCTCAGCACCTACCTGCGGGCCCTGGCTGTGTGTAACACACCGCTATAATGAGATCTGGGGGAGACTAATGAAAGGCAGGGGAGGTAAATTTCTCTGGTGGCGTGGTCACAAAGTGGGTATTAATCATCTGCAAGATTCATGGGGCTAGAATACAAAGCAGGCGCTGGAGCATGTTCTCTGCAAACCCTCACAACATCTGTGTATATCACAACTTATACCGAGCAGGATATGTTCAGATTTGGGAAAAAGAGAAGCTGCATATAACGGATGTATGAGCAGGAAAAGATCTACATGAGAGATCAAATGTACCATAATTCATCTGATACTGGGCTAGATAAAATCTGGTATTCAGTACCCATGGTTCCGCTGTATAACATAACTGTTGGAGAATATCTTAAGGCCTGGTAGATTACTGTAAAATTACGGTTAAAGTAAAGCTTCTACTCTACCATGGGCTGTCACGTTACCAGGTTTGCTGTTCCCACTAAGGATTTATTCACACACGAGGTTGAATCACATTTTTGGAGTGATTTTCTGCAACATCTGAATAAGCAGTGTCAGACTGGCCCACCAGAACACCAGAGGATCCTCCGATGGATTCAGGTTCTAACACAATAATGGTCCAGCAGAAGACACCCAAATTTGAAGGGCTCCTGGGCCATCATGCAAAATATGTAATAGTGGTATACTCTGTGGCAGTGGGATCTTTGGACCCCTTAGGTTAGTTACTCAGTAGTTACTGCTACCTCTGCACCACCATAGCTACTCCCATGGGTACTATGGCCCACAGAATTATTTTACAGTGGAGAAAAAAAGTATTTAGTCAGCCACCAATTGTGCAAGTTCTCCCACTTAAAACGATGAGAGAGGCCTGTAATTGTCATCATAGGTAGACCTCAACTATGAGAGACAAAATGAGAAAACAAATCCAGAAAATCACATTGTCTGATTTTTAAAGAATTTATTTGTAAATTATGGTGGAAAATAAGTATTTGGTCAATAACAAAAGTTCATCTCAATACTTTGTTATATATCCTTTGTTGGCAATGACAGAGGTCAAACGTTTTCTGTAAGTCTTCACAAGGTTGGCACACACTGTTGCTGGTATGTTGGCCCATTCCTCCATGCAGATCTCCTCTAGAGTAGTGATGTTTTGGGGCTGTCGCTGGGCAACACGGACTTTCAATTCCCTCCAAAGGTTTTCTATGGTGTTGAGATCTGGAGACTGGCTAGGCCACTCCAGGACCTTGAAATGCTTCTTATGAAGCCACTCCTTCGTTGCCCTGGCGGTGTGCTTGGGATCATTGTCATGCTGAAAGACCCAGCCATGTTTCATCTTCAATGCCCTTGCTGATGGAAGGAGGTTTGCACTCAAAATCTCACGATACATGGCCCCATTCATTCTTTCAGGTACACAGATCAGTCGTCCTGGTCCCTTTGCAGAGAAACAGCCCCAAAGCATGATGTTGCCACCCCCATGCTTCACAGTAGGTATGGTGTTCTTTGGATGCAACTCAGCATTCACTCTCCTCCAAACACGATGAGTTGTATTTCTACCAAATAGTTCTACTTTGGTTTCATCTGACCATATGACATTCTCCAAATACTCTTCTGGAACATCCAAATGCTCTCTAGCAAACTTCAGACAGGCCCGGATATGTACTGGCTTAAGCAGGGGGACACGTCTGGCACTGCAGGATCTGAGTCCCTGGCGGCGTAGTGTGTTACTGACGGTAGCCTTTGTTACGTTATTCTCAGCTTTCTGCAGGTCATTCACTAGGTCCCCCCGTGTGGTTCTGGGATTTTTGCTCACCATTCTTGTGATCATTTTGACCCCACGGGGTGAGATCTTGCGTGGAGCCCCTGATGGAGGGAGATTATCAGTGGTCTTGTATGTCTTCCATTTTCTAATTATTGCTCCCACAGTTGATTTCTTCACACCAAGCTGCTTACCTATTGCAGATTCAGTCTTCCCAGCCTGGTGAAGGTCTACAATTTTGTTTCTGGTGTCCTTCCACAGCTCTTTGGTCTTCACCATAGTGGAGTTTGGAGTGTGACTGTTTGAGGTTGTGGACAGGTGCCTTTTATACTGATAACAATGTCAAACAGGAGCCATTACTACAGGTAATGAGTGGAGGACAGAGGAGCCTCTTAAAGAAGAAGTTACAGGTCTGTGAGAGCCAGAAATCTTGCTTGTTTGTAGGTGACCAAATACTTATTTTCCACCATAATTTGCAAATAAATTCATAAAAAATCAGACAATGTGATTTTCTAGATATGTTTTCTCATTTTGTCTCTCATAGTTGAGGTCTACCTATGATGTCAATTACAGGCCCCTCTCATCTTTTTAAGTGGGAGAACTTGCACAATTGGTGGCTGACTAAATACTTTTTTTCCTCACTATATATGACAGGTCCAAGGTACCTCCGAAATTGAAAGTTCTTATTTCAAGTTTGTACCTTCTATTAAAAAGTGAAAACAGGTTTGTCTTGGCTCACCAGAGGACCAGCGAATAAACCAGTGAGCCAAGTCACATTAAAGGCCCACGAGTCCTAGTAAAAAGCAGGCAGCTCTATCTCAAGCTGGAGAAGTCCATTTGCTGCTAATGTTTTTAACTTTTTAGATTATTTCATAAAGGACCTATTACTGCTCACTGATGAAATAGTAAGGGTTCTCCAAGTTCCTCCACATACTCTTTTAGATCACTGATAGGCTGCAATGACCCTATCAATGTGACGTCACCGCTGCCACCTGTATACAGAGAATGGCAGTGATGAAAACTGTCCAAACCTAGCCTTAGGCCTAGGCTACACTGCAATTTTTTGTACCCCCACTAATTGATTTTAACTATTAAGTGAATTGATTTTAACTATTTAGTGAGCTGTAGTCCATTAGGTTTCATTCAACTCAGTGTCGGAAAGTCATCATGATATTAAGGCGCACGTTTGACGCAAGGTTCTTTCTTGCGACAAATGTGCGCTACAAGCCTCTTCATAAATCTCTGGTTCCCTGCACTCGTCCAGCCATTTATTAAAACTGTCGTACAATACGCCAGTCTTAATAAATTTGCCCCAGTGTATTTGGATGCAGCTGTAGCTCAATAATTAAAATCAATTACTTGTACTATGAAAAAGTCACAGTGTAGCCCTGGTATTACACAAACAACCATCAACTAGAATGGGTACCAGGTAAAGCT
Organism: Leptodactylus fallax; assembly: GCA_947044405.1. Taxonomy (NCBI): domain Eukaryota; kingdom Metazoa; phylum Chordata; class Amphibia; order Anura; family Leptodactylidae; genus Leptodactylus; species Leptodactylus fallax. Next base: position 1,611,204 of record CAMRHE010000223.1, read on the forward strand.
TCACTTTTTCCCCAGCAATAACTGCTGACCACAGTGAGACCCAACAATAAACTAGCTGCTGAAATACCCCTAAGTAGAAAAAAAAACTGTGCAGAAAAAAGTCTGCTGCTGCATTAAGGTCATCAATAAGTTATGATTACATAAAATCGTAGTCTGGTTGACATCTCAGCTAAGTACAAGTGTTAAGGAGCGAAGCTGAGGAGGTGTAATGTGTCATTCAGACCCATAGCCCCCTCATTGAAGTACAGCATTATGCACTTAAAAGGCTGACTACAAACACATAACACATAAAAAGATCTATCAACAGCAGCTTGTTGATGGCTTTCACATAGAGGCTGCATAATTTTTTTCTCACAACGCACAATAAAATAACGAAAAACATAGGGAGAAAGCAAAGGGAAGATGTACTACAACCATCTTTTATATAACCAATATTAAAGAAAAGTAAAATAATTTCCAGTCTGAAGAAGAATTTTAATATTTTTGCCTGTATTGCTGGTTCAAATCCCAGTATTATTGAGTAATATATTTGTTTAGCATACCTGTAATATAATATCCATAAACCTTCACCGTTCAAGGAAGAATCATGGGTGTTTTTGCAGCTTTTATACATTTGTGCCAGAGCCTTACTATACTATAGAGCCAAAGCGTTCTGCTGGGCCTGTGTTCTATGAGAAAACACAGCTTCTTCCTAGATTCTCTACAAGGTACAGAGCATTGAGGATAAAGCCCCATGTAACGTCCCACAGCAAAAAAAGATTTTTTCCACGGTGTTTTCGCCATGGGCAAACCATGGCATTTACACCACATAAGGCCCTGACCTAAAGGATTTTCCTTGTTTTAGGTAAATGAAAAATTAAACAATTCTAGTTTAATTTGCACCAAGACACTGGGGTACATGCAGGGAAGGGCAAGGTTTAGTATGAAGGGGGTGTGGCTTAAAATGTGCCAATATGTGCAAAACATTTGGAGTATAGTAGGCTAAAAATGCATCAAATCATACAGCAGGAGCAATTTGATACATTTGACACATCTTTAGGGTATGGCCATATGTAGGACGTTAAGGATTCTGCCTCAAATTCAGTACCAGGTTCTGCCCTGATTCTGCCTACCATTGTTTTCAGTTGGAGGCAGAGATTGAAGAAGGATACTGAAATAAGTGTCCTGCTCAATCCTGCTGTGGATCAGCCGCAGAACCCGTAGGGAGAGGCAGAACCCGTAGGGAGAGACACAACCCTATTCATCTGGGGCTGATCAGCAAGTGAAAGCTGTGGTGGAAAGCCTATACTCTGCTTTGGCTTTCCGTTGTAGAGAGCAGGAGGGCCCGAAAATGAAGTGGAATCTGCAGCAGAGGTCCTCTTCATTTTCTGCCTTCTAAACAATCCCTTAGACTTCCTGGTTTAAATTTACATTTTCTAGCTGTTATACAGGATTAGTAAATCTGAACCTATGTTTTTCAATTCCTTCCATTCCATTTTCACAATAATTTTTTGCAGACGGTATGTGAGATCCTTGTTCACATTCAGAAGTTGTATCCAGTGTATGTGATCTACACAGCCTGCACTCCAGACTGATACATTGTAACAAACATTGTGCCGCTGCCATTGACGTATTTAGGCTTCATTCACATATGTACTGGAGGCTACATTGACAGTAGTGCAGCATGCTGTGCTACTTTGTCTAGTAAAATGATGGACACCATGAAGGTAGCAAAGTACACCATTATAGTCAATGGGACACCTTAGACAGTGCTTTACCTCACACAGCCTTGTCACGGTTTGATACAATGGGATTCACTACTCAGCTGACAGCACAACTAGCTATGTACGGGTTTGGAGCCTCCAAATGTAAATGTCTCATTCACTGACTACATATTCTGTGCCACATTTGTTATGTATTTTAAAGGGAGCTTGTCAACCCACCACCACAGATCGATAGGGTCACATGAATCAAACTGCGTCTTCCACTTGTGAATCGGTGCCTCACTTGCTGAGAGATCGCCGCTTTTGTCAATATGCAATTGAGCTCTTTGAAGCAATGAGGATGTTGCCAGGATTCTAAAGAGATAAGTGACAAGACACTGAGAAAATACTGTTTGAGTCAAGTGACCCTAATCTATGTATCTGGGTTGATATGCTGGACTCTGGGCTTCCTTTAGGCTGAGGCCCCACATTGCAGAAACACAGCTTTTTTTGTTGTAGATTTTGCAGTTTTTTTTTTTTTTTTTTTTTTTTTTGAGCCAAAGCCAGGAATGGATAAGCAGAGTGTAGAAGCGTAAGCACTTACTATATATTTCCCATTCCTTCTGTAGCCACTCTTGGCTTTGGCTCAAAAAAAGGACATCAAAATCTGCAACAAAACAAGGTGCTTTTCCGCAATGTGGGGCTTCAGCCTTAAACACGTTTTTCACTTTGAATGATAGGTTGTGTGCTTTGGATCTGGAAGGCATGGAGAACTTTTTCATCCACCATTTTACAAGGAATCTGTGACAGAGGTCCCTAATAGAACTTCTGACACAGCTAGACATAGCCTTAGAGTATGTTCACATGGAGTTTTTTGCAGGCAGAAAAAATCAGCTTCACGAATTAGGAAATGGTTTTGGGACGCGTTTTTTGACCTGACGCAGTTTTCTGATGCAGTTTTTGACGCGGATGTAGTTTACTCCCCTTTTGGTGTGGGCCTAGGAACTCAGCTTGAAAAAAACCGTGTCGCGTTTTTTGCAAAAACCGCGTCGAAAACCGCATCCAAAAACCACATCGCGTTTTTTCCGCCTCCCATTGAATTCCATTGGTTTTTCCAGGCGGAATCTGCCTGAAGATAGGTCATGTCGCTTTTTTTTCCGCTAGCGGAAAAAACCGCTAGAGGAAAAAAAAACACTACTGACTCCCATTGAAATGAATGGGAGGCGTTTTTTCAGGCAGATTTTGAGGCGGATTCCGCCTCAAAATCCTCTGCCAAAAAACTCGATGTGAACACAGCCTTAGATTGGCAGTCTGGTAATGTGCACTTTTATCGCAGTGTTTGATTATTATTATTATTGTTTATTTATATAGCACCATTAATTCCATGGTGCTTTACATTTGAGGATTTATATACGGTACACCAGATATACAAAACAGATAATACTAACAGTGACCAACAGGCACAGTGGGATAGAGGGCCCTGCCCGCAATGGCTTACAATCTATGAGGGAAGAGGGATAGAGACAGAAGGTGGGGGTAGAGGCTGTTCAGGTGGTGGTATGGAGACAGTAGTGTTATTGGAGGTTGTAGGCCTTCCTGAATAGGTGAGTCTTCAGGGCCTTCTTGAAGCTTGTGACTGTGGGGGACAGTCTTATGTGTCTTGGTAATGAGTTTCAGAGTATGAGGGATGCACGTCAGAAGTCTTGGAGACGTTTGTGTGAAGAGCGGATAAGAGCAGAGTGGAGTAGGAGGTCTTTGGAGAATCGGAGGTTACGTGCAGGCAGGTAGCGGGAGATTAGGTCGGACATATATGGAGGGGACAGGTTGTGAATGGCTTTGTATGTCAGTGTTAGTCATTTGAACTCTATTCGCTGGGCAACGGGTAGCCAGTGAAGGGATTGGCACAGGGGGTGGCCGATGAAGAACGGGGGGAGAGGGCTCAGTTTAAGGTGGACTGGAGGGGGGTGAGAGTGTTAGCTGGGAGGCCATGGAGAAAGGTGTTACAGTAATCTAGGTGGGAGATTATGAGGGCGTGGACTAGCATCTTTGTAGTTTCAGGGGTGAGGAAGGAGCGGTTTCGATGGATGTTCTTGAGTTGGAGGCGGCAGGAGAAGTTGAGGATTTGAATATGCGGCTTAAAGGATAGGTCACAGTCTAAGGTTATCCCAAGGCAGCAGACCCGTGGGACTGGGGTGAGTGTGGTTCTATTCATTTTGATAGATGGGTCAGGTAGGGGGGGCCATGCGAGGAGGGGTGAAGATTATGAACTCCGTTTTCTCCATGTTGAGTTTGAGAAAGTGGGAGGAGAGAAAGGAGGCTATGTGATGATGATGATGGGTGATAGAAGTGATAATAGTTTATTTTTGTCATTTAGCAAAATTAAGCTAATGAAGAAAAGAGAAATCTAAATCTCATAAATATTTGGAGTGACCACTCTTTGGAGGAGGAGTCCTGAAAGTGATGATATGGCCACCTCAGAGCCCTGATCTCAACATCATCCAGTCTGTCTGGGATTACCTGAAGAGATAGAAGGATTTTAGCAAGCCTACATCCACAGAAGATCTGTGCTTAGTCCTCCAAGATGTTTGAAACAACCTTCCTCCTGAATTCCTTCAAAAACTGTCTATAAGTGTACCTAGAAGAATTGATGAAAGGCAAAGGGTGGTCACACCACGTATTGATGGGTTTTAGATTTCTCTTTTGTTCATTTACTTAATTGAGAAAAATAAACGATTAAAGGGGTTATTCGGTTTCTAAGATTGGTAGCCTAGGATAGGCCATCAATATTAGATCTACGCCGGTCTGACACCCGGGACCCTGCAGATCACCAGTACTGAGGCAGTGTGGGAAAGGGAGACTTCAGTAGGGCAGCACTGCAGTACTTACAGTTGCTGCTACAGTTTGTACGACGAGTGAGCATCGTGGTTCTCCCACCCTGCCTTGGTACTGGTGATCTGCAGGGGTCCAGGGTGTCGGACCCCCACAGATCTAATATTGATGGCTTATCCTAAGGATAGGCCATCAATCTTAGAAACCGGATAACCCAACAATTTTATTTTTGAAAGCATTAATACTTTGCAGTGTTAACTTGGCCTTGAAGAAAATTATGTTTGACACAAAGAAACTGCACAATAAGTAGGGTCTGCTGAATAGATACTCAGTGCCTGATGCTGATATAGATGTTGTCTTCTCGTTTCCGGGTGCACCGTGCTCTTTTTACAACGCTCTCTACAGGAAGTTTCCACCATGAGATTAACAGGATACAGATTTACAGTACTGCATGTTGCCATTGTTTTACCATGTATGCTCAAATAATGAACTATCACATATCCTGATGAGAGCGTACTAAAATCAGACATTGTCTCATGCTGGTTTCTGAGCATTAAACATGCTGGGACATTATGAGCGCACTTTATGTTGTTAAAAATGAGTATTATAAACAATTGCTTTCAATCCGTTACAGCTGCACAAACACGTTCCCAGAAATATGTGAATATCCGTGTAGTAAAATAATTGCAAAAATATTGGGTACAAAAAAGCAGATCATCCAAGCACTGGATAATCTTTGGGCCCATTATTTTAGACAGTATTTTTTGTAATAATTTTTTTTAAAATTAAAATATATTATTTTTTAAAAACATAAGTGCAAGATTATGAAAGATGATGTGAATGAATGTTTTATAAAGGGGCAGGAAAATGATCTCTAGGCCTCATGCACACAGTCAAATGCATTTTAGCTTGTAATACAATGTGAAAAACAGGACAATATGTGGATGTGGTTTTCAGATGCATGCTACCCCCCAGGGTGGGTGCCCTAATAAAGTGTCATTATTAAAATCACCCCTTTACAGGTGGAAACAATTTGACAATAAGTTTGTAAATCCATATCAAATTGTAATACCCTTCCTTTATCCTGTCCTACAAAAGTGTAAATGAGTGAACAAGGTGGAGCTAAATTTGGGTTAAATTTTCAGCAGCAATGTGGAAATCAGCGCTGTATCTCATCACATTATTATGAGGTATTTGGAATTTGCAAATTCACATTCAGACTCAGACAGTCTTTACATACAAAAATTACAATACTCCTGCTCCTGTATCCAAGATATTTCTCAAGCTGCTCTAGTTTTCTGGATTGCGTTACCCCAGACAATCAGGTTAATTATCAATATCCATAATATTAAGTGTGCCCTATAAATAGATCTTTTGGGCAGGCCTCCTAATCTAACTCTTCTCCATTTAGCCCCTAGTGCTATTACTACTATATTATATCTTATAACCAGATCACTTTATTCAACTCTAGTACCTACACTCAATGCACACATATACTGACTGGTAGTACTATGCTATGTATATAAAAGACATTTGACTTATAATTGTACAATATAAGCACCCCATATGTCGCCTCTTTTCTCATAAGTAGTACGCTCTCTCAAGTAGGTACCTCACTCCTAACGTTCTAGTTGTTTTGCTGTAATGTCTGATTTCTGTTGTTGTGAACAGTTGTGAATCAGTGCACATTATCTTGCCATTATATACATAAAGAATTAGTTCTATTACTAGTAGTAGTATCTTTAGTGCTGGGGAGTATCCCAGTAGCTTAGCAGAATTAAAATAAAATGTGCTCAGGAGCAGAACTCACTTACTCTGAGTTCCATACTGCCTCCAGTAACAACAATAACATCAACACAATAAATGTTAGGGTTTCCATTTTATTATTATTATTATTATTGTTTATTTATATAGCACCATTAATTCCATGGTGCTTTACATTTGCGGATTTACATATGGTACACAAGATATACAAAACAGATAATGCTGACAGAGACTAACTGGCACAGTGGGATAGAGGGCCCTGCCCGCAAGGGCTTACAATCTATGAGGGAAGAGGGATAGAGACAGAAGGTGGGGGTAGAGGCTGCTCAGGTGGTGGTGTGGTGACAGTAATGTTATTGGAGGTTGTAGGCTTTCTTGAATAGAATCTTAAAGTACACATCCATTGGACAGCAGTGGAAACCTGTTCTGTGGGGTGATAGATCTCAGCAGCTAGAAGTCTGGAAATCCTTAACTTGGGATAGAATGGGGAGAGACAATAAATGCTTCCTTCTCAAGTATGTTTGCTTATATTTGGTGGGTGAAGAATAATTGTCTGCAACAGTGTGAAACTGGGACTTGGGTCCATGAAAATAAATTATTCTGAGGGCCAACCCTACCATTACATGGAAGGTCTAATAGGATTTTTGTGGTATACTGGGTTTAACCTATTAAACATCGATTGACTCCAAATCTAGATAAATATGGACTTGTTGATTGCTGGTCCTTTGTGGCCCTGTTCTAGCATGGGCCCATTAATGTATCAGAATCAGAAGCACTAGAGGGTCCTCTGTTACTCTTTTCAGCTGGTCCATGCCGGGTTCGGGGAGATTTAATGGTTTGGACTTGGAATGACAAGTGAACAATTAAAATGAATGTGTTTCAGAATATTTGCCACTGCTATACTGCTCTCTTGGTTCCCCTATTTAGACTTTATTTCCAGAGTTTATAGAGAAAATTTTTCAGGGTATATTTTTTTAGTTGTGCAATAAAACTGTTATATTTATTTGTTAAAATCCCATGAGTTAAATTTCTTGACTACCATTCAATATAACATGGAAAAATTATCGTTTGTGCAATATTCCAATGGTTTACACTGCGGTCCAGGAACTTCAATTTGCACCTCAGGCAGTGGGATACCATGTGAGAGTAGGAAGGTGACGGCCCCTGGTACATGTGCATATGTGCCCTCTTTATAATTCGGCCCTGTCTATTTTACATTATAAAGTTCTATAGCAATAAACCTCTTAGCACTTTGATATTGCACAATGGGTTTGCACAAAAAAAGAACAATGTTGAATTTTTGGGGACTAATCACAAAGATAATATAATTTTTTCCCCAATATGGTTTACATAATTGTACAGAATATTGTTTGATCTCAATATTATACTAAGAGAAGTATCAATTTGAATAGTAAAATATGGTAAGATGTCTATAAACTATCTATAAGATGACTATATACACTACGTTATTGTGCTACTATCATTACTTTGCAATATTACTGGCTATTCTTTTATATATTTGAAGATCCCTAGGGGAACACTTATAGTTACATCACAGGTTCACTATTACATTGGGTTTTGGAGGCACTAAAGCATTACTAAAAATGCAAAGCACCAAAAATATCCTCTGACTGAGACCATATGAGATCAGTTTATTGCATGGTGCAGTAGTGCCTGGTGTCTGCCACTGCTATGATGCTGTGCCCAGGGCCGGTTTTAGACAAAGTGGGGCCCTGGGCAAAATTAAAAGCGGGGCCCCAAATGCTGATATGCAAACAACACCATTGTCTTCCAGTGACAACCCCTATAATAACGCCTCCTTTCTGCCAACAAAAAAGTAATAACAAACCCCATTTTACCACACACAATTCAAATGAGCACCTTTGTGCCGCCTAATAGATTTTTGCTCCCAGTCATCAGTTATTATAGCGCCTCCTTATAAATAATAGTCCCTGCTTATAAATAATATTACACCTTTATCAGTAATAGCTCCCTTATAAATGATAATTAGTGCCCTGTATCAGTAATATTCCCCCTTATCAGTAACAGACACCCCGTAAAAATAATACTGCTCCCTTATAAATAATAGCCCCCTCATAAATAATAGTTACCCTTATAAATAATAGTCCCCATTATCACTAATAGCCCCCTTTATAAATAAGCCCACTTAATTATACCCCCCTTATAAAAAGTTCCCCTCTTATAAATAATAGCTCCCCCTTATAATGGATGCCTTATATATAATAGTTCCCCCCTTATAAATAATAGCCCATCTTATAATTAATAGTTCCCCCTTATAATAGCCCCCTCATACTTAAGTTTCCCAATTATATATAGTAACCCACCCTCATATATAATAGTTCTCCGTTATACAGTGTCGGACTGAAGGGCCTTAGGTCCACTAGAGGAACTTGTTCTGGGGCCCCACCCAACAGCTTCCTGTTAATAGCCTACACCACGGCTCCTTCACTGAAGTCTTACATATGTGCTGACTATGTGGCATTACTGAGTATGTTCCCAGTATAGTCAGCCCCTATAGTACTGTGCAGGCCCCAATAACTCCACGGCCAGCTCATGCACAGTACTGTATGGGGAATGACATGGCCATGGGTCACTACACGTATGTGCAAGATTATAGTGAGGGAGCTGTGATGCAGACAGAGCACACAGGGCTGCCAGCAGGAATTGTGAGCCCCCCCCCCCCCGCCCACAGTATAATGCTCCACATGGTATATAATGCTCCACAGTATAAAATGCTCTCCTGAGCCCTCCAGTTTCCCCACATTGTATATAATGCTCCACAGTAACCCCCCACAGAATAAAATGCTCCCCTGTGCCCCCCATAGTGGCCCCACATAGTATGTAAGGCTCCACACAGTATAATACTCCACAGTGGCCCACACATTAAACTACCCCTTAGTGGCCCCAGACAGTGCAATATGCTCCCCAGCAGCCCCACACAATATAATATGCTCCATACAGTATAATATGCACCCCACAATGCCCCCCCAGTATAATGCTCCACAGTGGCCTAACACAGTATAACATGCTCCATAATGACCTCCACACAGTATAATATACTCCCCAGAGGGGTTCCCCCAGTATAATGCTCCACAGTGGTCCCCCACAGTATAATATGTTCCCCACAGTCCCCCCCAGTATAATGCTCTACAATGGCCCCACAGAGTATCATACAGTCATATGAAAAAGTTTGGGCACCCCTATTAATCTTAATCATTTTTAGTTCTAAATATTTGGGTGTTTGCAACAGCCATTTCAATTTGATATATCTAATAACTGATGGACACAGTAATATTTCAGGATTGAAATGAGGTTTATTGTACTAACAGAAAATGTGCAATATGCATTAAACCAAAATTTGACCCGTGCAAAAATTTGGGTACCCTTATCATTTTATTGATTTGAATACTCCTAACTACTTTTTACTGACTTACTGAAGCACAAAATTGGCTTTGTAACCTCACTGAGCTTTGAACTTCATAGCCAGGTGTATCCAATCATGAGAAAAGGTATTTAAGGTGGCCAATTGCAAGTTGTTCTCCTATTTGAATCTCCTCTGAAGAGTGGCATCATGGGCTCCTCAAAACAACTCTCAAATGATCTGAAAACAAAGATTGTTCAACATAGTTGTTCAGGGGAAGGATACAAAAAGTTGTCTCAGAGATTTAACCTGTCAGTTTCCACTGTGAGGAACATAGTAAGGAAATGGAAGACCACAGGGACAGTTCTTGTTAAGCCCAGAAGTGGCAGGCCAAGAAAAATATCAGAAAGGCAGAGAAGAAGAATGGTGAGAACAGTCAAGGACAATCCACAGACCACCTCCAAAGAGCTGCAGCATCATCTTGCTGCAGATGGTGTCACTGTGCATCGGTCAACAATACAGCACACTTTGCACAAGGAGAAGATGTATGGGAGAGTGATGCGAAAGAAGCCGTTTCTGAAAGCACGCCACAAACAGAGTCGCCTGAGGTATGCAAAAGCACATTTGGACAAGCCAGCTTCATTTTGGAAGAAGGTCCTGTGGACTGATGAAACAAAGATTGAGTTGTTTGGTCATACAAAAAGGCGTTATGCATGGCGTCCAAAAAACACAGCATTCCAAGAAAAACACTTGCTACCCACTGTAAAATTTGGTGGAGGTTCCATCATGCTTTGGGGCTGTGTGGCCAATGCCGGCATCGGGAATCTTGTTAAAGTTGAGGGTCGCATGGATTCAACTCAGTATCAGCAGATTCTTGAGAATAATGTACAAGAATCAGTGACGAATTTGAAGTTACGCCGGGGATGGATATTTCAGCAAGACAATGATCCAAAACACAGCTCCAAATCTACTCAGGCATTCATGCAGAGGAAGAATTACAATGTTCTGGAATGGCCATCCCAGTCCCCAGACCTGAATATCATTAAACATCTGTGGGATAATTTGAAGCGGGCTGTCCATGCTCGGCGACCATCAAACTTAACTGAACTGGAATTGTTTTGTAAAGAGGAATGGTCAAAAATACCTTCATCCAGGATCCAGGAACTGATTAAAAGCTACAGGAAGTGACTAGAGGCTGTTATTTTTGCAAAAGGAGGCTCTACTAAATATTAATGTCACTTTTCTGTTGAGGTGCCCATACTTTTGCACCGGTCAAATTTTGGTTGAATGCATATTGCACATTTTCTGTTAGTACAATAAACCTCATTTCAATCCTGAAATATTACTGTGTCCATCAGTTATTAGATATATCAAATTGAAATGGCTGTTGCAAACACCCAAATATTTAGAACTAAAAATGATTAAGATTAATAGGGGTGCCCAAACTTTTTCATATGACTGTATGCTCCCGAAAAGCCCCACACAATATAATACACTCCACAGTGGCCCCACACAGTATAACAGGCTCCCCACACTTTCCCTTCCCCCAGTATAAAGCTCCACAGTGGCCCATAGTATAATATGCTCTCCAGAGGGCCCCCGCTAGTATAATGCTCCACAGTGCCCCCTCCAGTATTTTGCTCCACAGTGGCCCCACGCAATATATTATGCTTCCCAGAGCGTCCCCCCAGTATAATGTGCCACAGTAGGCCCCAAGCAGTATAATATGCTCCCCAGAGGGCCCCCTAGTATAATGCTCATTAGTCCCCCCTAATAATGCCCCACGGTGGCGCCATGCAATATAATATGCTCTGCTGATGGCCCCCCCAGAATAACGCTCCACAGTGACCCCACTCAGTGTAACATGCTCCAGAAATGGCCTCCACACAGTATAATATACTGCCCAGAGAGGTTTCCCCAGTATAATACTCCACAGCGGCCCAAAACAGTATAATATGCTCTCCAGAGCCCCCCCCAGTATAATGCTCCACAGTGGCCCAAAACAGTATAACATGCTCTCCAGAGCCCCCCCCCCCAGTATAATGCTCCACAGTGGCCCTGCACAGTATAATATACTGGGGGGCCCCTCTGGAGAGCATATTATACTGTGTGGGGAAACCATGGAGCATTATACTGGCGGGGGGCTCTGGAGAGCATATTATACTGTGTGGGGCCACTGTGGAGCATTATACTGGGGGGCCCCTTTGGAGAGCATAATGCTCCAAAGTGGCCCCACATAATATAACATTATCTCCAGAGCCCCCCCCCCCCACATTATAATTTTCCACAGAAGCCCCACAGAATATAACATGCTATCCAGAGGGCCCTTCCCCAGTATAATGCTCCTCAGTGGCCCCACACACAGTATAATATGCTATCCAGAGGGGCCCCCCAGTATAATGCTCCACAGGGGCCCTACAGTGCTATTATTATATTATATTCTGGGGTCTCTTCAGACCCCAGAGTATAATAATCGAAGGCCTGGGGGAGGTGAGGGAAAATAACAAACAGTTATACTCACCTTGTCTTACCTCTCCTGGGCCTCCTCGCGCTGCTCTGCTATCCCCGCCGGCGCTGGCTTCTTCTTCTCTGCGGCTGACGTCACGCGTTGTGGACGTCACCGCTGAGGCCTGTGATTGGGCCTCAGCGATTACGTGGGCAAGCTGTCAGCACGCCCCCACGTGATCGCTAAGGCTGAGGCCTGGCCTCAGCGGTGATGTCCGGAACGCCAGAAGATGACGTCGGACGCAAGGACAGGTGAGTAAAAATGTTTGTTATTTTTACTCACCTCGGAAAGGGAACCTGCGGTCCCTTTCGGTTATTGATTTGGCCGGGCCTGACTCCGGGATCCGGAGTCATCAGATTCCGGATCCCGGGGGCCCCTTTGGGGACGGGGCCCTGGGCAATTGCCCAGTTTGCCCCCCCCTAACGCCGGACCCCTGGCTGTGCCTGTGGGATGGTGTGGCCCAGAGCCCGGGGGCCTAAGCTGACAGCTCCCCCTGTGGGAGCTGTGTTGCAGCGGTGATATGTCCCAGTAGAATAGGGACCTACTATACAGAGGTTGCTGTGAAGTGGCAAGTGGGGTTATACATCTTGATCAAAATGTATACTAAGAATCTCATGTTCATTTTTCTACATTTTGCTGAAAAGCTTAGATCAGTGTATAAAATTGGGTTGTGTCTTTTATTTCTAAAATGTTGATATACTCTAAAAGACCAGCCAGACAGTAACATCGATGTCTAACTGTCAATAATATCGTAAAAATGCTATAAATATCTCCATAGCATAAGGACAAGTCACTCAGCAATGCACTGTAGGTCGCCATAGTAGATAATGGACTAATGGAGCAATGTACCATAGGCTCCAGAAATAAAACGGGGTTAATGAAGCAATAACCTGGGTCTCCATAGCAGGGGATGTTCTAATGATACAATGTGCTGCGGGTCCTCACAGCGCGACATGTAAAAGGTGAATGGCTTACAGTATATCAGTTAACCCTTTAACAACCAGAACTGCAGCACCACATAATTCATTGTAATATGAGGCATTACAGGCATCACAGGCAAGAGCAAAGCTTCTAAAATGAACATGGTGTACTGCACCAGTGAAGGCAAATGTATGAGGGAAAAAGATCTTCTGACCTTATCACACTTGTCCTGTCTTTCAATTTATTGATACATATTTTTATTTAAAACTAAATTCTAAAATGATATTGTGTTATTTTTATGTTTTGCATTGTCTGAGATATATTTAGGCAGATGTTTGACTGTTGTATGTTAAAAAAGCTTTTTTTTTTCTTTTATTTGCTAAATTGAAATGAGTGTCACTGTATTAAAGCAGATCTTTCACCACCTCCACCAACTCCAACTCATCTTTCAATAGACACCCCTTCGCTAGTTCTAGTACAAATTAATTTTTTTTTCCCTAACTCCCACTGTTTCTGAACAAACAATTCTGTAGGTTTATCACAATTATACTCTCTATTGTCAGGTGGGTGGTCCTGGGGTGGAGCAGAAAGACAGGGACCGCCCACCTGACAGCAGAGCATAACTGTGCTGAAACTAAAAGCAATGATTGCTCAGGAACAGTGCGGACTAGAGAAAAACTTTCAACTGAACAAGAATCAGTGAAACCGTGCCTATTGAAGGGTGCAAAGAGTTGGTGGAGGTGGTGAAAGGTCCTCCTTAAATAGTTTGCAGAAAAGATATTCTCAGTGCTGACACCTAGACATAGTTACAACTAAAGTTAAAATCTGTGTATAATGCTACTCTGTTCATAAAGGCATAAAGATAATCGCATCTCATGCCACCTCAATAAGATTTATGTTTTTAAACAGAATAAAATAATTTATTGCGGCATGTGTATTTTAGCTAATAATTTAGTACAGGGCCGCACAGGAATAAAAAAAAAAGAGCAAAAATAAACATGGCCGTTGCCCCTGACACCCTATTACAACCCAATTATCACTTAAAAGTGAAGGTTAGAAACTTAACTTACATATACCCAACCATTGTGGATAAAAAATTCGGCAGAGTAAGGGACGGGACATGCATTACTTCACCAGACTGGAATCAATAGTATTACCAGACTTCCATTAATTAACAAAGTAATTATTAATTGACCTCTAAGCAGATTGCTCAGGAGCCATTTGCTAAAACTGTAAAACACTGATGAGATTTTGGTGCTCAAGGACATCATTTTCAGCTCACATTAAACATGACATAACACTTTCTTGCAGACACAAGGTATAAGAAAATGCCTAATAATGATTTTTTTCCGGCCACAGGTTAGTAGCGGTAGACATGACTAGAGGGTGGTGATACTGAATCCATGCTACAGATAGCGGGCTGTCACTTTTATTAACTAGAATTTATAGTCACACATAGACGTGTAACTTGAAACAACAGCCCAATAATTTTAAAAGAGCCCCCCAACTATGAGTTAGTTATATACAGTATACTGCTCTCTTCTTATTAGCGTAGAGGAGCTTTAAAGGGGTTTGCCAACAAAATCAGCTTATCCTCTATGAACAGGATAGGGGATAAGTTGCAGACTGTGGTGGTCTAACTGCTGGGACCCCACTGGGGTACTTTGCACTCCAGTCTGAATAGTGCGATGGTCGGACAGCATACACCTCTACCTCATTTCATTGGAGCTGCCAGAGAAAGAAAATTATTTTTAGGTTTTTAGCTATTTTCTCCATCAGAATGCAGCCAACATGACATCCAACTCCATGGTGGGTGCAGTCACTTAGTTAGGACCAGGGTTTTGCATTATTAGGACTCAGCCTTAAAGGGAATGTATCAGCACATTTTTTTTTCTAATTAAAACTATATATTGTATTATACTCCTATTTTATAATAGTTTTATGTTTCTGACTGTAGATTTTTTTTTAATTCTATTTTCTTTACATGAGTAGGAGGGCAGCCATGTTCCTGAGCAGTTGATCTCAGTCGTATACGGCAGTTCATACATTTGGTTTACAGCATGCCTCTGGACTTAGTAAACTATCTTCTAGGGATCCAATAAAAATAACTTAAAAGGAACAATGTTGCTCTGTCACCTGTAAAGAAGTCATTGTGCATGAGGGAGGAGGAAGCTGTGACCATCACCAATTGTCCGTGGTGGATCCTGTGTTATCTCCTCCAGCTTTATAATAGACATGCACCATTTCATTGCAACCCTGCCTGTGATAATTATTAAAGTGTTTTTTATGGCTTTTAATACTGATGATCTTTCCTCAAGATAGGTCATAAATATTAGAATGGTAGCCAATTCCCGGTGCCCACACTGATCAGGTGTTTGGTCCAGAATAGGCACAGCAACAGCACAGAGCTGTACACCGAATAATAGCTTAGTATGATACTGCAGTACTGCTTCCATGGTGGGATCAGTACTGCAGTGCTATTCCATACCACTATAGCACCATTCATTGTATAATTGATTGCTTGGAAGTGATCTCTACAGAACCAGAAGTATCACCATAATAAGTGGCTCAATGGTCAGAGTGAAAACTGCAATAGTCTTAGGATTATTTTCTATTAATATGGATAATGACATGGAAATAAATTAAAAGTAACAATTACAAAGAGTTTGGGTGTTTTCTCCTTTTTTGCATGTGCACTATATGAGGTCAGGAGAAACATGTGAGCCATTTACTATGTATAATCATTTCTTCCCATATTCTCAATAGTGGATGCTAAGCTGAAAGCAGACGGCCCCTTCCACTGTAAAGGGCCAGTGCTGAAGTATCAACGTCATACAGCTCTGGTCCCATTCAAGTGATAGTATAGACATCATAGCAGAGCTGCAATGATAGCTAGCTCATGTACAGTATTTGTGCAAAAAGGAGTGGATGGGCTAGGCATACTAGGCTAGGTTCACATTTCCTTTGGATACTCCTCTGCAGAAAATCAGTGGAGAGAAAAGTCCTGTACAGAGGGTTTTCTCGCCAATGGTTTCAGTATAAAGATGGCGGACACCTGACTGACATAGTCTATGGGGTCCATGGGTGTCTGCATATAACCGCTGTTTTAGCGGCTCTCTGTCATTCAGGTGCCCCAGCAGACCCAAATGATAGAGACCCATGCACAGATGTGAACCTTGCTTAACACTTGCTTTTTAGTTCCTAATGCTTAAAAAGCAAAGTATAAAATCTTAGGCGTGAGTGGAAGAGTCTGTGTGTGTGTGTGTGTGTCTTCATGCAACTCACCTGTAAGTCTAAAATCACCCTCTTGTTAGTCCATGGTTCCAGTCCACTCTGTGCTAAATATGGAAAGTGCTGCTGAACTGCTTTTCAGCTCTCTCATACACATTCACCATGGATCTCTACCATTAAACTACCAAAGGTGTCACTGCTGTGCTCAACCATATGCATCTAATTGAACCAAACTCAAGTGGACTGGCAATCCATTCACAAGGAGGCCTTAGGGGGACTTTCAGTTCCCCATTCTCCTGATCACTGGGGGACATGACGATGGGGTCCCCAGCAATCGCACACTTATTCCCTGTCCTGTGTAAAGCTAAGGCCCCACATAGCGGGCTGCAGCAAAAAAGCGCTGCAGGAAAAACTGCGGTGGCAAAGCATCACAGTTTTTCTTGCAGCACTTTCTGCTTACATTATACCTATAGGGAAACTGATGGCATTTCCATAGGTATAATTGACATGCTGCAATTTCCAAAACCACGACCAAGTCCGCTTCGTGTATTTTTTCGGAATATGTAGATAGGGCCTCGGCCTACAGGGAATAAGTGTCCATAGTGGCATAACCTCTTTAACTTTGCAGAGGTAAACATGGTGCTGCTAGTTTGTGGTATAAGTGTTTGTCCTTATACTGCAAAACATTAATAATGATCAGACATATCTGATAATTTTAGCAGAACTATAACTCAACCAAAGAACTAGTAGTGACTTTGTATAACAGGCTACATCTATGTTTTCAGTAATATCTGTGAGCAAGAGAAATAATAGACTAAGTGAACTAATATTTTGAATGAACTAGATCAGTGATTCTCAAACTGTGAGTCATGACCCCCTGGTGGGTCACATGAAGACTGCCAGGGGGTTGCAAGCCATCAATGGTAGATATGCTGTGCAGCGCTGCGCAACAGTCCCAATATGGCAGCGCATAAAGATCAGTCATTGTATTGTTAGCACAGCACTGTACAGCCTACAGTGTTGGGCCCAGGGAAGGTGAGTAAAAATAATCTTCATTCTTTTCAGGCCTCTTGTGACGACATGCGCTCTGGGGGTCAATGCTTAGGCCTGTAATTGGGCTTCTGCAGTCACATGGGGAGCATTGACGTCATAACGCTGGGTCAGTGCTTCATAGCGCCAACGCGCCACATATGACTCCTGGAGTGTGTGATGTCACAAGAGGCCTGAAGATGACACGAGGTGAAAGCAGGACACAGTCGGGCGCATAGAGGATGCCCAGGAGAGGTGAGACAAGGTGAGTATCAATGTTTGTTATTTTCCCTCACCTCCTCTGGACCTCCACTTATTATACTTTGGGGCCTGAGAAGACCCCAGAGAACAATAATTCAACAAAACGAACTTGGGGTGGGGGAGGGCAACCTCACGAATATTTGTTGAAACAAATTTCGTGAGTTTCACCCATCTGTACTAAGTTGCCTGACACATTATACTGTGTGCGTCCACTGTGGAGCATTATACTGTGAGGGGCTGCTCTGGAGTATTATACTGTTTTAAGACTCTGTGTTGGGCCACTGTGGAGCATTATACTGTCTGGGGCCACTGTGGAGTATTATACTGTGTGGGGAGAACCAGGGAACATTATATATACTGTTTGGAGGCCGCAGGACAACAAACTGTAAGATACATCGGGGAGGGGGGGGGGCCACAAATTTTGTCGGTATGGGACCCCAAAATTTTGGATGGCAGAATAGAATAAAAGGCAGAATACAGTGCTAAAAGGCAGAAAAAGAGGCAAAATACTGGTAGGGACATTTATTTTTCAAATGTAAAAGTACAGTAGAGGGTGGTCCCTGGCAAAATTCTCTTCCAAAAGTGGGTCTCGCCTTCAGAAAGTTTGGGAATCCCTGAACTAGATCATAGAGGACTAATCTTCAAAACAAACTAGATTTCCCATCACTACATTGCACTGAGCCTTTTGCTTTTCAGCTCCATTTCCTTTATGGGTTCTAGCACCGGAGGCTGTCTGGATCAGCTGATCACTGCAGGGTCTCAGGGTCGGACCCAACCCTATGATACTGATAAGTCAGCACGAGTATCAAAACTGATTAAACAATATTTTCTAAAATTTCAAAGAGCGAATAAATCATCCTGTACAAGACTATGGCCCCACATTGTGAAAAAGTTGCTTTTTTGTTACAGATTTTACTGCATTTTTTGAGCTAAAGCCAAGAATGGCTACAAAAGGAATGGAGAATGTATAGGAAGCTCTTATACTTCTACTTTCTGCTCAATCCACTACTGGTTTTGGCTCAATTAAGCGCAGCAAAATCTGCAAAAAAAGCTGCCTTAGCCCAAGGCTACTAGCCAAAGAGCTAATGATATTAAACAAGAAGAACATATAATTTTAAGTGAACTTTTTGTGTATTAATGGACTTTTTGTTCAGGCTGCAACAGATCCAGCTTCCCTTCCATTGACACATTACAGGGAATATTTCCAGCTTCAGATCAGTTACACAAGAATACTGAAGTAGTCGGCTTCCCCGGAGTATTTTAGCAGAGGTTATAAAACCTGGATTGTCTAACCAGCCACTCATAATATAATGCCAGGTGGTCACTTCAGCCTGGGTTTGGACACGTCTGTGTCTATGGTACAGCTGCAGTAGACTGCGCTCTATATGTTCCGTGGATCAGAGAGAAACACAATTCTTTAGCAGATACTGTTATATCCCCAAAAATTCCCACTCGTTTTGCACATGCAATGGGAGTGTGGGACCAAAGACATAAAGCTACATCTGTGTGTGAAGGAATGGCCGGGGATTGGTGTGTGTTTGGCTACACATTGTGTGTTGGGGGGGTTGTGTGTTCACACTTGAATGAGTTTTATGGGAGCACATCACATTGTATTCGTTAGGGATATTGTTCAAGAGTGCTTAAGCCAATATTTCAAAGTAATGAAGCAGCCTTATACCTTAGGATCTCCTTAATAAATATATAATAAATATTACCATATCACAGAAATGTAATAAGGAATAGGACATGGAACGCAATCTCAAGCTCCTAATACCACCCCTGGGACTCCAGCGCCCACAGAGGCTGTAATTCTTTGTTCCTAACCAGCATTGACATTGCACTTTGCCTAAGACAAATTGACTGGTTTGTGCATATGTAACTAGACGGAGCAGAAAGGTATAAATATTGAGAGGGATTGAAATTGTAAAGGGAGTCTCTGCTTTTGACACCTCTAATAAGAGGTTCGGTGCTAAGAACAAAAGGAAACCTGTAACTAGACACATTGTAACAGATTGTTGTGACCACTAAAATAATTATGCCCGCAGCAGTGCCAATTAACGTATGTAGATAAGAATAGAGGAGAACTGTATGTAATCTGTTCTGCTAAATAGATCAGTATGTTACAATATGCGCTGGCATCTGATTATTATGTGCTGGCAATAAAGCAGTTAAATGTTCATTTAAAACACAATTGGGGAAATTTGCAAGAGCTGCCTAAAGCAACCAATCAGATTACTTATATTATCTAGGCCTCTGAAAACTGAGAGCGGAATCTGATTGCTATGGAAAATTGCCCCATTATTCTGTGCCACCAGATTTAATGTATCGTAAAGGGGTTGTACCGTTATGGACACTTATCCCCTATGCACAGGACAGGGGATAAAGAACCGATTGCTGGAAGCCCGATTGCCAGGTCCACAAGTAATCACGAAGTCCTCCTAAAGCCTCCTTGTGAATGGACTGTCAGTGTACTTATGTGACTGGCGCTCCATTCATTTCTATGGAGCTGCCAGGACTGTAATTTCCAGCAGCGCCCACAGCATGGAAGTGAATGGAGCACCGATCACACAAGTGCACTGACGGTCTATTCACATGGAGGCTTTAGGGGGACTTTCATTCATTGTCCTTATAATTACTTGGCGATCCAGCAATAAGAATCTTATTCCCTGTCCTGTGGATAGAGGATAATAATGTCCATAATGGCACAACTCCTTTAAATCCTTAGTTTTACTATAAGAGCCTTGTAGCTTTTTCAAGTTTCCTGTTTGTTAGGACATTGAAAGTATACACAAGTATATCCAAGGATGACTCGGACATTGTACATTCAACAAATTTGGTTAAAGTATGGTTTACAGAGTGGACCTATAACCAGGGTCAGGGTTACCAAACACACATATACTGCAACCGAAATTTTACTGATCATAGTGATTGTAGAAATACATTGTAAAGATTTCCTTATCACATACAGAACTCTCCACAAGCACTTCAGTTTCTGGAGCTTCTACGTGAAGATGGGTGTTTTGCCTTACACTTTGTTCAGCAAATTGGTCAATATAACAAGTTATATCAGATATACACCAAATATACACTGATAAACAGGGGTCACTAACCTGTCTTGGATAGGGACAATGTATTTGTCGATATACAGTCACTCAATTAAAGTTTCTAACTGGAGAGATTGGCCTTCATCACCCCTATACAATGAGTCTGTGAGTGGCCAACCTCTACTACAGCCTGGTTCAATGTGGGCACTACTAGGGTTCAATAGTTTATCAATATCAGATCATGGGAGTATGACACCCAGCACCCCTACAGTTCTGTTGTTTAGAGCACAGTGTATGGAGTTGGAAGTAGTACCTAGCAGGGGCAGAAGGGGCGATGACCCTGGTCCCACCCCAGGGTAGCTGCAAACAAAGGCAGCAATTTTAACTAAATTGCATCTACAAGGACACCGATATATGTTAGAGAAGGAAGCTGATGGCTTTCTGCTCTACTATTCTCTTACTTGTAGGCCACAAACCTATTCAGGCCTGCAACCTACAAGGTGCCCTCACAACAACTAGGGTGTCTGCATCCGGCACAAGTGGGCACAATGACATCATTGCATTGTGCCTTCTACGCTGGGTCTAGATATCCTGTGGCCACGGCGCCTTATAGGCTTCAGGCCTTTAGAGGCTTGCAACCTACAAGTGAAAAGAAGGAAGAACAGGCATGGCAACTCCAGCTCTGTACATCAGGGGAACGGAGGTGAGGTGGGTCAGCTTGCATTGACGTCAATGGTAGCTGTAATGCAGTAATGTCGCCTGGCGACAGTGTATGAAGTCGTGCACTCCCGCCTCCATATATATATCCTGTATATATATATATATATATATATATATATATATCCTGTATAGTATAGGAACCGGATGCCATGGTCAAAGGGGTCTGGATGAACAAGCCCAGTATTATGCATTAAAGTGAGTCAGCATGTCACCATCAGGCTCTGCATGGACCAGGGCTGACATTTGACATATCCTTCTGTTTGGAGGCACAGTAAGAAGCAGGATAACTGTGTTTGGCAGTGCTACTAACTGTGGCAACTTACGTGACATGGGCAGGGACACAAAAGGGAGATAAATATGGCAGGGACCGACAAAAAGGTAACATCCTCACACATGGTATAAGGGCAAAGTCTAGCACATTTTAAGAGGAAAGTAGTTATCCCATCCATACCTCTCATGCACATGGCTGTATTAAAGCCTCCACCTAATATGAAGCTGTAATAGGACTGCCATAGGGAAGCATTGTTTTTGGGGTAATATCTCCATATACACATGTGGACAAAATTGTTGGTACCCCTCGTTTAATGAAAGAAAAACCCACAATGGTCACAGAAATAACTTGAATCTGACAAAAGTAATTTGCCAAACTACATGTTGAAAAGCTACAAAGCTTCTGGGAGAGTGTCTTATGGACAGATGAGACAAAAATTGAAATTTTTGGCAAGGCACATCAGCTCTATGTTCACAGACGGAAAAATGAAGAATATCTTGAAAAGAACACTGTCCCTACTGTGAAACATGGAGGAGGCTCTGTTATGTTCTAGGGCTGCTTTGTTGCATCTGGCACAAGGTGTCTTGAATTTGTGCAGGGTACAATGAAAGCTCAAGACTATCAAGGGATTCTAGAGAGAAATGTGCTGCCCAGTGTCAGAAAGCTTGGTCTCAGTCGCAGGTTATGAGTCTTGCAACAGGATAATGACCCAAAACACAAAGCTAAAAACACCCAAGAATGGCTAAGAGGAAAACATTGGTCTATTCTGAAGTGGCCTTCTATGAGCCCTGACCTAAATCCTATTGAGCATCTTTGGAAGGAGCTGAAACATGCCGTCTGGAAAAGGCACCCTTCAAACCCGAGACAACTGGAGCAGTTTGCTCATGTGGAGTGGGCCAAAATACCTGTTGAGAGATGCAGAAGTCTCATTGACAGTTACAGGAATCGTTTGATTGCAGTGATTGCCTCAAAAGGTTGTGCAACAAAATATTAAGTTAAGGGAACCATCATTTCTGTCCAGGCCTGTTTCATGAGTTTTCTTTTTTTAAAAATTCTGTTTAAGCATGGTTGAAAAACAATGTCTGACTTTCATTTGTTCATTTTCATAGAATTTTTATATATTATTACTTTTGTCAGATTCAAGTTATTTCTGTTACCATTGTGGGTTTTTCTTTCATTAAACGAGGAGTATTAACAATTTTGTCCACGTGTGTATATGGCAGTAGATGGCAAAACACATACTAGAGAGCAGTACGGCACCTTAAAAAGTATGTGCAACACAACGAATAGTCATGGACTGAACTAGCCCCTGCTTAGAGGCTTAACTTGAAGCTCCTGGGCCCCAATATCAAACATGTAAGAGGGCCCCACTTGCCATGTGCTATCTATAATACTGGTGTCTTCCTATGTTGTACAGAGACCTTTGAGCATCCTGAGGCTCCAGGGCCTAGTAGCATTTACTAACTCTGCATCCCCTATGGCCCTGCACATGCTTGACTTGGCTGTTCATTATGTATTTATGTCACCCAGCTTTTCCGGGAAAAAAGTAAGCAAATAGGAGAATAGAATTTTAACCATTTTAGAACTTTACTGAGACACCCGAGTCATTAGAAGACAAGAAACAGATTGTATTTGTAAAAGCCATTTAACCCATTGTTTCCCATCTCAAGCATTGCCTATCACTTTTCCATGATAAGAGGGTGGCAGACGACCACAAAACCATGTGAATTCCTCCAGACTGAGGAAGAAATAGTGCCTAATGCATGGAATAGGGCAAGCAATATGCCGTGGCAGGTGCTGTCTGTATTCTATGTATAGCTAGTGAGCTGTGGTACTCGGTGGAGGACTGTGTGAAAACATCCCCATGTGCTGAGAGCAGTGTGTGTGGCTGAGGAAGGGAGGGGGGCAGGGAAGAGGGTTTGGTTAGACTAGGGGAATAATTCCGTGAAGGACATTACATCCCGAGCAAGCTCTTCCCCCCACCTTTCTATGAATGCTGCGTATCTCTTCAGACATTGTATCAGGCCCGGCGTATAGAGCGGCGCAGTAAAGATGAGTTATGCGCTTGTGACAGGCTGCGAGATCTGATGATGGAAATGTTAATGGCCGCTCGCTGCCTTGCTTTATGGCCGCTGTAATACAGACTTCAATCATAAAAAGCATCGCCCTACATTTTAATGGCCCTCATCATCCTCTCTCCTCTGCCTATATCCCACAGATAAATCACGCCCAGCACTGCAAATGAACAGCCCGTCTTTGGACGCCACACTCCGGCTTCTGATTGGCTTTAGTCGGCTACGACATAGCTTGGGGGAAATGGATCTTAGTGTCGCTGGTTTTGGTTCATTCTCACCAGGTCTTTGGACTTTTGGTTCTGAATTTTATAATACTTTTTTAGGTTGTTTTTTTTTAGTATTTGAGCAAAAACGTGATTGATATGAATACATTTCCTTATTGTGAATAGGAGTGGATGTGTCAAAGGTTATGTAATCTTATAGACGCCCATAATAGGAAGGAACATATGGAAGAAATGAATCTAAAGACAATTGCTTTAGTTGATTATATCATTCCCGGATATGTATTCATCATCTGTCTCGAAGGAGATGTGCCAGAAATGAAACAGTGACTACAAGCAGGATGGGTTTGTCCTTCTCTACAGACTTTAAAGGTCATTTATCCAGCGCTCAAATATAGAGTGCTTGCACGATGTAGACACGGCAAAAACACTCCATTGGTAAATCTACAGAAATGGATTAAATACACTCAATATCGTATAAAAAAGTTATTATTATGGCTACTTTTAGCTACTTATGATAATGTACATTCAGCATTAGAAGTATCTCCATATTGTCCACTGTTGCCCTGTAAGTACATTACTGTGAAAAAGTTTTAGGCAGATGTATAAAAATTGTTTAAAGTAAGAATGCTTTCAAAAATACGAAATCTATATCCCATCAATATTTAGTGTGACTGCCCATTGGAGGAGAAGTCCTGGAAGTGATGATATGGCCCCACAGAGCCCTGATCTCAACATCATCCAGTCTGTCTGGGATTACATGAAGAGACAGAATGACTGGAGCAATCCTACATCCATAGAAGATCTGTGCTTAGTTCTCCAAGATATTTAAAACAGCCTCCCATACGAGTTCCTTCAAAAACTGTCTGCAAGTGTATCGAGAAGAATTGATGCTGTTTTGAAGTCAAAGGGCGGTCACACCAAATATTGGTTTGACTTCTATAGTGTAAATAGCTCAGCTCAATACATGAAGTTGCGCTTTGTAAATCACAAAGCACCACAG
Source organism: Leptodactylus fallax (assembly GCA_947044405.1). NCBI lineage: Eukaryota > Metazoa > Chordata > Amphibia > Anura > Leptodactylidae > Leptodactylus > Leptodactylus fallax. The sequence continues at coordinate 1,636,143 of CAMRHE010000223.1, forward strand.
GCCACAGTTACTCTATGCCACCATGGCTTACACCACTAATACTTCAGTATTTACCAAGCACATTGCCATACATTTTTACACCAACTGTGCTTGTACACTTGAATGAGACTGAGCTGTGATCAGGCCATGTGACCAATGAATGTGACGTTACACCGTGAAAGCATCTCTCAGAGAGCGCCACTGCCGCTTCAAATAGCTGATCCACAGGGTCTGAGTGTCAGACTCCATGGATCTTCAAATGATGACCTATCCTAAAACTAGATCATCAATTAAAATGTACCGGAAACCTCCTTTAACTATTCTCACAAGGCTCAAAGGTGTTTAGCATCCATTTACATGCCAGAGTTGTATGGTATCAACAGCTTTCCCCCACAGTGGATACAACTTTCCCTGGCAATACAGGGGATTTCAGAAGTCATAACCATGGGGATCAACTTATCACTGGGCCGACTTATGTACAACAAGAGATTGTGTAGGTGAGAAAGCCCCTATAAAATGACATTCTGATTTAACCCACATTCTGATGCCCATTGTGTTTTCAATGAAGGAAAGGGGTCAATATGGGCCCTCTGGCAGTGTACAGTAATGCAGTCCTATATGCAGCAAGTTGCAAAGCACTGTGGGATAAAATATACCAAGCACCTGTTACCATGTCTTGGGAAAGCATTTGCACAAGGGTCACTATTTTATCGCACAGTCATTTCACTGTATCTAAGGCTCAGTTCCCACCATATTTTGAAATGTTCCAGAAAATCTTTAATGTAGTTCTGTAAACCATGGATGAATAAAGAGACACTTTATATAACAAATTTTGGAGTACTCCTTCCTTAACTATTTTGCTGGGTTTTACATTTGAAGTCAAGTCTTATTTAGATCTTTGTGCCCAACATGAAGTTACCCTTTTTCCCAGTGCTGCCCTACCCTACACTGGGTAACAATTTATAGCAATGATCTGCTTAATAGGGATATTCTAGGAAAACTCATTGGTTACCAACCCTTAGAATGACCACTGGAACCCATGCTGTTTACAGGACAGAGGGGTCACAGTGTCCCTCTAGTATTTATCCCGTCAGAGTGGCGCATCCAAACATGTGTCAGTGCCTAGTACTGCAACCCCAGGCACATCTATGTACATTTGGCTAATTGATGGTAACTACAATCGCTGCTCACATATTACTAGAAACCCTTTACATTTCATCTGTGTTTTTGTAAAGGAATTGTTCCAAAAATTACTTTTAATTGTCCCAAAAATTAACTTTACATCAATTAAACATCATCTGCTTGTAAAAGCATTTTATGTATTGTTTTGAAGCTGCAGCTACTTCTGTAATGCACTGTTGAATCTCCACCAAATTAGAAAATCTTGTTTATCTAACACATAAAACACTTCTTAATTATTTTTGCTAATGCGTTAATTCTGGTCCCACGCTAGAATGTATGAGCTGAATTTATATAGCAGCAAAACTATCTTTTTTATTTCACAGATGGGTAGATCCTTGAAGCAAGTACATTGCCGTTTTGCTTGAAACGGCCCCAAGCAGTCCCCAGCAGCCATACTTTAGATATTAAAAGCCTATAAGGCAGATTTAACCCATTCTCTGCTGAATGTCATCACCTTTTAACACAAATGAGCATGAGAGATGCTGACAACTGGAAGATATCTATTCAACAATGGCTCTCCATCTCATTAACGGAAGATCAGACTAGGCAACAGATCATGGCAGAGATCAATCAGAGGATTGCCCTTTTGCTTTACAGGATTGTTCTTCAAGACAACAACATTTGCAGACCAACCAGATTGAAAACCAGCGGTCTGAAATTCCTAATGTATGGCCAGCTTTACTCACTTTCTTTTACCAATCTACACCTTGGCAGTTACTCATCTTATGAGCAGTATGATCACCCCTGTATACACCTAGTCACAAACCCAACTCAGTATTCCCTAATACTGTATTATGAAATTGGGTTTTATAAACTACACAACTTGGGCCCTAGAGCCTAAGGGTGCCCAGTGGGTCTCTTTGTACCATAAACGGAGATCTATTTTATAAATTAGTTATTTGGGAGGCAATGCTACAAATTTTGCATTTGGGCCTAGGACCTTTAAGTATGCCTCTAATACAAACAACAATAGGAAAGCCAACTCTCCTTCTCCTCCTAATTTACATATTATCAGCCACTCATCCTTCTTAAGGGAAACCTTCTGATTATGAATATTTATTACTAAGCTTCTCCACCTTAGACATTCCGACTCCTTAATTATTAGACAGATTTCTGATCACAAAGTGTCGCCCTGCTCAGATCTCCAGCAACTGGTTGTAGTCTGTTGGGGAACATGGCAGTTCAATTTCCCTGAACTGGGGAACTTTCAATTCAACTAGTTTTCTGTGTACTGTAACATTCGCATTTGCGCCAGACAAATGGACTCCTAAGATAGCAGACAAATATAGAGCCTGATGGACCCCACTGACTATAACTGGGGTCCTTGATCCAATTAGGGAAAAAGGGCTAGGACTGCAGGGCGCCGGTTATACATGTTTTATTTCAAATTCAAAAGTTTAGCCAAATTGAGCTCCGCCTTGTGTTTGGATTATGACATAGGAGTGAAGGAGGAGCCTGAGTAATAAAACACGAGGTCACGTGGGGGAGCTCACCTTCTGTCAGTGGATCTGATGACAGGAACCGCCCTCGCGGTTAGCCATATGGGATAAGGCTCTGGTTTGTACGGTATTAATTTTTATTTATTTTTGAGTTGTCACAGATGGAGGTCTACATGCCCGCAGAATCGCTGTGGTCGGCATTCTGACCAAGATGAAGATGAAGAAAGAGATGGGGCATAGATTTAGCATTACAAGGGTCAGTTGTTAAATAACCCTGTTAAAATAGAGTTTAAATAAAGCTGTGGCCAACCCCAGTTTTATACCATCAGTCAGAGTATGTGTCTTTATTCATATACAGGGTTTTTTTTTATAATGGTGGAGCTGCTACATTGGTTGGGAAGAGTCTACATCCCTGCAGTCTGGGGTCCATAGCGTGTCTGTTGCTTTAAAGTGGTTGTACTGGATAAAATGCAATTTCTACGCTAATCTAAACACCCTTCCCCGCCTACTTTCTAAATTACTTACTTTAGCAAAAATTTATATTTACCCATATCCCTGAGGAGGTCATGTGACCGCCCCAGGCACATTTTCTGATTATCCGGTGACGTTCCGTTTCCCCATTTTCGGAAACAGAATGTCACCAATACTACCCCCACCCATGCCATCATACCAGTCTTCCTGTCTTCTCGGTACAGGAGATGACTTCCTTCTGTGGGGACGGCTCCTTCTCTTTATTGACGTCTGCCGGTGCGTGCATAATAGAGCCAGAGTCCCAGAATTGTGCTGTAACCGGAACTCCATCCCTACTGCACAGACGTGGGAGGCTCCAGCAGACGTTAAAGAAGAGGAGGAGCAGTCCTCACAGAAGGAAGTCATCTCCCATGCTCAGAAGACAGGGAAATAGGTAAGTATGATGAAGGGGGCTGAGTTAGTTAGTTAGTTGGGAAGGGCTAGTAGTGGGCGAGATAGTTAGGGAGACAGGGAGGGGATGTGAAGGAGTGAGAGAGGGAGGGGGAGGGATGAGAGGGAGGTAGTGTGAGTCAGCTCATGCAATGCATCCTGGTAGTTGTAGGCTAAAACAGCAGGAAGCTACACCATGTAAAGAAATACAGAGGATGCCAGGAGCTCCCAGAGAAATCACTCTGAGAAATCACTGCTAAAAGTATTTGGATGCACTTATTAACCTATTAATAACACTAACAGACCTTTTTTAAAAAAAGATTTTTTGCCTGGAAAACCTCTTTAAGACTATAGGGCCCGACGTTGCAGAAAAGCTGCTTTTTATGTTGTAGATTTTGCTGCTTCTTTTGAGCCAAAGCCAGGAGAGGATTAAGCAGAAGGAAGAAGTATAAGAACTTCCTAGATATTTCCCTTTCCTTTTGTAGCTACTCCTGGGATTGGCTCAAATAAACGCAGCAAACTATGCAACAAAAAAGCAGATCTTCCGGAACATGGGGCTTTAGCCTAAAAGTTTTTTTTTACTGCGACACAAACAATAATTGTTAAAAAAGCAAAAAACTGAGAACTTTAATGTGAATAAGTATTCAGTCTCTGAAAGTCAAGACATTGTGGTGCCATTGTTTGCTGTATTTTCTTGGGATATGTCTCTATTAGTTTAGCACATCTGGGATTTCTGCGAATTCTTCCAGGCAAAACTGCTCCAACTCCTTCAAGTTTGATGGATTGCATTTGTGTACAATCATGCCACAGATTCTCAGCTAGATTGAGGTCTGGGCTTTGTCTAGGCCATTCCAATACATTGAAATGTTTCCCTTAAATCCCTCCAGTGTAGCTTAAGCAGCGTGAGTAGAGTCATGGTCCTTCCGTAGGTGAAGCTCAGTTCTATTTTCAATTCTCTGACAGCCTAGGGCTAAGGCCCCACATAGCGAAACACAGCTAAAAAATGCTGCATTTTTCATTAGTTTTTGCTTCATTTTTTGTTTTCCCTATTAAAGCTGTAGGGAAAATACTCGCTATTTTGCAGCTAAAATTAACATGCTTTTCGAAATGGACATGTTTTTGAAACACGTTGCGGAAACGCAGCTTTTTTTTGTTACAGATTTTGCTGCAGTTTTTTGAGCCAAAGTCAGGAGTGGATTTAACAGAAGGGAAAAGTCTAAGAGCTTCCTTTATATTTTCCATTACTTTTGAAGCCGATCCTGATTTTGGGTCAACAAACTGCATTTCTAAGAAAGGCGCTGCAGAAAAAAAAACACAATGAATTTTTGCAGCGCTTTTTGCTGCGGCTCGCCACGTGGGGCTTTAGCCAAGAACTGTTTGTTTTTTTTTCCAATAATTGCCCTGCATTTATTACCATCTACTTTCCTTCAATTCTGACAAGTTTTCAGTTTCTGTCGCTAAAAAGCATCTCTAAAGTATGATATTATCTCCACTATACTTCACTGTGGGAATGGTTCTTGGGGTGATGAAAAGAGTTGAGTTTGGGCCATACGTAGCATTTCCCTTGATGGCCAAGAAGTTCCATTTTAGTCTCATCAGATCAACCATCCATGTTCTTGCTGTTTGTCAAATTTCAATAATATTTTCCTATTATAATTTTTTTAAAGCAATGTCTTTTTTTCTGCTTACTCCGTGGGGTGCACTGCTAATAGTAGTCCTATGAACAGATGCTTTTATATTATCTATGGATCTTTGGAGCTCCTTCAGTGTTACTGATGTTGTCTTTGTTAAATCTCACATTAATGTACTCCTTGCCAGAGTTTTGGTGAATAGCTTACTCTTGTCAGCTCTGCAGTTGTGTCAAGTTCTTTCATGTTATTACAATGAATTTAAAGGTGATCCGTAGGATGTTAGGGATATTTTTTTTTTAACTCTATCCCCTGATCCATTCCTCTGTACAGCTTTGTCTATGACTTATATGGAGAGCTCCTAGGTCTTCATGGTGCTTGCATAGTGGCTTGTAGGCCTTTTAGAACAGGTATATGTATACTGACATCATGTGACACTTTGATTCAACTAAATATTAGACTAAGGTTAAATGGTTGGACAAGGCCTTACTTAGAGATATTATAGCAAAGGAAAGGGGGTAAATATATATACACTCACAACATTTTACGTTTTTAATTTTTTTAAACAGGGGTTTATTTTTCAAGCATCCCTAAAGTATGATACTGTCACCTCTATGGTTCCCTGTGGGAATGGGTTATTCTTGAGGTGATGGGAAGTGTTTTATGTTTGTATTAACCTTTTTTTTTTTTTTTTTGTTAAACATGAGTTTATTTTCCTTTTTACTATAACAATTTGGACTATTTTGTTGGGTCCATTACATAAAATCTAATTTAAAATCATTACATTTTCCAGGCTTTAATGCAACAAAAAAGGCACTATATATGACTCCAGGTTCAACAATACCCATATATTTCCTATCTTATTAATAACTTTTTATTCAGTAAGTATGCATGCTATGCACTTACCTAAATAGCAATGAATTAGCATATACATTGCCGTTTGTATAGTTAGTTTTCAGTATTGAACATTTTGCATATCAGTATTTAATACATATGAATGTCTGTATCTAGTAAGTATAATTTTTCTATCTTAATCTAGGCATTATCTTTTAATGTGATTATGTCCAGTTCACATAAAATTCTTCTGTATGTCAGAGCACAGTCGTTTCAATCCATCCATGGTGATGAATTACGTTGAATAATTGCTATAGTAATATTTATGTTCTCGGCCTAATCTGTATTGTTATAAACTTGGATAGATTAAGCAGCTGGTAAAATGAGCTCAGGAATTCTGTTACTGTTAGGCCCTTAATGAAAGCATGGGAACATTATTTTTATGTCTTCCTTGAGAATACTTTACAAAAGATGAACTTCATACCATCACGAGAAGGCTTTTATATACTAGATACTGGATAATTTAGGACACTGATTTCTTCAGCAGTCAGCATGTCCTGAGCTGGCTATAAAGGTGTTCATGAAAGGCATACTCCACAAACAACTAAATAAAGTTGGTCAGAACATGAGATGTGCTGAAATATTAATACATAACTTGTAATACTCTGTGCTTTTAATTCTGTCTTTAAAGAGGGCCTTTCACCAGCCCCATTAATTCAAGAGCTTAGCATCTTTTAGTAGGCGTAGTTCCACTGATTTCAGCACACTTGGAATTTTCTCTCTAGCCCCCACCGTTCCCGAGCAATCTGTGCAATTAGTTTTGGTGCTTGATGTGCTATTAAGGCTCTGTACTGTCAGAAGGGCGGGGTCAGGCAGGTTCAGAGCTCCAATCAGAGGAAGCCAGTGTCAGGGCTCAGAATCACACCCCTTGTCTGCTCTTGCCTCACACCGCTCTCCTGACAGTACAGAGACTAAATAGCATATCAGGCACCAAAAATAACAGCATCGTTTGCTCAGGAATGGTGGGAGCTAGAGAAAAATTCCAACTGTGCCAGAATCAGTGGAGCAGCGCCTGTTAATTGATGAAATGAGCTGGACTTGTTGGAGGTGGTGAAAGGTCCTCTTTAAGTAAATCCATTTTGATTTTTATGTAAATTTTCTGAAATTCAAGGTAGATTAATGTATCGCAATATATTTATAGCATTGAAAACTCAGTTTTCTTATTCATTCTAAATCCCCTGCAAAGATATATACAGATGTGTCTGTCAGACAGGTGCACTGCTCGTTACAGTCACAGCACAGTAATCTGACTTGCAACAAGCTGTGCATCTGTGTATCTATCACATGACCATGGACTGTGTATCACATGACCATGGACTGATTTTTAACCCCTGGAAGTAAGCAGAATGAATGACAGCAAGCAAACATCTAGAAAATTGTGAGGAATTGATACAAAGTATATTGGAAAATTGTAGAACTATTCATTGTCTGTAAAGCACTGCAGAATATGTTGGCGCAATGCAAGTAAGAAAAATAAATAATAAATAATTATACAAATAATAACATTTATTTCCTGAAACTGAACAACCCCTTTAAGGTTTTGTTCATGATATCATGGTTTCCATTTGACATTATCCTCACTCACTACACTCATGACTTGGATGCAGCTCTAAAGAGTTAATCCGTTTTCCACACTCACTCTTGCACTCACCATATTAGGCTAAAAACTAGTCCACACAAAACTTTTTGTTGCCTCCACTTTTCTCATTAAGCTGACAAGATACCTTACTCTTGGTAATACACAAGTGCACACAGACATATACGCTGCTCACTAACGTAAAACAAATTAATTTCTAGCACACTGGTTTAGCACAGCTGGGGTGTATTTTTCCAGTTGAAGGTTATGACATTACTTAGAGCAACAAGAATCAAACGTATTAATTGCATGATTTAATATACAATAGTTGTTAAAACTACAACATAATATAATAAAATTACATATATATAAGGCAAAACTTATAAAATTTAAAAGGAATCAAATAAAAAATAACAGACCTCTTACTGGACTGGCAAGAGACCCTGAAGAGGAAAACCACTGAAGCTTGGACAGAACTATAATCTTGGCTACATCTCTGTAGATTTACTTATCATAATTAAGATTTAGACAGTGCAAACCTAGACTAGAAGGTCTAAAAATACAACAGCTTTATACCAATGGGTAATGCAGGATGATACATTTGGCACATTTTTAGATCTAATTTAGATTTATACTATTAGTTGGCTTACTTTGTGCCAGTTTCCCAATTCCTGTTAAGACCCCTTCTCAGGTGAGGCGAAAAAAGTGTTTAAAACACTTAATAAAAGTGCTGTCCACTAGTTTTTTGGTGCAAATTGCACCAGAATACTGACACATGTATCTCTTGATTTTAACCCCTTTCCTCAGCAGCTAATTTTCTTTTTTTTACCTTGTAATTTTTTTTTTTACTCCACATTCCAAGAGCCATAACTTTTTAAACTTTTCATCTACATCTATTGGGGCTTATGTTTTGTGGGACTAGTTGTATTTTTTAATCGTAACGTTAAATGTTCCACATAATGTATTAAGAAACTGAAAAAAAAAACATTTCTATGGTGGAATGGAGAAAATACTAGCAATTCTTAAGTTTCAATTTAGCGGCCTTCACCAAGTAATAGCAACTGACAATTTTCATTTACTCTTATCCTTTTTTCAAACCTTTCAAGAGTCATAACTTTTTCTTATTTCCTTCTACATATACTGGGGCTTATTTTTTGTGGGGCTAGTTGTATTTTTTAATGGCAACATTTAATGTTCCATACATTAAATGTTGCCATTTCAATTCTGTGGTATTCATTAAGCAGTAAAAATTTCATGTTAACATTTTTCAGTATTTTTATTTAAAAAAATAACTACTTGGTGCCTCAATATTCTGACACGTATAACTTTTAATTTTTTAGTAAAGCAGGACAACGAGACTGGCAGTTCTGCAGGATTACAATGATAGCTAATATGTAGAGGTTATTCAATGTTTTTCTACTTTTACACAATAAATTTTATTTTGCCATATTTCTAAAGCCATAACCAGTTAATTTTCCTATACTGAAGTCCTATAAGGGCTTGTTTTTTTGCAGGATGAGTCATATTTTCAAATAGAACCAATTTAGGGTACATGTCAATTATTGATTAACTTTTATTATTAGTGGGTGATCGAGAACAAAGCAATTCTGTTGTTGTTTTCTGCATTTTTAGCTTGTTTATTGCATGATTTTATTGGACATGTGTGTCTTTTCTTAAATGCTTTTCCAAAATAAACCACTTTTTCAATGAATTTCAAAATTAAATTCTGTAGTTCCCTCAGAACAAATATCTGGGCACTTGTGACAAGAGAATCAATTGAGTTTCCTGATCACAAATATATATGTGAGCATACAGAGCAAACACAGCACACAAAGCATACAAAGAGGAAACTTGGACTTGTCTCTATCCTAATTCAGTTGTTTCCATTTAAGAGGGCTGTTTATAATGGAATCCAAAAAACATTACATAATTTGTCATGTCATGACTCCCAACACTGCCCGATTAGCTTATAATGGGGTTCTGTTAAAGCATTCTTCCCATACTTGTACTTGACAAAATCTGCAAAGAAGGCTACGAACTAAAGGTAAACAGACCCTAAATGATAAATTTCTTCCTGCAGGCAGCTGCCAGTAGAGGGAGCTTAAAGCTTAAATGGTCACTAACTTTTTCACATTTTTTTTTTTATAAATCAATAGTACAGTTGATTATAAGAAACTATCTAATGTAGTATATGTAGTAAAATAATGCTTCTTTTTCTACGTACTAGGCTTCTTCTACCCCTCCCTAAACCAACATTCACTCTGGTCTTCCAAGATGGACTGTCATCTCACTGAAATATTGAATTATAATTGGCCATAAAAGTCTATGGAGAGGTGAGGGAGTAGGACAAGGCAAGAGGAGCTGAGTGAAAGAGAACAAGACACACAAACATGCAGCTGTAGCTAATACTAAGTTTCCTGTCTTACCCAAGATGCATTACATACATCAATACTGTTTAGTACAGATGTATAATGTCATCCATGCTGCTTCTGAGTGAGATTTACTGAGCAAAATCTCCTATTTTTTCCTTGTGCTGTTCATGGGAGACATCATTCAGCTCATCTTCACCCACTAGCTCGGGGAAAACTGAGAAGTATCGACAGTGCCTGCAGAGTGGAAAATTGCTTAAAAAAGACAGAAATCAAGTTATGTAGTGGTCAGAAATGGTGTTATTTCTCCTATACACATATCACAGCTTATCCTGAAAAATCATCCGAAAGGTTAGGTATTCTTTAAAGCTGCTCTGCTTAAAGAGGACCTTTCACCACCTCCACCAATTCAAGTTCTTAGCATCTGTTAATAGTCCCAGGGCAGTTTAATTTTTTTTTTCTAGACTTTGCCTTTCCCAAGCAACAAGAGTAGGTAGCTTTGGTGCCTGATGTACTATATACAGTAAGCTTTGTAATGTCAGAAAGGCGGTGTCAGGCAGGGGTGTGATTCAGAGCTCCAATCAGAGGCAACCAGTGTCAGAGCTCAGAATCACACCCCTTGTCTGCTCCTACCTGACACCGCCCTCCTGACAATACAGAGCCTAAATAGCATATCAGACACCAAAAGTAACAACATTGATTGCTCGGGAATGGTCGGGGCAAGATAAAAAAAAATTCCACCTGCGTCAGAATCAGTGGCGCTGGGCCTATTAATTGATGTACAGAGCTGGACTCCAGCTGGACTGGAGGTGATAAAAGGTCCTCTTTAATAGGATGGAGACAGTCTAATATCCTATTAACCCAAATAACACAAAAGTGGCATGTGGCTAAAAGAGACTAATAGACTTTTTTTTTTTTTCGAGGAGCACTCGCCTGGCTTCCCCCAATTTCCACCCAGCAGTGACCTACTGGCTGCTCTGTATATATATATATATATATATATATATATATATATACATATACAGACGTGGACAAAATTGTTGGTACCCCTCGTTTAATGAAAGAAAAACCCACAATGGTAACAGAAATAACTTGAATCTGACAAAACTAGAATTTGCCAAACTACATGTTGACAAGCCACAAAGCTTCTGGGAGAATGTCCTATGGACAGATGAGGCAAAAATTGAAATTTTTGGCAAGGCACATCAGCTCTATATTCACAGATGGAAAATGAAGCATATCTTGAAAAGAACACTGTCCCTACTGTGAAACATGGAGGAGGCTCTGTTATGTTCTGGGGCTGCTTTGCTGCATCTGGCACAGGGTGTCTTGAATCTGTGCAGGGTACAATGAAATCTCAGGACTATCAAGGGATTCTAGAGAGAAATGTGCTGCCCAGTGTCAGAAAGCTTGGTCTCAGTCACATGTTATGGGTCTTGTAACAGGAAAATGAGTCAAAACACACAGCGAAAAACACCCAAGAATGGCTAAGAGAAAAACATTGGGCTATTCTGAAGTTGCCTTCTATGAGCCCTGACCTAAATCCTATTGAGCATCTTTGGAAGGAGCTGAAGCATGCCGTCTGGAAAAGGCACCCTTCAAACCCGAGACAACTGGAGCAGTTTGCTCATGAGGAGTGGCCAAAATACCTGTTGAGAGGTGCAGAAGTCTCATTGACAGTTACAGGAATCGTTTGATTGCAGTGATTGCCTCAAAAGGTTGTGCAACAAAATATTAAGTTAAGGGAACCATCATTTCTGTCCAGGGCTGTTTCATGAGTTTTCTTTTTTTAAAAATTGTGTTGAAGCATGGTTGAAAAGCAATGTCTGACTTTCATTTGTTCATTTTCATAGAATTTTTATATATTATTACTTTTGTCAGATTCAAGGTATTTCTGTGACCATTGTGGGTTTTTCTTTCATTAAATGAGGGGTACCAACAATTTTGTCCACGTGTGTAAATATATATATATATATATATATACGCAGCTCATCAGTCACTGCTGACAGGGGCAGGGGGAGACGTAAAGGGGCAGACCACTCCCCTCATAAATACAGCAGTCTCATAGCTACAAGTCCACTTTATTCTTTGAAAGATGCTATTAGACAAACTGCAAAATATTGTTTCTCCCCAATATTTCATTTCATCTTCTGCCATTTCCTAATTCACTTCTGCCAGTTATAAATGATAGCAGAACATCAAAACATTTTGCCACTTTATAAAAGAGACATAAAGTTCCTTAAATTAGGCCTAGATGGGTCTGACTGCATATATGTGACCCTCAAATACATGCATGAGGAAACCTGACAGGATACACAGCTTATCTGATCTGTGGATTTTTTTCTCTTACTGATATATTTGCTTATAGTCTCTTATAATGAATCGATTCACTTTATCCACACCATTGCCCTCAGATGAGCAGCCCTTACAAGTGACTTGTGTAAGTATTCATCACACCTCATAATCATGTTTCAAGACCCAGACATGTAAAGGTTTGCTATGTATAGAGCAATGAAAGAGAAAAGCTGCTGTCTATTACATTAATAAGATAAGAATCGTATTACCCTGTAGTTTGCTGTATGGAATGGAACAATCACTCAGTCCTCCTTTTTCTTCTTGTCTGCTTTGCCAATGTGATCCTTAAGTCATTTTCTCAGCCACAATTATACCGGAAGCTGGGATGTATTAATAAAGTAGACGGCCCTGAGTTATGGTTAGCGGCGGTAGTTAATTATGGTTCAGTGACTTACACTTCCCTGTCGCTGTACACCGTAAGTCAGCCACTTTATTTTTTATTTCACCACAAATAAAATTATGGACCTTTTCCTCATGGAAAAGAAATGGAGGATGGTTTAGGGTTGTGCGTAATCTACAAGTCAAAAGCAATGGTCCGTTACAGATCTGTTTCAGATGGGGTGTGTATATGTTTCTGAGGCTTATTGAATTAGGGGATCTTATCATTATACAGATTTCTTATAAGGTAAGGACATAAAGCTTCTGTAAAAGCAATATGGTAGGAAAGATCTTTGTTTAATCACAAACAATAAAATAATTATGATTTTTTTTTTTGTGTTTTCAAAATTATTTACCGAAATGAGCAAAGTGTCTACCAAAATATAGATATCACGCAGGTGTCTAACACACTATGGATACATGTATGGTAGATCTCAGCTCTAAATTCTTGGGCAAAGCACTTTCCCCTAATTTGCATATGAATACAACAGAAATTTACATAAAAAATGGGTCTCCAAAGCTAAATAACAGAATCCCCTGATACTACAGAAAGAAATGGCCTGCTTGAATTAGAGCCGATGCTGCAGTGATCACAGGACTTTATTAGCTTGCAAATTTCCTAAACAGACAGCCATAACTTGCAATTCCCCTCTTAGCTAAGATAATCAAGTTATTTTAGCTATACTGCTGTTGTTGCAGGGAAGAAGTGAAGATCGTCAGTAATTCAAGTCTCCTCCTACTCTGCACCATCATCACTGATTCATAACTTATAACCTATTCACAGAATAGGTAATAAGCGCCTAATTATTTGGGGTCTTAGAGTAGGGAACCCTTCCGACCACAAGCATGTAGCAGTAGCTGTCTATGAATGTTACTGTTCCATTCAATATGTTTTAGGTACCTTCCACATAACATAAAATTATGGAACACAAAAAGAAATGGAAATATTCACTTATATGTGTGTATGTGTGCTTGTATGTGTGTGTTGGATAGGCTACTACTGGAAAACATTGTAAAATATGGTCAAAATGTTTGGTGGGATCTGGATCTCTGCTATTGGAATAAGGTAGAAGAGACAACCAAGTCAGTGACTCCCTTAGAGGATAATGCATATGTATGATGAAATCTCCAGACTCTGTAAAGAGGCACCTCTGTTTTCCTGAGAGGTGACCACAGTACATACTATCTGTGAAAATAGTGACTGTCATAGGCATATGGCAAAGGAAGGAAAGTAGTTTGGAAGAATCACACAATGCTGGACGGCAGAGACCCCGAGTACATACATATTAAATAGCAGATTTTTGTTCTAGTATTAGATAAATATCTGTATCTTGATTATTGTATGGCAGGAAATTGACTCAGATAATAATATAACAGACATCATGTGTTTCACATATTTGGCAATCCTTTGTTTGTCATGACCATAATACTGCTGAACTACCCAGGGTTCTACTAAGGCAAAGTTAGGCTCTTTCCACACTGCATCTGCAATGCATGCATTAAACAGATACGTGTGTCTAATATACCATATGTCAACCACCATGTTAAAAAATGTATACCACACAGTACTATATAGAGCAGTGCAGTTTTCTGCGCTGTTCCATACAATTAAAAAAATTGAACCCCTGCTGGATACTGCCAAAGTGCACTCTTTTGGCCTACATCAGTATAATGTGACCTATAGGGCTTATTTATGGTTCAACTATAGAAAGTACCCGGCATTGCCCAGATTTAAATTGTGGATGCAATGTATTCACCAAATGTAATGGGGAATGATTTATCTAAATTGGTGGAAAAGTAAAATGAGTCAGTTGCCCATAGCAACTAATCTGTCATCTGTCCATGGCTCCTTTGAAAGGGAAAGTATTACTCTGATTGGTTGGAATAGACAACTACTCCAATGTACACTCCCATGTAGGATTATGTAATAAACTGCACGACTGGCTACTGGCAGATAAAAAGGTAAAAAGTAAAAATTGACAAATCCTGGGAAATGCACCAGATGTAGGACGATTTTCTACTGGTATAATACGGGCCATGTTTGTGTTAGCCATGTGTTAGTCTGGCCTGAAGTAGCTATAAATATCTCCCTACAGTCCTCTGATAATGACTGATAACAGATAACAATAGTGAGTGAGTGCTGCAATCCTCTGATAATGGTGTGAGGCTATTTGTGAGGCTATTAAGAAGTAAAGACTTGCAAGCTTGCATTGGTTAATACGGGTCATGTGAGTGCTGTCCTCTGATCAGTGGTGAACCTAGCTTCTTTGCTGCCTGAGACGGACAATATACACAACACACTAAGTTATAAAACAGTTTTTAAGAATTCTTCTTCCTGTATTACTTCAGTATCAGATCAACAACACGGCATTAACAATGAAAGTAACTTCACACATCTTCTGCTTGGTGGATGGACGAGCCCACGTGGCCCCCATTCTCAATAATAGGAGCCCCGCAGATAGCTGAGTACTGGACTACGGGTATCTTTGGCACTCCCATTGAAGTGAATGAGAGCCACGCGGGTTCGTCCATCCACCAAGTGACACCTATATATATGGCTGCAGCCAGGCTGGATTCCCACCTAGTGGGGGGAAAAAACCCAATTCTCAGGCTCAGTGGGGGTCTCAGCAGACAGACCCCCATCACTCAGGTATTTATCCTCTATCATTTAGGTGAATACAGGGCAGTAACATTTTGTGACTTACAGGTGACGTCTCTGACTAATCCTTCACATTTCCCTTCTCTTCCCTTTGGACCGTCATGACCACTTCTTCCAGCTGTGACTTGTCTCTGTAAAGTTTGCAGCACAGACATCTTTGGCTCCTCACTTTTCCAGGCACCCGACCCACATTGTCCTCACCTACACACCCATCCTGCTGCTACCCCCAATTATAAAATATATGATATAACCCCCCATAATGAATAATACTCCCAAGTGCATCTTTATATTAATAATGTCTGTGTGTACCCTGTATAAATAGTGCCCCTTATTAATAATGCCCCAGGTGTTAACTAATTAATAAACTAATCAGTGGGGCTCAAAAACCCAGGACCCCTACTGATCAGCTGTTTGAATGAACCGTGGTACCTGTGTAAGTGCTGTGACTGCTTCTCTGTTTACATAGTGTCATTCATCTCATAGCGGCCATGTAATGTAACTACAGCCTTGTCCTATACACGTCCATGTGACAAGGCTGTAATTACATCACACGGTCACTATAAACAGACAGTGTATGATATAAACAGGCGCCATAGCCCCTGTTTATAGCGCCCCATTTACACACACTATAATGTTCCACAGCAGCTCCTGCACACAGTATTACACAGTATTATGGCCCGCAGCGGCCCCTGCACACTGTATTATGCCTCGCAGCAGCTCCTGCACACAGTATTATGCTCCATAGTGGCACCTGCACACTGTATTATGCCTCGCAGCGGCCCCTGCTCACGGTATTATACTCCAAAGTGGCCCCTGCACACAGTATTATGCTCCATAGTGGCCCCTGCACATGGTATTATGCCCCGCAGTGGCCACTGCACACGGTATTATGTTCCACAGCAACCCCTGCACACATTATAATGCTCAGTAGTGGCGCCTGCATACGGTATTATGCCCCATATTGGCCCCTGTACATGGTATTATGCTCCATATTGGCCCCTGCACACTGTATTATGCCCCACAGTGGCCCCTGCACACGGTATTATGCTCTATAGTGGCCTCTGCACATGGTATTATGCTCCATAGTGGCCCCTGCACTGGCATTATACTCCATAGTGGCTCCTGCACAGGGTATTATGCCCCAGAGTGGCCCCTGCACACGGTATTATGCTCTATAGCGGCCCCTGCACACGGTATTATGCTCTATAGTGGCTCCTGCACTCGGTATTATGCTCCATAGTGGCCCCTGCACTGGTATTATGCTGCATAGTGGCCCCTGCACAGGGTATTATGCCCCAGAGTGGCCCCTGCACTGGTATTATGCTCCATAGCGGCCCCTGCACACGGTATTATGCTCTATAGTGTCTCCTGCACTCGGTATTATGCTCCATAGTGGCCCCTGCACTGGTATTATGGGCCACAGTGGCACCTGCACACGGTATTATGCCCCATAGTGGCCCACCCATGAACTATTATTATACTCTGGGATCTTTTCAGACCCCAGAGTATAATAATCGGAGACCCAGGGGAGGTGAAAAACATAAAAACCAGTGTTACTTACACCGGTGCACTCCCTGCAGCTTTCAGCCCTGTTTAATTGCGCACACACGTCATGTGATCAGGCCGGTGTCGCGACCTGATGACGTCACCAGAGGGCCCATGTCTGCTCGGAGTAACATCGGATCGCTGGAGAGGTAACAATGGTTTGAAAGACCCCAGAGTATAATAATAGTAGTATTTTAGGCCCGCGGCCTCACTTACCGATGCCCGCGGCTGCTCACAGCGGCATCCACTTCCCCTTCTGCGTCCCATAGCAGAAGGGGAAGCGGAGGCGGCCACGAGCAGACGCGGGGTAGGTTAGTAAATAGGCCATTACCTGCTGGGGTTACTCCAGCAGGTTACAGCCTATTTATATATATAAAAAAAGTTATCTGCACCTACCTGCGATGCCTTGATGGAGCCGCCGTCGCCTCTTCTTCTTGTCCGCGAAATCTGCGTCTCAGCGTAGGAGGCGCGATGACGTCACTGTGTCGCCGCCTGCGCTGACATACAGAGGTCTCGTAAACCAGCCCTGGACAGGCCCCGCTCAGCTTTGTTTTTTTTTAAAGCGGCATGTCCTGGGCTGGTTTACATTAAATAAATAGTAAAAATGCCGCCCCCCCAGACAGTGACGGACAGTGCTGCAATCCTCTGATAATGGTGTATGTCAGTGAGGCTATTAAGAATAAAGTAACTGTGAGCTTCTGTAGGCTAATATAGATCACGTGAGTGCTGTCTTCTGATATTGGGTGATAACAGAGGACAACAGTAAGTGAGTGCTGCAATCCTCTGATAAAGGTGTATGTCAGTGAGGCTATTAAGAATGAAGTACCTGTGAGCTTCTATTGGCTAATACAGGTAACGTGAGTGCTGTCCTCTGATAATGGTGTATGTCGGCGAGGCTATTAACCCTTTCCCAACATCCATCGTAATAGTACGGCGGATGCCGGGTGTTTAAAGATGGCGGCCACTCGGGAGTTGTGCGGCCGCCATGGCCATCGGGTCTCTGCTGTTTTATACAGCAAAGACCTGGCGCTAATGCCCGCAATCGGTGCTCGCATTGATCACGGGCATTAACCCCCCCATTATACTGGAGGCGAGCGGGCGCCGCCATTTTCCCGGGGCCGCCATCCCGTTGCTATGACAGCCAGGAGCCTTGTGAAGGCTCCCTGGCCTGTCTTTCATTAACTTCTATTGCAGGCTACTCTATGTAGCCTGCAATAGAAGTGCCGGTTTTTTGCAATGCATTAGCATTGTAATGCATTGCATTAGTGATCAGACCCCCGGGGGTTCAAGACCCCTAGGGGGTCTAATAAATGCAAAATTAAAAAAAAAAAGTAAAAAAAAAATATATAAAAAGCAATAAAAAATATTAAAAGTTCAACTCACCCCCCTTTCCCTAGAACACATATAAAAGTAGTTAAAAACTGTGAAACACATACACGTTAGGTATCTCTGTGTCCGAAAATGCCCGTAACGGAAAAAAAAAATCAAAAGTGCCAAACCGCCGTTTTTTCACTGTTTTGCCTCTGATAAAAATTTGAATAAAAAGTGATCAAAGCAATAGTAATTCCCCATAATGGTATAACTAAAAAGTACACCTGGTCCTGCAAAAAAAGACACCCTATGCATCCCCGTACACGGAAGTATAAAAAAGTTACGGGTGTCAGAATATGGCGACTGTTAGAAAATATATATTTTTGCACAGTTTTGAATTGTAGAGTGAACACCGTAAAAACGAAGCCTGTAAGAAAGTCGCACAAATGCACTTTTTCTTCAAATCCACCCCATTCTGAATTTTTTTCCAGCTTCCCAGTACATTGTACAGAATAATAAATGGTAGCATCATGAAAAAAAAATTTGTCCCGTAAACATTAAGACCTCATATGGCTCTGAGAATGGAAAAATAAAAAAGTTATTGGGTTTAGAAGGGGGAGAGTCAAAAACGAAAATCGAAAAATGTCACCGGCGGGAAGGGGTTAAGAATGAAGGAACTGCAAGGAACTTCTATTAGCTAATATGGGTCATGGAATATGATATGGAGGAAGGTCTTTGATGTGTAAGCCAGTGGTGCTATATTTGCTTTTGTGAATATGTCAGTAACAGTAGGTCCTAGAGATCTGGTCTAAAATCTTTGTAAATGTTTGATTTATTTATGTGTCAAATTTGGGGCAGATTGGTCCAGTATTTGACCGTGCATAAAGCAGACAACAGACAAGAGAAATTCATTTTGATATATATATAGATGTGTACAGCAGGCAATATAAATCAAATCAGCACATTCATATGAGCCAAACTCTACATCCACAAGGAGATAAAACAGAGTGTACACATAGCTTTTCATGAAAACACAGAAAATAGACAACAAAATCAAACAGCAAAATCAATATCATTACAATTGGAAAATCCCAGAAACTGAAAACAGATAGAAGAGGAGAAAAAGAGTAGGGGGGGTAACAAAGGCCTATAGGATCATTTAACATATGCGCTGGTAGCTTTCCTGACACATACTTTAAATGTACATTACAGACACAATGTGAATAGGCGCTTACATCACCATAGGAACCTGTAGAGTTCTACTTTTGGGTCCATAGTACGGGAGGAGAGGATGTTGTCCAGTTATTACATCTATAATAAGAATGAATAAATATCTTCATATGAAGTCAAACATGCTTTATTATCAATTTCATAAATTATGATATTACAATGTTGCAGTATAATCCATATAGGCTACATTCTTATAGATGCTGGTTCATTGGTGGTCTCCATAGTATGTAGGTGATGGATACTACCTAAGTAATTGGATCATAAAATTACACACAAGCTCCAACCTGGCGTGTGGATCCACATGTAAGATCGCACTATCCCTTATGTGCTACATTCTTGGTTCACAGCTGGTTTCTTAAATGGTATCATAAGCAATTGTGAATGGAGCTATCCATTCTGTTGCACGGTCTCCATAACAGCTCATAGGAAACAGGAATCCTTTTTATCCCAACATATACACCATTATATATATCTATATTTTCCATTGTAAATACTGTAAAGGTGTATTTTTCCAGCTGTTTGCTTCATATTAGCCTAAACCAGAGATGTCGAGCTCAAATGTCTCAGAAGGCCAAATGAAGCAGATAAAACTCAGACACGATCACTTTAAAACTGGAGAATGTATATTGTGAGGAGTACATTAGACTAAAAGGTTCTCCGGGAAGTAAGAATAAATAAAAAAACAAAAACATGGCAGTATACTTGCAGTGATACTTTCTTAAAGGGGTTGTCAAGGTATTACAGTTCTGGGCCAGGAGGCCGGGCAAGGTGAAAAATAAAAAAAAACACACACTCACCTGTCCCCAGTGCTCTGGTGTACGGTCCAGTGGTGTCTGGGAGCTCAGGGGTCACAGGAAAGGACCCTGGACCTCACTGGTGACTTATGTTAGTGACGTCCCAGGTCCTTTCCTGTGACCGTAGAGGCCACTGATTGGCCTCAGCGGTCACGTGTGGCGACGACTGGATAATGGTGGTGGACTCCAGAGAGCCAGAAACAGGTGAGTATGTTTTTTTTCTCCGTTTCACCTTCCCCAGCCTCCTAGCCCAGAACTGTAATTCTTGCACAACCCCTTTAAGTATTACGTTGGATAGCAGTTTATTTGGCCTAGGGGGTGGGGTAACACTACAGTACGTTAAAATGGCAACCAGTACCACCCTGGGACAGTAACACATCCTAGGATGTAAATAGGATGGGATATGTATTGCTCAAGACCTGAGTCAGTGGTGGGGCTTAATGCCATACTTGCCAACTCTCCTAGAACATCCGAGAGCCACCCAAAAAAAGGAGTGACCTCCCAGAGTCTTGGAAAAGTGGGCAAATCTCCTGAAAGGGGTCCATAGCGGCTAGCTTGGGGGACACATGGTTGCACAGCCCCTTTCCCCATCACTGCTTCCTCATTTTCCTCCTTTTTCATTAAGTTTCATGATTATAATTTATTTGTTGTTTTTTGGGGTTTTGGGCTCTTTATGGGCTGTTCTGTTTGACTGTCGTGATGTTTAGAGCGGCTTTTGGTTAAATTGAAGTGGTTATAATTATGACTAATTGATTTCAATTATTGAATTATTGATTATCTACTGTTTTATTTTGGTTACCCTTAAATAAATATGGCAGTTTTATTTCATACATATTACTGTATCTATAGTTTATATGTCTTAGTTGTAGGGCTTGTGCTACCATGGGCATTTTGTCTTGTTATACGTGACATGAGCCGAATCGCAAAAAGAGAAGAGGTACATCCTATAAGCGGGTATTTGTCCAGAATGGGGGTGTGACTTGCAAATAAGGACATGGCCTCTCCTGACAATTTCCATTGTCATTGTATTTTTTTTTTGTTTGATCCATCATAAGCGGAGAGGGACTGTATACTGTGGGTGCAACTGGAGGGGGACTGTATAGTGTGGGGGCAACTGGAGGGCGCTGTATACTGAGGGGGCAACTGGAGGGCGCTGTATACTGAGGGGGCAACTAATGGAGGAGCTGTATACTGTGGGGACAGCTGGATGGGGACTGTATACTGTGGGGGCAACTAAAGGGGGAGCTGTATACTGTGGGAGCAACTGGAAGGGGACTGTATACTGTGGGCACAATTGGAGGGTGACATTATACAGTGTCAAGGCCACTATAGTGGTGTTATATTGCATGGGGAGCTTTGATGTGAATGGGTGGAGCCAAAGGGGAAGTGGATGGGGCAGGAAGTGGGTCTTACTATACGTAAATTCACATTCTGTCCCTCTTTCAGTCCTTTGAACGTTGAGAGGTATGCCTGGGCATGAGGCAAAATCTATAATGAGGCCCCTCTTTACCCTGTGCCATTTAGAATAGTGATATATCTTGTGTTATGAGGCCCCCTCAGGGTCTAGGGCCTGGTAGTGACTGCTACCGCTGCACCCCTTATAGCTACACCCCTGCAACTAAGCAAAACAAGCAACTGTTTAGCTAAAGGTATTTTGGAAAGTATTGCCCAATTCACGAAGATCCCCTTTAAACAATATTTTGAATTAGATAAAATCCATGTGTTCTTCTTAGAATAAGCCAATTCTCTTTATTTCTAACCTATTGTTTATAACATCCTTCTTGCACTCTATTCACATGACTGAGCCGGGTCTTGACCATATGTTTAACTATAATTATAGCCCAAGCCATTGTAAGTAAAATAATAATGATAATAATAATATTGTGATTACAAACACAATATTACTACTAGTAAATCTGATTAGCAGCGTGATTTATTAATAACAGATAAACGGTATATTTAAGGACCAGTAATATACCGCTACCCAGAGATTAGCACAAACAGATGTTTTGGTGGGAAACGCATTACAAGAGCAGGTGGGAGAATGAACGGTCTCAATGCAGTCTGCAAATTTTAGGGATTAAGTCAGATCAGGGTTTATAAAGCCTCTCAGATGTTGCAGCCGTCTGAGTGTATAATCTCTAAAACTGTGGACAAATATGCTACATGCGGCCTATACATAGGAATGCTGGGAGGTTTTACACTACAGCCTCTAGAGGTAAATCTATACCTCTACTCTTAAAATGAATTAACTGGATTTATTTGCAGGATTTTAATAATAGTATTAGTAATATTTGGCCTCTATAGTAATAATAGATATGTCAGGACAATATGTCTAAAGCTCCAGATTGACCACAACACTATTTAGGCAGGTGCATAAAAGCCTAATAAAGACTCTTCAGGAGCTACAGTGGGTACGGAAAGTATTCAGACCCCTTTAAATTTTTCACTCTTTGTTTCATTGCAGCCATTTGCTAAAAGCAGAAAAGTTCATTTTATTTCTCATTAATGTACACTCAGCACCCCATCTTGACAAAAAAAACCAGAAATGTAGATATTTTTGCAAATTTATTAAAAAATAAAAACTGAAATATCACATGTTCATAAGTATTCAGACCCTTTGCTGTGACACTCATATTTAACTCTCATGCTGTCCATTTCCTTCTGATCCTCCTTGAGATGGTTCTACTTCTTTATTGGAGTCCAACTGTGTTCAATTAAACTGATTGGACTTGATTAGGAAAGGCACACACCTGTCTATATAAGACCTCACAGCTCACAGTGCATGTCAGAGCAAATGAGAATCATGAGGTCAAAGGAACTGCCCAAGGAGCTCAGAGACAGAATTGTGGCAAGGCACAGATCTGGCCAAGGTTACAAAAGAATTTCTGCAGCACTCAAGGTTCCTAAGAGCACAGTGGCCTCCATAATCCTTAAATGGAAGAAGTTTGAGACGACCAGAACTCTTCCTACACCTGGCCGTCCAGCCAAACTGAGCAATCGTGGGAGAAGAGCCTTGGTGAGAGAGGTAAAGAAGAACCCAAACATCACTGTGGCTGAGCTCCAGAGATGCAGTAGGGAGATGGGAGAAAGTTCCACAAAGTCAGCCCTCACTGCAGCCCTCCACCAGTCGGGGCTTTATGGCAGAATGGCCCGAAGGAAGCCTCTCCTCAGTGCAAGACATATGAAAGCCCGCATAGAGTTTGCCAAAAAACACATGAAGGACTCCCAGACTATGAGAAATAAGATTCTCTGGTCTGATGAGATGAAGATTGAACTTTTTGGTGTTAATTCTAAGCAGTATTGCGGTGACCAGATGGAAGGTAACGCTGCAGTTGGGATTGCGGGGGTGCAAACAGCGCAGACTTGTCACGGTCTCTGGGCACGAGGGCGCAGGGCTGGTGCTGTCCCACGTTACCACCACTGGTACCGGTGATGAGGGGGCTGCACAAATGTTGGTGGTGATTGTTCCCCCGGGGCGCTTCCCCTATACTGTGCCGACTGGTGGTGTTTGGGGCGCCCTGATGTTGTCGGTGCAGAGTCAGACACAGAAACGGTTGTAAAGTTGAACTTTTACTTCCATGGGTGTGGAGGCACAAATGCTTAAACAGTTTCTTCAATACAAAACAACGGGGTACGCCTGGTGACACAGCAAAGTCCTGGGGTACAGGGTAGACTTGATGAAAGGTGTTCCTAGCCCCTTATACTTCAGTGTTACAGCCCTAAGGTGCGTCTGGGCTCCTATTTGGCTCATAGGAGGATGCCCACCATGATACTAGTACATAATATTCCCCACTCACGTTATGTGGTCCTGATAGCTCAGAGTTTCGGGGTGCAATAGTCAGGGTGGCGGGATGTTCCACAGGTCTGGCCTTGGCCCCTGGATCCTGTGATACTGGCTATGGAGCACGTGTTCCAGAATGTTCTCTCCACAGTCTCATGCTGACAAGATAATGATGCTTGACTTCCTTCAGGGCGATGGCTAGGCAGACAGGGGACAGGATCTTCTGAATAGCTGGAGTATGTCAGCTCTCCAACCTTCCTGGGCCTGTCTAGGACTTGAGATTCCTGCACTAAACTCACTGCTTTCTTCACAGGACATCACACTTATCTCCTCACCTCCTCCTCCTAACACTCCACACTTCTAACTCCTCACACGCAGGACCTTCCTGCAGGGGTGTTACCATGGGGACCCAGTGATCAGCTGACTCCTCCCCTTTTCCCAGGCGATGTCCTCCCATTGGACATTTGGTTACTATTCAATCCTATGGGAGGTGTAATGCATGTGTGAGGCTCACTAGGTGGCGCTGTGTTGTGTGAGACTCAGGACCCCCTGCTATGTCACACAGGCTATGAAGCAACAGGAAATAATACAATGCACAGAGATCACCCTCAGCCCAGCCATAGCCAGCTCGGGGATGCCACAGTATGTGTGGAGAAAACCAGGCACTGCTCATCACCTGCCCAATACAATCCCAACAGTGAAACATGGTAGTGGTAGCATCATGCTATGGGGATGTTTTTTAGCTGCAGGGACAGGACGACTGGTTGCAATTGAAGGAAAGATGAATGCGGCCAAGTACAGAGATATCCTGGAAGAAAACCTCTTCCAGAGTGCTCTGGACCTCAGACTGGGCCGAAGGTTCACCTTCCAACAAGACAATGACCCTAGGAACACAGCTAAAATAACAAAGGAGAGGCTTCGGAACAACTCTGTGACCATTCTTGACTGGCCCAGCCAGAGCCTCAACCCAATTGAGCATCTCTGGAGAGACCTGAAAATGGCTCCACCAACGGTCACCATCCAACCTGATGAAACTGGAGAGGATCTGCAAGGAAGAATGGCAGAGGATCCCCAAATCCAGATGTGAAAAACTTGTTGCATCATTCCCAAGAAGACTCATGGCTGTACTAGCTCAAAAGGAAGAGGCTTCTACTCAATACTGAGCAAAGGGTCTGAATACTTATGACCATGTGATATTTCAGTTTTTCTTTTTTAATAAATTTGCAAAAATATCTACATCTCTGTTTTTTTCTGTCAAGATGGGGTGCTGAGTGTGCATTAATGAGAAATAAAATGAACTTTTTTGCTTTTAGCAAATGGCTGCAATGAAACAAAGAGTGAAAAATTAAAAGGGGCTGAATACCTTCCGTACCCATTGTAAATTGTACATGGTGGGGCACAAAAATAAAATAACAGAACCCTTGTGTGTTTTGTACAGGATATTTGTCAAAGGACTTGTCACATATGTACGTATATCAAAGGATTTTATTACATACATCCATGAGACTTTCTCATTCATTATGCAGCTTAGAGGTGCTGGTTGTGGTTGATGTTCATCTCTGTTTTTGATCTACACCTTGGTTAAGGTCACATGCACATGGTCATAATTAAGACCTCCATGTACGGCTGTACCCGCTCTGTGAACACGAAGCTTCTACACACACTTTAAGGCCGGGGCTCCACGTGGCCACGTAGTGTTTTACAGTCACTGTATAGTGGATGGCATTCTAGCGAATCCCATCCACACACAGCGGAAAAATACGTGCAGCGGACCCACTGTGGTTTCCAAAACCGTTGTGGTTTTGGAAATCACAGCATGTCAATTATACCTACGGAAATGCTGGCGGTTTCCCTATAGGTATAATTGAAGCAGAAAGCGCTGCGGGACACTACATGGGGCCTTAGCCTAAAGGGACTTTCCAGGACATAAATTATTGATAAATTATTCTTATAATAAGTAATGCATATTAGATCAACAAGGATCTGACACCTAGTTATATCACTCATTGGCCATATGGCACTGCACTTATTAAGTAGTGATGAGACATCAGTGCTCATCTGAATGCTGTGGTCTCTTCATACAACTGTCTCTGAAAACCAATTTAACTCTTAGTAGTATGGACATAGCCTGCTAGCATTTCTCTACTCTACCATTACATTAGGTCTTAACCTCTTGACAATGAATGGTGGATATATCAGTCATGACTGGTCACTGGTTCCCATATCACATGAGACATGTCCATCATGATGTAATTGTGGGTACTTCCTAGTGTACCCATGAGATTGCAGTGGGAATGTGACTGTAATGTACAGACCAGGTCCTACTACAACCTCCAGGATACGAGATAACTATGATCCTGGCCACTTAACCCCTGAGATGCCAAGGTCAATAGCGACTGTGGCATCTAATGGGTTTGACAGAGAAAGAGTGTGCTCAATCACGCTTGCCTAATAACTTGCCTGTCAGCAGATGCGTAACTTGAAGCGCTTGGGTCCCAATGCAAAAAATGTAAGAAGACTTCCACTTACCATATAATATTGATGTCTTTTTATATTGGATGGAGGCCTTTGGGCCCCCTGAGGCTCCTGGGCCCAGTAGCAATTGTTATCTCTGCACTCCCTATAGCCAGCCCAATGTCAGTATAACAGTAACAGGCAATATTGCTCTGGAATACATAATGTACCATGGCATTATACAAGACATCATAGGATTGCTACTTCAAGACTGACATCCTCCTCTGACCATTTTTGTCAATGAGTTCTTTGCACCCACAAGATCCTACTTTGCTGGATGTTTTTCCGCATTCACACCATTCTATACTCTTGGCATTTGGCATGAGAAAACCCCACAATCTTGGCAGTTTTTGAAATATTTCCCCAGTTGCAATGCCTAAAAGGTATTCTGCCATTACAGATACTTATACCCTATCCACAGTTTTATGGGACTGCTGGAGATTGTGGTCCCAGAAGCCCACATTAGTGTATAGAGCTCTAGTCACACAAGTTGTCTAGCACTTCATTCACTGGGGGGGATGCAGGGGGGATTTTTGGGGGAATTTCCTTTTTCTTATGGGACCCAAAAAATATATAATATAGATAACTTGTGGATACCCAAAGAAAATTAACAAAAGAAAAATATAGGATGTGTCAGTATCCCTAAGTAGGTATATATAAAAATCCAAAACTTTATTAAATCAATTGGTTAAAAGATATATTTTGCCAAAATTGTAAAAAATTGTGTACGTCACAAGGTGTGGTCTATTTGGCTACTTGCTCCTGCGGAGCCCAGTACGTGGGAAAAACAATAAGGGAATTCCGCAGGAGGATACGCGACCATATAAATGATATCTGTAGACAAGAAGATACCCCCATATCTAGACATATTTGGGATGCACATGGAGGAGAGGCTTCCAATATTAAATTTCAGGGAGTCGAACTAGTGTATCCCTCGCCTCGTGGGGGTGATTTTGACCGAAAGGTCTTACAACGGGAAGCACAATGGACTTTTCACCTACAGACAGTTAAACCTTTCGGTTTAAATGAAATCTCTTATGTTTGTTTCATTTAGAAGTTCGAGGTTAGATGCACTAGATTGTCTGTATAGCTTTATGATAGACAATCCTTTGGTCTAAATTAAATTTTTTTCCATTCTTATCAGATGCACTATTTGTTATTAGACTTAATATATTTTTGATTATTATTCTGCCCTTTATATATATTCATCCTCAATATAGGTTTAATATTTTCGGTTTTGTATCTTGGGGGATATCTGCCATGGGGTATCCTGTTGTATTGTTTCCCTTTATGTGTTTTCCTTTCACTGGGCCAATATTCATCTGCCTTTGTTATTAACATTGGCGATTAACCTCCTCTGTATATTATTCATGCCAATAGTACTATGTATTGTGGATCTATTTACTTATTTAACCTGTGATCCTGGTCCCCAGATCAAATAGCAGACGTTTTAATGCTTTATATCGCTGCTTTGTTTACAAAATTGCAGAGGGGGCGGAGTTCTGTGATGTCACGCTCGGCGACGCCTCGCCATTGTTGGATTAGCGCGCATGCGCAGTACGGCACGGGGAAGTAAGTCCATCCTGTTGTGGGCGGATATAACGATATGGAACCTCCTGATTGGTGGATTTTCTATGAGGGAGGCAGGATATTTGCTTTAAAAGTATGGCACCCGCGCTCATTCATTCAGCCGTGAATTAGTGCCGATGGGGAGCGGGGGGATACTATAGCTCTTCGAAAATACAATTCTAGACAAGAACTCTATAGCTGTGATGATAGAATAGCAATAACTTCTACTCTAGAAATGCGTCAGGTGTGATTAGTTGTGACTGTGGGCATATTGTTACCCGCTTAGCTCTACTATTGGTGTCTTGTACACCTATAATTCCCAGGAATCTATGGTTTTATTTATATCATGGTGTGCCCCAGTATCCATGCTGGGTGGACACCTGTATATCTATAGATATAGGTGATAGACCTACCTGAGTTTTCCTCCTGTTAATAGTGACACCTGAGGGCGGTTTTGTTGGAATATGGGAACCAGTATTAATTAGAGGTTATTCCCATTGTTATTCCATCCCTTTATCAGCGATTTTAGGTGTCCTGTTTATTTGAGGGATTGCTATACTAGGGAGTCTTTTTCAAACAAAGATCTAGCGCAAATAACGATGCATTAATATAGATCTTTTGTTCTTACTCCTATAACTTTATTTTCGGGAGCTATGCTCTTTTTACAATTTTGGCAAAATATATCTTTTAACCAATTGATTTAATAAAGTTTTGGATTTTTATATATACCTATTTAGGGATACTGACACATCCTATATTTTTCTTATGGGACCCCCAGCAATCTGACACTTATCCCCTATCCCAAAGTCACTATGACTGCTCTATTTTCCCATTCTAATGTGGATTCACATTGAAATTGATCCACTGAAAACTTGATCACATGATTCTATGCCACACTCTGGGGTCATGTGTCTAATTTACACACAGGGAGGCTCCAATTATCAATGAGCAGGTGTCTCTAATAAAGTGGCCATTCAGTATATACGGCACCGTACTATTCAGTTGTCCTCTAGTGACTATGCTGCTTATTATGTCAGATCCAGAGACGCTTTCATACACCTCACTCACAAAAACACTATTCATTTTCCTCATCTTCTCGCTAAAGAAAATATTCCCGAGTTATTTACACTGAGGGTTATGGTTCCTGGAGATAGACAACTTCATATTGGAACTGGTTGTAGGGATTCCCATCATCATATAAAAGCTCACCAGGGACCCTGTCCATCAGCCACTGCTCTATTTTTTGCTGCGGTTTACAAGAGTTTCCTGTTCAAAACATTGACTTCACAGAAATCTATGAAGTGTTCCAAAAAGTTAGACCTCAGCAATAAAGTTCCTGGATCAGGTTCAAAAACACTAAAACTTCGGCAGCCAAGTGATCTTCAAGTAAAACTGTGGCTGTTTCTTTTTAGTTATTTTCTTTATTTCTGTAACAAGTTAATCCTCTTTATGGCAAAAAAAGAGAAAAATAAAAATCTGAATAACTGAGTTAAATAGTAGACAGTCTTCTAGTACTTCTGTGAAACCATTCCTGTTATAAATCATTCTCAAAAAGTTTGGGACAGTAAATATAGCCCCATTGCAGGAGTTTTTGTGCACCTTAAGCGCTTATTTCTGCATTTCACATATGTATGGTGTCTGGATTTTTCATGGATGGCAAACAGATCCATTCATTTCAATGTATTCATTCATACGTCTGTTTTATTCATGGACTGTGGGTACCTGTCTGTTTCTTGATCTGGGTGTACCATGCCAAAGCAAGTCTATAGGTCCGTGATAAAAAAAAAGGATGCCATCCATGTGTCACATGTTTTTTACGGACCCAAAGACATTGATATAATCATAGGAAAAGTTTGGAAAAATGGATGATCAACCATGGACAGCACATAACTCATTAATAGCATGGACGTGTACTGTATATGATTTACATGAACATCACAAGTCCGCAAATCGCAGGCATGTGAATAAGCCCTTAGACAAATGAATGTCAAATCTACCTAGTCATGTGGTAATGCACCCTCAGCATTGACATTGTTGTATCGGCAATTTCTGTAACACCCATAGACAATGGAAAAAGCAGGACATAACCACAGTCACATCTCTATAGACACCATTGAAAGCCCTATTCTCTTGACAGATAAGTGTCCATGAGTTGGGACCACCACCTATTAAGCATTTGTGACATGTCACATACCAGTGTATGGTCTACCAGGTACTACCAGGCTGAGGCCCCACGTTGTGGAAACACAGCTTTTTTTGTTGCAGATTTTACTGCAGTTTCTTCAACCAAAATCAGGAGTGGATTGAGCAGAAGGTAGAAGTGTAAGAGCTTCCTATATATTTCCCATTGCTTTTGTAGCCATTCTTGGCTTTGGGTCAAAAAAACGAAGACAGGAGAGGACTTAACAAAAGAAAAACGTCTATTCCTTTATATTTTTCTTTCCTTTTCAAGCCACTCCTGATTTTGGCTCAAAAAACCGCAGCAAAATCTGCAACAAAAAACGCTGCGTTTCCATGACATGGAGCCTTATCCTAAAGCCGAGGCCCCATGTGACGTAAACGCCGTGGTTTGGCAAAAACTGCAGTGTTTTATTTACAGTCCATGCAAAGTGGATGGGATTCTAGTGAATCCCATCCACACATTCTGAAAAAAATATGCACAGCAGGCACCGTCACGGTTTTGGAAATCGCAGCATGTCAACTCTACCCACGGAAATGCTGGCGGTTTCCCTACAGGTATAATGGAAGCAGAAAGTCCGCAAAGGAAACCTCTGCGGACTTTCTGTGAAAAGCAGTGCAGGAAAAACGGCGATGCGTGGGTCCTTGGGTCCTTAGCCTAAAAGAGATTTTTATTTTTGTTCCTTATGATCTGTGGGAGTCACACCTGGCACAGTGACATCCATACGACTGTGGTAATGTCTGGTATTGCAATTTTTTTTTACTTTTTTCCATGGTCAAAACTTTATTATTTTTAATTTTTATTTTTTTTACATCTACATAGCTGTATGAGGCCATGTTTTTTTACAAGCTGTAATATTTTATGCATTATTTTGAAAACATATACATTGGTGTTTCATTCTGAGATTTCTCATTCAACAATAGCCATTATTATTCTAATATAATTATTATGTTTATTACGTTGTTTACATTGTTTTTATATTTTTATTCTATTAAGGGATCTCTATGATTGAAAAATGGCAGTACAAAGCCATTCTGTTAACTTAGATATAGTAAAGTCCTTTCTAAGAACCCTTGATACTTAGACTCATGCTAAATCTCTTCCATTAAGTGTGGCTGCACTAAAAGCTGAACTTCTGCTTTGTGATCATGTGGGCAGGAGTGATGTATGTTTTCGATATACCCTTGGCCTGTAAGGTGTATATAGATAAAAAACCGGCTAGGTTTGCACACAGGGCAGACGGTTTACTAGGTGGTATATGATTTTCTCACTCCATAACTAAAGGGCATCAGCATACAGCTAGATATCTATTACTTAGGTATTATAGAGACAAATAACATGAAACTATTTGTAGCACACGTATTCTTATATATGAGCCCACTACCATATTAGTTTACCATAGTAGAATGCTTTATTTAAAAAAAAATAAAATAAATTGAATTTTCTGTGTTCTGAAATGAATATAATCTACTTACTGCCAACAAAAGCGCTGCTAACAGAAAAGAAACATTGTATTCACTGAAACGTAGCAGCCTCTCCAAAAATATAGCCTTGGGTCCACGATATAAACTAATTACATATAGTCTATGTTTTCATCATCTCTTAGAAATTTTATGTTGAAGTTTAATGTGATTTGCGATGAAATTCAAAGAAAATGTATCATAAACAAAAAAATACAATCAAACTGCTGTCCCAGGTTATGGGTAACTGCGGGGCATTTATCATCAGGCTACGTACATCAGAAAACTGTGCAAATATGTAAAAAATGGAGTCTGAAATATGCACCATTTTTATTAATGAACTGCATCCCCCCCATTCTGGCAGCCCCCTCCTTATAAACAGGGGGAGTAGCTAAATATTTGCATTATTGCTACCTACTGTAGGTGACATTAAAGGGGGTGTCCTGGATATACAGTTTTGAGCAAGGAGGCCATGGAAGGTTAAAAAAAAAAAAAAAAAAAAAAACATACTCACCTGTCCCCGGTGCTCTGGTTTCTCCCACCTTCTGTCTTCTTTTGTTGGAAGTCCTCACTGCACATGACCACTGAGGCCAAGCAGTGGCCTAAGGAAAGAACATGAGACATCACAGGTGACGTATGTGAGTGACTTCCATGTTCCTTTCCTTACACCGCTGAGGCTGCTGATTGGCCTCAGCGGTCATGTCAGGTGTGGAATTCCGCCAGAAGAAGCACCAGGGCACTAATGGACAATGGATAACCGAGGACAGGTGAATATGGCTTTTTTTTTTTTTTTTTTTACACCTTCCATGGCTTTCTTACGGAAAACTGTATATCCTGAACAATCCTGTTGGCTGAAGCTCCATGTTGCGGCAAAAACGCTGCGGCAGAAAATGCTGCATTTTGCAGGATCTGCAAAGTGGAAGGGATTCTCGACAATCCCATTCACACATCACAGCAAAAAAAATGCACAGTGGCTCAGTGGTTAGCACTGTAGCCTTGCAGCGCTGGAGTCCTGGGTTCAAATCCTGCCAAGGACAATATTTGTAAGGAATTTGTATGTTCTCCCTGTGTTTGCATGGGTTTCACTCCAAACACATACTGATAGGGAATATAGATTGCGAGTACTATATGGGACAGTGACTGACAATGTCTGTAAAGCGCTGCAGAATATGATGGTGCTATACAAATAATCATAAATAAATATATGTAGCAGAAAAGCTGCGTTTTCAAAAATGCCTGTATTTTTGAAAATCTCAGCATGTCAATTATATTTGCGGAGACGCTGGTGTTCTTTGTATAGGTATAATAGGGGCAGACAGTGCTGCAGAAAAAAGTGCGATGCGTTTCTGCAGCGTCTTTTTGCTGTGCTTCACTACGTGGAGCCTTAGCCTAAAGGGGTTTTTGTATGT
Organism: Leptodactylus fallax; assembly: GCA_947044405.1. Classification (NCBI taxonomy): domain Eukaryota; kingdom Metazoa; phylum Chordata; class Amphibia; order Anura; family Leptodactylidae; genus Leptodactylus; species Leptodactylus fallax. Next base: position 1,669,297 of record CAMRHE010000223.1, read on the forward strand.
AAATTTATTAAATATATTATGACATATGCAAATTTGAAGCAATATTTGTTTTGTACAGGTTACAGCATTGCCTTCCTGACTTCAGCTGGCCATATACTTCAAATAAGTGTCACCCCACAGCTATTACTCATGACCCTCCCCATAAACATGCATGCTCAACCCTTCTGAAATCAGATACATGGGGTAAGCTGTTGCCAGACTTCTCTGGTAGAAGTTAATTTCCCCCAAGAACAAATGGGTCAGATATGTTGAACTCCAACACACCTAACCCTTCACTCTCCCAACATCTGTCATCAGAAGAGAACCAGGAGATCCCATACACATGAGATGGTTTTTCAGCTTGCCCAAACTGGCAGGTTTGGTGGACATTACTCTGAGTTCCAGCAGTGTTTCTGACAGCTATGTTGTTAAATTACAGGACTTGTTATACCAAGTCCTGTGCAAGAAGATCAAAATAAAGGAACATGGTGAAAAAGGGAAACTTGCTCTAGCGCCACCTTTTAAAAGGTAGTTTCCTGTAGATCAATGACTGGTTTTCCTGAACTCTAAGAGCATATTCTGGGAATAAAGCCAAGCCAGAATATCTCCTCCAAAACAAAGAGGGACGCATCCGCAGTCTGCTGATTCGTGGTTATTGCCTTTCATCAGTGCAAAGCAGGGTACTGACTGGCTGCATGAGAGGTCATAGATGTGGGTCAGAAGGGGTATTAGGTGTCATTAAGTAGACATTGCCTCAAAGAAGCCACTTTGCAGTGCACAGGGACTTATTAGACCATGTATGTCCTTCTAAGAATTGTAGGAATTCGACAACTATGACCTCTCACCCAGCCAGCCAATACCCTGCTTTGCACCCATGAGAGGCAATAACCTCAAAACAGCCATCTGTGGAAGGGTCCATCTTCCTTTCAGAGACGTTATTCTGGCTTGGCTTTATTCCCAGATTATGCTACTAAGGTTTCAGGAAAGCTAGGCATTGATCTACAGGGAACTTTTTGGAAGGTGGCGCTAGAGCAGATTTCCTTTTTCCACCAAGGAGGACTTATTTCCATATTCCTTTCCCAAATTTTTTAGCAGGTCATGCATGGTCTAATAAGTCCATGTACACTGCAAAGCGGCCTCTTTGAGGCAATATCTCCTTAATGAGACATAGTACCCCTTCTGACCCAGGAGATATGTGCAGCGCTACATATATACAGATATTCACACAAGCAAGGTTTTTCTTAGTTATGATTTAACAGCAGATTGGTGCGGGGTTCGAGTGTTGGACCCCATATGGAAATTGTTTATGTTTATGTATAAATATTAATTTTATATCTGAAATAGAAGGCAAGGAGGGCCCCATAGAAGCCCATTGGTGTCCTATAATTAGAGATGAGCGAATTGAAGCTGCAGAAGTGGAATTCGATCTGAATTTCTGGAAATATTCGATTTACATTGAATGCGAATTTCTTCACGCTTCGTGGTAACGATTCGCATTTAGTTCAAAATGGCTGCTGTACATATTAGGACATGGGGCAAGGAACTCTGGGAACGCGGGATCACCCACAATGCCATGCGTTCAGCCAATCAGCAGCGAGCCCTGTGATGTCACATCCCTTTAACCCCTTTGCGAGCGCACACAGCATGTTTGACCGCTGCATCCAAGGTGTGATATCCCCCGATCGATTATGGAGCAGGGTGTTAGCTGTAACTGACAGCTAACACCCTGCTCCATAACCGGTCAGGGGTTTTAACATCTTGGATGCCGTGGTCAAACATAACCGCGGCATCTAAGGGGTTCCGCCATTTTGACGCCCACCTTGTCTCTCTGCAGCCAATAAATAGCTGTTTTTGTTACGCAATTCGCTGTGATTTAATTTGGATCGAATAGAATCGTATTGTGAATCTAATTTTTTAATACTTTGCTCATCTCTACCTATAATGTTTCTCTACAATTCAGAGGTTATACAGAGCTGTAATACATCCATGTGCATAAGGCCTAATACAAAAACATTCTAAAGTAGCCACTTTACCCTTAAAAGCATTCACAACAATAATGGTTATGTGAACGGAGCCTTATTGTTGTGCAAAAGTTTAACATATTACATGGATACTGACATTTTAAGAGAATCTTTGTTATACAAACGACACCACTGATACATGGCCCACTTTACCTGTACATAGATACCTGTACATAAATCGTAGGCTAGGTCATTGTAAATAGTGCGTCCAAATATATACCGCACAAGGTACCATTCATTTCTCTACTATTGTCTACCACTTTAGAAAAGGATTGTTTAGGCCGACGCCTGTAATCTTCTACTCGTAGCTTTCAGCCACTGGCAGCTGGTTGCCATATCAACGAGGCCTGTGCTGGACTAATGGCTATTTCAGGATGTTATTTATGGCAGCGATTAGAGCGGATGCGGGATTTATGATCGCTATCTCTCAGAAGTCACATATATAAACACATGTGTACATATATTTATAAATTGGGGAGAGAAAATGCTGTTTCTTGATTGGATAAAATGCCAGAAATGACCGCGTATAAATCACGGCTGGACGGCACACCTGCACTGCTTTATATTTTAAGCCGCCCTGTCGATTCCATTTTGTCCATTAAAATAATCTATGACATTGTGTGTGTGTTTTATCTGTTACTTATGTGCTGAAACAAAAACTACAACTCCCATGATGCATTGTGGGTAATAAAAGCAATCATAAAGCACACATATTATGGCAGGAGCAGGTAATATTGTCCGTCACACACATACATATATAATATATCTTCCCTTTTTAAAAGCTAAAAGAAAATTTCCAGCTGACCACATAGTTATACAATATATCAACCATATTAAAGAGGAATCACATTACCTACAGTGCTATACTCCTATAAGGGCCATTACATTACAGGAAGGTTATCTGACTGAGCTACAAATACAATAGGCATTTACCACCCACATAGTCAATAAAAATCCAGCAAGCCGTCCGGCTCCCCTGCTTTACTATGTGGCCCCTTCCTCTTGCTCTTGGTGTCTTGGGAGAAGTAGGCGCAATGTAGTGACGTCAAGGACAGCAGGGAATGGGGTGAAGTGAGTATTATTATTATTTTTTTTTTTTTTTTGTTTGATCCATTGTACTGTGGGGGCAACTGGAGAGGATTGTATAGTGTGGGGGGAACTGAATAACTGGCTGAGAAACTGTATGGTGTGGGGGAAAATGAAGGAGGGACTGTATACTGTGGGGGCAATTGGAGGGGGTCTGAATACTGTGGGACACTGTACACTCATTCACTGGTCTTTCACTTTACAGTATTTAGCCTCTGAACAGTGATTTGGCTGGTGATGTGATCTGTGGACTGACCTACCCATTCACACACCAGCCAGAAGTCACTTTTTCTATGTAAGTCTATGAGCCTAGATCTGCTCTCATAAACTTATACAAAAATCAATGACTTCCGGTTAGTGAGTGAACAAGCAGGTCAATCTGTCAATCACATGACCAGCCGAGTCACTGTTCGGAGGCTGAATAAAGTGAACGACCAGTGAATGAGTGCATTTGCTGAGTGCGTGCATGGTTCACTTTGTATTAGTATGCAAAGGTATAACAATCACGGTTGCAAGGGGTGCAACTGCGACCGGGCCCAGAAAGATCAGGGCCCTGCAGAATCATGAAAACAGTGCAATTATTATACTCTGGAGTCTCCTCAGACTCCAGAGTATAATAAGTGGAGGCCCAGGGAAGGTGAGTAATAACAATAAATAGTTATACTCACTTTTCCTGGGTGTTCACCAGTTTCCCAGCACCTTCTTCAGTCATCTACCGCCCTCTGGTGACATCATGTACCTTGGGGACACCGCTGAGGCTGACGTCATGATGCTGGATCAAAGTGTCATTACGTTGTACACCCCACGTGATTGCTGAGGACCAATCACAGGCTTCACCGTTGACCTCTGGGAACTTGACATCAGCCAGAGGCCGGAAGATTCCTGAAGAGGATGCCAGGAGAATGCTGGACACTCAGGAGAGGAGAGGCAAAGTGAGTATAACTGTTTGTTATTTTATTTTTTTCACCTTCCCTTGGCCTCCACTTATTATACTCTGGGGTCTGAAGACACTCGAGAGTATAATAATATTTTGTGGGTGACGAACCCCAAAAGTTTCAGTCTTGGGATGAACACGAAACTTTTGGAAAATTGTTTCTAGGATACTTCATCAATAAAAAGGAACTTAAATACCCCTTTAAAAGGATTCTTCATCTTTTAAAAATTCATGGCCTATTATTAAGATAGGACATCAATTTTAGATCATCAAAGGCCCTACTGTTAGGATCCCTAAAGATCAGCTGTTTCCCAGAGCATGCAGGTCCCAGCATTGTTTACATGCTGGGAGTTGCTCACTCGCTGTATTCTTGATAACAGCGGTTGTGGGTACTATAGCTTTATTCCGCTGCACCACCCGTAACCATCACTATCAAGAATATGTTGTATGACTTGTTCTACAGGGCTGAAACAAAAACATTTTCGGAGAGTGCGACTCTAAATCGAAAATTCCACATCCGCATTTCACATATTACAATATCCATCACATTTTGGTTTACCTTGCAAATATTTTATTGTGTTTTTTCTTTATCAGTCACTTGCAACTAAATAGAGTATAACTGATGATGGGGGCGGACAGTGAGACAGACAGATGTATGCAGTTTGGCCACAGTCTACACACTAGAGATTTTTTTTCTTTTTCTTTGAATGTGAATGGAGAAATAAATAGAATAAAATTCACAGCCACATAAGTAAAGCTTTACATTTATAAAGTTAGTCACCGTCTATGTAGATGAAATTAATGTCATGTAAATGAAAATGTATCTGACGTGATAAAATATTATAGGATATTGTTCATTACTAATATGTACTAGGTATTTTGTAATCTTAAAAGTATAATAATTCCTTGACACACTTCATACTGGTTTTTGGGTTTTCAGACACAGATCATATGTATAAAGCATTGTGTACATCATTACAATGTGACCAATGAGGCCTGTCATTGGGAGAAGGCCTGAAAAGGCCGGACACTGCAAGGATGCCCAGGAGAGGGGAGGGAAGGTGAGTACAACAGTCTATTTATTTATTTATTTATTTTGCTTACTTATATAGCGCCATCATATTCCGCAGCACTTTACAGACATTGTCAGTCACTGTCCCATATAGGGCTCACAATCTACATTACCTATCAGTATGTCTTTGGAGTGTGGGAGGAAACCGGAGTACCCGGAGGAAACCCACGCAAACACGGGGAGAACATACAAACTCCTTGCAGGTGTTGTCCTTGGCAGGTTGGGCTTCCACTTATTATACTCTGTGGATAGAAATCACCCCAGAGTATAATAATTTCACTTCTGGTTTGTGATTAATTTATTCAACCCGAAATGGATTTTCAGGGTGAACCCGAATCTAAACAAATCTTCAGAGATTTCGCCCATCTCTAGTTCTTACCATTATATACACTGATCAACAAAACATGATGTGATTTATCACTTGCAAGGATAACTGCTACTCCTGCGACCTACAAGGTCAAGTAGTTGGACAGTGTCCAATTTGGTTTGGTCACAAACTTGTCTCTGTGCACATACTCACAGGATTAACCTTTGTCAGGTCATGGGACAATTGACCTGATCCACATATGATTCCAAATTGTTGTCCAAGATTTATCTTTTTTTATTATTAAGCCGTAAGAGAGCTTTTAAATATTACATTTTTTGGGAAAAAAAATAATAATAATAACCCCACTCCTTTCTTATGTCACCCACTAAACCAAGGATTGGTTAATTTCCCACATCAGGGAAAGCCTCAGCTGCTGTAAAAACTTCTTTTTGCTAAATTAGAGGGAATGTATCAATATTTTTATTTACTAAAACCAGACAGTAAATCTATCACTATTTTCTAATCTGCTTTTAGTTTCTAATTGTAGATTTATTTTATTTTCTATACATGATTATGGAGGCTGCCATCTTGCCTGAGCTTTGCTCTGTCAATAGCGTAAAGGCTGTGTTCACACCAGCGCTTGGATTCCGTTTGGGGATTCCGTTCCTGTATCTGCTTTAAAAATTGCGGAGAGTAAAGTCCTGCAAGCAACCGTTTTTTAAGCGGATAGGGTTTTACGTTTTTCGGCTCCCGAAGTTAGTGATATGCTTTATTTTAGTCTCATGGACATAGGAACTGTAAAGTGTCAGTGTATTATTAGGCTTAATAGCCAGAGTTAAAATTTGAAGATTTAGCACATATTTAAAAAATATAGCTAGTGACGTGGAAATTTAAAAAAAATCGTAAAAATGCTGAAAAAGCATTTTTAGCATAAAAATGTGGTTAAAGCTAAATGTGGCGTCCCGCAGCAAAATAGCACTGTGTGAAAAACCGCATGCGGCAACGCATCGCGGTTCTTCCCGCAGCGCTTTAGACAGAAAGTTTGCAGAGGTTTCCTCTGCGGACTTTCTGTTTCAATTATACCTATGGGGAAACCGCCGGCGTTTCCGAAGGTATAATTGACATGCTGCGACTCCCAAAACCGCGCCGGTTTTGGAAATTGCCGCATGTCCGCAGCGTGGTTTCTACCGCAAAGTGGGCATGGGATTCGCAATAATAATAATATAATAATAATAATAATAAATTTTAATAAATTTTATTTATATAGAGCCAACATATTCCGCAGCACTGTACAATTTGTAGGGTTCAAGTACTGACAAAAAAGATACATTACAAAGAAATAGTCAATTCACACACTGTGACTGAGGGCCCTACTCGCAAGAGCTTACAATCTATGAGGTAGAGGGGGAGACACTAGAGGTAGCAGGGGCGGTAACAGACGTAGCATTGCTTGTACAATGGTCAGACAATTTTGTAATAGAAGTTACTGTCAATACACATATATAAGCTTTATGAGCCGTCACCAGTGGTGTCTTTTAACATGCAGATGGTGCCTGGACATATAAAGTTAGTCTGATACAGCATCATATCCTGTGAGGTAATGTTGGAACATCAACAGAGGAGGGTACGTTTTAGGGATTCTAACTACGGAAAGGTTTACATTAGGAGTTGTGATAGGCCTGTCTGAAAAGATATGTTTTTAGTCTACGCTTGAAGCTGTTAAGAAATTGGGGGTTAATCTAATAGTCCGGGATAGAGCATTCTAGAGAAGTGATGCAACTCAGGAGAAGTCTTGTATACGAGCGTGGGAGGTTCTGATAATAGAGGATGTTAGTCTTAGGCAGGGGCGCACCGCTAATGAGGCGAGGTGAGGCGGGCGGCACTGTCCGGGGGGCGGCATTTTACTATTTAATGTAAACCAGCCCAGGACAGGCCGCTTAAAAAAAAAAAAAAAAACAGAGCTGAGCGCGGCCTGTCCTGGGCTGGTTTACAAGACGTCGCATCTTAGCGCAGGCGGCGATACAATGACGTCATCACGCCGCCTACGCTGAGACACAGACGTCGCGGACAAGAGGAGGAGGCGGCGGCTGCATCAAGGCATCGCAGGTGAGTATAGCTTTTTTTTTATCTATATAAATAGGCCGTAACCTGTTGGAGTATCCCCGGCAGGTCAGGGCCTATTTATTTACCTACCCCGCGTCTGCTCGTGGCCGCCCCCGCTTCCCCTTCTGCTATGGGCCGCAGAAAGGGAAGTGGATGCCGCTGTGAGCGGCCGCGGGTATCGGTAAGTTAGGCCGCGGGCTGCAAATACTACTATTATTATACTCCGGGGTCTATTCAGACCCCGGAGTATAATAATTGGAGGCCTAGGGTTGTGAGGGAACATAAAAAACAGTGTTACTCACCTCCTGCGATCCGATGTAACTCCGAGCAGGCTTGAGGCCTGTGGTGACGTCATCAGGTCGCGTCGCCGGCCTGATCACGTGACGTGTGTGCGCAATTAAACAGGGCCGAAAGCTGCAAGGAGTGCACCGGCGTCCAGGATAGGTAAGTAACTCTGATTTTTATGTTTGTATTCTCCCCTGGGTCTCCAATCATTATACTCTGGGGTCTGAAAAGACCCCAGAGTATAATAATAGTTCATGGGTGGTCCACAATGGGGCATAATACCCTGTGCAGGGACCACTGTAGAGCATACTACCCTGTGCAGGGGCCACTCTGGAGCATAATACAAGTGCAGGGGCCACTATAGAGAATAATACCGGGTGCAGGGGCCACTATAGAGCATAATACCGAGTGCAGGGGCCACTATAGAGCATAATACAAGTGCAGGGGCCACTATGGAGCATAATACCAGTGCAAGGGCCACTATGGAGGATAATACCAGTGCAGGGGCCACTATGGAGCATAATACCCTGTGCAGGGGCCACTCTGGAGCATAATACCAGTGCAGGGGCCACTATGGAGCATAATACCGTGTGCTGGGGCCACTATAGAGCATAATACAAGTGCAGGGGCCACTATGGAGCATAATACCAGTGCAGGGGCCAATATGGGGCATAAAACTGTGTGCAGGAGTTGCTGCGGAACATAATACCGTGTGCAGTGGCCAATGCGGGGCATAATACCGTGAGCAGGGGCCACTATGGAGCATAATACCGTGTGCAGGGGCTGCTGCGAGGCATAATACAGTGTGCAGGGGCCGCTGCGGGCCGTAATACTGTGTGCAGGGGCTGCTGTGGAACATTATAGTGTGTGTAAATGGGGCGCTATAAACATGGGCTATGGTGCCTGTTTATATTATACGCTGTCTGTTTATAGTGGCCGTGTGATGTAATTGTAGCCTTGTCACATACTGTAGACATGTACAGGACGAGGCTGCAGTTACATTACATGGCCGCTATGAGATGAATTACACTATGTAAACAGAGAAGCGGTCACGGCGCTTACACAGGTACCATTCAAACAGCTGATCAGTGGGGGTCCTGGGTTTTTGAACCCCACTGATTAGTTTATTAATGACCTGGAAAATCTTTTAATTAGTTAACACCTGGGGTATTATTAATAAGGGGCACTATTTATACAGGGTACACACGGATGTTATTAATATAAAGATGCACTTGGGGGTATTATTCATTATGGGGGGGGTTATATCATATATTATATAATTGGGGGTAACAGTAGAATGGGGGCTTTGTGTAGGTGAGGACAATGTGGGTCGGGTGCCTGGAAAAGTGAGGAGCCAAAGATGTCTGTGTTGCAACCTTTACAGAGACAAGTCACAGCTGGAAGAATTGGTCATGGCGGTCCAGAGGGAAGAGAAGGGAAATGTGAAGGATTAGTCAGAGATGTCACCTGTAAATCACAAAATGTTACTGTCCTGTATTCACCTAAATGATAGAGGATAAAAACCTGAGTGATGGGGGTCTGTCTGCTGAGACCCCACTGAGCCTGAGAATTGGGTTTTTCCCCCTACTAGGTGGGAATTCAGCCTGACCGCAGCCATATATATAGGTGTGTCACTTGGTGGATGGACGAACCCGCGTGGCTCTCATTCACTTCAATGGGAGTGCCAAAGATACCCGAAGTCCAGTCCTCAGCTATCTGCGGCGCTCCTATTATAGAGAATGGGGGCCACGTGGGCTTGTCCATCCACCAAGCAGAAGATGTGTGAAGTTACTTTCATTGTTAATGCCGTGTTGTTGATCTGATACTGAAGTAATACAGGAAGAAGAATTCTTAAAAACTGCTTTATAACTTTGTGTATTGTGTATATTGTGCGACGATAACAGTGTGTTAAACTAGTAGCATGGGGGGGGGGGGGCGTCTTTCTATAGTCCGCCTCAGGCAGCAAAGAGGCTAGGTTCACCACTGGTCTTAGGTCATTGAATGAACGGAGAGCACGGGGTGGGCGATAGACAGAGATGAGGGAGGAAATGTAGGGAGGTGCAGCATTATGGAGAGCCTTGTAGATGAGGGTGATAAGTTTATATTGTATTCTGTATTGAATAGGCAGCCAATGTAGTGACCGGCACAGACCGGAGGCATCACTGTAGCATCTAGACTGATAGATGAGCCTGGCCGCTGCATTCAGAATAGATTGCTCTGACTGTAAAACGATGCAATTTTTTTCCATGGCGTTTACGCTGCGGGCAAATCGCGGCGTTTACGCCATGTGGGGCCCCGGCCTTAAAGGGGTCATTTTTTTGTGATACATTAGTTTTAAGAGGTTTTGTACACTGCACTGACTGTGGGGGTAAGGGACCATGTACAGATGTGAGTGCTGCTGAAATGTGTACAGTACTTTCAGGGGTAGCCACAGTTCATTGGACGATGTCGGGAGGGAAGGTGTAATTTTTTTTTTTAACTAATATCCTATTGCAACACCCTGTCATTTTGCAAGAAAAGGAGGGCATAATAGTTAAAAAAAAAAAACATATAAATCCTGGAGAATGACTTTACAGAGGAGTGGTCATCTCTCCTGACATGTCTATTTTCGTAAATCTTTTCCCATAAAATAACAATTCTCTAGCGTCGTTTCCATAACTGTATGTTGTGCCGTTCCTCTGTTATTTCTCCTAGAAATTTAAGATTAAATTGACAACTGGGTGTTACTATTACCCTTGCCAAAGAGGTGTGTCGCTGCACAGTCTGACACTGACATCACTGATTAGACAGAGTCAGATTCTGTAGGGGTACTCCCCAAATGGTAACACCCAGTTGTCAATTCATAAATAGTCATATCAACACTGGTGACAGGTCTTTTTTAAAGAAGTTTTCCCATTAGGTCTACTGAATGGGCACCATGTAATACTACACTTCACCTGCAATGGCCACTGTAGAGAAAATCTGTGGCCACCATTAGTGTCTCCAGGCAATAGCATCTGACCTTCAGAGGTTACAGCTATCAGACCTGCAATCTGCTAATACATTGGATTTGCACTTACAGTTTTGGAGAGCATTGGCGAGAATGTTTTCTTTTTACTGGAGGACAACTAATTTGCTTACCATTTCCTAGTAAGCTCACAATCTACATTCCCTATCTGAATGTCTTTGGAGTGTGGGAGGAAACTGGATTACCCAGAGGAAATCCACGCAAACAAAAAGTGTATATAAAAAAACTGTAGTTCGGAGTTGTTTGGGCATGTCCCATGGTGTGAACCTGCACTAGCTGAAGCATGATGCTTGGATTACACAAGGCCAAAGGTTCACTGTATAAGAGGGACCATCGCACCTTTCCAGGCAGAAGAGAATAGTCAGAGATAGGGCCGTGGGCGAAACTCCATCCTGGGAAGCAGCTACCACATCATGAGCAACTAAATGCATAGTCTGTGAGTGCAAAAGACAGCATAGCCTGTGGGAAAAGGAGTGATGCCCATCGTCTTGTGGAAACCCCATATAACTGAAGTCATGTGTGAAGAGTGTTGTAAGGTTGTGTAAGTTCAACATTATTTTGTAGTCCTACGATCAAGCCCAGTAAAGTTTCAGCTCCAATATCTGAACGTCAGATGGTTTTCGACTACACAACACCACCGTTCTGTGTAGGGAACAACCACTGGCAACATAGCTAGCACATTACATTACATTCATTACAAATCCAATAGCGACATATACTTGAAGATATCTGCACCAATCTGCCCAGACGAATAAATGCAAATGTTTAATGCCCAATAAATATTTAAAGAAAGATTACAATCTGTTACAATGGAGTAAAAAAAAATGGTGACTTGTAACGGCACAATTTATGTAAAAAAAATACCAAAACATAAAACAAAATATTCATGCTTCTAATCTGTACTTGCAGACAGTAAATACAATTTAGATTCCTTCCATGAGGGCCGTCACAACAGCGCAGCCCTGAGCTATGTATGTTACATAAACACTGTGCATTAAAGGGCAAGATGGATCACCGTTTAAATATACAGATATGCAAGTAGTGTGTCAGTATAAATATTCCACCTGAGAGGACGGTTAACATTTAGGAGTGCTGGAAGTGTTTAATCAATAGAGAAAAAGCAGTCAATGGGTTAATCTGGCCAGTGGCTCCTGTGTGTTCCTCTTTCTGCTGCAGCCATAAAGATGAGTTACAGGCCTGGCCTGGTCCAAGGAGACAGGGTGTAAATTATTTGCAACAAGAAGAAGGACTGTGGGTTAAGTAAATACAGCACCATATTGACTCTGGCATTCTGTCAATGGCAGCGTCTGTCCTGATCCAAGGGAGGGGTGTGGGGGTGCTGGGACTGGGGGATGGGAATAGCGTCTGCCTATGGCACACAGCTACAGCCTGGTCCTTCTCACATTAACTGGGGGCAGTCGTGTAATAATAATAATGATAAAAACAAACAGTCATTACATTTATAAAGTGTCTATTCTAATCTACAGCTGGGGCTTATGTGAGAAAATTTCCAGAGAGAACACTCTTATAGCCGGCACATCAAAGGAAGCCAGTGTGGCATGCACGTGAACAGTACAGGCCAGGGATTTGGAGCATTGTTAAAGTTAACCCCATAAACTAAAGGTTTACCGCTGTAAACTTTATTTCTCATTAAAAATGACAAATACGGTCCGGGTGCTGTTTAGTGCAGGCTAATGTGCCCTAACAATGTCTACTATGTGATCTGGAGGCACCATAGACTTGTAGGAAAGTAATACAAAGACATTTTTTATGATTTCTCACCTATATTATGTATTCTTAAGAATGTCAAAATTAATTGATTATTGCCAATGTGATGTTCAGGTCTCATGGGACTCTGTTATTTCCTGTTGGGTTATCTGGTGCTAGGATAGCCAACCATTGGCCTAGAATTTAGCAAGCCACAAATGAAGTCATGTAAGAGGTCACACAACCATATACAAGACTGGAAGAACCAATACAATGTCACTGGAAAAAAATAATCAGCCAGGTAACTTTTTTTTTTACCCTTATTTTTAACACATTATAGCATGGTAGCAATAGGCACTGAAAAAAGGGATGGAATATTGATTGGTAAATAAATACAATGTTGGGACAAAGAAGTGGTAACATACAAAAGTCAAACATAAAAGGGAATCCGCTAGCATTCTGTATTGCTCTCTTATTGGAGATTGTATAGATCTGTTATTTTGGCACTCTATAAGACATTTGTGGTGATCCCAGTATATCAGTTCATCATGATTAGTCACAGTCTCAATGGTCAAGCCCCCTGTCAAACAGATATTTATGGTATATATAGATATAGATATTATAGAAATGTCACTCTTTAATGTCCATGCTCTAAAAATTAAGGAAATTTGCTTCCTATGAACTTGGTCTTAATGGTTGCCATATACATAAGATATAGGTTGGTCAAATCTGACAATTTTGGCGGGACCAGCTCACTTTCTAATGTATATGATATCCTTGGCCACTGTTCAATTGGCATATGGCAGAGGAATTTCAACAGGCCTGATAAGGTAGAGGAGTCTGGCAGAGGCTCATTCCCCTTTCTCCATTGAAAACACATGCATGCTAAGACAAGATGAGTGTGCATCTGTGTAGCAGGCTTGTTAAGAACACCTGTTAGTTGAACATTTGCGATCAGCTTTAGGCTAAGGCCTCACGTTGCGGAAACGCAGCTTTTTTTTATTGCAGATTTTGTTGCTTTTTTTTTGAGCCAAAGCCAGGAGTGGATTCAGCAAAAGGTAGAAGTATAAGAAGCTTCCTATATATTTCCTATTCCACTAGTAGCCATTCTTGGCTTTGGCTCAAAAAACAGTATCTGCAACAAAAAAAGCTGTGTTTCCGCAACATGGGGCCTCAGCCTTAAAGGGAAACTTGTTCGGTTGATTTGGGACAATAAACCACACACTTGTCCTTATGGACTGGTAGTTTAGTGCCTCAAATATTCCAGTTGTAACAGTTTCCCAGCATCTTTACTCCAAGCGCCTGCGCAGATCTTGAATGAAGCCGAATGCAATACATCTCAGCCTCAGTGTGCATGCGTCTGGCTCAGGCGCATGCACAGTGAAGCCAAGATGTACTTTCCCAGGAACTCTAGAGCTGAATCTGATCAGACTCATCTCTACATAAGTATAAACATTTTTTATGCAGGCGCATATGCTTCGCAACAGGGCTATTTGGGACACTAAACCACCAGTCCGTAAATCCTCCTAACAGGTTCTTTTTAATAATGTGTCTATTCCTGAAATAGGGATATTAGATTAGTAAGATTCACTGGATGTAGGAGCTAAGGTGAGTCAATATTTGTGTACAGAGCTGTGGAATAAGTTGGTGCTATATAAGTAGTGGATAATAGATGATAAAGGCAAGAACATTACATTTCATATTTTAGATATATTTTCAGACATCAGTGCTCCAACTAAAGGATGAATCTGTGGTTGTCCTATTAAATTACATTTCTATAACATATGTGCAATGCCATCTGATTAATTGCTTGCCACGTTCAGTCGTCTGTTGTTGTAATTTATGTCCCAGCGCATTGTGTAATGTAATGAGATATAGTATGATTACCATCCACCAGAACAGAGGAGATTAATAGCATAACACTGTGTGAAATCAAATGAAGAGCAGTCCAGAGTGCACATGCTACTACTGGACATGTACAAGCAGGCATGTGCATGAACGTACTTGTATGTCTCGTGATCCGTGTAAAGTGATTATCCGTCAGAGTATAGTAGTCAACTGTCTTGAATTTGCTGGGACAGTCTCAAATTTTAGTAATCAAGCGCCGCAAATAATAAAGATAAATCTACAATTAGAAAGTAAAAACAGATTCGAAAAATTCTGATTTTTAATATAGGTGATGCATTCCCTTTAATAGAGGAGTCTTTGAAGGATTTGCATATATCCTGCACCCATTGCAATTCTCTAAATGTGAGCACGGACAGAACTCAGCATGATCTGAGCTATCTTAACAGGAACCTGTCAGGTCAATTTGGGACACCAAACCACCCACAGGTCCTTGTGGAGATGAGTTTCATTGTACTCATATGTGGTGCTCCTGGCACCTCTGTAGTTGATCATCGAAGCCAGGGACTTATACCGCAGTTTCACTGCACAGGTGTCCAAGGTCCAGCTCATGCACACTGAAGCCAAGGTGTACTCCTCCACCTTTACTGAAGAACTGCATAGGAGTACAGCCAGGTGCCAAGAGTACAGACATAGGGGAAGTATAAAGGTTATTTTATTTTTTAATGCAGGCACGGATGGAGGTATAACAGGGCTATTTGGGATGTTAAATCCCCTCTCCTGACATGTTCACTTTAAAGGGTTATTACCATCTCAGCCTAGTCCAACCTGGATGTTCTACACTGTTTCTGCAACTCCTATAGAAGTACAGAACAGCCATGTTCAGCTGTTTCCATAACTCCCAACCTAGTGGCTAGGAGAAAAAGCCATGCATTAATATCTCAGTTGAGAGTAACGGCTGAGATGGCACTACCGCTTTAAAAAAAGTTTACTAACAATCCACATAAAATCTTTTTGGCCAAAGATTATAAAAATTATTAACTTTCTAATACACTACAATTGTGTCCCTTGTTTCCGATGCATGACATGTCATCTATAGGTATATCTTGGGATTGGGATGGCTGATATCTGTGCATATTTTTTTACAGGAATCATGGTTGCATCCATATTGCTCCTACTGACCCAGGCTGCTGACAAAAACATAATATGGCCACTTTCACACGGAAGCTCCTGTGATATATTGGTGCAAAATACTGACCAGAATACTGTCATATGAATGTAGACTTACTATCATGCTCAAGTCTCTTTATACTGCAAATGTAAGTAGTTTTTGTGTGTTAGAATGTTTTTTTAGAAAATTAAAAAAAAAATCCTTACTGAAAACTCAAATGGTAGTGCATATATAGAATTTATAGTTTCCCTATTAAAGTCAATAAAGATGCTAAGAAAATTCTAGGGAAAGAAAATGAGAAGCGTAAGATCCCTACTACTTGGTTTGACCAGCTACACAATTGCCCTATGGTAAATTGCCACCAAAAGTGCCTACAGTGGGCACGTGAGCCTCAGAACTGGACCATGGAGCAATGGAAGAAGGTGGCCTGGCCTGATGAATTGTGTTATTTTATACCATTGGTGGATTGTAGGGTATATATGTCACTTACCTGGGGGAAAGATAGCGCTAGGATGCACTATAAGACAAGCAGTTGCAGGGAGTGTGGGAAACCTTTGGGTCCTGGCATTCACATGGATGTTACTTTGACATGTAATACCTACCTAAACATTGTAAAGAGCAAGTACATTCCTTCATGGCAATGATGTTTCCTATAGGCAGTGCGGTCTTTCATCAGGAAAATACTCCCTTGCAAAAAGCATTCAAGAATGGCTTAAAGGGGTATTCCCATGAACATAACCATTTTAAAATTTGTAGATAATTAAAAGTTAAACATTTTTGCAAATATAATTAATTAAACATTTTGCAGAGTTTTAAAGATTTTCTATAAATATCTTGTGGTGACGGTCTGTTGTCTTGATCGGTTGCCAGTGGATACGACCATGAATGCAGGACTTTTCTAAGGTCAGAAAATCAACCATGATTTCCTTATTATGGCCAGCATATCTTTTTATACATGTTGTGTCCCTGCCTGATAACCTGTCCATAATAAGAAAGTCATGGCTGGGTTTTTGACACGTCCCAGACCACAGAAAGTTTCTGCATTCGTGGTCGTATCCATTGGCAACCAATCAAGACAACAGATTTCACCACTAAGATGGTTAGAGAAAATCTTTAAAACTCTGCTGAATTTTTAACTACTTATATTTGCAACATTGTCTAACTTTTAATTATCTACAAATATAGATATGGTCATGATCATGGGAATACCCCTTTAAAGACCATGACTAACTTGATATGGCCTCTAATTTTCCCAGATATCAATCCAATTGAGCATCTATGAGATGTGCTTGAAAAACAAGCCCGATCCATGCAGGCTCACATCACAACTTATAGGATCTGCTGTTAACGTCTTTGTGTCAGATATCACAAGACACCTTCAGAAGACTTATGGAGTCCATGCTCAGGCGAAACTGAGCTGTTCTGGTGGCACAAAGGGGACATACAAAATGAGGTGGTTTTAATATTACGGCTGATCTTTGTATATCATAATTGATATGGGGAGAGGAAAAAACTTCCCATTATTGAGAGTATTAAAACATAACCGATAGGAATGGCGGTGCAAAATGGCAAATAAAACAAGAAGGAATCAAAAGATACGAGAAGAGAGGCGACAATTTGCAGACATAAACATGTGAGTGGGCAATAGTAACAAGCAGAAAAAAGGAGAGAAAATATAATAAAAAGAATCAGTGAGATGTAAAGTGAGAGTAGCAGATGGCGAGAGAAAGAATTTATTTCTAGGCACTCTCCTCTCTGCCCTGCGGGTAACAATTTTATGCCATTTTTTTCCCAGAGACATTTAGAGGAATGCTTTACTTACTCAGCATACTAGAGTAAAAGCTTTCTCTCCATCCCCCCATTGCCTTCCCTTCTCCTCCCCATTGCTTCCCCCTCCTATCCACCCCAAGAACAGACCAGTGTACATGCTCTGCAGAGCCCCATAAAAATGCAGATTACGGACTCAGGATGAAATAACATCCCGTATAAATCCCGCCTCAGGAAGATGGATCTGGCCAGAATTGAAACATTCCTCTGCAGCGCCTTTTTTAACTCTTTGCTTTGAGCCTATTTCTGTGTTCCAGTTAAGCCCACCCACAGACTTCCCTGTGTCTACCCTAGAAAATATGTCTGTCAATAGCCTGCCAGAACCTACAGGCAGGGAAAGAGTTACCGACACCATAAATAAAAATAGGGATTCCTTGTCAGGATTAATTGCATTTTTACAACTTAATTTTACTGGTGAATCCGTCTAGATGTTTTCAAGCCGTAATGTGGTTGACCTATAAAGAGAAAAGTCCCATAAGATTTCAAAGAAATGGTTTACTATGATACTTAGAAAAATTAAATGTGTACAATGACCTAATTCTTTGTGGCTTTGGGATATTGTAATTATAAGAAGTTGTGAACAGAACATAGGGTGTTTATCTTATTGTGTGCACATTAACCCTCTAACTGATCTAGCTAAATAAATACATGAACATTAGCATTGTGGCAAAATTTATCATGAGCAGGCATACCTGTCTCGGCTGGCACAAAAAAGTTAGTGGTGCCAACGCCAACTCCACTAGCAACCTCCCCTAGTCCGTCTAACCGGCACTTGGCACCTAGCCCCCAGTGATTAGAAACCTTGCCATAACACCTTTGGTTAGCTTGCAATGGTTGAAAGCTACCGAAGTCATGCATTGTAAGTGGCACAATCCTGCTTTATAACAGATTTATACTTGTAACAACCCTAAACACTTTGTGCATTGTCATTGTGCCAGTAATATTTTTCATGACTAGTACACTAGCTCATTTATTTCTATGGCCCAATACAAACAGCCGCGTATTTTCACGGTCCTGTGTATGGGGCCGGGAGCAAAACTCAGGATAGGTCCTATTTCTATTTGTTATGCAACCCGTGTTCACTGACCTCAGTAAGTGGGGCCGTAGAAGCACAGGTAGCACACGGATGTCATCCATGTGCCATCTGTGATGTTTAAGAGTCTACGACGATGAGACTTGCTTTTTCCTTTGAGTATAAAAAAAATTACTGTTGGATCTTTCATAATGGGTTTTCTGACCTTTTCATAGTGATGACCAGTCTTTAGGATAGGCTATCAACATCAGATCGGTGGAGATATGACTCCCAGACCCTCACTAATTAGCTTTGCTCAGCAACTACCAATAAAATCAGTTACCATCCTTAAAGAGAACCTTTCACTACCTCCACCAATTCAAGATCTTAGTGTTTGTTAATAGGCACTGCTCCACCGATTCCAGCGCAGTTTGAATTTCTTCTCTAGCCCCCACCGTTCCTGAGAAACAAGCGCAGTTAATTTTGGTGCCTGATGTGCTATTTAAGCTCTGTAATATCATAAGGTCAGTGTCAGGCAGGGGTGTGATTCAAAGCCCTGATCAGAGGCAGCCAGTGTCAGAGCTCAGAGTCACACCCCTTGTCTGCTCCTGCCTGACACCGCTCTCCTGAAAGTACAGAGTCTAAATAGCATATCAAACATTAAAACTAACAGCACTGATTGCTCAGGAATGGTGGGGGCTAGAGAAAAAATTATAACTGTGCCAGAGTCAGTTCAGCATATATTTAAAGGGATTCTATCATTAAAAAACACATTTTAAACTAAGAGCACATAGGAATAGCCTTTATAAAGGCGATTCATCTCTTACCTTTATCTTGAAGGTCCACGCTGCCGTTTTTTGTATTTTTATTCATTCTTCATTGTGCTGAGAATGCACAGGGGCGTTACCCCTGTGCTCTGAGCAGAGCGTTGTCATCTTATCCAGCGCCGCCTTTCTTCTGCTACGGCCATTCTCCTCCTCTTCTTACAGGAGACTCGTGTAAGAGACACCACAAAAATGGCCGACAGACATGAGCAGTTGGCTGTTCCGTTGGCCATTTTGTGGTGGTCTCCTGTAAGAAGAGGATTGAAGAGGAGGTGAATTGTCGACGGAGCAGAAGAAAAGTGGCGCTGGATAGGATGACAATGGTCTGCTCTGAGCACAGGGGTAATGCACCCTGTGCATTTTGAGAACAGAGGGAGCGCCCCTTGTGCATAATCAGCAGAATGAAGGATGAATAAAAATACAAAAAACGGCAGCGCGGACCTTCAAGATAAAGGTAAGAGATGAATTGCCTTTATAAAGGCTATTCCTATGTGCTCTTAGTTTAAAACGTGATTTTTAATGATAGAATCCCTTTAATTATGTAGAGCTGGACTTGTTGCAGGTGGTGAAAGGTCCTATTTAAAGGGATTTTCTGGGATTTTTTAATTGATGACCAGTCCTCAGGACAGGTCATTAGTGGATGATAATTGGGTGTTTTACACCCAGGACTTTTGCAGATCAGCTGTTTGAAGTAGCAGTAACACTCACTCAGCGTCGCTTCCACTTCACAGGCCATGTGATATCACGTTAATTGGTCACATGGCCTGATTGCCGCTCAGTTCCATTCAAGTGAAAGGACTGACCCACAATACAAATAACAGCTGCTGTACATATGTATGCTGCTGTGCTTGGTAAGTACCGAAGAGGCTGCAGTGCTCACCCAAATACTGCAGCCTCTTCAGACAGCACAGGTCATCAAATAAAGATCGACAGAGATCCGAAACCCAAGTCCCCAATGAATGAATCCTGATTTGGCATACGCCCTGCAGGTATCAGACTGTATAGGGGCACACCCCTTTGACAAGAAAAATGTAATTTGTATATTTATTCCTAAATACTGGACATGTCAGGAGAGCTAGGAGGTCCTTTTTAAAATAATGCATGCCTACCAATAAATGTCTCCAGCACTACAGCTGGCTGTAAAACAGTGCACCAAGCTCAGAATACTGAAGAAGGGAGCCCTAAGTGGAATTATGTGACCCCCAGGACAGCGAGTAAAAGGTAAGGTGTATGCAATAAATGATTAGTAGAATGGCATTGACGTAATGGCTAGTGGTGCCAAAGGAAAGAGCTATAGTGTACAATATTGGTGACCAGAGAGGCTAGGAAATTAGATGCAGGGCTTCTGCGGTAATACAAATAGATTAGAAAGCCAGATTACCATCTCTTAAATGTTACATGCTGGGGCTGGCAAGGCTCATGGGCATATCATGGCTATTGCAAGTGTCATGGCATGAAGTATTCCCTTGTACTAATCACTTATCACTTCCTGTGGCACTGAAGCAATCGGGTCAAGGACCCTGAGTCTACTTGCACAAATATTTTGTTCTTCAGGTGGCCATACACACTATAGAGCAATAGGTTACTAGTCAAATGAAAGATCATTTGGTGAACGATTTCATCAATGCGGCCAAGCACATTTATTTCCATGCTATAGTTGTTCTGGCTGGTTATATAGTTAAAGGGATTCTCCAATTTCAGACCAATATTGAGAGACAAATGTTATTGTTTGTATAATAAAAAGTTGTACAATTTTCCAATATACTTTCTGTATTAATTCCTCACAGTTTTCTAGATCTCTGCTTGCTGTCATTCCTTCTGTTTACTTCAAGGAATAAAAATCTGTCCATGGTCATGTGATGGACACACAGGTGCACAGCTCGTTACAGTGATTGCAGTAATGAGACATCTGCCTGGTAACGATATTTGCACGTGTGTCCATCACATGACCATGGACTGATTTTTATTAATTGGAAGTAAACAGAATGAATAGCAGCAAGCAGAGATCTAGAAATCCGTGAGACTTGATACAGAAAGTATATTGGCAAATAGTACAACTATTTATTATACAAACAATAACATTTGTCTCTCAATATTTGTCTGAAACTGGACAACCCCTTTAACCACTTCAGCACCAGGCCAATTTCTGGTTCAGGATCAGACACATTTTCGGGTTTTTTCTATGTGCAGTTTTGAGGGCTATAACATTTTTATAATTTCCGTTATTCAACTAATTTCTGTTTCTTTTTTTTGGTGACACATAAGGCTTTATTTTTCTGCTGTTTTTATTTTTGCATGTGTTTTAATTTTTTTTATATCTGGGAAAATCTAAACAAAAGAGGAGGGAAAACGTGTCTGTTTTTCACTTCTCTTTTTTTTTTTTTTTATTTAATAGCACAAAAACTTTTTTAAATAGTTTTCCCTCTCCGTTATGGTAATTTTTGTTTTGTATTGTGTCATCTGGGTGGGGCTAGAACCTGTAATTAGGGCATGGAATTGGCGAATTATTTATTTATTTTTTAATTATTTTACTTTTTTTTTTAAAAAAAATTTCTATTGATTTTATTTATTTATTTTTTACATTGTGTCCCCATAAGGTCATAATAGACCTTTGGGGACATCTGAACTCTATTGTTTTGGTTAGGGAGGCAGATTTCGGCTGTAACTGGGGCTGATCATGTGAACGGACCGCCGAGGAGCTGCATCATGGCGGCTCCCATAGCTGTGCACACAGTACTCATTGAGCACTGCATACACAGCATTCGGGAAGGCAGGGATGGTAATAAATGATTTTGTGCAGCTGCTGAAAACTGCAAGGACGTACCGGTATGTCCTCGCAGAACAAGAGAGGAACCGCCTGGACGTATATAGTCTTTGGGTGGTTTGGAAGAGGTTAAGGATGTCAACAAGTGAAGACTGAACAACCTTTATGGAAAATAATATTTTATCAGGAAAGATGAATAGGAGACAAGAAGTATTTTTTCTGACTGTTGAACAAATATTCTCATGCAGGCTTCATTCTAGATCAGGGAATTTCAAACTTTTTCAACTCGGTCCTTACCAGTCAAGAAATCCTACTATGGAGCGTCAAACAAATGTCACAGTGCAGCCCATATAATACCCCTAACAACACCAAAAACCACATTGCAGCACAAAATACATCCCCAGCAGCGTCAAACACCAGCCAGCGCCTAGCCTAAGAAACCTTCCCAGACATGCCAAACAAATACCATTGTGCAGCAGAAAACACCTAAGCAGAAGAAACATTGCCCCCAACTTTCCCCACTCCTAATGTCAGGTACAGTCTCCTCCTTTCCACCTCTAGCCCCTTGGCAGCAAATAAAATCATCCAAACTTGCAGCAAATCCTTTCCACATCTCACACACTGTCAGCAGAAGAGATAAAAGAAGAGCCGTCTGCTTCCAGTACCTATCTATGGTGTCTCTGCCTCCAAGTTAGAGCGTTCAGCCTGCAGACTCTGACTGAGCTGCTCCCATGTGATGGATTATAATTATAATTATCAGTGCAGCTTCTGGTTTAGGATAAATTCACAAGGAGGAATTCGGAGCTGGCTTTGAGACAGATGAATCAGCTCCAAATTCAACTTCAGTGGTAGGCAGAGACTGAAGCAGGGCGCTGAAAAATAAGCATCTTGCTCAAGACGGAAGTACGGAGGAACGAAACAAATTCTTTTTTATTTACCGACATGTGAAGGGACCCTAGAGTCCTTGATTTGTGCTGAAGATGACACTGGCAGGAACCTGAGCCTTCCTAGCCAGTGGGCTGCACTTCACCAGTGAGGTCTGCCTTGCAGTTTGAGAAGCAATGCTCTAGATCGGGGGTAGGTAACCTTTTTTGTTCGGCTGCCGATTTTAATTAAAAAATCAAAGATGAGGTACTTGGAGTGCCGGTTAATAATTGTAAGTCTGACGACCCCTAAACTAAAGTCATATACCACAAACCATAACACAGAAGTGCTGCCACCAGATGCTTTAGGACACATGCGTTTACTGCTATTTCCTGGGACGCTCCTGTACTTTCCAATTAGAAGCAATGAAAGTCCATGTGCAGCCCCCAATTACTGGTAAATGTGTCCAGGAGCACCATATGGCAGCATCCTTATGGTGGAAACACACTATGTATCTGGATGCAGCTATATTCTTAGGCCACTGGAACTTTTACTTTGATGTAACACTTCGTTCACATGGTGCATTTTTGCACAAAAAAAAAATGCCTGAGTTTTCTGTGCAAAAACACATCCTTAATACAGAAAACACACCGTTATACAGAATTATGTCCCATAGTGGTACCTGCACATGGTACTTTGTCCCACATAATACTGGTCCTTGCACATAGTATTATGTCCCATAGTGGCTCCTGCACAAGGTTATTGTGTCCCACAGCGGCCCCTGCACACTGTATATGTCGCATAGCAGGCCCTGCACACAGTATATGTCTCATAGCGGCCCCTTCACACGGTATTATGTCCCATAGAGGCCCCTGCACACAGAATTATGTCCCATAGCGGCCACTGCACATGGTACATGTCCCATAGTGGTCCCTGCACACGAGTATGTCCCATAGCGGCCCCTGCACACGGTATTATGTCCCATAGCGGCCCCTGCACATTGTACATATCTCATAGTGGTCCCTGCACACGATATTATGTCCCATAGCGACCCCTACACACAGTCCCATAGTGGCCCCTGCACATGGTATATGTCCCATAGAGGCCCCTGCACACAGTCCCATAGTGGCCCCTGCACATGGTATATGTCCCATAGTGGCACCTGCACACAGTATAATGTTCCATAGTGGTCCCTGCACATGGTATATGTCCAATAGTGGCCCTTGAACACAGTATTATGTCCCATAGTGGCCCCTGTACACAGTATACTATTCTAACTTTTATAATATTCCAATTTGTGCCACTCACTAGTTATTATTATACTGTGGGGTCTCTTCAGACCCCAGCGTATAATAAGTGCAGGGCCAAGAGAGGTGACAAACATAAAAAACAATGTTACTCACCTTCCCTTCGCTCCCAGCGGCTCTGTTCTCTTCGGGTGCTTCTGCCTGCAGTCAGCGACCACTGATTGGGTCTCATGGGTCACGTTGCGTCATTTTGCGTAATGACGCCAGATGCAGACGATGACACCAGAGGCCCTACCAGCTGACTTCAGGCCGAAGCGCCTGCAGAGCACAGAGCCGCCGCGGAGCGCAGGGAAGGTGAGTAACATTGTTTTTTATGTTTGATCACCTACCCGGGGGCTCCGCTTATTATACTCTCGGGTCTGAAGAGACCCCACAGTATAATAATAGCAGTTTCGTTTCGACCGTGTTTGGTCCGATCGAAACTGCTGGTTGAGGACTCGAGCTCCCCGTGCCAGGTAAATAAACCTCGTGTGCCACTCTTGGCACGTGTGCAGGGGATTGCCGACCCCTGCTCTATATGATGACGGTCTCGATATAAGTCCACCTGTTGTGAACAAAAGTGCACCAGAGGAACATTAAACATAATTTATTTCTAATAACTTTAGTCTAATGTGTACGGACACCTTTAGTGCATGCCAAGGTATGCTGTCACAACTGGCTGTATACTATTAGTACGCAGGCTAATACACTGGCCTATAGATATGAAATTGTGAAAAAAAACCAAAAAAAAACCCAACAAATTAAGTTTTTTTTTCAATAAATAAAATACATTAAATGTAAGTCACAAGGCACCAAATAATACAGACATATTTGTTGATATTTCCATTATCTTCCCAAAATAAATATAATATAAAAACTAATGTAATTATACCAAAAATGGCTAAAAAGTAGAAATCTTCCTGCAAAAATAATTCTTGCATCGTTATGTAGGATTGGAATAAATAAAAAGTTGCAAGGAAATGTTCCTGTACTCGATGCCATAAGTATTGCCTGTTGCCTTAGCATAAAAGTGTTTTTCAGTTTTATAAAAATAAATCTTATTTGTTGTATAATAACAATTTATGTGAGCGCCCCTGCCTTCTCTCTGGAATGTCCGGCTATTCCAACAAACTGCTCCTTGCTTCCACACAATCTCATAAAGCTGCTCATCTCTGCAAAGACGAACAGGTACCTACTTGTAGAGATAGATGGCGACTGCTCGGACGTATGTAGTCAATGGCCAGTGGGCATCTGGTTAAATACCTATTCATTTCAATGGGTGTTTAAACTGCTCAGTTTGCATCCATTCCATCATGGTTCTGGCTCTATGGGGCACATTTATCAATGTGTTTGCCCCTGAATTTGGTGTGCGCTGCGCCTTTTTCGCCGTTATGTCGGATTTATGAAGCACCTTTTTTCTACGTGGGAACTCCCTATCCACCATTTTGTGATTTTGGCGAGAAAAGCAGGTGTGGCCGCTGGGGTGAACATGTGTTCGCCAGGTTTATTATTTGTGCCTTTTTTTAAAAAGGCGCAAAGTCATTCCACTCTGGGAGTTACATACAAAACAGTGCAGACTACTGGACACAATTACACAAGCATAAGACACCACACAAAACTATGCAAAGTTAGCAGACTTAACTTTTACATCAATTTTATAAATAATATTCACTTACTTGTGTCACATCCTAAAATGCATTGCCAAGTCAAGTAGAGAATTGCATGGTTGCAGGCTGCATCAAGAATGCAGATGAGAGGCATAGCTAGCGGGGGCAAAGGGTGCGGTGAACCTGGCCACACTCTTCTTGTAGGAATTTTTTTTTTTCTTTTTGGATTTTTTGGCCAAAGTTTGCTCTGAGACAGAAAAATCAGAGGAGCTCTCTTCATTGGACAAGCTGAATGGATTTGACGCCATCCTTGCAGATCCAGAAAAGTCATTTGTTTCTGCTTCTTTAAATACCATTCTGTTCTGGATCGGCGCCATATTTATTATGTAGGCACAAAAAAAAGGCACAAGACACATGGTGACGAAATGTGCATGGAATTTAGTAACAGCTTGCACCCGATTAGTAAATCACGCCAGAAATTGAAAGGGCGCGCAAAAGGCGAAACTTCGCAAAATTTCACTGAAAAGAGACGCATTTGATAAATAACCCCAGTGACTGAGAAAAAAAGACATTCCTGATGGACAAAATTAAAAAACTGACCCATGATGGAAAAAAAAACAGATCTGTGTTTTATTAAACACTCAAGTTAATGGGAGATGGATACAGACGGAAGGTAATCCATTTGTATCTGTCTGTCCATGCATTTTTTGTAGTATTCATTTTCATTTGGACAGGTACATCTAATACGTTGCTTGTAAAATGGATCAGAAGCTTAAGGCTACGGCCCCACGTTGCGGAAAAGCAGCTTTTTTTTGTTGCAGATTTTGTTGCAGTTTTTTGAGCCAAAGTCGGAAGTGGATTGAGCAGAAGGGAGAAGTATAAGAACTTCCTATATATCTCCCATTCCTTTTGTAGCCATTGTTGACTTTGGCGTAAAAAAAACCGCAACAAAATCTGCAACAAAAAAAGCTGCGTTTTTCGCAACGTGGGGCCTCAGCCTAAAACTGATTTAACAAAAAATGTTAATATTGCCTATGGCAAAAATCATTGCATTCATGTTAAAACCTGATTGCAAAAAATAAGGCGGAAATGTAATTGATTCTGAAGGACTTTTTTTGATAGACATTTTAGAGAATTGGGCCCACACTCTTTCACCCCCATTTTTGAGACACTTACTGTAAAAGAGTTAAAAACCTTAATGTTTAAAATCAGAGGCATAACCTGTATGTCCTGAGCTCTAACGCAAAATCTGTAATGGGGCCCTTTAATGCTATATGCCATTTAAAACAGTGCTATATTTTATGTGGCAGTGGGGAAAGGGTCTGTTTAAATGCATTTGTCACTGTGTAACCTCCAAAAACTAGTCACTCTCTTTATGTGGGTTCTAATATGCCCTCCCTTTGTCATCAGAGTATCAGAAAGTATCCATCTTTTGATACATATTGCACTAGACATAGTCCAAGCATAAAAGAATTTTTTTTTTTCTAAAGAGAAACTGAAAAGGAAAAATTCCCACTCAAAATCATTTAATATATATATATTATACCTATATGGAAACGCTGGCGTTTTCTGTATAGGTATAATTGAAGCAGAAAGTCTTTTTGCAAAAAGCGATGCAGGAAAAACCATGATGCATTTCCACCGCGGTTTTTCCCACATCGCTTTTTCGCTGTGACTTGCTACATGGGACCTTAGCCTAAAGGTGTTGTCAGTGATGTTAAGAAATATGCACTGTGGAATTAGCTGCAGTGATGATGTCATGTACATTATTCATGTACTCACTACAGCCAATCAGTGGTCACCATGGTGACATACCATACACGTAAATGTCAGCGCTGAGGCCAGTAATTGGCTGCTGCGGACACATTAATGATTTATCTGCTGTTATTACTACAGAGCCTCGTGCAGTGTGTGATATCACAGGTGAGAAATAGTTATTTTTTTATTTATTAAAATTCTGAACAACCCCTTTAAGGCTATGTTTATTGTCGTTTCCATTATGAAGGGGAACCACAACATAGTTCTGGATCATCACACAATAGACATTGCTGGTGATCTATGGACTCTACTGACAAATAATAGAGCGTTTTATTTTGATGAGAACAGTAGCAATATGCTTCCCTTCAAAATCAATGAATATGCAATGGAATCTCTGATATACAGGTGTAGGTGTGAACTTAACCTTACTTTCTCCATAAAGAGGTAGATTTCTCACTGCGTTCACACTACTGTATGTTCTTCCATGGATCCTCAATGCAAACTAGTGGGATCATGTTCATCTACTGGAAACTTCTAACATTTCAGAACAAAATAATAAGTATTATAAGTGAGTGAAGGAGCCGGTTACATCCTATATCACTTCTGAGTTGCATATGCCAAGACTATTCCATCTGGCAGTATGTGCATTAGGTTTATGGGTTGGGCATAAACTAGAAGCCTTAGGCCATGATTATCCCTGGTAAGAACAAAAGAGGATCAGTGACTAAATCCAAGAGAACTGATGCTCTTTTGTCCTATGAACAGGAGGCTGGTACTACTGTCTGCTGGTGCCCATACGTATAAAAGCCCTATACATAGTATATACTTAGTATCTTATGAAAATTTTTATTGGGAAGTCTTAAAGAGGTATTTCGGCTTTCATGATTTAATTCATTTGTATAGACAAGAGGATATCATTCACTATTCTAATGTACAAATATTTTGAATTCTGGTCACACATTTTTATTTGATCAGTGCTGTAGTATGTCTCTAAAGAAAAAAACAATGGCATGGTCCAGTCACCTGCTGTGAAATCCAGGTTTCGCCTGCCAGCCTGTTACAGCTGACATACCCTCTGCTTCAGCATTTGTTACTGGAACATGGTCTAAATATGGCTCTCCTAAATGCAGCCCTAACCTACCTGGGGGTGGACACAGAGAGGAGCCCAATGATAATAATCACAGAAAGGGGCGTGGAAACGGGGTGGTGCCCAAGCAAAGGTTCTTATGGAATATATTACCTGCTACCATTCTGTTCAGCCCATAGATGTACTACACAGGACTGATCCATGGGGTATATACTGATGTAATACATGTATATCTTCGGGTCTGCATTAATAAATGTATAAGAGCAGAATGTTAAATACATGTATATTAGAAAATTGTATGATAGACAAATAAAAACTGGAATACCCCTTTAAGTGTAAATAAGATAAAATACAGATAAAACAGATGTACACTTACAAAAGGTTAAAGGTCATATATCAATTGTGTCGTTTGCACTTTTTTGTAACACCCCTAAGACCACAATCACGTAACCATATTAGAAGACACCCACACAAAGGGGCAAACGCTCGACCTCATATTCACCCGCCTCTACTCTCTCGTCAACCTCTCTAACTCTCTGTCCACGCTCTCTGACCACAACCTGCTGACATTCTCTGCCCTCTCCTCTGTAATAGACCCTCCAAACCCTAAACCAACACGCCCCCGCAGAAACCTTAACCGCCTCGACATCCAGACGCTGTCAGACTCTCTCCTACCACTTGCTGACATATCCTCACTCCAGGACGCAGATACCGCTGCTGACTTCTACAATACCACCATTACTTCAGCCCTTGACTCTGTGGCCCCTCTCACTAACACCAGAACCCGGCCGATCAATAGGCAACCCTGGCACACTGACCTGACTAAAAAGCTGAGATACACACAAATAGGGCTGATAATACACAATATTATAAATACTAAAGCGTAGAATCGCTAACTTAGAACAACAAAAAAGTGAATTCTACACAAAATATAATATGAAACATATATAATTTATTTTAAATACAACAATTTAATTACAAAAATCACAGGGGTAAAAAATACATGCACTATAGGTATAATACACGTGGTATGTATCAAGTATATAGACATATAAATACATGGGGACATGTTACAAGTCGAAGAGACATATCCATATGAATAAAGTGGGGACTGAAAAACCCAAACCCACAAAGTATACAATTTAGAAAAAGGTTCCATAAAGAATGCAACCTAAGTGACACATAGTACAAAATGAAAAAAAGGAAAGGGGGATGGGCAATCAGTCACACCATACATAAAATAGAGAAACACAACCATACTAAAGTCCCCATATGTATAAAGAATAAAACTTAATACCATACCACGTGTAGAAAAAACGAACCCCAACGCGCATTTCGCCAACAATTGACGAACCCCTCCTGTTCTCCATCTACACCCTAGGCCTTGGCCAACTCATAGAATCCCATGGTTTCCATTACCATTGCTATGCTGACAACACCCAAATATATCTCTCTGGACCAGACATTACCTCTCTGTTGTCCACAGTCCCAGAATGTCTAGCAGCCGTAGCCTCCTTTCTCTCCTCCAGCTTTCTCAAACTCAACATGGAGAGTTCATAATCTTCACCCCTCCTCACACGGCTCCCCTACCTGACCCATCTATTAAAGTTAGCGGAACCACACTCACCCCAGTCCCACGGGTCTGCTGCCTTGGGATAACCTTAGACTCTGACCTATCCTTCAAGCCGCATATTCAAACCTTGAACACCTCCTGCCGCCTCGAACTCAAGAACATCCATCGAATCCGCTCCTTTCTTACCCCTGAAACTACAAAGATGCTAGTCCACGCCCTCATAATCTCCCACCTAGATTACTGTAACACCCTTCTCCATGGCCTCCCAGCTAACACTCTCGCCCCCCTCCAGTCCACCTTAAACTGTGCTGCTCTTCTAATACACCTCTCCTTCTGTTCTTCATCGGTCGCTCCCCTCTGCCAATCCTTTCACTGGTTACCCATCGCCCTTCACATAGAGTTCAAACTACTAACGCTGACATACAAAGCCATCCACAACCTGTCCCCTCCATATATCTCCGACCTAATCTCCCGCTACCTGCCCACATGTAACCTCCGATCCTCCAAAGACCTCCTACTCCGCTCTTCACACAAACGTCTCCAAGACTTCTCCTGTGCATCTCCCATACTTTGGAACTTATTACCAAGACACATAAGACTGACCCCCACAATCACAAGCTTCAAGAAGGCCCTGAAGACTCACCTATTCAGGAAAGCCTACAACCTCCAATAACACTACTGTCACCACCCCACCACCTGAACAGTCTCTACCCCCACCTTCTGTCTCTATCCCTCTTCCCTCATAGATTGTAAGCCCTTGCGGGCAGGGCCCTCTATCCCACTGTACCAGTTGGTCACTGTTAGTATTATCTGTTTTGTACATCTTGTGTACCGTATGTAAATCCTCAAATGTAAAGCACCATGGAATTAATGGTGCTATATAAATAAACAAAAAGAAGAAGAAGACATAAACATACTAGAAGACCTTTACTAGTTTGGTTTATATTCCAAGTTATGTTAAGGCTTCTATGTAAGTGAGGCATAAGGTCGCTACGTTTCATGTCTCATAGGTTGCGCTAGAGGCACAGTTTTCCTTTTTCTTTTTTAGCATGGAAAACTAATTTGCATAGTATCATCCTGACACACACTGGTGGAAAGAGTTCCTCTGTTTTTCATAGCACAGCTGGTAGCTTTTTAGAGAAAGAGGGGCAAGTTGGTTTTTGTATTTAGCTGGTTGTAGGTTGAGGAAAGAGGAGGCAGGTTAGGAGAATTTCTGGAGGTGTCTAAACAATACCAGTGCAGAATTGAAGGTTATACACAGCTAGTGAGCTTTTGAGACTGGGGTCCACATTAATCTAAGTATGTTTTTGCACCCCAAAATATTGTCTCAATTGCTTTGTGAGACATTTATTAACCATTTGTGTCAAAAAATAGAGCAATTTGTGCCATGTATGTCAGTTTGTACAAGTAAGCCTGAATTGCTTTTTGGCCAGGATTTAGATACATTTATGTGGGGCTAATTTATCAAAACTGGCAAGTAAAAGTCAAAAATTGTTTGTGCAAGGGAGAATTAATGCAAAAAACTCACTATGGTAATTTTTTGAAAATATGTTACCATATTGTTTTTCTGCTATTCTGGGCAGCAACTGAACATCTTATGTGATGTTTCTAATTGTACTTATTGTACTCCCAACAACATATTTTATATCACTGCAGAATTTAGAGTTTTGTGTCATGCACCCCACTTTCCTTGAATGGGGTGTTGTGGTGCGAGGCTATTAGCCCCATCATCATTTATCATCATTTATGCCAGTTTTCTGGAGCAAATGGTGCCAGATATCTACGTCAGCAAGGACTTGGTGTAGATTTCTGTTTCGGTGCACGGACCCTAGAGGATGCACCTAATCTATGTTGAGGGGTACACATCATCATAAATATGGACATTAAAAACTGGGGTGATAATTTTCTTTGGTGTCGTGTAGCCACTTGACATCTGTTTATATGTTATTTTCAAAACTCAAATAAAACTTTAATGCATAAAAAACTGGCATGATATATTAAATTAAAGCAAGTCTATCTGATCCAAATAGTCTTTAATAGGAGCAGAAACATGAACCACAGGCTGGGGTCTGACTTGACAGATTTGCCTACAGACAGCTGTGGCGCAGGCAGAGGCTGATAATGTCTGTATAACTTTTTGCATTGGACTGGATGATTTTTATTCTACATGGATGACGTCAGCACAAGTTAACATTTGTAACTTCTAGTGATAATTCTGTGACATTCTCATCCATTTACTGCAGAATCATCAGACTCTTCTCTTCTGGATTTAATTATGAGACCTTTGTTATTCTATGCTCTCAAGCATTATATGCTAAACCTTTCATATGTCTGTGTCAGTGTGCCCTCTAGTGGTAAGTGGTGGAAGTTCATGGACATACAAAATTCTCACTGTTGAGTTATTATTCTTCATTCAACAAGAGAAGACACATTTTGGTTCAGTGTTTTATTTTCTAAAGAAGTCCATTGGATTTAATAGGAATCTGCTAAAAAAAATAAACCATAAACTTGAGATACGTTGTAAAAACACTGTCAAATTACACTAGGTTCACACTAGCATTGGCCTACCCGTTGTTCTGATCCGTTGGAGGACCATAACACCGGACAGGTACTTCACTGTAAATGCGTGTACTCATGGTGTCTGGCAGACCCCACTTGGTATAATGGCGTCTGTTGTTTTAAAACTGAAACCAGAGGATGAAAAAGCTGTGCGTGCAGGACTTTTTCAGCTGCCAATTTCAGTCGTCCATTGTGACAGAGTCCAGTGCAGATGTGAACGCAGCCTTACTTACTCTGCTAACAAACATTATTGATGTGGGGGGTCCTCACATTTGGACCCCTACTCTTCTGAAATGATACAACACACCATTTTTACAATATTCCATTTGCTTTGTAGGCATCACAGAAATGGGATCCATTAAGTGATACCTCAGATATTGAAGCTACAATATCAAATACTTTCATAATCTGTTGGTTTTGCTGAGGCGTACCTGCAGGAATCGGTGTAAGACTCAGCGGCATTCAACCTTTGTAAAAATCTCATCTACAATGCAGCTACTGTAGACTGCAGTGTTATAGGTGCTGGGAAGTTCGTAACGGCTAACTCACTGCAATCCCTTCCTTAGGCTAGGTGCAAAACAGCTGTGAAAAACATCTATTTTTCATGGCTGTTTTGCACCCGAGGGGGCGGCCATTTTTACAACTCCCCCACATATTTCAGTGTATAGATGCATCCGTGAAAATGGCAGAAAATAGGACATGACCTATATTTTGACGGTCCGTGACCACAGACTATCGACATAACGGACATCACATTACCAGTTTTCACTGTCATGTGAATGTAGCCTAAGGCCGGGGGCCCACGTGGTGGAAACACTGCGTAAAAAAGATCGGCGTTTTACAGTCACTGAATAGTGGCTGGGATTGTAGTGAATTCCATTCACACACTGCGGAAAAATACACGCAGCCGACATGTATAATGGAAGCAGAAAGTCCGCAGAGGAAGTCTCTGCAGACTTTCTATGAAAAGCTCTGCGGGAAAAACTGCGTAGCATTGCCGCCCTGTTTTTTTCCGCAGCACTTTTTTGTTGTGGCCCACTGGTTTTTGAGGCTGAAATGGTACTGCAGCACTCTCCAATTTACTTTAAAGGAAGTTTGTTTGGAGCTACAAAAAGCTCATTTGCATATTCAGATTTAAAATTTCTTAAAGAGGTATTCCCATCCACAGGATATGCCATAAATGTGAAATCAGGGTCGTACTGGCCCACCGTGGGACCAGTGAATCCCCCGCTGGGCCCCGTGACTTTAGGGGGCCCTTCCGGATCCCCACTACTTTTTTATAATAGGCAGTGGAGGTGCAGTAACGGCCTGTATTCACTTACGTCTCCCCGCTCCTTGCGAGGGGGCCCCCACGTACGCCGCGCATTACGTCATCGTGACGTGATGTGCGGTGCACAGTGCCCAGGCTACTGCGGGAAGAGGAGAGGCCATGAGCAGGAGCAGGGAGAGGTAAGTGATGCAGCCAGTGTCTTCCCAATTTGCGATCCGGTTTTAAGAACTAGATTGCAAAACCAGGGAGAAGTGGCGCTGCTGACCCAGTTCTGCTACTAGTAGAGCAGAAAGCCACAGGCTTCCTGCTCTACCACTCATAGACTTGTAGGCCACGTTCCACATTGAGCTTGTGGCCTACAAGCTAAGCTCCGATACTTACCTGCTCTCTAGCGCTTCCTGCTTCTTCCTGCTCTGGGCGCATATGACGTCACATCAGTGCGCCCGGAGCAAGGAGCAGGACCGGAGAGCAGACCGGTAAGTAATCACCCAATACTACTATAGGGGGGACCAGTGAAGGGGCCACTGTATGAGCATACAGTGTCCCCTTCACTATTCCCCCCATACAGTGTCCCCTTCACTAACCCCCCCCATACAGTGGCCCCTTCACTGGTCCCCTATACTGTATGGGGACCATTGATGGGACCATTATATGTAGGGGGGGGGGGACAATGATGGAGGCCAATAGCCGGGGGACATTAAAGGGATTTTCCAGGATAACTTTTTTTTTTTTTTAATTAGGCTGGGGTAGGTGAAAAAAAAAAACCCAGAACTTTCTCTCCTGTCCCCATTGTCTCCCAGGGCGGTTCGGATCTGCAGCTCTGTTGTTTTCTTCCAGCGGAAGTTCCCTCTGCATGTGACTACCTGTGGCCTAAGGGAAGGGACCTGGGACGTCATAGCCAGTGAGGACTTCCGGCAAAAGAAAACAGCAGAGCTGCAGGACCGGACCGTGCTGGGAGGACACCAGAGCACCGGGGACAGGTGGGTATGTTTTGTTTTTTTTTGTTTTGTTTTTCCACCTCCCCCGGACAAATTATAAAAAAAAATAATTATGCTGAACAACTAGAGATGAGCAAATTTCTCAAAAATTCGATTTGGCAGTTCGATTCGAAGTTCCAAAAAAATTTGCTTCGATCCGAATTACTTCGTGGCGAATAAATAGCTATTTCCCTGCTACAGAGAGTTGGGGTGGGCAGCAAAATGCCGGAAGCCCTTGGATGCCGCAGTCATGTTTCTCTCTCTCTCTCTCTTCAGCACGGACAACTTTTATTCATGTGGAAGGATCTGCTAACAAGCAAAGACACGCCTACCCAATCACATCACTAGAGAATATCTTGTGACCGTCTGATGTCACAAAGGTCCTTACTAAATATTCGTTACCGCGAAGCATCAGGAAATCCGGAATCGTGGAGAATCGAAGATTTCCTGAAATTCGGATCAAATTCCACTTCTGCAGAATCGATTCGCTCATCTCTATGGACAACCTCTTTAAAGTGTGGCGCATTAGGGGGTATATTAAAGGGGTTGTCCAGTCATTATCCTCAGGATAGACCATAAATACCTGATCGATCCGGGGGCCGGTTGTCAGACCCCTACCAATCAGCTGTACGGAGTCACTTCTGGCGCCTGTCCTGTAGACAATACGGGGCTGGAAGCAGAAAGCTCTGTCCACTGTATAGGGACTGGGCACCTTCACTGCATTTCAGCTCATATCGAAGTCAGAGGGAGCTGTAGTGAAGGCGCCGGGCTGCTGTACAGCAGATGAAGCTTTCTGCTTCCTGCCCTATGTTGTGTACAGAATTGGCACCGGAAGTGGCTCCGTACAACTGATGGGGCCATGTGTCAGCCCCCTACCAGTCATGTATTTATGATCTATCTATTTAATGTCCCCCACAGGATGCTATCCCCCATTACTGCCCCCACACAATATAATGGCTCCATCATTGTTCCCCATACAGTATGGGGGACCAGTGAAGAGACCACTGTAAGGGGAGACCAGTGAGGTGGCCATAAAAAAATTTCGCCCAGACAACCCCTTTAAAGAGGTTGTCCATAAATTGGAGCGACCACTGTGGCGGCTGCCAGGGAGGTTTAAAAATGAAAAAAAAAAAAGCATACTCACCTGTTCCCAGCACCCCGATGTCCCCTGCCTGTGTCTGTTCGGTCTCATGGTGGCGCCTCATTTCTAGAAATCCTGCACCTAATTGGTCTTAGCGGTCACATGAGGTGCAGGACTCCCAGCAAGAAGGCGCCGGCATGAGACTGAATGGACATTGGCAGCGGACAACGGAGCGCCGGGGACAGGTGAGTATGCTTTTTTATTTTTTTTATTTTACACCTCCTGCTCGCCACATGGGTTGCTCCAATTTCAGGAACACCTCATTAAAGGATTTATCCATCTTTCTAATATTGACGGCCAGTCCTTAGGATAGGCCAGCAATATTACATCTGCGGGGATACAACAGCCAGGACCTCTGCAGATCAGCTTTTCCAGGACAGTGCAGCTACAGGTAACAATTCTAGGAGCCACGCTGTTCACTTGCCATACAGGGTGTAGCAGTGGGTTTAGGTAGTGCGTATTTGGGGCTCTGTCAATTCATTTTCAATGTATGGGTCAGTGAAAATCATGGACGACACATTGATAGTGAAATGTATGTTACCTTAGCACACTATGCCATGCATGGGGCACCCTCTGTAAGCAGCCATTCTAGGGTGTACGTTTTGTTTAAAAAAGGAAATGTGGTTTTAATATTCCATTATCCTCTTAACCCCTTCCCAGCATCTGCTATACAATTACAGTGGAGGTCATGTCTTTAAATATGGTGCCCTCTCAGAAGTAGAACAGGTGCCAAAAATTCTAGTACAGTGCTGCGGAATATGTTGGCGCTATATAAATAAAATGTATTATTATTATTAATGCCCGTGATCAGAGTCTCCTCTGTTCATGGACATTAACCCTTTTTTTTTTTCTTTGCAGCCAACCCCCTCATGTGCTGTCGCTTACTTTCATTTCCTAGGACAGTTCCCATGCGACAAGATAGCGGGAGCCATCTTATCTCCATGACAGCCGGGAGCCTTATGAAGGTTCCCAGGCCTGTCCTAGTAGTGTATCTATTGAGGTTTGTCTATGGTAAAAGTGATCTGATGATCATAGGTTCAAGCTGCAGGTAGAGGGGGGTTAAAAACATTTTAAATAATACAAAAAATATAAAATCTCATAGATTGTAAGCCATTGCGGGCAGGGCCCTCTATCCCACTGTACCAGTTGGTCTCTGTCAGCATTATCTGTTTTGTATATCTTGTGGACCGTATGTAAACCCTCAAATGTAAAGCACCATGGAATTAATGCTGCTATATAAATAAGCAATAATAATAAAATTTCCTTAGATCGCAAACAAAAATAAACATATTATGTTTAATAACATAAAAATTCCAGAACTATATAAAAATATTTATCCAACAAGGTAAAAAAAAATAAATCAAAAGAGCCGAATCACTGTCTTTTTCACCATTTTGCTGCACAAAAAAATGTAATTAAAAGTTATCAAAATATTGGAAACTCTTGTGCTGCAAAAAGATACCTTACACACTTATGTACAAGAAAACAAAAAAGTTAGGGATGTCAGTCTATGGCAACAAAAATAATATTTGCATTTTTCATTGGGTCCTAAACCAATAACTGGGCCATGTAGGAGCATTTAATAGGAGGAGAAACATACCTTTATGGCCACAAGCCGATTACAGCGGTCGCCACGGGCCAGCGCCAAGCGAGACAATTTTCCTACATCCCTGGGGGGAGGGGGTGCTCCTCTTTGACGGCTTTTTCTTGAACGCAAGTTGCACTCACTGGGAGTTGCCCAGAACTGAAAAAGCGTCCTGCAGCCCAGTACTGATGATATGAAATCCGCCTGCAAGTGCTTCAAGGGGAGAGTCCAATTTACCAGATTTGCCTATTGACAATTGCAAATGCTCTGTCAATGCCCATTGTCTCCCCTTTAGCCCTGACTGACATTTTCAGCCTCTGTCTGCATCATATTGGGTCTGTAGGCAAATCTGTCAAATCAGGCTCCTCCCCCAATGCACTTGCAGACTGATTTACATATAAAAAAGATGATTATCTCTGCATAGTTTCATCAGTTTGTGGCCACAAGGGTATGTTTCTGCTTCCAATAAAGCACTATTATTAGTTTGGGCAGCACTTTGGATCTGACAAACTATAAGCAAGCAAAGATCCACAATTATATGACAAATAATACTTAACATTTAATAATCATCTAAAATATAATTAATTGAGTGGCACTGTGGTGGACCTCCTCAGCTGCACTTTCCTGCTGTCTTATAGCTTTCTCGACCACCTTTCTCAATGATACATTTTCTCATGCTGTTATTGTGCTACCCATTACTGGTTTCTCGGTTGGGGGCATTGATTGTCCTTTACCCTAACTTTTCCTCTGTGACTTTTCTACAATTGGGCGACCTGCGTGCCCCCTACTGCATTATTTGATGCCTTTGTTTTGGCTTTGCCTTTTCTTGTTCATACTTTCAAAAAACTCAATAAAAACTGATTAAACATAAAATATAATTAATCCCAATGATTGGATGGTATAAAAATTGGAAAAAAATTGGAACGCTCTTACCCGTTCCAGATGAAGGGTGTCATACCCCACCTTTAGGGCCACAATTCATCCAAACGCAAAGGGAACCAAGGATGGGTGCAGGAGATTGACCCTGTGCAACCCTGTCACCCTTAACTCCCGCCCTTACAAGGGTGGTCCCAATGCTGACCCTAAGTTTACACTGTTAATATCTCCTTCCCACCCGACGCGTCTCCCATCCAAAACATGGATGTTCCTCAGGGGATTGTTAGAAGAGCTAATGAAACGACCAAGCATAGCAGAGCCCTGCCCCGAGTTAAGGGGAGCTCCTGACGGTCAGTATAAATTGTGGCCCTAAATGTGGGGTATGACACACTTCATCTGGAACAGGTAAGAGCATTCCAATTATTTTCAGGAGACCAGTGGCAAGGCTGCGATCAGTGCCTGCACAATTAATGTCTCAGTCAAAGATGACAGAGGTTCCATTTTTGCAGGTGCCACCATTTTGAGGGGAAATCAACGGCACCGTTACGAGATCCGGGGGCAGCGATCAGTTACTATGACAGCTTAGTCATTAGATTAGTTCTAAAACCTTCCGTAGTTAGAATCTCTAAAACGTACCCTCCTCTGTTCACACTCCCGCATTACCTCACAGGATATGATGCCGTATCAGACTAACTTTATATGTCCAGGCACCATCTGCATGTTAAAGGACACGACTGGTGACGGCTCATACAGCTTTATATATGTGTAATGGCAGTTACCTCTATTACAAAATTGTCTGACCATTGTATAAGCAATGCTATGTCTGTTGCCGCCCCTGCTACCTCTTGTGTCACCCCCTCTACCTCATAGATTGTAAGCTCTTGCAAGCAAGGCCCTCTGTTTCATTGTGTGAATTGACTATTTCTTTGTAATGTATCTTTTTGTCCGTACTTGAACCTTACAAATTGTACAGTGCTGTGGAATATGTTGGCGCTATATAAATAAAATGTATTTATTATTATTAATAATACAGGCCGCTCTATAGGGATTTCTCAATACATTGCCATGTACACATACATATTAGGTATCCTTGGTTCCAAAAATGCCCAATCTAGAAACTTATAAATGTATTTTTTCCATACAGTGAACGCCGTAGCGGGTTAAAAAAAAAAAAAAAATCAAAAGAGCCAAACCGCAGTTTTTTCGCTGTTTCACCTCCCAAATAAATTTTTATAAAAAGCGATTAAAACATGAGACATAAAACATGAGTAAAATCTGGCCCCACAAAAAAAAGGACTCCTTATGCAGCCCCATATACGGAAATATAAAAAAGTTACAAGTGTCAGAATATGGCGACTCCAAGAAATGTATTTTTTTCCAGCTTCCCAGTACATTGTAGGAAATATTAAATGGCACCATTACAAAGTTACAACTCTGTGAACAGACAAATAAAAAAAGTTATGGCTTTTGGAAGGCAGAGCAAAACATGAAAAAATAAAAAGTCTGTAGCAGGAAAGGGTTAAGACCTAATCTATACATTATGTATGAATGTATGTGTGTGTTCTAATATATGGTAATGAAGGCTATACATAAACACTATAGTGCCACTCAGAACACTACATGCAGCTCTGATAACCTTCATGTGTCCCGACCGTCACCACAACCTTTGGAAAGTCAGAATGAACACTGTGAAAGGTGTATGTGGCTACGTGCTGACGTCATCGACATGACGTTCGTCCTATCCCGTGCATGCTCTATTCTCCCGTCCACTAGATGCCACTGTAATAATAATCATAGCTCTTGGCCTCCAGGCTTTTATTAATAGGCGCTCTGGAAGAACTCGCATGCGCAGTCTGTTCTGTCAAAGCTTGTCATCAGCGCGTGCGCAGTGTGGTCTCGCTCCTTCATTCTCTCCCCGCCAAGGTGAGGCCCCGGGTTGCTGCAGTCCAGTTGTAGCTCTGCCGGTCTGGAAGCGGTTGGGGTGTTGTGAGTTGGCTTAAAGGGTTTGCACTGATGTAGTAACAAGGTGTATGTAGTGGGGTGCGTGGTGTTATTGTGCAGCCTGCCTCTGCGGGTAATATGACCTTGTGCATGTCCCTGTCAGTGCAGTGGTCACTCGGCAGATTGTACATGTGGTGTGGCCGGGGTGTATGATGAGCAGATGGAGAGGCTTGTAGTGTGTATATAACCCTGTACAAGCTGATGTAAATCCTTCTGAACGGCATGGTGACCGCAGGGTAGGCCAGCACTGCCGCAGGGAGGCGCCCCTGCTGGGAGGGTGTCACTAGGACTGGGGCTCTCCTTAAAGGGATCTGTCACTTCTGGGCTTTGTACCTACAGACACTTATTGTTTTATGACTGATTATAGTGCTTTAGGTCAGTGCCATGAAATGTGAGGCTATATTATGGGGACTAATCATACTGCTAGGGTAAATTCACACATAGCTGAAATACTGCAGGTTTTCCATGTAGACTTGCACACAGAAAATCAGCACTGTAATACTGTACCAGGCAAGTGAGGTCTGTAACAAATTTTTTTCTACTTGCTGCATACATACTGTGTGGCAGACTGTACTTAGCAATCCCCTAACACTCCCATGGTATCACTTGTAGGGCCATTGGCTTGTAATGACAGTTTGCAGCAGTCTTGTGTTGGGGACACCTGGGTACTTATTGCAGCAGGTTAGCTGCCACAAACTCGCTGGTGGCTACCCTGCTACCATCTACAGTCACAGCATTGTGTATGAGACTTAGAGGACCTGAAAACTCCAATGTCATACATCATCTGATAGGTGCTGGCACCCTGAGCGTTTTGGTGTTTTATTAATCCAAATCCATTCAGCTTTTCCAAAGATATAAGGCCTTTTAGTGTTGATGAAAATTAGGGTATCCTAGCCAAG
Source organism: Leptodactylus fallax (assembly GCA_947044405.1). Classification (NCBI taxonomy): domain Eukaryota; kingdom Metazoa; phylum Chordata; class Amphibia; order Anura; family Leptodactylidae; genus Leptodactylus; species Leptodactylus fallax. The sequence goes on from CAMRHE010000223.1 coordinate 1,710,724, forward strand.
TGGGCGGTAACACTGCATGACATGCAGGACATAGAGTCCCTGCCCCCAACCACAGTGTTATCGCCCACTTCCCTAATTCACATCAACACTAAAAGGCCTTATAGATTTAGAATAGTTGAAAGGATTTGAATAAACAAAACACCAAAATTCTCAGGGTGACCGCGCCTATCGGATGTTGTATGTCATTGGGGTTTTCAGACCTGGTGACTGATCCATTTTAATCCAGTCTCCTCCACATGCTGCACTTATAACTCCAAAGTGGGCAACTTCACTTTATTGTTTTTGTCATAGCCGCTGTTAAATGAACATGCTGCTGAATCTCCCTAATGGAAATGTAGTGAGCAGTAAGTAGGGTTGGGAGATTATGACCTAAATCACCATTGAGATTAATTGGGGATTTTACCTCGATTACAAATAATGGTGATTATTTAGGCTCCCCCCTTTTTTACTATGAGTATGTGTTGGGTGAACCTTGCAAGACGACTGTTTCGTATGGCCAAACCAAAACTGCTATTATACTTTGAGGTCTACCATAGAGTATAATGAGCAGAGGCCCAGGGAAGGTGATCACAAAGAGAAACCCATACAGAAGGTTTCCCTCCATGTTCTGTTAGATTTGCTGAAGCCAATCTGACTGCCAGGATATCTTCAGTTTTCTTGCTGTTACCAAATTTATTGAAACTGTCTAAAGGCAAAACTTAGTTGCCCATAGCAACCAATCACATTGTAGTCTTCATTTTGTATTCTGCTACTAAAAAGTGAACACTGCATTATGATTGATTTATTATTTTTTTTTGCTATGGGCAACCAAGACAGGTTTTTCTCTTAGACCGTTTAATAAAACTGCCCCATAGTTCTTCACTGCCCCATAGCCAGCCAATTCACTTTGCTCTGTACTGATGAAGGACAACAATCCGGAAACAGCGCTGTATGCAGATAAGTGAAATTGGCTTGGCTAAGATCCCTTTTGCTGTCTCAAGGCTCGGTGAGTCAAAAGCAAATTGAGGATCTGTTACATCCAATAGAGGGCGCATGAGCTCCCCAGCTCCTTTCCCATAATGCCATAGTTCTTCAGACATACATCCTGGTATCATGGAGTCTTCGCTAAGTCACATGAGGGGATTGTCAGGTATATTACTCAGTGATGGAAGACTGTTACACCTGGAGACAGTCACCCAGAATCTGTATTAGAATGGATGATTGTAGGAGCAGAGTCTGAATGGTGATGATGATTGTGTAATGAATATAATGTCTTTGTCTTTACTTTTACAGCACTTTCTTCTGCATTAAGTCCGTCCACCTTGCCAGCAAAATGTACGCTTGTGTCAGGCTTATGTCCAACCCATCCATGGTGAGTGCTTTAAATTGAACTTAGTGACCCTCCACCCAAAAATATAATATAACCACCCCTTGCATATGGGAAATATATTTGCCTGGTGCCATTCGTTCCATAGTCCGAGTACTCCAGTCTTCTTTCTAAGGATGTCCACTGGCATGTTATGGGATGCTGTCTGTAAGTCTCTGACATTACTAGAACCCTGCACAGTGAATCAGTCCTAATAGTCAATGGGCAGTCTTCTAGTAATGTCTGACCTAGGCTATAAGTAGCCAAGCAGTGATTGAACAGCAAGCACAAGGATGACATCTGTATGCCGCCATGACCCCATTCACTGCTCTGTGAGCTTGAGCTGCAAAATGGTCAAAAATAGGACCTGTACTCAGTTTTTCCCCAAACATGGGCCTATGATGATACATGGTTGTGTGTATGGGGCCATAGAAATGAATGAATCAGTGTGCTAGCCGTGAAAAATGGCTAGCATGCTAACAATATACGGTCATGTGCATGAGGCCTTACAGACATTGGGGCACACTTATTAGTCCTTTTTGTAGCACACCAAAGCTTTTTCTCTGCCTTTAACACATTCATGAAAGGGGGTGAGGCCATTGCTCCAGTCAGATTCTTTATTATTTACACCAGGTTTTTTTGCGGAAATAATGCTTCAAATCTACGCCAGCAAAGAGTTGGTATAGATTTTGTTACAGATGCAGACCCTACCAGAAGAAGTGCCTGATTTAGGACAAGGTGTATGCCTCATCATAAATGAGGTGCATCCTCTAACAGAGCAGGGATTTTCAAGACCTGTGTGAAAACTATACAGTACACTATGTCCAGAAGCTGATGGCTCTATTCCCTGTATAATGGCTAGGTGCAGCTACTGCTGCTTTGTGCACCCATTGACTTTGGAGCTTCCTGCTCTGTGTACTGTATAGTACAGGGACTGGACATACCGTCAAACAGCAGTTTCATGCGAGGACCAACTGTCGGTACCCCCACTGATATTTATGGTCTATCTTAAGCAGAAAATTCCTGGAAACGTCTTTAACATTTGCTCCAAATTAATGTCCAGTGAGCCAGTAACTTGAAGCTTATTTATGTTAGCAAGTGATCACATCATGCTAGGATATACCATTGCTTGATAAGTCTTATCTGCTAGGACTACTGCCAATTGTTGGAGTGAAAAGACTAGTCTACTGTGGATACTTCTAACTGATCAGACATATGTTCAGTGGATAGGGGATCAGTTTAATTTTTGGTGCAACCCCTTTAAGAGCCTTCAGGGGATGGCCTAATAAGCCCATTAGTCTATTAAGGTAAGGGGGGATCCCTGTGACCATAAATATAACTCTGAAGATTTATACCATTAGACTACTAATGCTATCATTTACCTCCAGGGACTGTACTAATGCTGCATTTTTTTTTTCTTATAGCGGTTTCCATTGTCTAGTTCTTGAGATTGCTGTTCTGAATATATAACAACTTTTTGTTTCTTTGTATACACAGGTGAGGAGCGGAGCATGCCTGCTCTGCAGACCCCTCTCCACCTCCCTGCTGAGCCAACCTTTAGTCAAGACAGAGCAGGTATATTGAATTCCTAAGTACTGTCTACAAACAATCTTGCTCCTCAGGAGATGTGCTTTACACAGACTGTTTTGTCAGGCTGCTGTATGTACAGGTGCATCTCAATAAATTTCTTTCAGTAATTAAATTAAAAAAAGTGACCTCCTATATTTTCTAGATTCTTTACACACAGAGTGTTCTATTTCAAGTGTTTTATTTCTGTAAATGTTGATTATGGATTACAGGTAATGAAAACCCAAATCTAAGAAAATCTGAATATTGTAAAAAAGTTCAGTATTGTAAATTCAGTATGTCACCTGCCAAGGTTTCCTAAGCCTTGAAATGGTCCCTCAGTCTGGTTCAGTAGGACACACAATCATGGAAGATGCAGATTATGGATTGTATTACTGAATTACTGAAATGAATGTTTCAAAGATATTCTAATTTATTGAGATGCACCTGTACATAGTAAACTTTTTTGTATGTGTGTTAATGTGAAGTCTTGCTGCTGAGAAAATCAACTTAATCTGTATGCAGAATAGCATTCCAGTGGAGCTGCCAGAGAACCCGTTTTCACCTGAGGATGATGCCCAGCGCCACCCCCTAACATAAAGATTGACGGGTCCTGATGTTTGGCGATTGCAGGTGAAAATGGGTGCTCCAGCCAAAGCGGCTATGTTCCTGGTGCACCAAAACGCTCCTTTGCGTAAGGATTAAATATGGATTTTCTTATCCACAAGATTTCACATTGACACAAAAAAAGATTCGCTATGTCCTAATAGCCCTACAACAGCATATAAGAGGTTTAGAAGCAATTATGGGTATGCCAGTCTCTCTTTAAGGCTGAGGCCACATGTTACGGAAAAGCTGCATTTTTGTTTTGTTGCAGATTTTGCTGAAGATTGTTTGAGCCAAAGTTAGGAGTGGATTTAGCAGAAAGCACCAGTGTAAGTGTATGTTCACACAATGGAATCCACCTTAAAATCAATGGTAGATTCCGCCCTGAGTCTGCCTGATTCAGGCACAGAGTCTGCAGTGCGAGACATCCTGCTGTTTAGGCTCATTCATTTGAGCCTAATCAGCAGTGGAAAGCTAAGGGGACGGAAATGGAAGAGCAATGTGAGGAGTATGTCCTCCTCAGATTCCTCTTCGCTTTCTGCTGTGTGAACGGCACCTAAGTGCTTTCTTCATATTTCCCATTCCTTTTGAAGTCACTCTTGACTTTGGCTCAAAGAACCGCAGCCGTCCTGCAGTGATGTCACATACGTTCGTGCCACTGCTGCAGCCAATCAATGATCTCAGCAGTCTGCTGTATGTGTAAGTATCTTCCCTGAGGTCAATGATTGGTGTCCACTTTCTACAATTGATGGCCTATCCTTAGGAAAAAAAGATCTTTTTGAAGACTTAAAATGCTGTATGAATAAAATACTAGAAAAATAAAATCATTTTTTTTTTTCTTCCCAAGACAAATGACAACCTGGAAAACCTAGCATTTTCATTCATTTTCACCCTGCTCAGCTTGATTGACAGGTAGAGCTAGGCAGGCTTTGTAAAGAGTCTGTCAGCATTTCATACTGCTGTTGTTCATGGTAACTCCTTGCCAGTTGGTGGTAGTTCCCACAGGTTCCCTTTTAAAGAAACCAATGTAAACTTAGCCTAAGAGTTAAAAGTTGAATTTATTGTAAAGGTGTTTAAAGCGGTCTCTTATATTATTTATTTATTTTTTCCTTCTTTTTCCAGCAGATGGCACTGGTTCCAACCCGAGGAGTTCAGACCAGCGCTGTGTGCCGGGATATTGATACTGCTGCTAAATTTATTGGTGCCGGAGCTGCCACTGTAGGAGTGGCCGGTTCTGGTGCTGGTATTGGGACAGTGTTTGGCAGCCTCATTATTGGATATGCCAGGTAAAAGAATTAATGTTGAATGATGTTGTATAATAATATCCCACATTTCTGACAGTACACTATAAAGATCCCTGAGGACCTTACCGTACATCATTATGCTTTGCTTCTAGGTCAGAATAGGCTGTACGGCTTCATATTAAGGAGCTGTATGGGCTCCATGGGCCCTTACCTTAAAGCTATATTCACATGACCAAGTCCTGTCTGGGAAACAGCCATGTGCAGGCCATATTTTCTGGACTGAACTCAGCTGAGCTCACTGAATCACAGTGAGTTCCAAAGGTTTGGATTGCTACCGAACTGACAGCTTCCCCCATCCCATCCCCAGCGTGGTACAGAAAAGCTGGAGGAGAATGAATGGTGGCACCTGGCATTCCATATATTGCAATAAGACATATCCCCAGACTTGTCAATGAGTTGGACAGAAACTCTGCAAATAATGTTTTTTGATCCAGGCTTAGGACTGTCTGGTGTAACAACTAAAGCACTGGGCTGCTACATTGTCAGACTATGGGATACACCCTTGCTTTTCTGTTCTGTGAAAGCGCACTTACTGAGAGCAAACCTAATAAGGAATCCATTGGGAATTTTAATTCCTTGTAGACCACAAATAGAGTAATGTGGTGAGCTCCACTGGTTCCCTTTATCATCACATTTATAGCCAGCGAAGGTGGTGAAAGGCCTACTTTAGGCTAAGGCCCCACGTTGCGGAAAAGCAGCTTTTTTTTGTTGCAGATTTTCTTGCGTTTTTTTTTTTTGAGCCAAAGACAGGATTAGCTTCAAAAGGAATGGGAAATATATAGGAAGTTGTTACACTTCTCCCTCTTGCTCAATCCACTTCTGGCTTTGGCTCAAAAAACCGCAACAAAATCTGCAAAAAAAAAAAGCTGTGTTTCTGCAACGTGGGGCCTTAGCCTTAAACAGAATTAAGTCTAACAACATAGAGAAGGATATGTCCTTGTATTTAGTCTTTCCAGAGTGTAACCTTTTATCTTTTTGCTCTGCAGGAACCCATCTCTTAAGCAGCAGCTTTTCTCCTACGCCATCTTGGGTTTTGCCCTGTCTGAAGCTATGGGACTGTTCTGTCTCATGGTTGCTTTCCTTATCCTGTTTGCCATGTGAAGGATCACCTGTCCTACAGATTCCTGTATGTCAACCAGTGCTCTGTGGCTCTGTTGGGGTGGTTCCCTTGCCACAAGATCTGCCAGTGTATTCTGGGAAATAAATAAATTAAAACACTTTTCTTCTTGGTCAGTATTGTGTTTTTTTTTTTTTTTGTTTTTTGTTTTTTTTTTTGCCCATAATGTGAGAGCTCTCAATATCCTGCCTAGAGTCCAGACCAAACTCCTTACAGTGCCATAAGGGACGTATTGACGTCCAGGTAGAATTTCAGATCTTCAGCATGTTTTATATATAGCAGGTTTCCACTTTATTTTAATGGAAAATCACTATTGTAAATTGTCGTTGGTTTGTAATCTGCACAGTCTGAATATGGTGTTATAGCTTCATATATGGCTTTTTATCACTGAATGGTGGATGACTATGAAGCAAGCAGTGCACAGAAGAATAAATGCTATGATCACATTCACAAACTTCCAAAGCTCCTGTTCAGACTACATGTTTCATGGTAACAGACAACCAACTCTGGTTCTGTCTTTTACTTCTGTCTGACCTACCACATGCACGTTTCCATAAAGTAAGGGACAAATTAGACATTCTGAGACTACAGGCAGTGGTCGCAATAAGACCACTTTGAGAAAGTGGTGTGAGTTGTGGTAGATTTGAGATTCATACCAGTTTACTAGCACAAATGATCACTAAACCAGCTTGTAGCTGGCTTATATTCCAACACAGGTTCATGGCGTGATAGAGGAGCAGCCAAAATTATGAAGAGACGTGTGCCACCTCATAAATCAGGTGGATCTTCAACTGGCCCTGGGGCTTATGCCCCATTATGAACTTACATGTGTGTCTATCACTTGCCTGGAGACATGTACGAAATGATGTGTGACCTGCTAGTCACTTCTGGATTTCTCTTCTGGAGGATCACTTGGGGTGTGCTTATAATTGGGATTGTGAAATTCAGCAAATGAATTTGCCATTGCAAAGAATCGCGATCCTGACTTCCATCAGAATTATGAAATTAATAATACCTGGGGGAGAACTGTTCAGGTATGTGGATTTCAGTGCCGGTATCTGCCTCAGTTGCAGAGCTATCGCTGTACTGCCAGAGGGGCTCAGTGTCACCGCTGGACTGTGAGGAATGCCCCTCTGATGGTACAAGACTATAGAAGTGTACCATCAGGGAACTGTTCCTCACCATCCAGCGATGATGCTGAGCTATAAGGCCGGCCCCTCTGACAGTGTAGTGATATCTCTGCAACTGAGGCAGATACAAGCAAAACTGACAGCGCTGGATTGAGGACATGAAGGGAAACTCTTTAGAGGACTTGTCTAGAATTTTAAAAGATGAATGCAGGCAGTTGTGTAAAGAGCAGCGGAGGAGGCTGGTGTCTGTATACAGAGCAGCTTCAGTGGTGTACGTCGACAGGATTGCTGCAGCCAATCCGCAGGTAAATAGAATTTTTTTTTTTTTTTTTTTTTTTTTAAATAATTACAGTCATGGCCAAAAGTTTTGAGAATGACACAAATATTATATTTTCACATGATCTGCTGCCCTCTGGTTTTTATGTGTTTTGTCAGATGTTTTTATCACATACAGAAATATAATTGCATTCATATTATGAGTAACAGAAGCTTATATTGACAGAATGAGTTAATGCAGCAAGTCAATATTTGCAGTGTTGACCCTTCTTCTTCAGGACCTCTGCAATTCTCCCTGGCATGCTCTGAATCAACTTCTGGACCAAATCCTGACTGATAGCAGTCCATTCTTGCAGAATCAATGCTTTCATTTTGTCTGAATTTGTTGGTTTTTGTTTGTCCACCCGTCTCTTGATGATTGACCACAAGTTCTCAATGGGATTAAGATCTGGGGAGTTTCCAGGCCATGGACCCAAAATCTCTATGTTTTGTTCCCTGAGCCATTTAGTTATCACCTTTGCTTTATGGCAAGGTGCTCCATCATGCTGGAAAAGGCATTGTTGAGCGCCAAACTGCTCTTGGACGGTTGGGAGAAGTTGCTCTTGGAGGACATTCTGGTACCATTCTTTATTCATGGCTGTGTTTTTAGGCAAGACTGTGAGAGAGCCGATTCCCTTGGCTGAGAAGCAACCCCACACATGAATGGTTTCAGGATGCTTTACAGTTGGCATGAGACAAGACTGGTGGTAGCGCTCACCTCTTCTTCTCCGAATAAGCTGTTTTCCAGATGTTCCAAACAATCGAAAAGGGGATTCATCAGAGAAAATGACTTTCCCCCAGTCCTCAGCAGTCCACTCCCTGTACCTTTTGCAGAATATCAGTCTGTCCCTGATGTTTTTTCTGGAGAGAAGTGGCTTCTTTGCTGCCCTCCTTGAGACCAGGCCTTGCTCCAAGAGTCTCCGCCTCACAGTGCGTGCAGATGCACTCACACCTGCCTGCTGCCATTCCTCAGCAAGCTCTGCACTGCTGGTAGCCCGATCCCGCAGCTGAAACACTTTTAAGAGACGGTCCTGCCGCTTGCTGGTCTTTCTTGGGCGCCCTGGAGCCTTTTTGGCACCAATGGAACCTCTCTCCTTGAAGTTCTTGATGATGCGATAGATTGTTGACTGAGGTGCAATCTTTCTAGCTGCAATACTCTTCCCAGTTAGGCCATTTTTGTGCAGTGCAATGATGACTGCACGTGTTTCTTTAGAGATAACCATGGTTAACAGAAGAGAAACAATGATGGCAAGCACCAGCCTCCTTTTAAAGTGTCCAGTGGTGTCATTCTTACTTAATCATGACAGATTGATCTCCAGCCCTGTCCTCATCAACACCCACACCTGTGTTAATGGAGCAATCACTGAAACGATGTTAGGTGGTCCTTTTAAGGCAGGGCTGCAATGATGTTGAAATGTGTTTTGGGGGATAAAGTTCATTTTCTAGGCAAATATTGACTTTGCAAGTAATTGCTGTTAAGCTGATCACTCTTTATAACATTCTGGAGTATATGCAAATTGCCATTAGAAAAACTGAAGCAGTAGACTTTATAAAAATTAATATTTGTATCATTCTCAAAACTTTTGGCCATGACTGTACAGCCAGAGACGTCACCTGTAAGAAACTAAACTTTTCCAGTGCTGTATTCAATCAAATGGTCTGCAGAGTCCTATGTACATCTAAATAGCCAAGTGCTGTTTTTTGTTTTTTTTCAACACTTTGCCTCCTAAAAAATAAAATAAAAAGTGATCAAACCATCAGCCCTTCCCCCAAATGGTATCAACAAAAACGTCATCTTGTCCCGCATAAAAAAGACTCCATACCCGGCACCATACTTGTAAATATGAAAGCGTTACAGGTGTCGAAACATGGCGACAAAAATTTTTTTTTTTTTGATTTTGCAAAGTTTTTCTTTTTTTTTAAAAAGGTATCAAAACATTACAAATACTATATAAATTTGGTATCTCTGATCATACTGACCCACAGAATACAGGTAACATGAAATTTTTACCACACAGTAAACGCCCATATGAAATTGGCGCAAATGTGTTTTTTCCAATTTCACCTCATTCTGAATTTTTTTCCAGCTTCCCAGTACATTGTACAGGATATTGAATGGTGCCATTACAAAGTACAATTTATTTCGCAAACGATAAGCCGTCGTGTGACTCTGTGAACTGAAAAATGAGTTATGGCTCTTGGAATGTCGTGAGGGAAAAGCAGAGAGGCAAAAACGAAAATTGGCCCGGTCCATAAGGGATTAAAAAAATTTTTTGTAGCAATTTGCACTATAAAAAAACAAAAAATATTTAATATGTGCAAAAAAACCATTTCCCTTGTTTTTGTTTACATTTTCCCAGATATCTATCCATATATATATTATAGCAATTATATAGCAATATATATATAAAAAACATACTTATAGGGAATGCAGATTGTGAGCCCTATATGGGACAGTGATTGCCAATGTCTGTAAAGCGCTGTGGAATATGATGGCGCTATATAAGTAAGCATAATAAATAACTTATATATATATATATACAGTACAGACCAAAAGTTTGGACACACCTTCTCATTCCAAGAGTTTTCTGTATTTTCATGACTATAAAAATTGTAGATTCACACTGAAGACATCAAAACTATGAATTAACACATGTGGAATTATATACTTAACAAAAAAGTGTGAAACAACTGAAAATATGTCTTATATTCTAGGTTCTTCAAAGTAGCCACCTTTTACGTTGATTACTGCTTTGCACACTCTTGGCATTCTCTTGATGAGCTTCAAGAGGTAGTCACCTGAAATGGTTTTCACTTCACAGGTGTGCCCTGTCAGGTTTAATAAGTGGGATTTCTTGCCTTATAAATGGGGTTGGGACCATCAGTTGTGTTGTTCAGAAGTCAGGTGGATGCACAGCTGATAGTCCTACTGAATGGAGTGTTAGAATTTGTATTATTGCAAGAAAAAAAAAGCTAAGTAAAGAAAAACGAGTGGCCATCATTACTTTAAGAAATGAAGGTCAGTCAGTCCGAAAAATTGGGAAAACTTTGAAAGTGTCCCCAAGTGCAGTGGCCAAAACCATCAAGCGCTACAAAGAAACTGGCTCACATGAGGACCGCCCCAGGAAAGGAAGACCTCTGCTGCGGAGGATAAGTTCATCCGAGTCACCAGCCTCAGAAATCGCAGGTTAACAGCAGCTCAGATTAGAGACCAGGTCAATGCCACACAGAGTTCTAGCAGCAGACACATCTCTACAACAACTGTTAAGAGGAGACTGTGTGCAGCAGGCCTTCATTGTAAAATAGCTGCTAGGAAACCACTGCTAAGGGCAGGCAACAAGCAGAAGAGGCTTGTTTGGGCTAAAGAACACAAGGAATGGACATTAGACCTGTGGAAATCTGTGCTTTGGTCTGATGAGTCCAAATTTGAGATCTTTGGTTCCAACCACCGTGTCGTTGTGCGACGCAGAAAAGGTGAACGAATGGACCCTACATGCCTGGTTCCCACCGTGAAGCATGGAGGAGGAGGTGTGATGGTGTGGGGGTGCTTTGCTGGTGACACTGTTGGGGATTTATTCAAAATTGAAGGAATACTGAACCAGCATGGTTACCACAGCATCTTGCAGCGGCATGCTATTCCATCCGGTTTACGTTTAGTTGGACCATCATTTATTTTTCAACAGGACAATGACCCCAAACACACCTCCAGACTGTGTAAGGGCTATTTGACCAAGAAGGAGAGTGATGGGGTGCTACGCCAGATGACCTGGCCTCCACAGTCCCCAGACCTGAACCCAATTGAGATGGTTTGGGGTGAGCTGGACAGCAGAGTGAAGGCAAAAGGGCCAACAAGTGCTAAGCATCTCTGGGAACTCCTTCAAGAGTGTTGGAAGACCATTTCAGGTGACTACCTCTTGAAGCTCATCAAGAGAATGCCAAGATTGTGCAAAGCAGTAATCAAAGCAAAAGGTGGCTACTTTGAAGAACCTAGAATATAAGACATATTTTCAGTTGTTTCACACTTTTTTGTTAAGTATATAATTCCACATGTGTTAATTCATAGTTTTGATGCCTTCAGTGTGAATCTACAATTTTTATAGTCATGCATACAGAAAACTCTTGGAATGAGAAGGTGTGTCCAAACTTTTGGTCTGTACTGTATATATATATATATATATATATATATATATATATATATATATACAGTCATATGAAAAAGTTTGGGCACCCTTATTCATCTTAATCATTTTTAGTTCTAAATATTTGGGTGTTTGCAACAGCCATTTCAATTTGATATATCTAATAACTGATGGACACAGTAATATTTCAGGATTGAAATGAGGTTTATTGTACTAACAGAAAATGTGCAATATGCATTAAACCAAAATTTGACCGGTGCAAAAGTATGGGCACCTCAACAGAAAAGTGACATTAATATTTAGTAGATCCTCCTTTTGCAAAAATAACAGCCTCTAGTCGCTTCCTGTAGCTTTTAATCAGTTCCTGGATCCTGGATGAAGGTATTTTTGACCATTCCTCTTTACAAAACAATTCCAGTTCAGTTAAGTTTGATGGTCGCCGAGCATGGACAGCCCGCTTCAAATTATCCCACAGATGTTCAATGATATTCAGGTCTGGGGACTGGGATGGCCATTCCAGAACATTGTAATTGTTCCTCTGCATGAATGCCTGAGTAGATTTGGAGCTGTGTTTTGGATCATTGTCTTGCTGAAATATCCATCCCCGGCGTACTTCAAATTCGTCACTGATTCTTGTTCATTATTCTCAAGAATCTGCTGATACTGAGTTGAATCCATGCGACCCTCAACTTTATCAAGATTCCCGGTGCCGGCATTGGCCACACAGCCCCAAAGCATGATGGAACCTCCACCAAATTTTACAGTGGGTAGCAAGTGTTTTTCTTGGAATACTGTGTTTTTTTGACGCCATGCATAACACCTTTTTGTATGACCAAACAACTCAATCTTTGTTTCATCAGTCCACAGGACCTTCTTCCAAAATGAATCTGGCTTGTCCAAATGTGCTTTTGCATACCTCAGGTAACTCTGTTTGTGGCGTGCTTTCAGAAACGGCTTCTTTCGCATCACTCTCCCATACAGCTTCTCCTTGTGCAAAGTGTGCTGTATTGTTGACCGATGCACAGTGACACCATCTGCAGCAAGATGATGCTACAGCTCTTTGGAGGTGGTCTGTGGATTGTCCTTGACTGTTCTCACCATTCTTCTTCTCTGCCTTTCTCATATTTTTCTTGGCCTGCCACTTCTGGGCTTAACAAGAACTGTCCCTGTGGTCTTCCATTTCCTTACTATGTTCCTCACAGTGGAAACTGACAGGTTAAATCTCTGAGACAACTTTTTGTATCCTTCCCCTGAACAACTATGTTGAACAATCTTTGTTTTCAGATCATTTGAGAGTTGTTTTGAGGAGCCCATGATGCCACTCTTCAGAGTAGATTCAAATAGGAGAACAACTTGCAATTGGCCGCCTTAAATACCTTTTCTCATGATTGGATACACCTGGCTATGAAGTTCAAAGCTCAGTGAGGTTACAAAACCAATTTTGTGCTTCAGTAAGTCAGTAAAAAGTAGTTAGGAGTATTCAAATCAATAAAATGATAAGGGTACCCAAATTTTTGCACCGGTCAAATTTTGGTTTAATGCATATTGCACATTTTCTGTTAGTACAATAAACCTCATTTCAATCCTGAAATATTACTGTGTCCATCAGTTATTAGATATATCAAATTGAAATGGCTGTTGCAAACACCCAAATATTTAGAACTAAAAATGATTAAGATTAATAGGGGTGCCCAAACTTTTTCATATGACTGTATATAATATATTATATTAGCCTTTAAAACAACCCCCCCCCCCCCAAAAAAAAACAAAACAAACAAAAACGTGTCTAGCCCTGCACTAGGTAAATTGGCCCAGTCCTGAAGTGATTGAGCTACAAGTCTGAATATGATTCTGGAGTTGGGAATACCCTTTTAAGCTGAAGCTCCACGTTACGAAAACACAGCATTTTTGTCACCGTGGAAGTGCCACGACAAAAAAGACTGCATTTACAGTACCTGCAAAGTGAATGGGATTCTGGATAATCCCATCCACAAATTGCAGAAAAACTAAAATTTTAAAAAACGCCCACATTTTATAAAATTGAAGCGTGTCAATTATACCTGCGGAAACGCTGGAGTTTTCTGTATAGGTATAATAAGGGCAAGTTTTTTCTGCAGCTTATTTTTTTTTGCTGTATTTTGCTATGTGGGGCCTTAGCCTTAAAGCAAGACACTTCAGAGTTTAAGAGGGGGAAGAGGAGCCAGATAAATGGCGAAAGAATCTTTTACATTGCCAAGTTTCTACTATTTGTCTGTACTATTAAAACTTTATGTAAAGTTTGTTGTTAAGCTAGCGACCATATAGTTATAGTACAGTGTTATCTCTCCGGGCTGTGGAAGCTCTTGAACAGCTGCTCAGACTCTTGGCCAAGTTGTCTTGTTGTTGTTGCCATGATATTGGCAGCTGCGCTGTTTGTTACAGTTCTTCCTGTGTTTTGGAAACACTGCATTTTCTACGAGGCAGAGCAGACGCGTGGGAAATCGGTTTCGTGCATGATGGATATTTTTAGGAACGATTCATTTTGAAATATCATAGTAGAGATATGGGAGCCCTGGCCAGACTGGACCATCATAATGGTTAAATGAGGGCATATGACAGGAGATTGATGCACTGGGGAGCACCCCCCTCCAAAAAAAAAAAAAAAACACTAGCCAATATATGTCTTTAAGACCGGGGGCCACATGTGGCGGAAACGCCACATATTGTGAAAAAATACACGCAGCGGACGCGCTGCGATTTCCAAAACTGTTGCGGTTTTGGAAATCACAGCATGTCAGTTACGCCTATGAAAATACCAGCGGGTTCCCTATATGTATAATGGAAGCAGAAACCTCTACGAACTTTCTGTGAAAAGCGCTGTGAGAAAAACCGTGATACGTTGCCTCTGCCGTTTTTTCCCGCAGTGCTTTTTTGCTACGGCCTGCTATGTGGGGCCTTAGCCTAAAGGTGAAGTCTTACTCAAGTCTGGAATTTAGGTCTCCATAGAACTCCAGTGGTGATTTCAGTTTGTTGCAGTAAAATCATGAACTATGGGTTTTGTGTCTGTCTGAGTTGCCCTAGGCCTCATGCCTATGGCACTACTATGGCTCTGTTTTGTATAGAGCTGTATTAGGACAGCTATTACAGTGCAAAGGCTGACTCTATACCTCAGATTTGTTTTCTTTGAGATTCTCTCCAAATCTCTGCTATCAATACTATATAATACACAAATCATCATTAGAAGGTCTCATGCACATGGCAGAGCCGTGGAAATAGTTCTGTGCACGCTGTGATGCTTTAGGGTAAGTTCACACAGCACACTTTGTAGCGGGATTTTCTGCGGATATCTTCCTTCCGTTCCTACTCCTATTCACTTTAATGAGAGGTTCAGGTGTAATCTACCTGAAGATCGGCAGGACACTTCACTGTGGGCTAGCTGAATTTTACAGCTAATAGAAAAAGAAGCATCTGCCTCCCACTTAAATGAATGGGAAGAGGATTTTTTTTGCAGCGGTTTCTACTGTAAAAATGCCACCATATGAACTTACCCTTAGCAAACTTTCAGATGCCTGTGATATGGCTGCATTTTTTGTGCCCACATTATGACTGCAACCAGATCTCATATGGAGCTACAGACCTGGAGTTAGTGACTGCACGAACTCCAACTCCATTGTATCATCTATGCCTGCACCACTACCTGTAATATGAATCAGAAAAGTTGTATACCTCTCGAATATACTATTGCTACCAACTACCGGTATGTAACTGAATTCAAAGAATAACTGTTGATGGGATCCAGCAATCTTGCTTGAGAATAATTCTCCTTTGCAAAAGGTTCTTATAAAATATAACTTTTATTTTACTTGCGAAAGGTTCTTATAAAATATAAAGTTTATTTTACATATTTTATAACTTTTTATTTTATATATTATATTTTATAAGAACCTTTCACAAAGGAGAATTATTCTCAAGCAAGATTGCTGGATCCCATCAACAGTTATTCTTTGGATTAATACTGGTCTCTAGCCGTGGGGACAGGTTTCTGTGCAATTTTCTTAAGGACTCTTCCACCTGAGACGAGATTCTACTATACATGAGTGGGGCTGTGTACACAATTTTTTTGGTTTTTGGACTTTAGTTTATATAACTGAATGACTGTATAATATGGTTATCACACTATTGTATAAGTATTACCTACAGCTATGTATCATGTTGTTGTATTGTTATTACTTACTGCTATGTATCCGAAATCTATCTCTATCTATCTATCTATCTATCTATCTATCTATCTATCTATCCATCCATCCTATTGTGTCCAACAAGGGGATGTTGAATTATCCAATTTCCCATTAGGGATTAATAAAGTATTAGTCTATTCTATTCCATTCCATTCTATAGTACTTGTACAGCACTGGTACTAGGTAGCTAACATCAAGTGCTATAAATCTACAGTGGCTATATTACAGCTGACACCCTGCTGCAATGTCCGGCATCAGAGTCAACGCTGTCCTCAGTCATTTAACCCCTTAGATATACTGCATTTAATAATGACTATGGCATCTAAATAGTGCTTGTATTACATGTGCCATACCGGACCTCCTGTGGTTTATCGGAACCAGAGTTAGGGCACCACAGACTTCTATGGTGCTTTGACTCTGAGTTCTCCAAGTGATGCATCCGTAATATACGAGATCTCATATTACACCAGTGTGAAATTGGCCTTATAGTCTTCTGTCACCCCATCGGTGCCCCTGCAACATAGTTATAGAGTGCTAATAGGTTTCCATAACTGCAGGTTTTGTCAAAATACAACTCCTCCTGCAAAAACAAAGCCCTCATTGGACTTCAATAAAAAGATTTATGGTTCTCTGTATGCAGTCATGCAAAAAAAAAAAAAAAAAAAAAAAAAAAAAATAAATATATGGACCAAATAACAGGATTTATCAATAGAAAGCACTTCCTAATATATCCTGTTTATATATGTAGTTTGTCCACTGATTCACTGCATGTAAATAACAGTGATATAAGGAGGTGCAAACAAAGGGTGCACAAGGAAACAGTGAGTATTTAGCAGTGCTATGGATGTATTAGCAGATAATCCCTTTAAGCATGGAGGTCATTATAGTTACATATCGTTCTTATCGATAATTGCATTGGAAATCTTGGGGTTTGTTCTCATACATTCAACTAGCACAACACGCAAGCTTGTAGTAACCCGACATGGCCAGGAGAGGCCAGTCTACATCTATTCACACCAAACATTCCCATAGACAGCCAGTCACCACATACCATGGTCTGCGCTGTCAGTCAGGTCCCTTAGCTCCACCCAGTCGCATTCTTGTCAGTCATGAAGTTCCCGCCCACTGAGTTGTCAGTGCCTACCCCCGCCCCGATCCCCTGACAGTCAGCTGGAAGCGCTGCACGTCACGAGGCAGCGGCCTGCCCCGCCCATGTTGTTCTCGCGAGAGGTGAGGATTGGGGCGCCCGCGCTGCTGTAGGTTGCTGGCGGAGGAGAGAGGGGCCGGGACTCGGGGAAAACGGAGACTCGACACGGTAAGAGACAGAGACCGAGAGGTGACCCGTCTGTAGCACACACACTACATGTCAACCGGGAGCTCACCAACATAACGCCCCAAATACCCTAGAGGTTCAGAGAGGGCCCAAGTCTGGGCGACGCCCCCCCTTCCTTAGGGCTGTCCCAGACAGCCAATAGGAGGCGGTGTATGACCAAGTGACAGGTAACGCACCCAATAGGAACTTACATGGGGGGTGGGAACAGCAACAGGCCTGGGACAGAGTGTACGCTTTACAGACTTGCTGTCTGTGCTCCTAGCCAACACTGTCTGCTCCCACCCTGGTCCTGAGTGCCTGCCTCTATCCTGATCTGCCCCATCCAGGGCTGTTGTCTGCTCCCACCCTGGTCCTGAGTGCCTGCCTCTATCCTGATCTGCCCCATCCAGGGCTGTTGTCTGCTCCCACCCTGGTCCTGAGTGCCTGCCTCTATCCTGATCTGCCCCATCCAGGGCTGTTGTCTGCTCCCACCCTGGTCCTGAGTGCCTGCCTCTATCCTGATCTGCCCCATCCAGGGCTGTTGTCTGCTCCCACCCTGGTACTGAGTGCCTGCCTCTATCCTGATCTGCCCGGTCCTGTGTGTCTGCCTTTATCCTGATCTGCCTGGTCCTGTGTGTCTGCCTCCATCCAGGGCTGTTGTCTGCTCCCACCCCAGTCCTGAGTGCCTGCCTCACCCTGTTCTGCCCGATGCTGTGTGTCTGCCCCATCCAGGGCTGTTGTCTGAGCCTGATCTGCGGCCAGGTCCTGGGTGTGTCTGCCCTGATCCTGAGCTGCCTGGTCCTGTGTGTCTGCCTCCACCCAGGGCTGCGGCCTTGTCTGCTCCCACCCACCCCCGAGGTCTGCTCCCACCCAGAGCTGCCTGGTCCTGAGTGTCTGCTCCCACCCAGAGCTGCCTGGTCCTGAGTGTCTGCTCCCACCCAGAGCTGCCTGGTCCTGAGTGTCTGCTCCCACCCAGGGCTGCCTGGTCCTGGTGTCTGCTCCCACCCAGAGCGCCTGGTCCGGGGTGTTGCTCCCACCCAGAGCTGCCTGGTCCTGAGTGTCTGCTCCCACCCAGAGCTGCCTGGTCCTGAGTGTCTGCTCCCACCCAGAGCTGCCTGGCCTGAGTGTCTGCTCCCACCCAGAGCTGCCTGGTCCTGAGTGTCTGCTCCCACCCAGAGCTGCCTGGTCCTGAGTGTCTGCTCCCACCCAGAGCTGCCTGGTCCCCGCCCCCCCCCCCCCCTGAGTGTCTGCTCCCACCCAGAGCTGCCTGGTCCTGAGTGTCTGCTCCCACCCAGAGCTGCCTGGCCTGAGTGTCTGCTCCCACCCAGAGCTGCCTGGTCCTGAGTGTCTGCTCCCACCCAGAGCTGCCTGGTCCTGAGTGTCTGCTCCCCCCCCCACCAAGCCCCGGCCTGAGTGTCTGCTCCCACCCAGAGCTGCCTGGTCCTGATGTCTGCTCCCACCCAGAGCTGCCTGGTCCTGAGTGTCTGCTCCCACCCAGAGCTGCCTGGTCCTGAGTGTCTGCTCCCACCCAGAGCTGCCTGGTCCTGAGTGTCTGCTCCCACCCAGAGCTGCCTGGTCCTGAGTGTCTGCTCCCACCCAGAGCTGCCTGGTCCTGAGTGTCTGCTCCCACCCAGAGCTGCCTGGTCCTGAGTGTCTGCTCCCACCCAGAGCTGCCTGGTCCTGAGTGTCTGCTCCCACCCAGAGCTGCCTGGTCCTGAGTGTCTGCTCCCACCCAGAGCTGCCTGGGTCCTGAGTGTCTGCTCCCACCCAGAGCTGCCTGGTGCTGAGTGGTCTGCTCCCACCCAGAGCTGCCTGGTGCTGAGGGTCTGCTCCCACCCAGAGCTGCCTGGTGCTGAGGGTCTGCTCCCACCCAGAGCTGCCTGGTGCTGAGGGTCTGCTCCCACCCAGAGCTGCCTGGTGCTGAGGGTCTGCTCCCACCCAGAGCTGCCTGGTGCTGAGGGGCTGCCCCCCCCCCCCAGAGCTGCCTGGTCTGAGGGTCTGCTCCCACCCAGAGCTGCCTGGTCCTGAGTGTCTGCTCCCACCCAGAGCTGCCTGGTCCTGAGTGTCTGCTCCCACCCAGAGCTGCCTGGTCCTGAGTGTCTGCTCCCACCCAGAGCTGCCTGGTCCTGAGTGTCTGCTCCCACCCAGAGCTGCCTGGTCCTGAGTGTCTGCTCCCACCCAGAGCTGCCTGGTGCTGAGTGTCTGCTCCCACCCAGGCGCCGGGTCCTGAGTGTCTGCTCCCACCCAGAGCTGCCTGGTGCTGAGTGTCTGCTCCCACCCAGAGCTGCCTGGTGCTGAGGGTCTGCTCCCACCCAGAGCTGCCTGGTGCTGAGGGTCTGCTCCCACCCAGAGCTGCCTGGTCCTGAGGGTCTGCTCCCACCCAGAGCTGCCTGGTGCTGAGGGTCTGCTCCCACCCAGAGCTGCCTGGTGCTGAGGGTCTGCTCCCACCCAGAGCTGCCTGGTCCTGAGGGTCTGCTCCCACCCAGAGCTGCCTGGTCCTGAGGGTCTGCTCCCACCCAGAGCTGCCTGGTCCTGAGGGTCTGCTCCCACCCAGAGCTGCCTGGTCCTGAGGGTCTGCTCCCACCCAGAGCTGCCTGGTCCTGAGGGTCTGCTCCCACGCAGAGCTGCCTGGTCCTGATGCCTTTCCCTACACTGGATTACCCGGTTCTGAGTCGCTGAACCCACCCAGGGCTGTTGTGCCAGCTGCTGCTCAGGTCTGCCCAATTATGAGTGTCTGTGCCTGGCCGTTGCTTCCCAGTCTGTGGGTGTCTGCGCCTGGCTAGCACTTCTCAGTCCTGAGTGTCTGCTCCTGCCCAGTGTTGGGTGTCTGTTCCTTCCCAGGTTTGCCCAACTTTTTGTGTCTGATTTCATTCAGTCCAGCTTGTCCACTGCTACAGTTTTGTGCTCACCAGTACTGATGTGGAGTGTCTGCCTATACCCATTACAAGTTTTGATACTTGTTTCCTCCAGTAGGTCTGTTTGGCCTGTAGTCGTTGCCCACTCCTCTTTAGTGTTGATTTTCTTCTCTGCGCCTGCTCCCATGCCTGAGTATGTTTTGATCTGAGCCCCTCGGTGTTGCCTCTGACCCTGACCTGCCCCCCTGTACTCAACCACCCCCCCCCCCCTTCCCCTTGACTGCATTGTCCATTCTTCACCAGCCTCATTGATGAATTGTTGGCTTGGCCGACAGCCTGTCTGATGTGTTCTTGCTGACTGTTCATTGCACACATGGGAGATACTTTGTAGAAATGAGTGTTTGCTTTGGTTATTTGTTCATATTTGCTCTTCTTTGCTATTGTGTAATCTGATTTGGGATTTAATCATTGCATTTAATACTATTCTATAGCATAGCATCCCATGACATCCAAGTCAGCGGCTCATAGGTTGTAGTATAGTGAAGTCATTATAGTTCTAGTCACCTCGACAGTTCCTTTCAGTGTTATTAAAGACCATGTCAGGTCAGAGGTCTATAGTATTTGTTAGAAGGTCTACTCGAAAGAAGGAAGTACAATCAATCCTCAAAAAGACCACTTCTATATAAGCTACATTTTCAGCATCGGGAGATCAGACACTTGTCACCTATACTGTGGAGTATGTAGTGGTAGTTCATAAAAATACGTTGAGCCACTTCTACACTTGTATTAGATATTGTTTGGTCTCCAGTGCCATAAAAAGGTAATTGCAACATAAGATACAACACAAGATAAGACAAAACATAAGAAAGTGGACCATACAAGTTACTCTTTAAAGGGGTTGTTCCATCAGGACAGCATCAACTGATATCACCAGAAATAGTCACCATCAGGAGAAATGTGGTATACAGAGTTCCCTGTCAAGTGACTTGCTCACCACCAAGGAAGGAGTGCTGTTTGTGGCATGGCATGAAGACCACATAGGAGACCCTACTCTATGTGATAACATATGCTATAAGATGGGCAGCAGTTGTTGATTCATCATTACCTCCCTGATCTGCTCTGGTCTCCTGCTGCTCTTAGTGTCCCTCCATGCAGAGGTAATGCCACTTATCATTCTGACGATGGCTGTCTTACTTGATCTCGCCATACATCTACTCGACTGAAAGGTGCCTACTGTATCTACTGAACTGGAAAAAGGGTAAAGCTGTTGGACTTGTGGTAGTGGTGGGTTATCTCCCTGAGAAGAAAAGGATCGGACATATTGAAATCCAACACCATGATCCTTTTCTCCTTGGACATCTACCACCATGGAAGAGTCGAGAGGACCTAAAAACGTTAGATGGTTGGCCAGTCCTGACTAAATCAGTGGATTTGCTGATAATCATCTGATGTGTGTGTCCGATTTAATAAAAAAAAAAAACCCCCAAAAAAACAACAGTGTAGTGCCTGGTCCATAGACGGAAACCTGACAGACATGATTGATTTATCACTACTGTTATTAACAGAGAATAAGTCAGAAGATTTTGAGCCCAAATACATACGCTATATGCAGTATCCTGTCTGATCACTAGAGCATAGACTTGGGAT
The DNA here is from genome assembly GCA_947044405.1 of Leptodactylus fallax. NCBI lineage: Eukaryota > Metazoa > Chordata > Amphibia > Anura > Leptodactylidae > Leptodactylus > Leptodactylus fallax. The sequence continues at coordinate 1,732,277 of CAMRHE010000223.1, forward strand.
CCCAATTCTTTCATAGTACCAGAAACGGCTCAGTGCACCTGAATCTCCTTGCCACTCCTGTGCGGCTAGAATGGGGTGAGAGGGTAAGGACAAGCAATTGGGGGTTCACTGTTCTAGTGCTTAATGGTAGTAGCAGCTGTTGGTCCCTCACTCATATAACATCACTTATTTAGTGGACTGAAAAAAAAAACTGATCAAATATATTTTGCCAGAATACCCCTTTAAGGCAAGAGGTTCGCAGTGGGTTAGCTGTGGCAGAATCACCAGCTGCGAACCCACTGCGTTGTACAGTGGCAGTGTATTGGGACGGATATAAACACATCCCATCCGCACACTGCTGGTCTGGCCCTGGTTTTTGACTTTAGCAATGCAAAGCTTGAAAACTAGTCCAGCTGCCCAGATATTGTGACTGAAAGCTCCCAATTTTGGCAGTTTTTTGCCATGGCGAGTTGCATTGCCGGATGTCCTCTATGGATATACCACAGCTGACCCGTGCTTTGTGGCCTTAGCCGCAATGAAGGTTCCTGGCACGTAACCTATCTTCATCTACACATAACTTCCTAAAATACCAAAATAATAAACTTCAAGATATTTTTACTTTTACAATCCCCCCACCACTGCTGTCCAGATCCCCCATTCCTCCTGCTTTACTAGTCTATGCTCCTAGAAACACTAGTCTCAGGTGGCTATCCATATGTAGCCTCAGGCCTATTGATATGTATTTTTTGATTGATATCTATGGAACTTATTATTGGCTAAAAAGTGTATTTGTTTCCTGGTGTAACTGGCTGACATGGTCCACAGTATTTTCCGTCCCGCCTACAGTCTAGAATTACCGTGTTCTGTATGTGAGATCTGGTTACATTGTGGTGTTCAGGATCTTCTGTCCCATATTCTGATTTATTAGGACTTTGCAGTATTATTGCAGATCCTGAGGCGTTCCCCATAACTTTTATACATCATATTCTGAGATCTTTGTCTTTTATGTTGCTTAAATGTCCTACTTGTCATCTTATCTCCCATCCGGCAGCACACCGCTTATGGGGTCCTTAGTAAAGAACAAGCCTGCTCTACTGGTTACACAGCCTGTTCTTCAGGGGCATTCAGCTCTGATAAAGATGCTTTGAAGCTACTTCAATGGTCGGGTATTCAGGGCTGAGACTGGTAATCCCTTCTTTTGTATACCAGGAGACCAAATTTTCTTCCCAGTCGTCAGGTTCATTTTTTGATGATGGGTAAAACTGGCCATAGATCTGCCTATTGTCATTAGCCGCCCACCGGTAATGATTGGCGCTAGGTAACATAACTATACTTCACCATCACTCCCATCTACAGTGGTCAGATCTGCTTTAAAATTGTCCTTGCTGGATGACATATACGCATGTGGCATTACCCAAGCACAGCATTTGCGGGATCTATTACTGTGTGTAGTGTCATGAGTCTTATGACTAGACTCATAGTCCTAGTACGAGTCTTTCCTCCTAAACTGCAAGTGTAAACCCAGCTTTAGGATGAGGCCACACGCTGCGGGAAAGCTGCATTTTATGTTGCAGATTTTGCTGCGGTTTTTGAGCCAAAGCCAAGAGTGGCTTCAAAAGGAGTGGAAAATATAATGGCAGCATTTCTACTACTCCCTCCGATTAAATCCACTCCTGACAATGGCTCAAAAAACCCAGCAAATTCTGCAACAAAAACTACAGCTTTGCAACGTGTGGGCTGAGCATTCGGTGCCATGTGCCGTGCCCACTGTGGGATGTTTACAGCAGATACCCTGAGGCGAACCCACCCACTGCAAAAATTTGCTGTTTTCAGAGGCAATTCCCGGGTGACTGGCCCCTGCGGGCAAACCTGAAGCAATAATTGACATGCTGTGTAATCGAAACCCGCAACGCAGGACACAGAGGGGCAGAGCTATTAAAAAGCAAAATTGTCTTAGCTGCCCATAGTCACTAAGCACCGCTTTCATTTTACTACTGAAAAATATATTGTGGTTGGATGCAATAGACAAATCTGCCTTGTTGTGCTGTGGCTTTATTTCTGTAGTGTGTGGGATGGTATTTCGCATGCCGGTTAGCTCTCTATGATTTTGTGGCTGCAAACCTGTTGCAGATTTTGCTTTTGCATTTTTTTAGCCACTTTAGGGAAGTACTTTTTATATTTTCCATTCCTTTTCAAGCCACTCCTGACTTTGGCTCAAAAAAACTGCAGCAAAATCTGCAACAAAAAATGCTGCGTTTCCGCAACGTGGGGCCTTAGCCTTAAAGGTTTTTTTTCAGGATGCTGATTCTGCTGATCTGTCCTATCAGTATCAGATTGGTGGGGGTCTGACACGTGGCACACCTACCAATTAGCTGAATGAGGAGGCTGCAGCGCTCACTGCCTAGCATGCACATTGCCATCCATAACTACTGTGCTTGATATTACAGCTCATGAACCTGACATCTCAGGCTAGTGAAGTAGAAGAACAACTCATTCAAGCACTGCAGCAGATCTGTTATTGGTGGCCTATCCTAAGGATGGTAGTTCCACTTTAAGCACAGCGGTGAGATTTTCTTTATAAGCAGCTCAAGGAACGTTTCCTAGAACTGAAAGAGAAAAGGCGGGTGGAAGTGAATTAGGGCAGCGGTGGCACTCCTACCTGCAGCAACTATATGTACACACTGCCAGCGTGATGGTGGTTATATGAATGTTATGTGCATTTTGACGGTTGATAAAAGAATTTTCCCGTTGGGGCTGAATTGGGCACATGGAGGGTATGTGGATAGTTGCAAGAGTAAATATTCCCCTACTGCCGCTGGCATATTCCTGTAGTGTGAGCCTGGTACATGTAGTCAAACACGTCCAGGTTGTGCAGTGGTCAGGATTTTCTCCGCTTGTGGTTGCCTTAGGCTTTAATCACATGATGTGGTCAAATTGTGGGTTAATGCAACACTTTTGCAAATTGTGAATGGACTCTTAGGCAGAGGCTGCACTGGGCCTTTTTGTAGTTCTTGTGATCCAGAGGAATACACATTGCACATACATACACTTGTTCCTGGAGGTATGTTTTCTGAGGAGGACGACTTGAGCAAAGAATTTAAAATACTGGGCATTAAAGAGTTACTCTGATATCGGTCAGTTATGGAGTAGCCGGCTTCCAGTCCAGTCAGCTGTGTGCATTGTTGGTGCGCGAACTGTGATTTTAATAGCTAGCACACTGACCCATTCTGTTCTTATGGCCCCATACACAAGATCCCATGTATTATCATGAGTCTGTGGGGGGGGGGGGACATGTCCTATTTCTGTCTGTTTTGTGGCCTGGGCACATTAATAAAATGTATGAGGTTATTGTGGTCATGGATGGCACAGGGATATCAACCTTATGCCATCTGTACCTTCTTCTCACAGACCTGTAGTGTGAATGTAGCCTAAGTCCCATTCACCTCTATGGGAGTTACCGAAACAGCGTAGAGTAGCATTTCTTGGCTGTTTCTGTATGTCTCCCTCTTGTCGCCAGTCGCTTCTTGGACATGATTTGCGAGATGGAAATAACCCTTTAAACTGCCAAATTGTAGCCTGGCAAAGAGCCAGAGATCGCGTGTTTAAAGCATTGTGGCATGGCTTACATTTCTACTTTGTAGACAATTCTGATGTCTTGTAGTATATCTTAAGCTGACCATGCACATGAAATAACTGTCAGCCAACAGCTATTTCCCTGCACCCCATTATAAACATACATGCTTGGCCGAGCATGCACATTTATTTTCATTTGTAAAGGGCTGCAGAATATATTATTTATTATTAGTATTAATGGGATGAGTGGGTATAGGGCTATAGGTCTGACATCTGGCTCGTCTCTCGTGGGTATGGGTTGGACATGCTGAAATACAACATGTCCAAACCTTCTTTTCCACATCTTATTTCAGGGGAGCATTTGAAGGCCTCTGTTGGCTGATCCTTCTAAAATTGTCATGTTTGGTCAATTTTTCTGTGCATTACCAACATAAGATAATTTTATGGAGAACCTTTTCATTACTCTACACACCTATATAAATAACAAGTCTGATTTAATAACCTTTTTCTATCTACATTTGTGATTCTTAAAGTGGATAGGAAATAAGTGTCTGGTCCCAAGTCCCTGCAGAGTTGCAGTCACACATGTACACTTGTATTCCATTCAGTTCTATGGGACTGGTGAACTGTTGTTTTGCAGGAGCAGCAATTCATGTTCAATGACATCAGGTGGAGGACAACCGATCTTTCTGGAAACGTTGTTTCACAGATTAATAGACTTGATATAGACATTTCAGATATGGCTGCCGTCCTTCTAGGTAAATCTCATCTGATGAAATTGACCATTTTCATCAACTTCAGAATATTGGGGGGGATTCATCAAGACCGGCGTATTTACATTGGTCTTGATGTCCCCGACACCAGTGGTGGGTGCTCTTAATTCATGTTGAATATACACCTTTTCATGACTTAGGTCACTTTACATAGTGCCGCCACTTTGTGGCTTGGTATTAATGTGGCTCTAATTTTTAGAGGTGAACCTATGATGATCTGATGTATATGGCGGTTTCCCAAACCAATGTCAAGGGGTCAGTTTTGTTGGATTTCTACATGTACGATCCTTTGTTCTTATGGAAGATAAGCTGCTCCCAGAGGTATCTGGCAATGTCCTTCTCTCTATTGAGAACACTTGCCAAGCATGCATGTCTTTAGGGGTCAAGGGGGAGGGGGATTAGATAAGCATTCATCAAACTGCTATCCAAAGTAAATGGTCAGGCTGAAGAGGCAGAGCTGTGTAAACTCAGTACTCTCCTCTCATCTTTGCATCCACAGAATTGAAGACCATGAATATTATGGGAGGTCAGTTCTGCTCCCACAGGGCCCATGGACTGAGTTACTATTATTAGTAGTGCCTGTTGGCTAGCTTTTTTTTCCTTATCTTGATACAATCCCTTTAACTGTTCATTGTGGTTGTTGCCCACCTTGATTTTAAAGGCATGCCGCTGAGTATCGCTTTTTAATGATCTCAGTTTTGGCATTTGGCTGTGGCATTTATTTTGAGAAGAAATTGCGATTTCCTCTGTCAGGAATCTGCTGAATGACTTTATTTTTGCACCTTGTTGTACGACAGCCCTAGAACAGTTTACATTAGCAAATATACCGCGTGATATCTTTCCTCGCTTGCCGGTTTCTGATTATCCCCTTGAGCGTACTCGAGAGTAATACACATACTTGTTTCATTTTACACATGAAGGAAAAAGTTGGACCAGCCCGCTTTTAGGGAATTATGCAATACTACATGTTGCTGTGTTTTATCTTAAAGCTAGTGCTATACTGTGACTTTACTACATATTGCGTTGTAATCCCAAAGTTGCCATGACATGACAGTCCAAGAAATCCAAACCTGAGGAACATCCTAAAGCTCTTTAAGGCTTCATGCAGACGTCCGAGTGTGCCAGCCGAGGGTCCGTTCTGTTCCGATGAGAATAGATCATGTTCTATCCTGCTCCGTTTCAACGGAACAGAACAGATAGGAAGCCCCCATAGAGGTAAGTGCATAGCGGAATGCACTCGCGTGACACTCTGTCTTTCCAAGTGTCCTCCAACTGTACTCCACTGGGGTCTAAAACTTTGCTCATGGTTGACATTCTTTTGAGTTTTTCTTAGCAAAATTCGGCAGTGTATTTTCCTGAAATCTGCATCTGCAAAAATCACCTAAAAAAACAACCCCAGCAGAAGCAGCTGGAAGTCTCATTCCATAGTCTCCCCTGCTCAAGTTTGGACTTAATCAAATTACCAACTCTGTTTTACTCTATGGACATGCCACCAGAGTAGAGCAGAGTCTGTGACTGGAATAGCCAGGGCTGTGGAGTCTGAGCCAGGACCAATTTTGGGTGGAGTCGGAAGAATGTTCTGATTCCAGCTTTAAATTTAAATTATTATTTTTAATTATATTGTACAGTTTTTGGTATTGTATAGTTAATTAGGTTTTTAATCAATCAATCAGATGATCTTTACTGCTTCTGACTGACCCTGGCTGTCAGAAGGAGTCTGAGTTGAGCTATGAAAATATAAATCGTCAGTGGTTTGGCCTCCCAACTCCACAGCCCTGGATACAGCAGGGAGGCTGAGCATGTTGACTTCCGGCCCTCTGCTGCGGTCTGCAAAGCTAGTAGGGGTTCCAGGGTGCCATCATCTGTACAGTAAGCATGTTTTTACAGTGTAGTCAACCCCTTTAAAGGGCTTGTCCATGAAATTCGGGAAAAAAAAAAATTATCTGTCCCTGGCACTCCGTTGTCCACCACTGCTGTTTGGTCCAGCATGCCAGTGCCTGTGCTGGCAGAAGTCCTCGCCACACGTGACCACTGAGGTCAAATCGGTGGTCTCAGCAGCCTAAGGAAAGCAACTGGTGACGTATGTAAGTGACATCACCAGTTCTTTTCTTTCTGTTAAGGCCACTGATTGGCCTCAGTGATTATGTGCTGCGAGGACTTCTACCAGCTCCGGCACAATGTTGGACTGGACATTGGCGGCAGGCAGCGGAGCACCAGGGACAGGTTTTGTTGGTTTTTTTTTGTTTTTTTTCCCTTTCCTGGCCGCCTCCAGGGTTTCTGAAATTCATGAACAACCCCTTTTTTTGATGCAGGTGTGGATCCATCTCAGGTTAGGTTCCAATCTCTGTTGTCATTTCCGGTTTTCTTTTCCGTTCTGTCATAGATCCATCACATTAAGGACCCCATTTCTTTACAGATAATATGGAAGAATCTGTGCCCAAGGGGCCAACGAAAACGTAAACTCAGCCTTCACCCTTTTTTTTTTTTTTATGGATATAATCAGAGTTTTGTGGAAAAAAAGCATACAAGCAAAAATCAGGTGACATACACAATGATGCTTGTGTGAGATGCTGGCCTAAGGCAAGGTATTCTCTATAAATAGTCATTAACACTGGTGTGAACTGAGCCTAACTGCCCACTCCAGCTCAAGAGCAGATCTTCACCTAGTAGCAGAGCATAAGGGAACTTTGCTAAACATTGATACATTAAAGAGGTTGTCCAGGCATTTTTTTTTTTTAACGCCTGGATGCTCCGGTGTCCTCCCGGCGTGTTCCAGTCCTTCTGCTCCGGTGTCCTCTCAAAGTGAAACTGTTCACTGGCTGTGACGTCACGGATTCCTTCCGCTGATTGGCCTCAGCAGACCTCAGGAAGAGACCCGTGATGTCACAGGTAGTGACATCTCAGGCCCTTTGCTGAGGCTGCTGATTCACCTCAGTGGTCACGTGTGGCTGGGACTTCCGCCACACGTCAACACAGGACCAGAAGACCGGATCGCACAGGGAGGCACCGTGGAAAGGTGAGTGTGAATTTTTTTTTTTTTCACTGCCCCCTGCCTATTTAATACTTAAACGGGTTGTCCATTTTTGCCTGGACAACCCCTTTTAGGTCTAACTCATACTAGAATATTTCCTCATTTGTATTACATTTGTATGGTCTTTAATCTGGAGCTGACAGCCAACAACTTCACACAACTATGCAATTTTCTTCTGATGCTATGTTCACATCTGCGCTAAAGTGTCCGTTGTTCTGGTATGTTGGAGGACTAGGACACACGGACCGCTAAAACAGCAGACACCAACGGTACCTGACAGACCCCATTACCTATAATGTGATCTATCAGGTGTTCGTTCTTTTAAACTGAAACCGTCAGACAAATAACTCAGATTTGCAGCACTTTTTCATCTTACTTATATGTACTTGGTCCATACTTGTTGCACACATAACTGCAGACTTGGAAGAAACACTAAACATAGAAAATTCACAAAAATATAAAAATACCAGAAATTCCTTCCTGCATCTGACATTGCATGTTGCGGAAAAGCTGAGGTTTTTTTTTTGTTTTGTTTTGTTTTTTTTTTTTTTGTCTTTTTGTATTGCTGGTTTTGATATGTTGTTTTAAGCCAAAACAAGTGTGGGTTTAACAGAAGGGAGAAGTATATTTTGCTTTCCTTTTGAAGCCACTCTTTGGCTTAAAAAAGCAGGTTAATCTGCAACAAAAAACACAGTTTTTCTGCAATGTGTGTAGCCTCAGCCTTAAAGGGGTTTTCCAGGCTTTTTATTTGGATGGACCACCCTCAGGATAGGACATCAGTCACTGGTCGATGATGGGAAGACTCACAACCCCACACCGACGAGCTGTTCAGGAATGCTGCCGGGCCCGGTACTATACAGTGTACAGAGCCAGAAGCAGAGGTTATCATGTGGATCCTTCTATTCTGGTTATTAGGAACTAGGCTGTCCTTAGACAGGTCATTACGGGGTTATTATAATACATCATACTGATACTTTTATAGAGATGTTCTCTGTGTGCCCCAGTAGATCAGCCCTTTCTGCCCTTTTCTTCCCATCATCCTCTGCTTGGCTATAAGACAACTGGCTGCAGCAGGAGCCTCCCCCTCTGTTCTTTCTGTGGTAGGACACAAATGTAGTTTAGCCTCAGCCCCTTCCACTGTTCACCGGCCCTATTCAGATACCCTGCTGTGGAGGACCCACTGTGTCTGTGCTGGTCCCGGACAGCCTCCTGACCTCTAAGGGACCTTTACAAGGGTCTATTTGCATCATGGTTTTTTTTTACATCCATTTAGCCGATCCAGAAAGAATTTGTTTCTGTCCATTTTGACTGATGCAAAAACTTGCACTTTTGTGTCCTGCAAAAAAAACAAAAAACAGACAGAAATAGAAAGCATGGTCTGTTTGCATCCTTTAAACGGATCTTCTAAAAAAAAGACCCCATGCAAATGACCAAGTGTGCATCCAAGATGAGGCCGATTTTGCAGCAGGTGCATTCTGTGGTGCACTCACTTCTGTGGGGGCTTCTGATACGTTCTGTTCCAATGAAACTGAGCAGGATAGGACCTGCTGTATTTTCTTCAGAACGGAACAGACCATCGGAAGCCCCCTTGTATGGCACACTTGTGTGCATGGAGCCTAAGGCTGGTGTCACACAGTCTTATTCAACCAGTTATTGCACCACAGTCAGAAATGGATCCATCGGGCTGGAGAAGTATTAGACCTTCCTTTTTTACATTTCCTATTCCTTTTGACTCTACTCCTGCCGGATTAGCAGCTTTTTCACGTCTTTAGTTTAGCAGAAGACAGAGCTGGGTTTCTGACCATCTCTTCTAGAAATATTCATGAGGACTATCTTATCAAGAGCGGAGCTGGCAGGGACACAATGGTCAATGTTGTATTGTGTTCCAGCTAAGAAAAGAGGTTTTCCTGAGGATGTGTTTAATGCTGACAGAAAATAGCTGAGCTGTAGGAACAGTTGTGGGAATTCTATTTTGAGAGCACCGGTCTGGATATAAAAGTGTGGAGGAGGGAACAAAGCTGATGGGATTTACCATGTGTCCAGAGCCATCAATGTGCTCTCTGAATAGCCGGCACAGGCTGGAAAACAGGACTATTGAAAATTTGCCACACTGGAAATAGTACTAATTTTGGAGGATGTAGTGCTGAGTTATGTTGGCGTATGTATCCGTTACATATTGTTATTGACTTTGTCTAGCAACTGCTGGCTTCATTCATAACCCTGTAACCCTATATGAGAAGGTCATTCTACAGGAAATACTACTGTCATGTCTGCTAAGTCACTCAGTTGCACAAGTAAGTATATACATATTATGGCCGACCGTCATAAGACACAATGCTGTTTTGCTTACAATGCCATGTATGAGGACCGTGCTTGCAGGGACTGGGCAAGTTGGCTTTCAGCCAGTCCAGTCCTCTTGTTTTCCTCGAAATGAGTGTCACCATCCCCATGGCAAGATGGCACATTGTTTTCATGGAAGTGTCAACATCAGAGAAGATATAGGCTGAAAACTCAGCTGTCATGGGGGAATCTGACTATAAGTTTATTGACTGTAGCCAACAACGATAAGCAGAATTATGAATAAAGCTCTGAAGTATAACAAGACTTTATTTAGACTCAACAGAGTGCAGAAAACGTGCTTGAAAAACCCAGTCATCTTAAGGTGTCCATACACATTAAAGAAACATTGGCTGAACCCGCTGACTTTGGTGGGACTGACACATTATTTAGCTTGTATAGTGTCTTGACTCTCATAAAAGCAGATGTTGGGGACAAGGAGGGTGGAATAGGTTTAACTTCAGCTTGCCAAATCCTTTTGTTCTCAAGGGAGGTAGACTGCCACCATTGCCTTACAATGGCTTATTCCCTTCTCCCTCTTGAACACATGCATGCTCGTCCTGGTGTATGGGCTAGACTGGAGCAATAGCTGTTGGCTGGATGAGTGTTCACCTCCTTACAATGGTCTTTTTTGTGGGGTCTTTTGTTTCAAATCTGACAATATGCGACTTAGGCTTTAGGGACAGAGCCTAAAGGTTATCTAGATGTATTGTGTGTAGCTGTATTAGTGAATGTAGTGCATCAGTGACGTGATGGCTAGATCTTATGACAGTACGTGTTGTACCTTGATACACGATGGTTTATGACTTGGGTGACTGACTGTGTAAGCAGTGTTACTGGAAGTAAGTGGTGTGCGTCACAATGACTGCTGGAAAGTGAAAGTATAGGGTTTGATCTGTGTGTGTGTGTGTGTTTGTTTTTTTACCTCCTGTAAACCTGACTGCATCTTATCTACACTGCAAATAATGGCAGCTACATTGAGGTTATATTGTTATAATCTTTTACTCCTGCTATTAACCTAGGGCTACATTGCGACTTTGGCTGTGATATATTGCTGGTTTGCCTTGCAAAACTGAAGCTAGTGTAAGTGAGCAAAATTATATTGTAGTCCTGAGGATATCACGACTACGACTACATCACATAATAAATTCAGCACTGTTGATTTTTTTTTTTTTTTTTTTGTTGTAATAGTGTATCTCAGTGGTGGCAGAGTTGCAGTGTAACCCAATTCACGTAAGTTAGGTGGAATGTTACAGCACAGCAAACCAGTATTTGGACATGTGGTGACTTTCACAGTCAAGTAGCCCTAGTCTAAAGGTGACTAAATACTAGCAAGTCTGAACAGCAGTCAATCTTCCTGCAGCAGTAACATGGTATATGTTCGCTTGTAACCACTGTGAACCATCACTGGCCACGGTAGTCACATGCCACTATTGTCGCCACCACCATTGAGGCCAGTGATTTGGCTGTACAAGTTGTGCACATATATCATTGCTGCACACAGTAAGCAACCAGCAGGGAGGCCGCACTGGGGCAGCTAGAAGAGGTGAGTATAGGGGTCTTCTTTATTTCATCCAGTTCTTTGCTTTTGGACAAATTTCTGCAGGCAGCCCTTTAAGGGTAAATTCAAATGGGTTTTTCAGATGCTTCTTTTTCCACTACGGGGGGGGGAAAAGCGCCCTGTCTGATTTTTGGGTGGATTCTGCTCAAAATGAATGGGAGTAGGAAATCTTTCTGCCAATGGCAGGTAGATTTCCGTCGCAGATTTTGCATGGCGGGTCCCATCACAAAATGTGCAGTGTGAACTTTCCCTTAACTTGTGGCCTTCTCAGAATTTTAATATTTGTCATCTACATCTTCATAGTGAAAACTCATAGAGAGATGACTACCATTTTGTATATCAGTCCTAGCTTATTGTGGGCTGTAGCATTCTTGCTTTATTGCATCCTTTTATGTGAGATGTTTTGAGTCGCATAGTATGTGCCAGGGTTTGAGTAAGTGGTGATTTAGCTTTACATGGGACTGTTTGGCGCTGAGCTGTTCACCGTACACCCTGTTCTGGGACATGTAGTTTATACAGTAATGGTGCAGCATGCAGGGGAATATACCCGCCCGGTTATATTCTGTGTGATAGACACTGCCGTTGTGATTCTCCCCTCCCTCCCACACACATGCATGGTCTAGCCAGAGCAGTGAGTGGGCAGCAGCCCTACAAACCTCTCCTCCGCACATGTGGGGGGAAGAGCAGAGAATAACATGAGCTTTAGAAGCCTAGCCATTGACAGCGAGTAAGAAGTGAGTGCAGCCTGACCAATTTTTACTATGTGTTATGTCTGAGATGGAAGTGAGAACTGTTCCTGGTGTATGCAGTGAGTAAATATACAGCAGGGTAGCTGCGTACAGAAGATGAGGACTGTAGAAAAACATTTTATTTTTTTTTAATAATATATATGGAAACCTACCTCTGCACAGGAAGAGGAGATCTTGCAGCATTACCCAAGGGGTGAGTATACAGCCATGACTCAATGACTACTGTGCATAACTTATTCTACAACAGTCAAGAGGCTACTCGCTTGGCATCTTGGGGGGTTGTAGTTACCGTCAGAGTTTCCACTTAGGAGACACATTGGTTCGGTGTTACTTATGAACCACGCTTTTTTTTTTTTTTCTTTTCTTTGCAAGACCTAACTTCTAGAATTTTAAATCAAGGAAATCCAAGCTCGGCCCCAGAAGTCTGTGGTGGTTTTTTCCCTCTCGCATTCCATAGTCGACTTTGCCTCTCCCAAGCAGGCAGCAAGCCAAGCCGGTGGGACTCTGTTGTTTTAACAGCAGCCTCAGAATAGGAAATGTGAAAAAGAATGATTGGTTTGTGCCAGCACTTCAGCTTTGTATGGATCTGCAAGCATCACCTTTGTGTCTTTATAGCCAGGTCTGTGCAGTCACCTCTGGGGTGGAATCCTGGCCGCTGTACAAGCTGGAGCAGGTTTATATGTTTATTTTGTACGTTGGTGTCCAAATAGTCGCGTTCTATTTCAGGGAGCTCCGTATTATTGCAGCCACAGCATGAATGGTACTGTACGCTTCAGACTAAGATTACCGTGCCTGTGAACCTTTCACGTAGGCCTCACAAGTATAGGCCTATAGTTTTCTAGTATACTTTCTGTACGGTCTCCAGTTCTGTGTTTTTTTGTTTTTTTTTTCATAGAACTTTAAAAAAACATCTGGAAAAATCCTTTTACAAAAATAACAGTGATAATGGCAAAAAAAAGCATCAAACTGCAGAATGCCATACAGAAAGCCCTGTGTGAATCCAGCCTATGACTGAGGCCTCACGTTGCGGAAATGCAGCTTTTTTTGTTGTTGCAGATTTTGCTGTGTTCTTTTGAGCCAAAACCAGGAATGATTTGAGAAGAAGGTAAGAACTTCCTATATATTTTCCATTCCTTTTGTAGCCATTTTTGCTTTGGCTCAAAAAAAAACCATGGCAGAATCTGCAACAAAAAAAAAATCTGCGTTTGTGCAAGGTGGGGCCTTGGCCTAAAGCTGATTTTACATACAGCCATTACTCAAGTTTTCTGGCATTTTTCAGGACCTTTTTTGTGTGTCCACCTCAATGTCAGTTACGTTTTAGTAAAAATACAGTACACGCTAGGTTTTCCCTTTTTTAAGTGATTGACATTGGTCCCACTCTTGTGGTCCCCTGATTCCCTGTGCTGCCGCTAACTTAGTGTGCTCAGTTTGCTGCAGATTAGTCCCATAGAAGTGAATTGAGAAAGCTGCATGTGGTCGGCCACCTCTCTGTTCACAGTGGCCAAAGCAACAGTTGTAATGGGGGTCAGTGGAGCCCTCTTCTGAATATCAATGCAGGTCCTATCTCTAGGACCCACATCAGACATTTATGGCATATCCTTATGGCCTTACAGGTTCATTTCTTCCAGTCTTACCCTACTGCACACAGGATAATATGGTCTGGAAAATACAGCGCTTATATCGGCCATATTTCCCAGCCCCAAACCCAGTATGGAAACCTAGGCTCAAGGATCATAGTAATCTACGATGCTAACCGCTCTTGCTTCACCAGGTCCAGGCAGTCTTCCCAGGGTTCACACATCAAAAGAGAAGTCATTTGCTTTTGTACCATGTTTTATCTCAGATTGTCATGTACGGACTGTCCTAGCACCTGATGTGGGTGCAGCTGTCAGGGATCAATTTACTCCACTCATTCAAACTTGCACTAACCCTTCAATCAGACTACAAATTGAGAGCAAATAGTACCCCAACACAGTCAAGGCATCCTAAATACACACTGCTACCACTAGTGACCTACTAGGCTAGGCAGAAACCTCACTCACATATACATGTGTCTCTCTAACAGTCACAAACACACTTTAGAAAAGGTAATGGGTTCTTAGAGCTGACGTCACTCTTGAGATGGAGTTACAGTGGGGAAAAAAAGTATTTAGTCAGCCACCAATTGTGCAAGTTCTCCCACTTAAAAAGATGAGGCCAGCCTGTAATTGTCATCATAGGTAGACCTCAACTATGAGAGACAAAATGAGAAAACATATCTAGAAAATCACGTTGTCTGATTTTTTTTTAGAATTTGCAAATTATGGTGGAAAATAAGTATTTGGTCACCTACAAACAAGCAAGATTTCTGGCTCTCACAGACCTGTAACTTCTTCTTTAAGAGGCTCCTCTGTCCTCCACTCATTACCTGTAGTAATGGCTCCTGTTTGACATTGTTATCAGTATAAAAGACACCTGTCCACAACCTCAAACAGTCACACTCCAAACTCCACTATGGTGAAGACCAAAGAGCTGTGGAAGGACACCAGAAACAAAATTGTAGACCTGCACCAGGCTGGAAAGACTGAATCTGCAATAGGCAAGCAGCTTGGTGTGAAGAAATCAACTCTGAGAGCAATAATTAGAAAATGGAAGACATACAAGATAATCTCCCTCGATCAGGGGCTCCACGCAAGATCTCACCCCGTGGGGTCAAAATGATCACAAGAACGGTGAGCAAAAATCCCTGAACCACACGAGGGGGACCTAGTGAATGACCTGCAGAAAGCTGGGACTAACGTAACAAAGGCTACCGTCAGTAACACACTACGCCGCCAGGGACTCAGATCCTGCAGTACCAGACGTGTCCCCCTGCTTAAGCCAGTACATATCCGGGCCCATCTGAAGTTTGCTAGAGAGCATTTGAATGTTCCAGAAGAGTATTGGGAGAATGTCATATGGTCAGATGAAACCAAAGTAGAACTGTTTGGTAGAAACACAACTCGTCGTGTTTGGAGGAGAGTGAATGCTGAGTTGCATCCAAAGAACACCATACCTACTGTGAAGCATGGGGGTGGCAACATCATGCTTTGGGGCTGTTTCTCTGCAAAGGGACCAGGATGACTGATCCGTGTACATGAAAGAATAAATGGGGCCATGTATCGTGAGATTTTGAGTGCAAACCTCCTTCCATCAGCAAGGGCACTGAAGATGAAATGTGGCTGGGTCTTTCAGCATGACAATGATCCCAAGCACACCGCCAGGGCAACGAAGGAGTGGCTTCGTAATAAGCATTTCAAGGTCCTGGAGTGGCCTAGCCAGTCTCCAGATCTCAACCCCATAGAAAACCTTCGGCGGGAGTTGAAAGTCCGTGTTGCCCAGCGACAGCCCCAAAACATCACTGCTCTAGAGGAGATCTGCATGGAGGAATGGGCCAACATACCAGCAGCAGTGTGTGCCAACCTTGTGAAGACTTACAGAAAACGTTTGACCTCTGTCATTGCCAACAAAGGATATATAACAAAGTATTGAGATGAACTTTTGTTATTGACCAAATACTTATTTTCCACCATAATTTGCAAATAAATTCTTTAAAATCAGACAATGTGATTTTCTAGATATGTTTTCTCATTTTGTCTCTCATAGTTGAGGTCTACCTATGATGACAATTACAGGCCGGCCTCATCTTTTTAAGTGGGAGAACTTGCACAATTGGTGGCTGACTAAATACTTTTTTTTTCCCACTGTATGGAGCGCTTTCACTTTGTGTGTTTAGCCACCGGCCAGGTACTCACATTTGGGCGCATAGAAACCGGAATTTTCCTTTGGAAACATTGAGTATTGATCATCCTGGATATTGGTGCATTTAGTTTTTTCCATTATCGATGGATGGGATATTGGACTAAATATACAGGTGTGGACTTGTATTAAGCAGGATAACTAATTTTGTTTGGATATTAACCCTATAAGGTGACATTTTCTTGTGAATTTGATGTTCAAGCCAAAGTCCTAGCTCTGTTTACATACTCCAAAATCTCAAAAATCTAAGTCTCTGCTATGGAAACTATAACCGCATGGGTCATTTTTTTGCAGGTCAACTGGTTTAATACATGTGTAGAACTTTAGGACCCTTACTAACAAGTTCCCTTTCATCCAGGCCATTAGTTGCAGAATTCATCCAGTAGTTGCAGAATTTGAACTTCCCTCGATGGCTCTAGGAATCTTATCAAAGATCTTTAGAGGATGTTTATATTTATTCTATATTTGATAGATTTCCTTAAAGCATCTAAAATGGAGTCAGAAATTGTTCTCCATTTCATATGGCTCCGACCTCTCTGGGCTGTATGGAAAATCACAAGCATCTGGATGCTAACACATCAATTTATACATGTCACTCCTAAAACCTGTAACCGTTCTATTATAGCAAAACCTCTTTAGTGATATATGTTGAAGTGGTTATTTGATTTGGAAAATCTAGAGTATTTTTTGGTCTTTCTTCAGGGACCCTCTAGTCCTATCCTCATTTGGTCGTGGTGAGGGAGGACAATTTTTGTGTGTATGGCTGAAGAAGACTCAGGTGTGTTGAATTTCAGCCTGCCCGATCCTTTCTTCTGACTCCTCGGGGGGTGTAAGCCGTCTGTAGTTTACTCTCCTCTTCCCATTGAGAACCCATTCATGCTCATCCGAGGAAAGGGTAGTATATGTAGACATCAATTTTTTTTGTGTATGGTGTGGTGTTGGCCAAACTAGCCATAGGCGTCTGGGTTGGAAAAAAGTTACCGACTCTGGCTTCAAAGTAGAATTCTTTAATTTTATATTTTATTATACAATTATCGATCTTCTATAACAACATGCAGAGCTTATTGCATATTTACTTTCCTAGGAATTCAATCACTAGTTTTTTTCCTGAATTTTTTTTCTGTCTGACAATGGATGACATCCATTTATGAAGGAGTCAGAGTTAGGATGTGTAAAAATGTTGGAGTTGGTGATTT
The DNA here is from genome assembly GCA_947044405.1 of Leptodactylus fallax. Taxonomy (NCBI): domain Eukaryota; kingdom Metazoa; phylum Chordata; class Amphibia; order Anura; family Leptodactylidae; genus Leptodactylus; species Leptodactylus fallax. The sequence continues at coordinate 1,749,253 of CAMRHE010000223.1, forward strand.
GGCCTACTGAATCCACAGGCCTGTCTGGTCAACTGCTATAGAAGGATTTTGGCCAACTATAAATCCAAACACTAAACCTAGAAATAAACATTAAGGTAATTAAGTGTTGATCTTGACCTCAGCATTTCCTTCAAGAATGTTCCTGAAGCAAACTGTTAAGGAGAACACAGGCTGGTTTCACACAACCATGTTTGGGACAGGACGAATGGTCCATGTGTTGGCTGCATTTATCGGCCTGAATGGGGTTCAGTTGAACAGACATACTGAGTTCATCTGCTCCATCTTCAACTGGGCACTGACCAAAGAGGTGGGACACTTGACCCAATGCAGAGGTGGGAGGCTGCTGCTCCGGCCAGTTGTATTATAGCATGACACTACGGAGGAGCCGTAGGGTGTCATGTTAGGGATGGTTCACATTGCGAAAATTCAACTTAAGGAACTTTAAGCTGAATTTTCCGGTTGTCCAAAATCCACATCAATTCCACTTTTGCCAGGTGGTATTTTCCACCAACCATTCACTTTAACAGGAGTTATCAGGTGGAATCTGCCTGGAGATCGAGCATGACAATTATTTTTCCACTAACTAGAGGAAGAATCAGCATCTGACTAACATTGAAATTAATGGAGGCTAGTTTAAGGTGGAATTTTGAGGCAGACTCTGCCTCAGAGTCAGCAGCAAATTCATCTGTGTGAACATACACGAACAGTGGTTTATCTACTGGCTTTTTTTTTTTTTTTGGTGAATGATGTTGTCTATCTTTAGATTTTGGAGTGATGAGTGTTACATAATGTAAATTTTAGCATGTGCACTAGGCCGTGAGTGTAGGAATGAACAGCTGATGTATGATATTAGTTGCGATTTTCAGCCTGATTTCACCATGGCCGCCAAACAGAAAGAGGAAAACCTTCTGCCTAAGGCCCTTTGCTGACACAACGACTCTTCATAGTCTGTAACACAGATTCTCAACAGAACCAGCAAGTGGAGCGCTGCCGAGTTGGAACGTGTCCCAGGCCCTGAGCTGCTAGAGGGAGGGTTTGCTTTTTCCCTTCACGCTTCATTTCTAAATAATAATAATAAAAGATACACATGCACAGCTTATGGGATCCAAATGCATACTGTGTCCTCCGGTCTTTCCTAGGAAATGCTCGGGGACTGAAGCTTGTAAGACAAGCTGCTTACTTAATTCTGTCATGAAAATGTGCCGAACTCATGTTGTCTGCTGAACATATGTGTCTTTCCTGAAGGTCTTGTTACGTCACATTCACTTACATGCTGCAGTTAGTATCCACACATTGTAATATAAAAAGATCCATTGCGTGATTTTCACAAGAAGCAGGAAATGGAGGACCCAGGAATCATCAGAATGGGAGGATGGAAGAGGAGAGTATCACTACTTTTGTGTCTTCATTTTTATTTATTTTTTTTAAAGGGGTTTTCCCATCTCCCTGTCTCAGCAGCTTTTCCTGCTGTCTCTTCTTCTCACTTCCTGTATTCTTCCACAAGCTGGTGGGCGGCTTTGGCAGTTTAATGAACAGGACACTATGAAGTATCACTATATAGACTTTGCCTTCACCATGAGAGATTTATTATGATTACTAGAAATCTAATATAAATGCAGATCAAATAAAATGCATAGTAAATATTACATTACACAGATTTGTATAGAACACTTACCATGCTTCTAGAGAATCTAGACTCAATGTTATATTTGTGTTTTCATAGAGTGATAACAGACAGTCTCCTGGAGCCTTTATCAGCAAACTGCAGTTAGCTGACCTGATAGTCCTGCAGAGCTGTAGATAACAGTGAGAGCACTCAGCCCCCCCCCCCCCCCAAAGAGAGCAGTGACTCAAGTCATCTGTCCTGTCTTATCACATAGGCCATGCTCCATGGAAACGATGTGTAAACAATGGGAGGAATAATTTCACATAGCAGGCAAACAAAGTAGCATTGCTAAAGCAATGTATTTAGGAAAACAATTGAATTTGCATAAGCTTAAAGGGAATACCCCTTTAAGTTCTGCCCAGAGAATTATTTTAATTTTTCTGGAGACTTAGAATGGTTTAGTGATTAATGGAGTTTTGTGTTGTGGTCTAGGAGAGTAAAGGTCTAAAATATAAATAAAATGTATTTATTTGACATATATGAGTTTCAAATTCTGGGTTTTTATATATATGGCAAGGTTCACACGGCAGAATTTTCTTGATGGAATCCACTGAAAAAATTGCATATCCCATTAATTTCAATAGGAAACAGACTCTTCATTTTCAGGTAGCTGAAAAGATTGTCTTTCTGCCTCTGGTGGGAAGTTTTTCGCGGCGGATTTTGCATGCCTAAACCTAGCCCCTTTTTTTTTTTTTTCCAAGTTATTTCTTCTGTACAAGTAGTCTATAAATGTGTGGGATGGGGTATCGCCATAAATGTGAACAAGGCCAAAAAGCAGTGCACAGAATGTTAAAGTGAAGGTTTATTACCCTTTTCCTGTTTTCACTTATTGTTCTGTTTATTTTATTCCAAGAATTCTGTTATTTCCTGGAAACCATCAAGTTACTGTTAGGGTGGGTTCACATTCAAATGAATGGGTTTTTAAGCAATGCGTCGCTAACCTGTCGCTATCCGATGCCTATCCAGTTTCCCGAGATTTTCAGTCGGATTGGCATCGGACGGACTCCAGCGCAAGTATGAACCCACCTACAATGGTCACAGAAATAACTTGAATCTGACAAAAGTAATAATATATAAAAATTCTATGAAAATGAACAAATGAAAGTCAGACATTGCTTTTCAACTATGCTTCAACAGAATTTTTTAAAAAAGAAAACTCACAAAACAGGCCTGGACAGAAATGATAGTTCCCTTAACTTAATATTTTGTTGCACAACCTTTTGAGGCAATCCCTGCAATCAAACGATTCCTGTAACTGTCATTGAGACTTCTGCACCTCTCAACAGATATTTTGGCCACTCCTCATGAGCAAACTGCTCCAGTTGTCTCGGGTTTGAAGGGTGCCTTTTCCAGACGGCATGTTTCAGCTCCTTCCAAAGATGCTCAATAGGATTTAGGTCAGGGCTCATAGAAGGCCACTTCAGAATAGTCCAATGTTTTCCTCTTAGCCATTCTTGGGTGTTTTTAGCTGTGTGTTTTGGGTCATTATCCTGTTGCAAGACCCATGACCTGCGACTGAGACCAAGCTTTCTGACACTGGGCAGCACATTTCTCTCTAGAATCCCTTTATAGTCTTGAGATTTCATTGTACCCTGCACAGATTCAAGACACCCTGTGCCAGATGCAGCAAAGCATCCCCAGAACATAACAGAGCCTTCTCCGTGTTTCACAGTAGGGACAGTGTTCTTTTCAAGATATGCTTCAATTTTCCATCTGTGAACATAGAGCTGATGTGCCTTGCCAAAAATTTCAGTTTGTCTCATCTGTCCACAGGACATTCTCCCAGAAGCTTTGTGGCTTGTCAACATGTAGTTTGTCAAATTCTAGTCTGTCAGATTCAAGTTATTTCTGTGACCATTGTGGGTTTTTCTTCCATTAAACGAGGGGTACCAACAATTTTGTCCACGTGTGTATATAATGTATTCATTTTAATCGATCTAGATGCCCTAAAAAAAGCCAGCATAGCCATAACTATAATAATAATAATATCATAATGAGGTATGCCCACAGCCGGCAGTTTCTTATTGGGGCACATAACCAATGGCAGCTCTAGTTAAACTACTCTTAGCCCCATTCTGGTGATACATGGGTTATGGGTTCCCAGTGGTTGGACCTCCACCAACAACCTGTCCAACAGGTAGGTAGTCATTCCTTCTGACCGGAATACCCCTTTAAACTGGGTCAACTTCACCCCCGCCCCTTAAGGCAGACCCTTAGGAGCCATTTCTCACTGCTCAAAACCAAAGTAGCGCCATTTATTTCTGTAATTTCCCCCATCTCCCTAGGTTGAGTCCCATGTTTTTTACCTTGTCTTGTTTCTCTTATGTTCTCTCTGTGTTTTGTTTTATTGGTATCAGATGTTACCTTGATGGCTGCCACATTTTTTTGTCACTTTAGAATTGTATTTGGTTTTGTCTGATTATTGTAATTCAGTAAATACCTTTGAAACTAAACTGGGACAACTCAGCTCACCCCAGATCTCTGGATGGGGAGTCTGCCTAGTGATGTACCCAACGATGGAGACTTTACATACTTTAGGAGGGAATCCTAAAGATTCTCTCTAACTATGAAGTAGCAGCAAACTATACACATAACATTTGTGGCATCTTACAATGTTTCTTGTGTTTCTGCTTTGAAAAGGCGCTCTAAGAATCTGTGTCATAGCATTTCCCATGCTGCCCTGGGGCTTATCGAGAGGAAGTCCTCCACCCCATCCCTCTGATAACATGTCATTGTATATATCATATTCTTGTAGAAACAAAATCTTATTTTGTTATTATAGCCATAACTTATTATCAGTGATCACCACTTTCAGTACTACTTTGTGATACCTTTGCCTTCCTTTTAATACTATTTTGGGGAGGAGGGGGTGATACAGGAAGAAAAGCCATTGATTTGAATGGATGCAGTGTAATGTTTGATTTCTCCTATGGTGGTGCTGGAAAATTGAACACTTGTTAATGAATATTCCCACAGATTACTGGATGAGACTTTAATCAGCATACTGCCAGGAGACCCCTCTAAGGCCCCCATGCACACAGACGTTATAGTGAGAAGTAGCGCCTATCCTCTATACTTTTTGCACCCTGCTGTTTGTCTTCCAAAACTGTATCAAAAAACCAGACCATGTATACCAACCCTGTCAAGTAGAGATTGTCCTTAGAGGACAGTACCACAGGAACTCTTGTGCCGCCATACACACTAAGCTATGATCTAGTCTTGTACCTGTTTAATCCAGAAGAGAAATGCTCTGGACTTACAACGTCCAATAGAACATCTGAAATAGAACATATCTATGAAAACAGACACACACAGATATAGTAAGGGCCTAGGGACTTATTCACATAGCTCTGAAAAATGGATGTTTTTCTTTAGCATGTGCAGTCTGAAGTAACCGATTGCTCACAAAGGGTGAGACTTGTCTGGGAATTAGGCAAAAGTAGAGCATGTTCTCCTCTGCATGATCCAAGGGCCCATGTGGAAAATTGGACTTGTGAATTGGCTTAGCGCGTCAATGTTCAGTCTACAGTGTGTGTTGTGTTACACTCGCACAGCACACAGATGTAAGCAGCGGCTGTGTGAATAACCCCCAGCTGTCTGATCGTCAAAGGAAATCTGAGGACTGTGATAGGTTAATGAAAAAATAATTCTTACCTGTTGGTTCCGCTGCAGCTCCAGTGCTGTTGCTCCTCTGCTCCTCACAGGAGGAGTAACTTAAAGCTCCTGGGCCCTGATGCATAATCTGTAATGTGGCCCCCTCAGAGTTCTCTGCCTAATAGCGACAGATACCTCTGCACCCGCTATACCTTCGCTTCTGCTCCTCGCCGGTCTACTTTTGCTTCGCTGCAGTAAAGATGTGGCTGTCCATACATGTGACCACAGCAGCCAATCATGGACGTGTCCCTGCTGCAGCCGAGTAAACACAGACCACCAGGAGCAGTGTGTGGTATTTTTATGGTATAGCGTAGAGTAATTCTACCTGGCTACCTTTTGCTTTGAGATTTAAGGCCAATTTTGGTGTCTGTAATATAGTCCACGTGACAGCCACGTTCCCTGGACTGCAGTTCATCTGATCTGAATGCAGAGATTTATGACTTTGTCTGTTCCCAAACTTTGTTAGACCCACAGTAATTGGAGAACTTACAGCGTCATAAATCACTATGTTGTGAGTTTAGTTCAGACTAGCAGAGGTCAGGCCGGGAAATGCGGCCATCATACAGCTGTCTCAAAGGGCCCTAAAGGTGATCTTGGAGTTCTGTGCCAGAATCCAATGGCAAGATATCAGAATTTTTGGATGGTCCAATGCTGCAATCACTTCTGCTAATTCTAGTCGATGGTCTTTAGGGCAGACTGGCAGGTGAAATGACGTGTATTTGGTGTTGATTGGATTGCGTTTTGTGGCAACCGTAAGGGTGGTGAAATGATCAGTGATTTCCTAGCGAGTGGTGGATGGCTTCCAACTTTTGCACCTGTTTTAACCCAGTACAAGGTTGACTGGGCAGATATTCTGAGTCGCTGTACAGTGCTTATCTCTGTTAGTACTTGGAACTCGGCCTGGGAGTTTGAACCCACATGCCCCTTTATGAAATCAGACTCCAGATAGCAGAGCCCGAAGCTTGAGACGAGTACACACTGCTGCATTCGTCTATTTATTGGTTTTGTTTCCTGCGGCAAGTATTTGACATAATTATGATTGATTTCTATAGTGGAGCTGAGAATTAGTCATCATATAGCTACACCTTCTGCAACTCTAAAGTGCTTGTGTTTCAGTTCCTGAATAATTTGAAGATCTGCTGTCTGTGAATGGAATTGTTTATGTCTCAATCCAGGGGTAGAAACCCCATACAGACCTGGCCCTTATCTCAGCTGAGGGTTTGTGACAGTTGTATCCAGTGTAGTCATTTCTATGATCTAAGCAGCCTGCTTAGAGCAGGTAGACCAATGTGAACATGGTTATTATGGTCTCCTTTTGGCATTTACACCAGGAAAAGCTTCAATTTATACTGACCGGAGGACAAAAGGATGTCCTTTTAGCCTTGTTTATGATAATGGAGCCTTATGGATATGCTTAGCATATAAATTGGGAGCTTTTTCCAGCATACACTCTAAGGCTGGATTCACATCTGTGGCTTTCATTCCAACAGAAAAACAAAATGGACACTAAAGACTGGTGTGCCCAGTGACAGGCACCAAGAGTGCTCAATGGATCACATTAACAATAAAGGGGTCTGCCGGGCATCTGTTCATGGTATCGTCATTTTCCTATATCAAAAAGTCCTCCATGCAGGACCTTTTCGTCCATGATTTTTTATTTTTTTTGGAATCTGCACCACTGATGTAAACGTAGCCTAAGTGTAGATCAGAAACGTGATGTGAACATACAGTTGTATCTACATCTCTGCAGGTCTAGGACTGTGTTGGTTCCAGCCTCAGAATGTAAATGACTTCTAGATTTGTTGACAAACAGAGATCTTGGAAACAATGAAAGTATAAAGTTACAAGAACTAAAGATACCATAATGCATTGTTTATTGAAAGTCTAACATTATTTTATACCCTGTAGCTAACAATTTCTCTGTTTTTTCGTTTGGCTTGCAGAAGAAGTAATGGGAGACGATCGTCCTTTTGTGTGCAGCGCCCCTGGCTGCGGACAGGTAAGGGAACACTAAAGCTCTTCACTTTTTAAAGATATTTATTTTTTGTTGTTGTTGTGCTTGCCGTAGCCATTATAGCAGCTCAGAAGTAATTGGTTAGGCAGTAATATTGGAAGTGTATGTAAGTAGGAGGTCAGAGATAATGAAATGCATAAGCCTAAACAAGAATAAAACCACTATCAGTCTGGTAAAAACTGGTCCATCAAGTTCAACCATTCAGCACTTTTTTGGCTGTAGCTGTGAGACTAACATGGAGAAATTTATCAAGGCTTCTGCATTCATTTTTTGGTGCTTCTTTTTTTCTCCACTGCTTTCAGTTTAAAAACTGCATACATCTGACAGACCCCATTATAGTCAATGGGGTCCGCTGGGCTCCATGTGTCACTGCTGTTTTAGCGATTTGGCTCTGTCGTTTGATTTCCAGCGATGGACCCGAATAACAGAGATCCCTTGCTATTGTGAACCTAGCGCTAGCCGACCAATGACACACAAGTCTGGAAAGAAGTTCCCATGTTTGAAACTTACATCTAGTAGGTGGATGAAAGATGTTTCGTTCTTATGAAGGATATATTTTTGGAGGAATGTTCTCTCCACATTTCCAGACAGATCAATCATTCTTTGCTGGCATTATTGAACATGTATGCACAGTATAAACAGCTGTAAGGCTACATTCACATCTGTGTTGGTGTCTCTGTTTGGAGCCTCTGGCACAGAGTCTGACAGAAATCGCAAACAAAAGTCAAGGCCTGCAAGCCCTGTCTCTGAAATAGTAATGGACACCCAACATACTCCATTATAGTCAGTGGGGTCCTTCGGGATCCTTTGCTGTCCATCATTAGACAAACTGTTTTTCCATTCTTCTAATCCTGCGACAAACCAGAAGAATGGAAACAACGGCATAGAAGAGAACGTAGCCTAAAGGTCAATATGGACTAAACTATATAGCGGCATCTGTGGAAAGAACAATGAACTGGTGAATTTTTTTTTTTTTTAACACTTATCACCCTACAACTATATAATTTATATGAGCGCTTTAAGGATCCTTTTACATGGACAAGCCTGGTAATGAGCGCCAAACAACAAATTTTGCTCATTTAGCAGGTGATCCCTGCGTTGTCTACTTATTGACCAGTGATTCTTGCCCTGTCTACATATTGACCAGTGATCCCTGCCATGTCTACTTATTGACCAGTGATCCCTGCCATGTCTACTTATTGACCAGTGATCCCTGCCATGTCTACTTATTGACCAGTGATCCCTGCCCTGTCTACTTATTGACCAGTGATCCCTGCCCTGTCTACATATTGACCAGTGATTGGGAACTGCCCATGTAAAATTCCCTTAAATTCCTTTAATCTGATATAAGTGGGACTGTTGTGCCAGATATCATATATTCTGTGATAATGGACCCTGAAAAGGTACATAAAACAGCACAAGTATCAGCTAACAGCTTTCTTCCTGATAAACATGCCCACACACTTTAATGGGGGTATAAGTAGCGGTATCTACTTATACGTATCTATGGTCAAAATCCATCCCATCTCCCTGCTTGCTTCTAATTAAAGGAGGGTGCTCAGGCTGTCCCTATATATAATTAAAGGGTATTCTGGGAGTTGAATGTACTTGATCCTTAGGAGAGGTCACCAGTATCTGATCGGTAGGCTCTTCATTGAATTCCAAGCACAGTGACGTACATTGGGTAGATGTTGTGCTTGGTATTGCAGCTCAGTCCCATGAATGGGACTGCATTTTAAATAGATCACCTGACACATGAGCATTATGTAATTGGCCTGTGCCCCCACCAATCAGGTTATCAATATTCAACTCCTGGAAACCCCTTTAAGATTTAGTCAGCACATGAGATCAATAAGTCCAAGTATGTCAATGTAAGTACACTCATAAATAGACCCTAGCAGCAAATGATGTAACTATTGAGCACCAAATGGGGATTTTGGGGCCCATTATATTATACAATATATCAGTTTTTTGCAATAAAAAAATAAATAATAATCTGGACATTTTTTTTTTTGTACTCTTGATTACTGGTGAGGCCCAGACAACTCCATGTTCTGGCTGGTGAGACACCAGTGAAAAATGCTGCTCTATATAGAGATCTGTCCTAATGATGGTGTCAAACACAGAACTAACCTTCACCAACCAAGTAGGCAAACTGTTTGCGGTCATTTTAGATCACCTTTATAATATGACCCAGTGAAAGTGATGGCATCTCCAGCTGGCACTGCATTGGGATAAGCAGTAATATGCCAGTAGGTAATTTCTATGTATTGCATCAGTGATCTGTGTACACTACCATGTCTCTGGGGAGTAGTAATGGAATTATACGTTGTACCTTGAATTGAGCTGGATTGCTCTTCTTGGTGTCAGTGTACAGGACAAATATTGACCTCTCTGTCCTCTTGTTTTTGTGATGTTTGGATCCCACTGATCAGAACATTTTAAGGACATACAGCTGATTTTTCATGTTGATGTATTCAAAGCTTATTTGCAAGAAAATTTGCGGCATAAATTTATGACTAACCCTTAGATTAGATTTTACAAAGCTCCTACTTAGTGTATGGCAATTCAGCATGGGCCACAGCGATCTCCCCAGTCCCGCCCCCCCCCCCCAAAAAAAAAAAACAAAAATGCTGCAGTCTCTTGAAAAAGATGATCTGTTGAGGTCCCAGGTGACCCCCAGTGATCAGATATTGATGACTAGGGAAGTATAAGAGCTTCCTAAACAATTTCCATTCCTTTTGCAGTCACTACTGGCTTTGGTCCAAAAAAAGCGGCAAAATCTGCAACAAAAAAGCAGCTTTTCCGCAGCGTGGGGCCTCAGCCTTAAAGAGTTTCTTCTGTCTGGGGCTAATTTTGATACTGCTGACCTATCTTCCTTATCACATCGTTGAGGGGGATCTAGCGCCCGGACCCCGCACCAATCAGCTGTTTCAAGCACCCTCTGGTGCCTTAACCTATACAGGGGACAGAGCAGAAGCCTCCATCTACTGTATAGCTACAATGCCGAAGTACTGCAGGTCTGCTCATATGTAACTGAAGAATGGACTGCAGCTCTATACATGTATCTATTCATTTACTTTTTAGAACCGGGCATATGCTTTCACGGTAGCAGGTGCCCAGTCTTTCTTTAAGATCCCAGGTCTCTTCTGGTATACTGGTAACACCTGTTCCATAGAGATTAGTGATGTCTATTAATACTCTACTGTATATATTGGTTTCTTCCTGTACTGCTGGATAGAGGTACATGTTTTAGGACATCTGCTTATATTATGTGAAGAGACATGGGTCACCTTTTCAAATCGGTGGTCTCTAGGAAATAAAAAAATAAGTAAAAATAAAAACTGAGTAGGTCAAATTGAAGTATACCTGGTGTTTAGTGGGAAGAAGCCAGTAAAGCCTTGTCTCTCCATATGATCAGATATAATGATTGGATACCATGCAGTATTTCGTCTTCCACAATGATGTGTGATAGGAGGTTGTGTACGATCAGTGTTTCAGTTCATGATCCCATATCAGCACTATGTGCATTCTTTAGAAAGCATTATCTTTGTTGTTCCTCTTGCTTTGGGTTTCTCTTGGTCCTGTCCTGTCTTGGGATTCTATGAAATCTATAGCAACAAGCGAGCTCTTTGAAGTTGGGTGAAAGTTTTGGAATTTAACAGTGCTATCTCCAGCCCGCTCCATCCCAGAACATTCTGATCATTTGTCCCTTGAGGAGGGCAGTGTTGGATAGAGATATAAACATCTTATGGTTGCTAGGTCTCTTCTTGCTGTTATTTTTGGACTTGGCTCTCCGATCACCAGCAAACTCGCAGCTGAGAACTTCAGAGCAATCCTACCTCGGTCAACCCTAGTGACTACAGGGGCCTTCTCTACAGCAATCCTTAGGCTCCTTCTGTCTGTCCTATATGTAACATTACAAAAGCATTAAACATTTGTATACATAAATATCAAAGGGTTAAAAATGCCCATAAAAGGCCCTTTATTATTATTATTATTATTATTTATATATGTGTGTATGTGTATATGTGTGTGTGTGTGTGTGTGTGTGTGTGTGTATATATATATATATATATATGTGTGTGTGTGTGTGTGTGTGTATATATATATATATATATATATATATATATATATATATATGATTTGCATTATATAAGATCATGTTGGATGTCTCAACCACTGATGCAAAAATACGTCTGTATGTTGCAGAATACATGTTACTAAATGGAGATAAATTGACCCCCATAGTCATGAATTTGCATATTGTGAAGGAACCTGACATCACCGCCGTACATTTTTGTGCAATGTCTTTTTTTTTTTTTTTTTCCCCCTTTAATTTAGGATTATTTTTTTTTTCTCAGTATAACCACACTCTAATGGCTCTGTGGCACCAAAATGACTAGACAGCCTCAGGCAATTGCCAAGATCTTCACCTACATCATCGATTACATCAATGTTTTTTTTTGGTTTGAAGAAAATGAAAGATACAGATAGTTTTCTCCTGCACATCATCACGTACATAGTCTAAACTATTGTGAATTAGAACTGAGATGTTCCACCCACCATAAGTGATCATTGAAATGCTAACAGCCAAGCTCTTTATTTTTATTTTTTTATTACCTTTTGATATCCTGACCTCAGAGCCGCTCCCTTAGAAGAAGTATGTCACCAGAACCCAGCATATCAACCCAGCCCTGCAGATAGATAGGTAAGGGTCACCTGAATCAAATACTCTCTTACCCTTGTAAACCGGTGCCTGCATTGTGAAGATATTGCTGTTTTGGTCAATATGCAAATCATCTCTTTGGAGCAACAAGGAGGTTGTCATTGTGCTAAAGAGGTAATCGGCAATGCCCTCTTTGCTCCAAAGAGCTCATTTGCATTTTGACAAAAACAGCAGTGTCTTCATAACAGAGGCAGAGGTGACCCTAACCTGTCTATTTGGTGGGCTGAGTTGTTATTATGGCGCTAGCTATAATAAATCTGTCAGGGCAAAGGTGTCCCATTCTGGCCCACCTTGTCACTGTCCTCCTTCACTCACTTTTCTCAAAATTGGCAAATTGCTTAAAAAATGGCCAAATTATTTTGGAAAATGGCCATGGGCCAAAGGTATGCTGACACATGACATACCGGCCCAACAGAAGTCAAAACAGCACATTTTTTGCCTCTTTCGTTGAATGGGGGCCTATGGATACATTTTTCATGGCATACACATTAAAATGTGCTGTGTCCATTTAGCCTTAACCATGTTGTAATCTTGGTTGTTAACCAAATAAATATGTCTTATTAACATCAACCAGAGCTACTGTACAAAGAAGCTATCTGTTGATCTATGAGAAGACTATTGAAATGCCCCCCGCCCCAGTTGCTAACCATGTCATACTATGTGTATACAGTTACAGGACATCAGAGCTCCATAAAAAGAAAGGACTGGACCCAGACAACCTTATACCGTGAACTAATAAAAATGAGGGTTCACTTTAAGGCTGCATCAAGGACATTCGCCTCCGATTCCTCTTCATTTTCCACCCCTCGGCTCCCTGTGATGGAATGCTGAAACAACTTCAGCATTTTGCCCCGGCTTTCCATCGATGTTTAGGCCCAGATGAATGGGCCTAATCGTTGGGGAGTCTCATATTGTGGGCTCTGTGGCTGAGACAATCGCAAGATCTTGCAGGACGCTTACTTTTTCTGTGGCCTGCTCTGATCTCTGCTCAGAGAGGCAGATTCAGCCGTGTGGACAGGCCCTAAGAGGCTACATATACACACACACACACGTAGATGTATATAGTGTCGGAATGACCAGTTTTTCCTATAAGTTCTCTGTCCAAATATGTTTTAGTTATTTTCATAAATGTGACCTCCAAAGGCTTCTGTGGAGAAATGCATCTCGTTGTGACCTGGACAACCAGTATATGTAGGGTTGAGGAATGGATTTTGGCACCCGTGGTATCCTTCGGGTCAGACCTCTGAGCCTCAGAATCTGCCTCTGTAACGCTAGCATAAAGATGTCCTATTTATTGTTGATGTACACATAGAGCCGTCATAGTTTCTAATGCTAGAGAGTAAATATTACTTGTGGCTGTATTTTAGTATAATTGAGTTTCCTGTTATTGACGGTAAACCTTGAATGAAGAAGGTACAAAATGTGTGGCAATAACTGGAAAGAACAAGAGCAGTCACCTGCTGCTACTTCATTGTGGAGCCACCTTGAAGGAATCCAATCACCGCTCTGTAAAACCTCTGGGGACTCGTAATTCCAAGGCATTACTGGAGACATCTGAAGGTTCAGCTTCCAGGAAATACTATAAAATGCTGCTAGACCTTCCTAATATTTGTACCTTGTGCCCCAATGAACAACCTCAGCGTAAGCGAGACCTTGTCCTGATGGCTCGTCTTCTGATAGAATCTAATCAGAGAGACCATAACTCATGGCAAGGTCCTCTACCAGATACTCACCGACCGCTAGGAACAACCTATTAATCCAGGTTTAGATCAACCAAGTCAGTGATGTGATGTCGTTCAGTGTCAAGACCATTTTATTTTAGGTTTTGTCCTTTACTTTACTGTTTCTTTAACCGGGATTGCTTGGAAACTAAAGTTTCATATAACCAAGAATATCCAGTGGTTTATCTATTGACTGGGTTATAACTTGGGGTTACGTCACTGGGGACCATAAATGGTGGACTATGTGCTTGTTCATACAGGCCTTACCAAATATTAGACTATTACAGGAAATTGCAGGGTTTGTGGGTGCGGCTGTGGGGAAACATTAAGGGGATATTAACCCTTTAATGATTTGGCTTTTTTGGCTTTTAGAACAATGCCTTTTTCTTTTATTTTTCCCCCCATCTTTGGAGAACTAAAACTTTAACTTTTCGGGTGACTTAGTCATAAGATAACTGTGTTTTTATGGTACATATAATGTATTTTATGGAAAGTAGGAGGGAATAGAGAAAAAAATAATTCAGCAATTTTTGGGATTGGTTTTGTGTTTTGTTTTATGGCATTTACTGTGCAGTAAATAATAAACAGGATAAATTTTTATCCTGTTTATCACTTTTTATTACATTTTTTTTTATTAGGAGAGATTAACAAAAACAGCAATTTTGGCACCTTGTTGGTTAAAGGGATTTATCCACCTTTTGTAGGGCAGCACGGTGGCTCGGTGGTTAGCACTGCAGCCTTTCAGCGCTGGAGTCCTGGGTTCGAATTCTGCCACGACAACATCTGCAAGAAGTTTGTATGTTCTCCCTGTGTTTGCGTGGGTTTTCTCCGGGTGCTCTGGTTTCCTCCCACACTCCAAAGACATACTGATAGGGAATGTAGATTGTGAGCCCTATATGGGACAGTGACTGTCAATGTCTGTAAAGCGCTGCGGAATATGATGGCGCTATATAAGTAAGCATAATAAATAATAGTGTTGATGGCATATCCTTAGCATAGGCCGTCATTATTAGATGGGCAGGTGTCTGACTGCCGCGACCCTGGCACATCAGCTTTTCCAGGACAGTGCACTTCAGTGATGTTTACATACTGGGAGCCGCACTGTTCACTTTCCATACAAAATACCTCAGCGCTGTCCCATAGACTTCAATAGAGCAGTGCCACTGCTACACTGTGTACAGTGAGTGAGTAGCGGCACTCCTAGGATATAAACATTACTGGGAACTGCACTGTCCTGGAACAGCTGATCTACGTTGCTCCCGGCTGTCAGACACCCGCAAATCTAATATTGATCCTAATGAAAGGCCATCAATATTACAAAGGTGGTTAACCCTTTTAAATAACATGCAAATTTTTTAGTTTGGGTTGTTACATTAGCGTGGATTTATTTTATTTTTTTTTTTACACAATAAAACGATGTTTGAAGGTATAATGGCAATTTTTTTTAAACTTCTTTTTTTTTTTTTTTTTATTACTCCCACTAAGGGACTTAAACATGCGATTGCTTGTGTAATACTTCTGTGTACATAGCAGAGCTGGTACATAGCATTGTTATGTCTTCAGCTGCCATGGCAAATCTCTGACACCATGCAATGCAATTCAAGGGACTTACAAAGGAAATCCTTCACTCTGTCTAACGGCTAAGAAGCCAGGGTCAATAGTGACCGCTAAGGGTTAACCTGTGGAGGATCTGAGTTATTTTTTGGGGCTTTTGTGGCAGGAGCCTACCTATGTGTGTCAGATGGGCTTTTGCCACTGATGGCTTGGGTACAGTGGCAATGCCCGCCAGATCAGTATGACAGATACACCTGCCATACAGCATTAGCTGACCCTACCTAATAATGGACATATCACTGGTGCCAAGGGGTTATCGTTAATCATAGAATATAGACACTGTCTTACGATAGTTGTACCTTTTTGTCATGTTTGGATACCAAGTGAGGCACTTGAAGACATTATTTATTTATTTATTTATTTATTTATTTTTGTCATTTGTCTAAGTTTGCAGAGTTGTGTAACGGGTCATCCAGCTCAACTCCAGTATGTACAGTACCTTAGGCTTTATGAAAACCATGCATTGATCTATAGGGAGCTACCTTCCAAAACATAGCACTAGAGCAAGTTCCTCTTACAGTATAATGGCAAGTTGGGAGGTTTGATGTATATTAGATGGTTTGCCAGTCCCACCAATATTGGTAGGTTCTGCTGACTTTAATCTAATGTGTATAGCCACCTTCAGCCAGAGGAGCAAAGAGAGCAAGATGACATTCAACAAGTCCCATCCTTGTTTCTCACAACATCATCAGAAGGACCCAATGTACCCTAGTCCTGGGTATCTCTGCAGTCTCAGCTAATTTTTGTGTGTGTGTGGGGCCTTTCGACTTACTGTAAAACAGTGACTTTCAAGCGAAGTACCCCTTGGTGAGAAAATGTCCACACAGAGTACCCCCAAAGAAGCGATCACTTATAAAGGGTAATAAAATAAGGTGTTTTTTTTTTTTTTTGGAGCTTTCGTTTACAGTTATGTAAAGGCCAGCTCAGTGCCTCCACATGTAATATAATAACCTGCACAGTGCCATAGCACCTTCCATATAATATAATGTCCCATAGGGGCCCCTCCATGCACTATAATGTCTTTGAGTGACCCCTACATTAATAAAATCCCATATACATAGGAATTTCCTTACAATATCAGGTTTGGCCAAACCCACATTTTTCTTGGGTTCAGCCGAACCCAATTTTTGGGGGGTTTGTCACACATGAACTACAATTATATTCTGAGGGTAATCAAACATAAAAATAGTGTTACTTACCTGTCCTGGGCTCCGTCACTTCTCCCCATGCTGCGGCCTACAGAGATGACTTGAGGCGGACATCATCTCTGCAGGCTGGAGGAGTAAGGGGAGACGTGACTGAGCCCAGGACAGGTAAGTAACACTGTCTTTGTTTGATTACCTCAACATGGCCTCCGCTAATTGTACTCTGAGGATCCGAAGAGACCCTTAGAGTAGAATTGTAGTTCGTGGGTGATGAACCCCCACAAACTTTGGGGGCGGGAGACAGTTGGACATACCCCCAGGGGTCCGCGTACCACGCTTTGAGAACCACTGCTGTAGAGGATGACTTTCTACTTGAATTTCAGGGTTAAATGTTGATAAGTGGCAAAGACAAGATGGTTACTTTCAAGATGTATTTGCATGTAAGTTTACGCAACTATTTGCTTTAATTTTGCAAAAATTTTTATTTTTTTCCTGCTCTTAAGCTGTGTCAAAGTGTAACTGTTATTTCAGTTTTCTTTTTTTACTGTTACATAGGAGGGTGCTTGATAATCATTTTTGGAATATAGTTTATTAAACTATTTTACTTCCTTTTAGTAGAAAAGTTCTCCCTAGCAGTGCTGTAAGCATTGGCAGGGAAAGTCCCTCCTGTACATACCATGCATTGCCAGTTTGTTGGGGGAAGGGGTCACTTCATATAGGTGTATATCCTGTTTCATACTACCTAGAACTATGTGGCACGTAAACTAATATGCACCAGGCTTAAAGGGAGTCTGTGAGCTGGAAAATCGGTGTCAGACTAATGACAGTACCTTGCAGGGAGACTTCTTCTACATTTTCTAAAGATGCCTTTCTTCTTTTGCATTGCAGTTCCAGATTTTCATGAAAAATGGATATTATTCTTATGCAAATTACCTGAAAGGGCTTTAGGGGCATTTCTTCTGCCGGCACTTTGCTCTCTGTCTGCAATTTGGGATAGTTATCTAGAGCAAAGTGGGAGATCTCACTTAGTCAGGGACGATTATCTAGAGCAGACAGTGAAGCTCCACCAGGAGAAGAAATGTTCCTAAAGCCCTTTTCAGCTAATTTTAAATAAGAGTAAAATGCTGATTTTCATAAAAATGGAGCTGCAATGAAGAATAAGAAAGTCATCTTTGGAAAGTGCAGAATAAGTGGTGTAAAGTTAGACTAGACCAGGGGTAGGCAACCTTTTTTGTTCGGCGTGCCGATTTCGATTAAAGAAATCAAAGTTGAGGTACTCGGAGTGCCGGTCAATAATTGTAAGTTTGATGACCCCTGCACACGATATTATGTCCCATAGCGGACCCTGCACACGGTATTATGCCCCATAGCGGCCCCTGCACACAGTATCTGAAAACTGCCAAAAACTAGTATTTTATACACATTTAATGGGTAAAAATTTATTATCTGACTGACGGAACTTCCATTTGTCAGAAATGTTTTATACGTTCATCACTAGTGATAATTGCTATTGCTATTATTTTAGCGTGTAACGGATATCACTAAAGAGGCGGGCGGCGTAATTTACTCTATAAAGATCAGGTATGGACAGGACAGGGACAGTGAAAAAATGTAAATTTTATTAGTGACTTTGTGCATGTGTTGTGTAAGTGTTTGGTGCGACACTTTTGGCGCTGCGACCTGGACGATGGTAAACATCTGGGTCACAGCGCCAATAAACTTCCTGGTTAGGTTCAGAGGGGTATTACATAAGAATACCCCTGTGATTAGGCTCAGAGGGGTATTACATTATTCCTGTATGTGACATTATTCCTGTATGTGACAATCAGAGAGCTACAGTACAGTATGCTCTCTGATTGATAGGAGAGGGGATAAGAATAAAGATGAGAATCTCATCTTTAAAAAGATACCAAGATCGCCACGATAGACGTTACAGATTCAGAGCGATTCACTGTTAAAACGATGTCGGGAATTGAGATCTGCATTGGGATTTCAATGCCGAACATCGTTTTCACCAGCTAATCGCTCAGGATGTGTAAGGACAATCATGGTGATCTTGGTATCATTTTAAAGATGAAATTCTCATCTTTAAAATGAATCCAAGTGTTTCTTTATAGCTTTAACCAATCCTGAGCAATTCACTCAGGTACAGTAGTGAAGCCGGCAATTACCGGCTTCACTACTGTACATAGACTGTGCAGACACTGGGTGCTCCCACATCCATCTTCAGGCAGCACCTGGCACTAATGAAATTTTAATAGGATCAGGCACATATCTGGGTGAGGACTCCTTTGCCCGTGCCAGGGAAATATGCCTCGCGTGCCACTCTTGGCACGCGTGCCGGGGTTGCCGACCCCTGGACTAGACAGTCTAAAAGTACACCTGATTATAAAACAGCATTATACACTTTGGAATTTCTGGTGCAACTTAAGACTGTCCTGTCTAACTTTGCACTGTTAGTTTATCTGCAACAGTGTTTATATGCAGCATAAGTCTCTGCTTTCATATGTCACCAGAACCACTGTCCTATGTGTATAAAAAGGAAGATACAGCTATTTGAAGTGACACCCTACCCCCTTCCTTTGGCTAAAATCCTTAAAAATCCTTCAGACTACAAAAGAAAGAGTATTTTTGTTGTTACCTAGCAGTGGACAGTTCTTTCAATGGCTGACTATATTTGATCTCCGTGCTCCTTCAAGGCAATATAGTCAGCTGCAAGGGTGTAGAAATGTTGCTGTTGCCACGATCATTTCCACCTAAAGATTTCCCCAGGGAACATGGCCACTAAGCCTCTTTAAGGCAATATTTACTTACATAATTCAGGAAAGTACAAAGATACAAATTTTTTAGAATGGGTGTTTCATTCACAAGTCAAGAATGTGTAACCACAAGAGGTGCATAATAACCGTGTTTCACATATCTCAGATTCCGTCTCCCAGAAATACCTTACATATGCACTTTTCTTTTTATCACGGGGTCTGTTATGTTTCGATTTTCACGCATATATGTTATATGACTTTCATTTACAGCCCAGGGGCACAAGGAAGCACATTTATGTTACTCAAACCATGAAGAATTACACTCGGATTTAGATTATCATAACTCACAATCGCCCTGACAACTTCTGACAAGCGTCTTTTCATCCATGTTCCTTGACTCCCCAAACAAGTCATTTGTGCTTGTAGAGGAAACCATCCAGGTGTGCTTTTCTTCTTGGTTCTGTTCTTCGCCCTTTTCTTTTATCAGAGAGAGGTGAGAATATTTTTAGCTTTTGTATGTTTTAACAGCAGCGGCATCTGACCTTTTCTTTCCATGGTGCGTTACGCTGTCTGTTGATTCTGCACAAAGATTACACAAACTGAATTACATTGTGTTGTCTTTGACAAAATTCCAATAGGGAAAAAAAAAGATATCTTCATGCGTTTACTCCTGTATTGATTGTCCTTATTACAGGGCACAAATGACTTGCTGCAGGGACACCGTTACTGTGCACGTTGCCAAAACTTTCTAGTGGGCCACCATATACAATGGTGATGTAAGAAGAAAATATTCCACTTTGAAGGGGACCAATAAACCACCAGCATCCTGTTAGGCTACGTTCACACTACCTTTATTGAAGTCTGTTTTTTTTCATCCGTCATAGGCTCAGAGCAATGGGCTGAAACACTCTGCAGGTACAACTTTCTCTTCCATTAGAAAAGTAAATGAAAAGTCAGAAGAAAACTTGTTTTTAACATTATAGAGTCTGGAGAAGAATGCATCACTTTCTGTTAGCATTCCAGTCTGTTACTCTAGGCTACTTAAGACTTGCGGGGACCAGCTGTGGGGTATTATTACATATATGTTCAATATGAGCCTTAAGCTGGGAATAGTGCCACAACTGTGGAAATCATCTTGTGCAGTACCTGTTCCAAAGACACCTTACCCGATGGACCTTAACTGATACAGACCTGTAGCATTGACATCCCACTTGATGAAGGTCTTAGAGTGATTTGTTCTCACACATCTCAGCTCTCCAGTTTTCCTATCAGCCGGGCATTGGGGTGGACGATGCCATCATCCACCTTCTACACAGAGCTTTTTCTCACCTGAAGAAACTAGGGAACACGGTGAGAATAATGTTCTTTGATTTCTCCAGTGCTTTTAACACCATACAGCCAGGGCTACTGAGAGACAAGCTGGGCCTTGCTGGAGTGGACCACCCCCTCTCCAACTGGATCCTAGACTACCTCACAAACTGACCTCAGTATGTGAGAGCTCGGGACTGTGTGTCACACTGTGATCTGTAATATGGGGGTACCTCAAGGTACAGTTCTAGCCCCTTTCCTCTTCACACTGTACACTGCAGATTTTAGGTGCAACTCATCTAGCTGCTACTTACAGAAGTATTCTGATGACTCTGCAATAGTAGGCCTCATCACGATGATGACAGGGAGTACAGAGAATTGAACTGGGATTTTGTGGATTGATGCCAGCGGAACCACTTTAGGATTATTGCTGGGAAGACCAAGGAGATGGACATCCAGGGGAATGGGCATTGAGGTTGTCAACACCTATAAGTACCTGGGTGTTCTCCTCAATAATAAGCTGGACTGGGCAGATCACTTGGATGCACTGTACAGAACGGGCCACAGCAGGCTCTACCTGCTTAGGAGGCTGAGAGACTTTGGAGTCCAGGGGGCACTTCTTAGGGCCTTTTTCAACTCTGTAGTGGCATCAGCCATCTTCTTCTGAGTGGTCTGCTGGGGGAGTAGCATATCAACCAGGGATAGGAATACACTCGACAAGCTGATTAGAAGGGCCAGCTCTGTCCTGGGGAGCCCACTGGACCCAGTGCAGGTGGTGGGTGACAGAAGGATACTGTCTGTGGTGAACTCCATGCTGGAGAATAAGTCCCATCCCATGCATGAGACCGTGATAGCACTGGGCAGTACTGTCAGTGACCGACTGCTCCACCCTAGGTGTGAGAAGGAGCGCTATCGGAAGTCTTTCCATCCCCACTGCAGTCAGGCTGTACAACCAACACTGACCTAAGCGGAGATCACTCCATATAGAGAACTGAAAGATCTTAAGTTGTGATATCCCTACTACTACTTTTTTACCTTTACCTTTTTATCTGTACCCACTTTCACTGTAATGGCTCTACCTTGGAGCTTTTATATTTGTATTATCTATGCTGCTGTAACACACTGAATTTCCCCATGGTGGGACTATTAAAGGATTATCTTATCTTATCTTAATCCTATGAAGGATCAAAACAATGGACTTCAAAAACGCCAGTGTGAACATAGCCTTATGCAGCTGGGGTCTAGGGTCCCAAACATTAAACCCCAGTTGTCGGTTCCTGGAATGTGGAGAAAATGAAGTTATAATTCAGTGGCAGATGGGTCTGAAAGTCCAGGTCAGCCCTTTGGTACAAGCACATTGTGCACAGTGAAGCTGGGCATTGGCAGTAAAGTGAGGTCTAATGACCTCAATTTCACCAGGTGCAATGTGTATGTATTGATATAGACGGTCAGAAATCTGCAGATGGTCATATATTTTCTCTGCAGTACAAATGAATGGCCACCCTTTTAGACCATTAACTATGACCCCCATGTTTCCTAAAGCGACATATAGAAAAGGGTTGGCTTCCCACAATTATTTAATGTATTTTGGTGCATTCAGACCATGTCAATTTCTTTCAGAAATCCAACTTTTGATATGTAGTGAAGACTAAATTCTACTTATGAGATTCCTGCTAACCTACATAAAACCGTACATGGAGACACAGCTTAGGTTGACCTTTACCTGACAGACCCCCTGGGGCCCCCCCCCAAAAAAACATACTGCAGTGAACGGGTTACCTGGTACAAAGATCCCAATACAGAATACAGATTTTTAAGAAATGGGGAGACCAAGTTCTGTCAGTTTTTTGATAACTAATAGATTTGGAAGTGGTATACAGTGATGGCCAAAAGTATTGGCACCCCTGCAATTCTGTCAGATAATACTCAATTTCTTCCAGAAAATGATTGCAATCACAAATGCTTTGGTAATAATATCTTCATTTATTTTGCTTGCAATGAAAAAACACAAAAGAGAATGAAAAAAAAAGTCAAATCATTGATCATTTTACACAAAACTCCAAAAATGGGCCGAACAAAAGTATTGGCACCCTCAGCCTAATACTTGGTAGCACAACCTTTAGACAAAATAACTGCGAACAACCGCTTCCGGTAACCATCAATGAGTTTCTTACAATGCTCTGCTGGAATTTTAGACCATTCTTCTTTGGCAAATTTCTCCAGGTCCCTGAGATTTGAAGGGTGCCTTCTCCAAACTGCCATTTTGAGATCTCTCCACAGGTGTTCTATGGGATTCAGGTCTGGACTCATTGCTGGCCACTTTAGAAGTCTCCAGTGCTTTCTCTCAAACCATTTTCTAGTGCTTTTTGAAGTGTGTTTTGGGTCATTGTCCTGCTGGAAGACCCATGACCTCTGAGGGAGACCCAGCTTTCTCACACTGGGCCCTACATTATGCTGCAAAATTTGTTGGTAGTCTTCAGACTTCATAATGCCATGCACACGGTCAAGCAGTCCAGTGCCAGAGGCAGTAAAGCAACCCCAAAACATCAGGGAACCTCTGCCATGTTTGACTGTAGGGACCGTGTTCTTTTCTTTGAAGGCCTCTTTTTTTTTTCTTGTAAACTCTTATGTTGATACCTTTTCCCAAAAAGCTCTACTTTTGTCTCATCTGACCAGAGAACATTCTTCCAAAAAGTTTTTGGCTTTCTCAGGTAAGTTTTGGCAAACTCCAGCCTGGCTTTTTTATGTCTCTGGGTCAGAAGTGGGGTCTTCCTGGGTATCCTACCATAGAGTCCCTTTTCATTCAGACGCCGACGGATAGTACAGGTTGACACTGTTGTACCCTCGGACTGCAGGGCAGCTAGAACTTGTTTGGATGTTAGTCGAGGTTCTTTAGCCACCATCCGCACAATCTTTCGTTGAAATCTCTCGTCAATTTTTCTTTTCCGTCCACATCTAGGGAGGTTAGCCACAGTGCCATGGGCTTTAAACTTCTTGATGACACTGCGCACGGTAGACACAGGAACATTCAGGTCTTTGGAGATGGACTTGTAGCCTTGAGATTGCTCATGCTTCCTCACAATTTTGCTTCTCAAGTCCTCAGACAGTTCTTTGGTCTTCTTTCTTTTCTCCATGCTCAATGTGGTACACACAAGGACACAGGACAGAGGTTGAGTTAACTTTAATCCATTTCAACTGGCTGCAAGTGTGATTTAGTTATTGCCACCACCTGTTATGTGCCACAGGTAAGTAACAGGTGCTGTTAATTACACAAATTAGAGAAGCATCACCTGATTTTTCAAAGGGTGCCTATACTTTTGTCCACCCCCTTTTTTATGTTTGGTGTGGAATTATATCCAATTTGGCTTTTTGACAATTCTTTTTGTGGTTTTCCATTGAAGACAAATTAAATGAAGATATTATTACCAAAGCATTTGTGATTGCAATCATTTTCTGGAAGAAATTGAGTATTATCTGACAGAATTGCAGGGGTGCCAATACTTTTGGCCATCACTGTAGGTACAATATTTCAGATTATTAAGACGGTGTATACTATACCTTATGAAGTTTTAGTACACAAGAGGGCATAGACAAAGGGGCAGTTTCACTGTTAAAACCGTGCCATTGCTGAACCTAGCTGGCCACCGCTCTCATGTATGATGATTTGGGATAGTGGGGCCTGTTACCAGTGGGTGCTTCCATTCCAGCACTCACTGGCTACCGGCAGAGCCTGGGGGGGGTGAGCGGTGAGTACTGAGAATCTAGGACTCCCCACTTCTGTGTACCAACATCACTCTGGCACAGACGCCTGGACCAGAGAAGGAGCAGGTAGTTCAAAGAGCTGTGAGTACGGAGTATTGTATTCACCGCTTAGTCCCCAGGCGCAATACTGTATAGGCTTGGCACAGTGGGGATATTATATTGTTTGGGTCCTGTGGACATTATATTTGGGGGGTGCTTAGAGGACAGTTTACTGTTTGCTCTGTACCCCTTCTTTTAGAAAATCCTGCATATGCCCCTGAGTATCAGCAGATTTTACATGCCAATGAGATCAAGAGTTTGCTAACGTCTGAAAGCATCAGCCCAATGTGCAAGCAGTAGGAGTGACCTGGACAAGGAGACTTGGAGGTGGTGCCAAGAATAATTAATATGTTTGGGTGGCCATGTTTTTTTTTACCCTTTGACGTGCCATGAATCAGTTAAAATATTATTTTGCAGATTAAGCGCCTACCTATAGCATCTGGGAATGCGACTTACTGAGGTTTTCTCTATGACGCATTCTTTTGTATTTGGATTATGGGTTCATGTTGTACGTATGATCCATTGTTTTTGGTGAATAGAAAACCTTACTTGATCTCATAGCTGCTGCATGAGATGTTTCTGTGACAAGTCTTTTCAGATCCCGGGCACCTTTCATTTGATGATAAGCCAGGTATAAACTGATCCCTTTCCGCAGACTCCAGTAAGCATGTTACAAACAGGTTTTACTGAAGGTTGGGACACAAGCAAGCTATTGGACAATTCTGTACTCTTGGCATCGAGCTTTAGGCGCATCTATCAATGTTTGTCAGTCAGTGACCAGTAAAAAGGGTCAGAAGGGGTGCCATGTCTCATTAGGGTAAGACGGTACAGGGACTCCTTACACCATGCATGCCCTGCTAAGACTTCTGGGTAAGGAATCTGTAAATAAGACTTCATTGGTGGAAAAGATAAACTTGCTCATAGCGCCACCTTTTGGAAGGTAGATCCCTATAGATTAATGTGTGGTTTTTGAAAGAAACCTAATTGTATAATCTGGGAATAATAGCCAAGCCAGAATAACTCCTCCAAAAGGAAGAGGTTCCAATCCACAGACAGCTGTTTCGAGGTTGTTGCTTCTCATCCGTGCAGAGCTGGGTACTGGCTGGGTGTGTGAGAGGTCTAGCCGTGGGTTAGAGAGGGGATATATGTCTCCATTAGTATAAAAAGGGGTGCATCATGGAATGTGCATTGTCAGTTATAGCTCCCCAAGCTTTTCTCTTGTGTGTCCCCCACTCTAGTAGCAGTGTCAAGAATTAATCGTGGTTGTCTGGTTTAGTGGCTAGAAGGCTTTGCGGTTTGTCTCCCTGAGAACAAAAGGAAGAAAAAAAATCTACCTGCCCCTTATCCCCCCCTCGACATACAGGGAGTGTCAGAAGCCCCCCTACTTATTAGACAGTTGACCTAAATCTGTGAATCCCCCGATACTTATTGCCAGGTTTTCCATAGATTACACTTCTAACAAGTAGGGATTTTCCAAAACTGAGAGAACTCTTGAAAATATATCTTCTCCTTTAAACCTACTCTGCACATACTCCGCAGCCCCACATGTGTAATGACTCATCACAACTGGCAAGAACCGTCATGTCAGTCCAAATCTAGACTTGCTGTTCTTCTATAATAATACTTTTTTTTTCCACATTTGGTTTGAGTTAATCTATAGATACGTCTGCCAGAATGTTTATCGAACACAATGCGATTCTACATAGTTTCGGATAATTATGTGATTTGTTGTGGCACGACGTGCTGAGTATTATAGACTCTGGGGTTATATAAGACCTATCTGTTGTAATTGGCACATTGTACTTCGCTTTTGTGCTGTTTTTATGAGACCTTTGTGCTTGGCATGAAGCGGAATATGTATAGTCTTTGTGGATGGAAATAATTTAGTGTGCGGTGATGAAGAATATAGAGCTAATGTTTGTGTGACACATATACAATGTAGGGCACTTAACCAGAATTGTGCAGCCTATAGATATTTACTGCGTGTAGTATTGGCAGCGGCAGGGTTACTTCTTGCAGACGAGATGAGTCACTGTCATCCTTTCGGTGGCGGTGTAATACAGAGTCTAGGTTACACTGGTATTTGTCTGATTCATACTCCATGATGCACATGGCCTTTCCTTTCTATAAAGTGCCCCCTGCTGTCACAAAATAAGTGTATCCAGACTACTCTCTAATGACTCACAGTCTAACAGGAACTCCAGTGTGTATTGTCACTAGGACCAGATCCTGAAGACGTCCTCCTATCTAATTGAAATACCGCACAACCTGCAAACGTTGTCAAAGCGATCCCCTCTCCGGGGTATATCTAACAAAGGACATTCAATATTTGTTTTCCATCTTTTTTCCTAGAAATCCACTGCCTGATTTTCATGTGAGCTTTTGGCTCTTAAGATTGATTATAAAATATTATGGGGGGTGTGAAATGGAAGGCCTTGTCTTGTAGGCCATGCAATGCTCCTCTGGGAAAAGGTATGCAAATTAGCTCTGTCAAAGAAAAATGAGCTGTGTGTCTAGCACCACCTGTTGGAAGGCAGCCATCATGTACGTCTGATACCCGGTCTGTTTGTGTGCCGGATTTCTCCAGTCTAAACACTATGCAGGGAGACACCCCTGCAATCTATGATGCCAGCAATTCTTGCCTTCCTGCAGTATCCAGGACCAATATTGATCACAGTACGAGACAGGATTTATCACAGGAGGGGGCAGGGACTCCTAACATCATAGATAACTCTAATTCTAGGAGTCTGTCTCCCCACATAGTGTTCAGGGTGGTAAATCCGAAACACACACTGACTGAGTTTCATGGCTCGTGTGAAAGCGGCCTTACACAAACACAGAGACACAATTTAGATGTAAGCTAAACCGGTCACTAATCTGTAGACAGCAATTTCAGAGGGATTGCCCTTTACCATTGCCTCCCAACAGGTGGCGCTAGAAGCACAGCTCTCTTCTCCTTTCTTTGCATATTTTTTCCTTAGCGGAGTATTGCATGATTATTGTCCCAATCTCACCCAACCAAAAAATCTAGAGAATGCTGAGGTGGTGTTTAATATATTTTATTTTCTTCTCTGATATTATGAACTATTGCCTACCAAAAATGATTATTAACTTTTCAACAGACTTGGCATATATCAGTAATCTATTTTATCAGAGAAAAGTGCCTCTTTCTCCTCTTCTCTGGTTCATTTCCTAGTCCTCCCCTTTCTTCCTAAACAGACATTCACTCTGGAGTCTCTGCATAATCCATATTCCTAGAGCAAGACTGACTGGAGCTCCAAGATGTGTTAGATTACATAGAGGTCTATGGAGAGGGCATGGAGTAAGCAGGAGCCGAGTAAGAGTGGAGAGACATGGACATACAGAGGTTTCTGTAACTAAATAGGTAGTTTCTGTCTCATCCTAAGTGCCTTGTTTTACATCAGTACAGACAAACAGGGCACATGTAGAAAAAAACATCTTATAGGGTGATTAACGTCACAGCTATATAAAACAGTTACCTGTCCAATGTGTGAATATGTACTCGTTTGTGTGGAAAGAATGAAAGGCAAAATGCATCAATTTTTGCCCAATATGGATGGTTGCAGCCGAGCGTGATACCATCGGGTACATGTAATACCATTGAGCCCATATGTCCAGGTGGTTAAGCAGCAGAAGAGCAGGACTGATCCCGAAGAGATCGCTGGAGGTGCACAACTACCAGAATGACTCCGTTGGTTTGAAGAAGGGCTCTGCGTACCCCCAAATGTATTCTTATGGAGCTCATTTAAATTAAAATTGGATGATTCTTCAAAATCATTGTCCAATTATTTCTACTGGGCTTACATTCTGGTGGTTCTGCACCTTCAGCGATCTCTTTGGGATCAGTCCCGCTCTTCTGCTTTTACATCAGTACAGGTCAGTATATGTCTAGAATGTCCTTTACCTATATGATCTTGCTGAAGTTTCTGCTTGAGAGAGAATGTTAGATGAGCAGAAAGCCTCTAGTTTTGGTGTGCTGTCTATGGGAGACTCCATAGTAGCTAGTCTCCGTCCACCAACTCAGCGAGAACTGAAAAGTAGAGAATATGCAGAGAGGAAAAAATGAAAGATACAAATGATATAATAGCGAGAAATTGAGTTACTCTTCATGTGTACACACTGTACTATTAATTTATGCAAAAGTTAGGTGCCCTTTAAAAGGCACCAGCTGGTGATCTAGTGTGGGTGTAGATGGGTAGATGGCAGAGGAAAGAATGGCTGGGCATGTTTTTTTCAGCATACCTGATCCTTTTGTTCTCAGCATAGATAAGCTGCCACCAGAGGTGCATGGCAGGAACCATAGTGATCACATGGACATAGCTTCTGAAAAAATAATCACATATCCAACAAGTTTTCACTGAGTGCATAAAACTGGGTTTTCTCGATTCAGTATCCACTGAAACTCCGCCCATGTTTTGTGGGCAGGATTTTTAATAGAGTGTTAAAGGGGTAATCCAGGAATTACAGATTTCTGCCAGGAGGCTGGAGAAGGCGAAAAAAAAAATACTCACATGTCCCCGGGGCTCTTGGGGTTTTTGTTTTTTTTTTTTGGTTTTTTTTTACCTTCCCTGGCTTGCTGGCAGAAATCTGTCATTCCTGGACAGTTTTGTTGGTAATTTCTTAGTTGCACCCATGGTTATTTCCATCTAAAAACATCTTTAAAACCTATAAACATGACATTTTTAAAGCAGTAGCAGCAACTACCTGTACTAAAGAATTATAACACTGTAGTAAAAAATGCTATAAACTACTAGAACAAAAGTCTAAGTGAGTAGAACTTGTGAAATACAGTCTCTGACAGCTCAATCGACCTAAATATAATAATAATAATAAAAAAGTTATGACCACTAAAATACCAAGAGGAAAGGGGGAAAACATTCCTGTGGTTCTCTGGTCCAAAGTTGGCTTCTTCCTTTAAAGAGTTAAGCACTCCCACCTTCTTTCCTAATTTAGTCCATTCCTGTCCCTTGACTTGGTCCCGTCTCATAATACACATTGAATAATGGATGATGATGATCACATATAAAATGCTATCAAGCATTTTTCATCCTTTCTCCAGCTGCCCGGACCCCCCACCCCACCCCACATATGCTCTCCTTCAGGCGAGAGGAAGTGGAGGAACATGGTTGTGTGATTGTATGTGTGCAGTAATCCCATAGCTCTCATGTTTCCGCAGGCTGTGCGTGCCAGGCCTGGACACGGCTTCCAGGGGCCTATTTTTCCTGAGGTTGTTTTGGCACTAAAAGCACGGGACTTGAGGGGGTGCGGTGCCCTTTATTCACTTTTCCTGGCTGCTGGAATGCATTTCTCAGCTGTTAGAAGAAGTCCCCGTATTCTTTTCAATCCCCCTCCTAATTTATCAATGTAACACCACAGTGTAGCTGCTTTTTGTATCTGTTTTTAGTTTTACATATTCTGAATCTCTTGTGTGAGCAATGTATGAATAAATAGCTGGAAAATCAATGCTAGGCATCCCACTGACTGGTCATGGCGCATTTTAGGTAAAAAATTGAGTAATTGTTCCTCCTCTGCTGAACAAATTTGTAATTCTGAACTAGCGCAGACGCCGCTCCATTTGGCAGCAATACATCTCAAATTTGTTATTGACTCTTCCTCTTTCTTGATGGTACAAGGACTGTAGAGTCAATAACCACTAACTCTGACTCCATCCACCAACTCTGACTCCAACTCAGTCACCCATGGTCAGACGAGTAGTAAAGATCCTTTAATTCATGAAAAAAAAGTGATTGAATTCCTATGAAAGTAACTATGTAACAAAATATGCATCTAATTATTATAATTTAATTATACAATATTAAGAACTGTATAATATAATTAAAAATAATTCATTATTTTCTTTTGAAGTCAGTAATTTTTTTTTTTTTTTTTTATATATATACTTAAATCTGGCCCCGACTCAACTTCAACTCCACAACTCTGGGTTATACTTGAATTTTTTTTTTTTTTTTTGTGTACACTGAAAATTTTACCTTTTAGCACCAGTAAGCTGTATATTTAGTTGAATCTGCTGGGAAGCCTTGCAAATCCTAACATATACTGTTGCACATATACTCCACATGTATTGGCACAGTGAGTTAGTACATATGTGCTACTGCTGACACTATGTTCACATCTACCCATGGTAGCCGCCCGTTGCAAATCTGTCTTAAAAAAAAAAAAGAACAAAAAAAAAAACAGAATTGCATCTCGGCCTCATTCACACTCAGGCCTGCTTTTGTTTTCTGCCTTAGGTTGGTTGTTTTAAGTGTTTAAACTTTTTTTCTGTAGATTTACTATATTTATTTATTTTTAACTATTTGTTCTCTTTTAATATAGCGTTTTACAAATGAAGACCATTTGGCCGTACACAAACACAAGCATGAGATGACTCTAAAGTTTGGGCCTGCAAGGACTGACTCTGTGATCATCCAAGGTAATGTCTTGCACCCACTTACAGACAAGGCTACGTTCACATCTGCACCAGAGTCTACCGAAAATCTGAGGACTTTTTCCTCCAGCGGTTTCAGTTTTAAAACGACAGACACCATTATGGTCAATGGGTCTGTCGAGCTCCATGTGTACTTGCTTTTTTTTAGCAGTCCGCCTCTCTGTTGATCTGGTCCTCCAAATAACCAGAACAACAGAGACGCAGCACTAAACATTATAAAACGTACAAACTTGCTTTTGTTATCATATGAAATGTCTGAGATATAACTATTTGAAGTGACCTCCCCCCTCCCCTCTTTTTCACTCTACATCTTATAAAGCACCGTATTCCCCTACATCATACACAGTAACATTCAGTGGGAGGCAGAAACCGCTCAACATACAGAAGCAAGGGAAAGTGAAAAAATGCAGGACTTCACAGAAAGGAGACAAAATTTGTTAACAAAGTTTAGTTACTCTAAGTTATAAGGGTGTCTTACAGAAACTGGCTTCCTTGCCCATAGCAACCCTATCACTGTGCAACTTTCACAAAAACAGTTTAAGAAATGGAAGCTGAGCTTTGGATGCTATAGGCAGCAGGCCCAGCTTCTCAAGGACTTTTCATAAAACTTACAACTATTGTAGCCCTATTTGGGGGGGTATGAGTATTATCCCTCCCGCAACAGACTCTGGCGCTGACCTGTGTGTATAATGGGACCTGAAGCCTTTGCTGAAGGGAAGAGTGGGAACATATATGAAATATATCAGTGCCTCCACCCAGGATAGAGCCTCTGTATTACAGGGAGGATCTCTTCCTGGGACTTACCCATGAAGTACAGTTAGTAGCCTTAACAAGGATCACTGTACTAATCTCACAGTCTGAAGAATACATACAGATACCACATAAGGTTATAACAGTAGCTTTATAAGAATCAAAAGGGTAATAGTACATACATACAATATACTCAGAACACAGCAATACTACAACAACCAGCAAGTCCATAACAGTCTTAGGTTATATACCCGGGTATATATATATAGCTATATAGCAAGAGTGCGTTGTACAATACCTCCAGGCAACAGAAGAGATGCAGGGGCCCCTGTGGATGACTGTGGATCCTTGGATTCTTCCAAGGAGATGACAGACAGCCGATCAGGAGATGATGATGATGATGATGAGATCCTTCACAGGCAGCAAACAGGGCGACAGTAACGGTAGTAGATGCAGGCCTGACTACCCTAACACTGAGTCCTTAACCTGCCAGCTAAACTACTAGTGCAACCGGGCCTCTAACTAGCTAGTTGGCCGTCAGAAGCCTAACCTATCACTGCCCTGAACTATATATATATATATATATATATATATTAATCCCTACAGTTACTAGCTAGGTCCTGTGAGTATATAGGGGTAACACATACCGAACTATATACTCTGAAATAAAGTGGAACAGGTGGCTCACTTGCCTTAGACTCCCACAGACATAACATGTCTGTCTCACAGCAGCTCTACCTCACATCTCTCCCCCCAGCAGCTCTGCCTCACATGTCTCTGACTCACTGTATTTACAAAACAAACCCTGCACTGAATGCCTGGGGTCTCTGAAGCCAAACTGCAGGGGCAGAGAAGCTAGATACATTATATACTAGTAGAAATGGCAGTTCCCTACACTATGTTAAAGGGTTGGCCAGTTTCAGCCTTATTTCTGTATTGTGTACTTACATTAGGTGTTCCAGATGCTGCCCGTCTGGTCTCCTCTCTGCACAGCTTATTCTGTGTACCCCGTCGATTTGCTTTCAGAGGCTTCAGTGCTACGTCCAGATATGGCTGATGTTGGAGGGTCCTATGACCCAGCACATCCTTCAGTGGTTTCCATTGACTAACACTGCAAATGACCAGAGAAGCTAACATGTGCACAGTGCTGTCTGCAGTGTTAGTCTATAGAGGATGCTGATGGATGTGCTATAGTACCAGTATGCCAGATGCTAGAGAAGAATCTTCAAATATATTCAAATCACATTTTTTTTCAGGAATTATTTTGAGTCCTTTTAACAGATTAACTAAAAACGGATGCCAGTGGAAGGACATCCATTTGCATAGGGTTCAATGTTTATAAAAAAAAAAATTCATTGCTGCCCTTTTAATGTTTTTCTTTATTGGACACAAAAGTGTAGTCGTAGTTTACCACACTTTTGTGTCAGATTGTGCCCTTCGCATTCCTTTTTAGCAGATCCTTTAAATGCCTGCAAAACAATGCAAAGTACATGATGTAAATGCACTCCCTTATATGATGATAGTCATACATGGAAGATTTCCATACATCTAAATGTAGCCGGCAAAAATCCATGCACATGCTTCGAAAAACAGCCCCAGTCGATATAAGAGATCACAAAAAATGTGTGAATATACCTTAATGGGATCTTATGGAGTTTTGTTCCATTAGATTTTATGCCAAGAATGCCTTAGCTGTAATATGTCATCAGTGTGAACACAACCGTAGGTTCAGCTTCAATGAAAACCCATTTCCTGATAAATTTTGGGATATGGTCTCAGTGTGAAGCATTGGCTAGTTTTATATTTATTATATTTTATTTGGTGGTTTAATATGAAGAACTTGTGTATTATTATGTGTCTCTCCTGTCTTTATAGATCAGACTCCCACTCCCACACGGTTTTTGAAGAATTGTGAAGAAGTCGGGCTGTTTAATGAACTAGCCAGCTCTTTTGAACATGATTTCAAGAAAGGCGCTGAAGATGAAGATGACAAAAAGGTAAACTATGATAAAAATCTCAAGCCTGTGTGATGCAATACACATTAACAATTCCCAATTGTTTAAACTTCCTGTGAAAAAGTGGAGACCTACATGTGACTCTTACTTGAGCCTAATCCACATGACCACTTTTCACAGGTAGCACACTGACCTCTTCATTTCTATGGCTCCATACACACCATGTATTTTCACGGTCCTTTGTGTGGGGCTGTGAGCGCGGACAAAACACTGGACAGGTCCTATTCCTGTCCTTTTTGCAGCCCGTGCTCACTGACCTCAGTGAATGGTGTTGTGTGGGCACACGGATGTCATCCATGCACCGTCCGTGCCGTTTAATTATGGCCTGGTGACACGTACACGGTCATGTATGGATAATACACCTCATACGGATAATAGGCCTCATGCATCAAAAGAGATACAGGGAAAA
Organism: Leptodactylus fallax; assembly: GCA_947044405.1. Classification (NCBI taxonomy): domain Eukaryota; kingdom Metazoa; phylum Chordata; class Amphibia; order Anura; family Leptodactylidae; genus Leptodactylus; species Leptodactylus fallax. The sequence goes on from CAMRHE010000223.1 coordinate 1,783,307, forward strand.
TTTTACTTGTTCCCCATAGCAACCAATCAGAACTCTGCTTTTATTTTTAAACAGCATCTTATAAATGAAAAGTTGGTTGCTATGGGCAACAAGTCCAGTTTTCCATCAGTGCATTTCCAGCAGTGTTATCGCATAATACATGGAAAATATTGGGGTGGATTCATCCACAGTGCGAAGTATTACAGCATTTTAATGTCGTGCACCTTTTGTGTCTGAAATTAAATAAAAAAATAAAAAAAAGTATCAAAAAGATGCATATTGTTTAATAAGTTCTACGCAGATTAATCTTCGCTCTTCCTTCCACAGCACTTCTGTATTTTTTGATAACTCTTACGTTGCTGAGGGAATGGGATGTGTTCGCGCAAAGGAATTGCGCCTTTGTAAAAGGTGCACGTTCTAAATACATCCACAACCTCAATTCCATTTAAACCACACCCACTTTCACCAAAAGAAATGCGAAACGACAAGTGTTAAGTAAAACCCTTGTTTTTTTTCCACACAAAGATGATAAATCTGACAAATACTTGGAAATAGTTCCAAAAGGCGCAGATTATGGTACAAAAACTGCATAAGTGAATCAATATAAATTCTCCCATGTGCGCCCCTCCCACCACACTGCATAGGGAGAGACCCTGGTGCACCCGGATTAGTAAATTTTTTCTGTAAGACCATTTTTGGTACGTTAGTCTCAGCTGCATTTTGTTTCTAATTTGCATTTTTTTTTTTCTTTTAAAGGTTAACACTTTCTGTTCTTTATAAATCTCTGTCCCTGGAAATTAAAGGGAGTCTGTCAGCAGTAAATTGTTTATAAACCTAATCCCAGTACCTTGTAAAGGTGATTCTACAGTTTCCAATATACCTCTGTTATTCAGCTTTTGAGCGCCCTATTTATGTAAATCCCTGTTTCATTCATATATAAATGAGGGGAAAAGTGGTTTGCCAGTGAATCTAGAGCTGAGGCCAAAGCCCAGACAAGCTAAGACACACCCAAAGCACTTTTCCCTTTATTTGCATATGAATAAACAGTTTACATAAAAATGGGGCTCCAGGACTGAATAACAGACCTATTTGGAAATTTTAGAATCATCTCTACAAGGTATTGGGATTTGTCTTATAATGAATTTACTACTGACAGACTCCCTTTAATAAAGAGAGCCATGAATTAACATGACCTTCTCTCCCTTTTAGCCCCCTGTTTTGCAGATGGATGTGATACTCACAATTTAATGAATTTATGACCTGTCTCTCGGATATGGCATAAACGTCCATGGTGGGAATACCCTTTTAAATATGGGTCATGAATGTGCATTTTTAGCATTACGAGTAAATTCTTTCAACTTTTAATGTTTTATTATATAAATGATTTCCAGGTGTCCATATGACAAATTGGTTACTGATGGAATTTCTCTAAGACCTCGCAGCATGTTCATTGCCTGTCCTTTTGTCTTGCAGAGTGCGGGACCACTGGACATGTCTTTACCTTCAACCCCTGATATTAAAATCAAAGAGGAAGAACCAGTAGACGTGGACTCCTCCCCTCCAGACAGTCCTAGATCATTCACCGAGGAGAAGGTAGTGATTTATACATGGCAAAAATGTCAATGGAAAACTTTCCCATATAGCAGAGCCTTGTGCACAGAGCATGTAAATGGGTACTTGCACTCCTTATGGCCTTGTAATACAGCGCTATAGGCACTCCATGTGCTGCTGTAGAGTTCTTCTATATGGCACCCTATTACAGAAATATTCCCTAGAAACCTAATATAGAATCTGATATTTATTTACAGAATATAACAGAATAAAATCCTGTTTGCCTCCATATTGGAGGGCTATCAAGGTGCAGTAGGGTCTGGTACACTTCTGGAGATGCTGTTACATATCAGGGTACTAAGTATTCTATATGAAAAAGTAGTAGTTAGTCGCTGCCATAGAGATTAGAAGGAAAATTATGACTTTCCTAGCGAGTGGAGATACGGACAGGCGCTCATGTGAATGACCTCACCAGGAGCATATCAAGCTGTATTGTTTGCCATAAAGGGAACGTTGCTAGGAAAATGCGCAATTTATCAGAATCTCCATTTATTCCTACCTTCTAAACCTCCATCCTCTATTGGATCTTCATTTGTCATTACTGGCTAGGTCATGAATACATGGTAGCAGCCAATGAATGGAACAAATTAAACTTGTCTGACCTTGTTATCAGCTGATTTGTGTTATATAGTAGTCATCGAGACCGTAACATCCAACAATTACCTAATACATGTGTGCTCCTTTAGAGCTGTAATAAGTCATGTATTAAACCTTGTGTGGTTACAGGTAATCCGTATCATGTCATGCAGGATGACTTTCTACATTATATAGCACTGATGATTTTTACTGTGTCTGGTTAAGGTTCCACCAAAGCCGCAGGTCAGCTCAACACCCACTCCAACAATCGTACGGCCTGGTTCACTACCCCTTCATATGGGATATGATCCTTTGCACCCAACACTGCCTTCACCTACATCTGTCATCACTCAGGCCCCTCCGTCCAACAGACAGCTAGGGTAAGAACGATGCACTTTCATGACTTTCCTTGGTGTTGCCATAAATCCGGTGTTCTTTCCTCCTTCAGTTTTATCCTTAGTAATTTGCAGCTTTCTGCGTTGTATTGCACTTGTGCGTGCTAACCTCATATTGGTTCATTGTCCTGTTTTATTAAAACATGCCATGTTTGTTGCATTTGCAGCAATGGGTGTAATTATATTATTGTTTTTCTAAAGGGGTATAGCAATTCTGTACATTGATGACATATTGCCAGATATCTACATTTTGTCAATATGCAAACTAGCATTGCTGTTTACCTCTTTAGAACAATACCGACACCCTCATTGCTCCAAAGAGCTCATTTGGATAATGACAAAAACAGCAACTGATTCACAAGGGGAAAACGCCGTTAGACCAGGTGACCCCTAACCTATCTGCAGTTCTGGTTCGATATGCATGGTTCTGGCAACAGACTCCCTTTAAGTGGGACCACATTGTCATTCCTTGCACAGTGTGTAGCCAGGGGATCGATGTATAGAGAAAATATATAAAAAGGGATACAGTGCTGTTTCCTTGTCATTCTAACTATCAGTGGGGGCCCCAAAGGTTTATTGCCTTACTCATTACATCTGTAAAAGTGGTGCCCTACCCCTTTACTCACCATTGTTTGCACTGCTTGAACAGTAGTGTGATACAAATGTTGAAAATTGTGCAGATGAATCGGAGTATGACAAGCAGAATGCAGTTTAATTCTTTCATGACTTAATCCCGGTTATAAGTGTAAGCCACTTGTCAATGATGTCTTCTCTGCATTCCAGTTCCCCGGGTAGCTCTCTTTCCCTTATGATGCATCTGGGCAACGGCCAGACTGTCCCCTTCCTTCCAGGCCCTCATGTACAGATGCCATCGGTTATATCGGTAAGGAGATTTCTCTAGGTGATGTGATGTTAATTGAAAAGATCCCGGGTACCACTGACTATATTTTTTGCTTTTGTATTACTTCATTTAGTTGGCAAGACCTATGAACATGGTGCCCAATATTCCAGGGATCCCTGGGCCCCCAATTATTGGAGGTGCAGGGCATATTTCTCCTTCTGGTCTCTCAGCCCATGCAGAAACCAAATTGGTGAGTTCCCGCACAGCATGATATAAGTTTATACCTACTTTATTGGGTTCTTTACTATCCTCGATGCAAGGTGTGCTATGATAAATGTTCTCCTTTCTGATGATGCTATACTTACTTTGAACACATACATTAATGTATTTTTTTCCATTTTCATGCTATTTTTGGATTATTGTATGAAAAATTTCATGTTTCCTTTTAATTTCTGCCTCAGAGACTTAAAGCCTCCCTAACTCACCAAGGTCCATCATCTCTGAATGGAGGGATGGCTATGGTGGCATCCCGACCAGAACAGAGCCAAATATTGGTTCAACACCCAGATGCACCTTCACCTGCACAGCCTCAGGTAAGTGGCCACGAAACATACAAGGCCTTTTTTAGGAGATAGCTGGATTTTTACAATATAACATCCCATCTAATTGGAAAGAATTGGAGTTATGGCGACTGCTGAGTAAAATGGTGACTGTTTTAATGTTAGTCCGGAGAAACTAGTAATTTTCTAACTGCAAATTGAGCAAAATCACCCCATTTTCAGAACAGATAGAGTCGCAGTGGCTGGACTCAAAGATGTTATGAACTGCGTATTAACAAATTGGAAAAAAAGTTATGTTACAGAAAAAATGCTTCAGGAATTTGAAGGAGATTTTTGAAGCTGATTCTGGAAATTTGCTCCAAAATCTGCATCAATAAATTGCTCCAGTATCTGCCTCTCATTCATTTTAATGTGAGTTTCAGGTAGAATCCACAGGAGAATGAGCAGTACGCTTGTTATTTCTGGTAGCTGAAAAAAAAAAAGCTAGCAGAAAAAAAATCTGTCACTGCCTCTCATTGAAACGAATGTTTGGCAGAATTGAGGTGGAATCTGCTTCAAAATTGGCTCCAAATTACTTTGTGTGAACATACCCGGAAGGCGTATTAAGTATTTACCACCTATCCTTTTTATAGTGATCAATGCTAGGTCTGGCTACAATTGCCAGAACAAGGGAACCCAAATCCAAAGGCATGGCTAGGAGTATAAATGGAGCTGTGGTCAATATTGAGACCTGACACTCTATTCAAAGTGTATGGGATGGGACTGATGGAACCGAGTGCTGTACTCACCATGCTTGGCCATCGCTCCATTCACGTTCCTCCAGGCCTTGGCCTTGCTGCTGGGGAAACCATGATTCCTTGTTTTGGTGATCATGAGGGCCTCAGTATTTGGACCTCCACTGATCTAGCATTTGCCACCACGGCAGTGGATAGGGGATAAATGCTTCTGACTTGAATACCCCTTTAATCATAATTGTGCTTATGATGTGAATAACTTTTGAACTTGAAAGTGTTAACTTTTGTTTTCTGGAGATTTGGCCAAAGGGAAGGGGGCCTTTTGTGCCGACACTGAAGCCCCCCACCATATGGACCTGGGGTTTAGTGTCCAAAATCACCCTGTTATAATGGAGTCCATGGCCGCATTAAAAATAAAAAAGCTTTATACTCACCCTGCCGCTGTACTCCCCGCGCCTGCGCAGTTCTTCAATGAAGCCAGAGGAGTAGACCTCAGCTTCAGTGCGCATGTCCCGTATCTCCGGCAATTGCGCAGTGAAGCCGGGGTGTCCATCTTCGGCTTCACTGAAGAACAGCGGCTTCACTGAAGAACAGCGCAGGCGCCAGGAGGCATGCCAACAAAGAAGCTAATGAATAAGCAGGACTGTTCTCAGCTGAACAGCATACATCGGACCCTTCTCTAGGTAAGTATAAAGGTTTTTTTTGTTTTTAATGTGCCTGCAGATTGCATTACAACAGGACGATTTGGGACACTAAACCCCAGGTCTATAAGGACCTGTGGATGGTTTAGTGTCCCAGATTGACCTGACAGATTCCCTTTAATACATTTTGTAATATACTTTTATTAACAAATTTTGGCTCCTATGGCTTCTATGAAATCCTGCATTTCTTTACTCTTTTCCTTTCTTCTCTAGTGAGGACTGTCCCCTGCTTCTCATTGTGTACAGGCTTGTGTACATTGCAGGGAAAATAAGGGTGGAGGAGGTTCACTTCAAACCGTTATATATCAGGGATCATAAAATTTAGAAAGAGAAGATTCTCATCTTTCATAAGACACTATGGTTGCAGTTCTCTCTGTATTCTTTCCAGAGATATCATCAGTTGAAAACACAGGCTGGATTTGGAGCAGCTGCAAATAAATATCCTAATCCTGACTGTGTATTCAACTGATCTGTCATATGACACCAGAAGCACGGTTCTATGTTTTATAATACCCAAGATATAACTGTTTGAAGTGACCCTCGACCCATCCTCATTTTAGACAATAGACAAACAAGGGAAAGAATAAAGAAATGCAAGATTTCACAAAAAGAAGCCAAATTTGTTAATAAAGTATATTATAAATGTCACAAATGCTGCCAGAAAATCAAGTTGTTTTGAAGTTTTAGTTACGCTTTAAGTAGAACGAATAGTTCACTTGTCTTATTCCAATTTACCTACAGGTATCTCCTGCTCAGCCCACCCCAAGCACTGGGGGTAGGCGACGGAGAGCAACAGATGAAGATCCAGACGAACGTCGCCAGCGCTTCCTTGAGAGAAACCGAGCTGCGGCCTCGCGTTGTCGTCAGAAGCGGAAGGTTTGGGTATGCTCTCTGGAGAAAAAGGCAGAGGAACTGACCACTCAGAATGTGCAGCTTAGTGTAAGTGACTGAGTCAGGGTGCGGGAAGTACTAGAATTGGATCATGCTCTGTACCTGGTAGCCTTGGCTTATAATATTTCTCCCTGACTTTCCACCTTTTAGAATGAGGTTACTCTTCTGAGAAATGAAGTAGCCCAGTTAAAGCAGTTGTTGCTCGCACACAAAGACTGCCCTGTAACCGCCCTGCAAAAGAAGAACCAGGTCTATCTAGGTGAGTTGCACTATATTTAGTTACTTACCAGTGTTGTACTCGCTTTGTCAGTGTCATTAGAGTGTCTCTAAGTGGGCGCTATTCGTCATGTGGCCTACCCCAGTCATTAATTGTATTTATAGGGAATCTACTAGAGGAAGCTGAGGGGCTTTACTATATCCCTATGTCTTATAGATGCAGGTTCTACCTGTGGGATCCTCCCCCTATTTTCAAAATGGGGACCCTCTGTCCTGTGGCTGCTGTGAATAGAGAGGTGCGGCTCTCAGTAGTCATTCCTGTTGAAGTTATAAAACATTCACGGGGTGGGACCTGCTTCTAATAAAATAATAATAAATACATTTAAATTAAAAAAAGTAAAAAAAAAATTTAAAAAAATATTTAAAGAAAATAAAAATTTCAAATTCAATTCACACCCCAATTTGAAATAATAATAAATAAACAAAAACAAACTTGTTCAAAACATCACTTGAAAACACCTGGTCTACAAACATAAAAATACTAACACCATTGCGGCAAAAAAAAAAAAATCAAGAGCCAAACCACTGTTTGTTGAGACAGTCAAAAAATTAGACATTCTCCAAAATAGTATAATTAAAAAGTGCATCTTGCCTCGCAAAAAAAATACACCCTATATATGGAACTAAATGGGTGTCAGAATATGGTTACTCAAAGAAATTTTTTTTTTTTTTTTGCAAAGTTTCAGATTTTTTATTTATTTTAAGGGTTTAAAACATAATAAAAGAAATAAAAAACAACTATATAAAATTGGTATCACTGGAATCATACTGACCCTTAGAATACAGATGACGTGTCATTTTGGCTGCACAGTAAACGCCATAAAAACAAAGCCTGTCAAAGTTGCACAAATGCAGCTTTTCTCCAATTCCACCCCATTCTAATTTTTTTTCCCAGCTATCCAGTACATCATACGGATTATTAAATGGTACCATTACAAAGTACAATTTGTCCCGCCGTCCACTTACTAATCTTGCCTCTTGGACCATTGTTAGATGCCTTTAACATTTTCACTGTTGCCTTTAAACCCCAGTCTGACCAGTCTTATATAAATCCTTTCATCTTTGTGCCTGCAAAACACATGTTGGACTTGGTTTGCAAAAATGTCTCAGGTGTTGTACATTACATGTACGTGCTCGTCTTTCATCTTCCATACTATTGCGTCACTGATCACATCTCAGGTATTTTCCTTCTGTTCGGACTTTATTTTATGTTTTGTCTTTTTCTTCTGTGCAGAAAACCTCAAAGACAGCTGTGATAGCAGAGGCTCTCCTGCCCCAGTCTCCCAGCACAGCTCATTGTCTTCTGCCTCCCCTAATGGGCTCCGCTCACCAGCCGAACACATGGCCACTTCAGTGCTCACGCAGATGGCTAGCCAAAGGACAGACGGCCATAGTCAGATTCTACAGTCACACGTCATCATGTCACCACAGTCGCAAGCAGCCAGCAGATGATGTACTTGCTCCATTAAACCTAGAACTAACCAACGGGATGCCTCAGCCCCCAAAGACTGAGCAGAATAACTAAGCCCCAGCACAGAACGGGCGGATACGGATAATAAAAAATATATATACGTATATATATTTGTTTTTAAAGTTCGGTAAAGGGTGTTTAGGGACTATTATTTTTCCTTTTTTCTTAGTACACAGACATCCAGTGGCTAAAGCACTAATCTTCAGATCCCATCAGGTCAGATCAAGAACCTCAGAACTCCATACATGTAAGGGCTTCAAGCACTATCAGACGTGCCCATGCCCCCACACCCTGCCGCTCACTGTGTGGTGTATATAGAATAGCTCTGAGGTTTACCATTTCAGTGCCAGCAGGGTGGGTTTTCCATGGTGCTCCTTGTCTGAGCATTAGCCCTGTCCTGCTCTGTTTGTGTAACCGATTATTACTGAGGAACCCTTTGCATATTTTACTACTATGATTTTTACTCATTTGGAAAAGGCAGTGCCATCCATACTTTACCTGTCCATGGCATTTCAGTGTTGCTAGAAATTCATTTCAGACGAGGCCTTATTGCGCAGTTGCCTTCCCGCCCTTGATACCCCGCATCACATGAAGAACATAGAGGAACGTGCTGTAAACCTGGAGACCAGCCTGGTGCTGGATGGACACACGACACGGTATGGAGGGAAAACTATGGGCAGTCCGAGCAGCTGCTGCTTACAACATGAGGATGAGACCTAGCTGCTGCATAGCTGAGAAGTGGGGATGCTTTACCGCCATGAGATCAAAGTGATGTCCATTCATGATGCTTCATGGAAAATTCTGCAAGTCTTCCCTTCCTCTTGAAATGCTTCTGGTGTTTCTTCCTCGAACTTGAAGATTGGTCTCTCTCTGCAACGTACTTCAACACTAATTATATAACCAGCCTCTTCAGAGCCTTTTCACGGTCTTCCAGTAGTCCATATCTGAAACGTGGGTGACTTGTGACCTCTCTGGGATTTAGCGTGCAATGAGAAGGCATCTGGTTGATAGAAATGTATGCATTAGACGTATGATGACCGAGGAGAATCAGAGTCCAATGCTATGGGAGTGACTTGGTTCTCCATGTACTGTAGGTACGGCACTAGCTTATTCTCATTGCCCCATGACACGGCAACAAGAGGCTTCTCAGTGTCGATTGGAGGGCTGGCTTCACGTGCCTCTTACATCAACCTTCTATTGAGAAAGTTTTTGCACCGACTATATAGTACTTTGATTGCTTTTACTTATAGCTCTTTCAGGTATTGTTCTATGCAGTCAAATGGACCTTTCAGTGAGTTGTCTCGCAAATGCTAAAGTTTTACTTGCAGGGTTCACAAGGTAACATTAACTAATCGATGATCGAAGCATTTAGAGAAGTTTACAACGTAATATGCCGAGCTTTAGATTAATCATGAACGCAGCGCCGCCTGCTGTCTCGTACAGTCAGGCTTTGTGATAGATTCCTGTAGCTGTCGGTTTATCCTGGCTAATGTCACCAGTGACATTACCGTGACAGGCACACAGTCGATTCTTACTGGGATACACTACATTGTCTTTGTCAGGCCTTTTTACAGTCTTCAAGTGACATTTCTCATGTCCTTTTACAGTAAATTTATTGGTGGTGTTGGTTGTTTATTATGTTAAGATTTCAGATATTGGGAAATACTAGCCATATGGGTAGCAGAAACCAGGTAAGTGATGTCGGATTGAAGATAGACCAGCTCCTCGTAGTGGAACATGGCGCTAGTATTATGGAGACTTGTTCTGTCTTGTGATACTTTGGACATTGAGCTCTTGAATATTTTATCTGCAGGACTAAATCATTTTATATTTAGCATTATAAGTCCAACGATTTGTCCTTACGGACTAACTCTTGTCCTGTCCGTATTAAAGGGGTTATCTGGGGATCACATAAACCCTCACATCATTGTGTAAATGCATATTCACATTACATGTGCTAGATAATAAGTTGGACCCTGATGTAATACTAGAGTCACTCACAAACCTCTGGGCATTAGGAGGAGCTTGCAGTTAAGCACAAGCTTAAAACTACAAGTCCTGTTCCTCCTCTCACCTCCTGTATCCCTGTCCATCTATTTGCTAATGTCAATGTTCATGTGATCTAGACATGGCGCTGTGGAAGAAGGGGGACTTGCTTATTGATAATTTATCCTTCGGACAGGTCATCAATATGTGATCGATAGAGGTCTGATACCTGGGGTCCCTGTCTATCAGGTGTTTGAGAAGGCTGCAGTGCTTATGAATTATACAGCCTCTTCCCTATGTCAGTGACATCCTGTTCATCAATTATTTGGAATAGCTGTAGCTCAGTCCCATTCACTTAAATGGGGCTGAGCTACAATACCAAGCACAGACAGTACGCTATGTATTGTACTGTGCTTATTACTCAGTGAAGAGGCTGCAGCACTCGCCTGAATGCTGCACTTCTACAACCTGCTGATCTGTGGGGGTTCTGGGTGTTGCGCCCCACTGATCACCTATTGATGAGCTAATCTTTAGTCCCAGAAAATTCCAATAATTCCTCTTCATCATGACCGCGCCAGCCCCCTATCAATCCATGTGCATTGATGATGTGCCAACATATCAGGTGTGGAAGACCACTCTCGGCCATATTGGCCTATGTCAGCATGTCACCAAAGCAGAAAAAAACAGGACTTCCAGGGACGCAAGGCTTTGTTCATACGAGGTATCGGTGCTATATTAGGGTAACAAGTATATTATTTTTATGTAGTAAGATCATAGGCATATAATTTTCTGTCCCTGGATAACCCCTTTAAGCTGTCCTAAAGGGGTATCCCCATTCAGCACCCCCTCTGTTATGCAGAACTGAGAGCTACTATAAAGGGGATCTCCTACTCTGCAGGACGTTTTGTCTGTTTTCTGAAAGAAGGGTGTCTAGTAGAGACGACTTCTTCAAATCTAAATTAGATTTTCTGACAATAGCATTCTATTGGGTTTTCTGGTCCCAAACCCATGACCTATCCAGGATAGGTCATCTGTATCTGATCTGTGGGGGTCTAACACCCGGACCGCGCACAGATCAGCCGTTGCACATCAGTGGTTGCAGGGAATTGTAGCACTGATCCTATTACTAGAATAGGAGTGGTGCTGCACGCGCTGCCCGTCCACTAACCGCTTCCAGCACCTGGATCTGTGCCGGGTCCAGGTCATGAGTATGAAAAATCGATTTGGGGACAGAAAACCCCTTTAACAGTAATAAATATGTATAAAATATGATTAGTTGGATCCTGAGAATGGGCCTGCTTTAGCAATACCTGTAGCATTCAGGGACTTACTAGTGTTTTGTGAGGGAAACCTAGTATGTACGTCTCCTTTTAAAAGCGGTATCCAACAAACCTTTACCACTTTACCCATAAATGGGTCGAAAATCCTATGCCCATTAATTACTTTACATGTTTTTATAGCACTTGAAGCTGCATTTTTCTGATACAGAGTTCCAAATCCCCTGCATAGACCTAGATATAAAATAATTCCTGTAGCTGCCACTAGAGGGAGTTGAGAAGTTTCCTACTAATTATTTTATTATTGTATAATCCTTTTGCAAGGGCTCCTAGGCTCCCTCTAGTGGCAGCTACAGACAGACAGGCGTTTATTATATAACTCTGAGGTCTTAGGCCAAGGCACACTTTCATGTAAATTTGCTTTTCCATGAGCTAGAAATTCAGAACTACTGGCATAGGATTTGCACTGTGACTTACAACAGTTTGTGACGTAAATTGTAAAAAATCTGTAGGGCTATGGGAGGTCATGCCCCCCCCTCTTGCTAAGCCCCACCAATTTGCACAAAAATTTTGATCTCCGAAAACATCCATAAATCGATTTAATAAATTTCCTCCTTATGTCTATACAGGGGATTTGGATCTCTATATCAAATAAGTGACATTTAACCCCTAATAAGGTCTATATGGAAATGGCTTTTAAAAAATGAATTTTAGACCAAATTTCTTGGTTTTAAAAGGTGGATGTTTCTTTAAAATTGGATGGAAAATTTTGGAAAACCTTTACATCCAATGCATTAGGAATTCTAAAATGCAGCTAATAAGACAATGGCGATTTTTCAGCCATACTTGTTCTCTGAAAATGTTGTTTGCCTTGGGTGGCAGATTTTAATCACAGCACTTAAATGATGATGTATAAGGCTGTGTTCAGACATTGCAGTTATATTGCGGTTTTATCACGGTTTGGCCACCGTTTTTGTGTGAACACAGCCTAACTCGCTGAATAAATATAAAAAGAAAATGCTTTTTATAGAAGAGCGTATAAGGAAATATGATGTGATAATGGTGTCAAAACTATAAAGATTGTCCAAAATCTTTTTATGTCCTGTATCGGTTTACTATATGTTTCAGTACTCAAATGTATTTACATAGAGAGAATGGCAATGCATCAGCATTAAGTATTTTCAGGGCTGTCCCCCCTCCCCCTTAAATTTTTACAAAATTATATAGAATTTTTTTATGGTAATTTCACCAAAGACAATGTTGGTTTATTTATTGCACTTGCATGTACAAGTATAAGAGGCCGTGGGTTCAGCGGGCAAACCTTTATAGAAGATAGATGTCGATTCCCGTCATTCATTCACCAGTAAAGTGCACTTAGACTAATTTGATGGCCCAGGATTATAAGGCTGTATTCACACAGTGGTCATCTGCAATCATGGCAAGCAAAGGCGGAGTGACTGCAGTGTGTGAATACACCCTAATGGTCCCTGGGACTGAATCTTCAATGTAACCTCAGAATAAACCCCCTAACGTGACCTTAAAGGGAATGTATCACCATTTTTTTTCATTTATTAAAACCCGATAGAAATAAAAACAGATTAGAAAATAGTGATGGTAGATTTAAATTATTCTACTATCTGTACTTGATTATGGGGGCGGCCATTTTGCTTGAGTTTCTCCTCTGCTCTGTTCACAGCATTTAGTGATATGCTTTACAGCAGTCTCCTGGCCATAGGCCTGTGGGAGAGGTTTCTAGCCATGCTGTTTATGGAGGGGAGCAGAAAAGCTGTGATAAGCTGTTGTCAGTAGAGGATACCGTGATGGCTCAGTTGTGTTATCCTCTATTGTAATCCTGCCTGTGGTGTAAATGAGGTGACTGCTGCAAAGAAAACCTCTACAGAATTATTAGGCTTAGCGGTCAAATTGAAAATTGTAGAATTTAGTACTTTAAAAAAAATAAAAACAGTGACATTTTTTAAAGATTGTCTAAAATGATGAAAAAAATATGTTTAAAAAAAATAGGTAATTTTCTGGTGACACATTCCCTTTAAATATTGTAAGTCTATTTTGGGAATCTAGTACCATATACAATATGGACTGCCTATTCTTTCCTTTAAAGTGAACCTGTCAGATGATTACTGCTACTCTATCTAAGGGCAGGATATGATGGAGGACAAGAAGCTGAACTGGGATATATAGGTTTATATGATTTGGAGTAAATCCTGACAGGACTCCTATTAGGGCAGTAGGAGTCCTGACTATTCCACCAACCCAGTGTTTGACAGACTTCTGTGTATACAGGGAGAGCTGTCCATCACTGTGTGTGGTGGGGTAGCCAGGACTCTTACTGTCTCTAATAGGAGTCCTGTCAGGATTTACTCAGACCATGTAACCCAATATATCACAGAGCTCCGCTTCTCTCCCTCTATCACATCGTAACCGTAGATACAGCAGTAATCGCCTGACAGGTTCACTTTAATTAGTGCCTTCCGAACTACAAGACCTCATGTATGATCACTAGTGGCCAAAGCAACCAATCAGAATTGGGAATCGATGGTTGCTATGAGCATCACCTCCAGACCTTCTTTGCACCAGTCTTGTACATGAGGCCCATACTCTATTACTAAATATTTTATTGTTTTTTTTTTCACTATTATGAAGTTGACCCCTTTATTGTAATATTTAGTGCCTTTAAATTTGTGCAAAGTATTGTAGAATCCGAACAGTTGTGTTCATACCCAAAAACAGTGCCACTCTTGTCCATTGGTTGTGTCTGGTATTGCAGCTTGGCTCCAATCACTTGAATGAGAGTGGAGCGCAATACCAGACAGCCCATGTTCTGCAAACACAAGCCCTGCTTGCACCTAAATGTCCTTGAAGCCAAACTGGCTTCCTGAATGGGCCTACTGTAGCCCATGTTACTCTGTACAGCCTTTGTAATATTTCTGCAGATGTCGTGTTTACATATCAGTAATGGTCTATGTAGAAAATAACCAAATGTGATTTCATGTAGATAGATCCTGACTGTAGCTATTGCCTGACGCAGACGGTTGATGGCAGATGTCATGTCCATATATTAGCATTTGCCATGTCACTGCCCTGCAGTACATTCAGCGGCATGCAGGCCGTCTTGTGTAATTCTGTCCTGTGTTTTATCCGAATTTCTGGACTTGGTTTATTTTCTTCTTTGCATTTCAGAGTTGTATGTAACGGGGGTAAAAATGATCTTCTGAGATACATTGAACTATGTGTGAAGATCCCATTGGTGGTCTGTGATCTATGGGTCCATTTACATCTACCTATAAGAGCCCTAACAGCAGACCGAACGATGGGAATGAACAGTAACTGGTAACCACAACAGGGCATATTCTGGGGCACACCCCGGACACAAGATTGCTGCTCTAGCAACACGGCAAGGTCCCTATAGAAAGACAAAGAAGAGGTGAACAGAACCTAACAATAAAAGGGCTCAATTGGTGCTCAAACCCAATTGACATTGTCAGAGTTTGTTACTAAAACTTGGGGTGGAATTTATGAACATCGGGGTTACACCTGTTTTAATAAAGGCCCTGAGACACATGAGGCACTTCTGAATTATCTAGAGGCTCCGAACTCTTAATAAATCAGATGCACGCCATGTGGCAGAATCGATATAGATGGGTTACTAAATTCCCCCCAGTATTATCACCACTATTGTGCTTGACACTTTGCTAAGAATATTCTGTGTGGCTTACAAAGACCTTTCATTCTTAAAAGCGGTGGTGTCCATGATCACGGTTGACCGATGTGAATGTCTCCCATGTATCTGAAGATCAATCTGACTGCATTTATTCTTGCAGTCCCTCCGGGACCGTACAATGAAGTGATCTAAAGAGACCTGCAGCTGCATGTACACTACAATACTAAAGAGATGTCTAATAATAGCGACTACGTGAATGTCATTTCATCAAATTAAGAACAAGTTATGACCATGGAAGGTTAAGTGCTGTTGCTTTGCACTTTTTGTAGGGTCTACTCACAAGATAATAAATAGGCCCTCCTGATAGTCTGTATACATGTACTGATCCAGATGTATCTTGGAATAGATTACGATTATTATATTTGCATTGGATCTTCAGCACCAGTTCAGGGCATGACAGGCGCAGACAGCCATGTGACAGCTAAGCTGTACCCAGTGTAGCAATTGAAGCCTCACATTACAAGGAATGATGGGGGGTTTATCACTTTATAGTAAAATGTATACATAAAGTATTGCTCTATAGTTAATGTGCAGGTTGTCTTAGTGTCACATATATATTGCCCATATATAGCGGTTTACAGCCTTTGGCGTGTATAGGACTGCATTTAGCATAGAAACGGCATGTGGGAGCCCTAAATAAAGTGTCTGCTGCAGAATAAACACTTAACTTTCCATGGTTTGCCATGCACAATGCAAATCGGGATGGTAAATTACTGTAGAAAACTTTCGTCCCCCCAATATCCCCTCCAGTACAGACACGCTCGCAGGTTTTATTATTGTGGTTCAACTTTTACTTTAAACAGATGACTTTGGATAGAAAAGTGCAAAGCGAATCAGTGCAGTGTTGGGACTGTGTGCCATGGGAAGGCGGGACAGCTACTGAATAGTAGAAGAAGATTTGGACTTCCATGTCTGCACCCCGTCACTCAGTGACGCAGAATATTGCAGCTATACTGCCATGACTTCAAGAACTGCATTGAGCAACCATTGACAAACAGATGTTCTATTGAGAAGACTAAGATCTGTCCTTGTTTAGTTACTCAGGTACATTTCTCGCATTAATCTCTAGACCTGAACACTTAAAATGCCGCAAGGTCCCCTGGAGCCAGGGGCTGCAGGTGTCGCTTCACCATTTCACCTGTCTACCAGAGAACTGCAGAGCAAACCACTCTGGAGACGGGTGACGTCAAGGCCTTGCCCCTTTCACCATTGTTGACACCAAATTAATGTCATGTGCCTTTTATTTTGTTAATCATGTAACAATAAAAACTCTGTTACCAAGTATCTGAAGACTGGCTGGTTGATATTGTGCAGGGACGGGGGTTCGTATACTGTGTGACAAAACATTTATCGGTAGATCTTCATGTTACGCCTTATTCAGTTGACCAAGTTCACCCGAGTGTCACCCCTGATTCAGGAAAGGATAGTGCATGCACCATTTTCACTGATCTGAGTCACCCATTGAGGTGAATGGGTCAGGTAAAAAAAAAAAAAAGAAACCTGTTCGGTTGTGTGAATATAACCTTAGGCTTACAAGTAGTACTACCACTAGATCCATCACATAAGTAGGAATTCTGCCTCCTTGTAGATTTGTTTGTATGCCTGTCATTGCCCAATAGGGATGGTGAATCTTGACCAAAGCTATTATATGGAGTGGGTCCTAATATACAGTGCCTTGCGAAAGTATTCGGCCCCCTTGAACTTTTCAACCTTTTGCCACATTTCAGGCTTCAAACATAAGGATATAAAATTTTAATTTTTTGGTGAAGAATCAACAACAAGTGGGACACAATTGTGAAGTGGAACGAAATTTATTGGTTATTTTAAACTTTTGTGAAAAATAAAAAAAACTGAAAAGTGGGGCGTGCAATATTATTCGTCCCCTTTACTTTCAGTGCAGCAAACTCACTCCAGAAGTTCAGTGAGGATCTCTGAATGATCCAATGTTGTCCTAAATGACTGATGATGATAAATATAATCCACCTGTGTGTAATCAAGTCTCCGTATAAATGCACCTGCTCTGTGATAGTCTCAGGGTTCTGTTTAAAGCGCAGAGAGCATCATGAAGACCAAGGAACACACCAGGCAGGTCCGTCATACTGTTGTGGAAAAGTTCAAGGGGGCCGAATACTTTCGCAAGGCACTGTATATTATGGTATGGCTGTGTAGCATTAAGTGACCATTTGACTGCTGTCACAATGGTGGGGCATGGAAAAAGTTTGCAGCAGTATCCTTGATTTGTTGTAAGCCATACGCTGTCACCTCATCTAACGTGTCTGTTTTAGGAAATAGTTCTTATCGTTTGTTCTAGTTCTGTGTTGTGCTGCTCCTCTGTTAGAGTTTGTTCACACGTGATGGACAGCATGCAACTGTGCTTATTTTTGGGTCGTGTGCTGTCTGTGGTTGATCCGGTTTTCAGGAATGTGAAAAAAATAAAACGTCCTTTGTGTGCTGTCTGGACTCAGAGACTTTAATGGATCTCCGTGATCCCCAGAACAAACGTTTGCATGGGCCCATTAAAATCAGTGGGTATGCATGTAGTCTGTGATTATCATGATGTGTGAATAAGCCCTTATTACTACTGGAACTTTATGACTAAATTGACAGCTGGGTGTTACCAGTTGGGGGGGTGTCCCTACACAGTCTGACATTGTCCAATGGGGCCTGCCAGTGTCAGAATACCCATGACAGGGAGGATTATAACACCCACTGGTTGTAAATTTCTTGGAAGAATAGCAAAGGAACACCAAATTCCAAAGTTATGAAAAAAATACTCCAGAATTATTTCATGCCAAGAAAATGATCGTTTTTAGTCTTTGTAGTCTTTAGATGGTTGTCAAACTCTCATCCAGCCAGCAGCTGTTCCTCTTGACTCCCCCCTTTCTTGGCCAAGCCTACAAGTGCTTTCATTGGGAAGAGAGGAATAAGCCAAGCTTCTACCAGGTCTCGCTGACAGCAGCCCATCTCCTGCCAGATTATAAGTGAGCAAATGTTAAATCCAACATGCCCGATCTTTTCTTTCCCTGCAGTTAGTGTATGTTAGTCAGCCAGTCTGGTGAGATCAGTGGGTTCGGCTGATTTACATGTAATACAACTTTTGTTTTTTGTCTAGTATTTGAGACATTAATAAATATGATATACTTTCTTCTTTCTTTGAAACCCTCTTTCCACTGTTTCTCTGTTGCCAGCAGAAATATGACACATGGAACAGTGGTTCTGGTGTCTCATGAAAGATTTTGTAAGGTGATGCAGGACTTTGTTTCCGACGAAAAAAATCGCCTTCGCGGCGCAGAGGGTGTAAGCGCACACACGCATATTGCTTTAAAAACCCCATTCAAGTGAATAGGTTTTTAAGCAAAGAGTCGCAAACCTTTCCCTATCCAGTTTTCCGACATTTAGGTTGGATTCGCGGCGGATGGAGTGACGCCGCAAGTGTGAACCCACCCTTAAGGATGGAACATATTTGCGTCTGTGAGTTGCACTGCGGGAGAAGTTAGTTCTTCCCTCGTAATGCAACTCGCTGACATCAGGTGTTGCCAGGTTACCCAGGATGGGAATGGTTCCTTATTTTAAAGAGGACCTTTCACATTAGTTTTGGCACTGATATCTTTCCACTGTCAGGTACGCCTAAGGCTGGGTTCACACCTGTGCCTGCATTCCATTCAGGGATTCCGTCCCCGAATATGCATGAAAAATGTAGAGAGAAAAGTCCTGTTAATATAGACAACTGCTGGAGAGAATTCTGACATCTGACTTCATGGCTTTGGAATGTCCAAAATCCCAAAAAAACTTCAAGAACTAATCCTCAGTTCAAACCAGGACATCTATTGGATATCAAAATAGGAGGACCAGGATACACATCCGCAAATGGATGCTTACTCAGAAGGAATGTTTTAGCCTCTCCACACTTGATAAAGGGGCAGAGGTCCCAGAAACGCATAGTGTGTTTTATGCCATTGTTGGAACAATAAATTATTTTCTACTAATCCTGGGGAAGCGCGGAGTCCTTTTGAGTAAGCATCCATGCATTTTCTTCTTTGTATCATCTATTGGATATCGACCAGCGATCCAAATGTAGCTGTCCAAAACTTAACTGTTACTATACATGTGTGTAAAAATAATCAAAATTACCAGTGAGTATAAAATATAGTTAACCACAAAATGTCCAAAAAGGACCATCGATACTGCTAGAATTTGTCCCATGACTATAAAGTAAAGTCTTGTGGTCCAAAACATCCTCTGACAGAAAAGAGTTCCAGTGTTTTTCCTGTGTGAGGACAAATTAAAAATCCAAGATCTGGTATTCAGATTCTGAGTAAATCAGGCAAAAAATGGGACATATATTCACTCTAGTAATCCCTTTCATCTAAATTGCTCTAAAAGCCTAATTTTGGACACACGGTCCTAACAGACTGTACCACCAATGGAAACCTGCCTCTATTGTAGACCCTGAAAAACCCTAACTGTTAAAAAAAAAAAAAAAAAAAAAAAAAAGCCTGTACTTGGCTCGCTAGGGGAATATTGGCAACAGGACGCACACAAAAAATATATTTGTGAAACAAAAACAATTCTACTGGGTTTAAAGGGGTTGTCTACACATTTCTAAAACCCTGGAAATTTGATACTTGCCTGTCCCCCCACCGTGCCACTTTCTGGTCCAGCAAGTGCCTGTGCCAGCAGAAGTCCTCGCCCCAAGTGACCACTGAGGCCAATCACTAGTCTCAGTGGCCTAAGGAAAGAAGCCAGTGACATATGTAAGTGACTTCTGCCGGCAACGCTGGACTGGACAGCGGTGCGAGGGACAGGCGAGAGTTTATTTATTTAAAAAAAAAAAAATTCCCTTTCCCCAGCCTCCCAGCGTTTCTGAAATTCATGGACAACCCTTTTGAAGTTAATATGGGCTCAGAACAAGACCTCCTAAATTACGGGCTTAGGTTGCTCTGTGAACAGTCCACGTGAGCTGGACTGCTGGTGTGCAGCAATAAGCACTATACTAATGTTACACAGATAGTGAATGGGGAAGCACAACAAACCTTTCAGAATGGCTTTTTTGGGGTAGGTGCCTTTCAGGGTATGGCCACCTTTAATTTTAGACTGGTAAACTTGGACAATTGTGTTGTGTCCTGAAGTAAACATACAAGTGGCGAACTACCAGTGAGTCCTCTTATGTCTGTATATATCTCCCAATATGTCAGCTAACCACATACCGTAACTCTGGGTATTAGTATGCCCTATCCCAAACAAGGCAGCCAGGAACTGGAGCGGAAACTGAACTGATAACATTAACGGAATTACAGACTGAAGATCTATTGCCATAATACAAGACAGTGATGGGGAAGAATGGTTTTAATAAGAGTCCATGTTGTATTGGGAACAGGTTGGCGGCTGGAGTATATTAGTATGTGAGTCCTGGGAATACTGTAACGTTGTGTCTCAGCCACTTCCTTCAATATAAATCAATGATTCTCTCTCTATGGACCTCCTTACTGTCAGGAAACCAATATGGTAATTTCCATATCTACCTACGTTCTTTACAGGAATAATATTCACTTATTGAAATGCAGCAGCATCTCTATATAATGAAGTAGTAAGTCATAGTAAGGTTTTCATAGTAACTGAAAAATATATTTTTTTCATTAAAATCAACTACTATTGAGTGTTATGTTTTTCCAATAGTCACTGACTACCTAACCTTGAAAGTTATGCAGACCCATACAGTCTTGTTCACACAGTGCACAGTTTTTCAAACCAAAACGGAAGTTAAAGGGAACCTGTCACCATGAAAATGCTTTATAATCTGCCGGCAGCAGGAGGATCTGAGCAGATGGATATATATAGTTTTGTGAGAAAATATTCAGTATAACTTATTTATCCATTTATTTCTCTGCTCTTTCTATGCCTAGAAGAAGTAATTGAGTCCAGTGGGCGGTCCTAACAGTGATCTCTGTATACACTAATAGGACCGCCCTCTGGACTCAATTACTTCTACCAAGTATAGATATGACAGAGAAATAAATGACAAGTTATGCTGAATCTTTTCCCACAAAACTATATATCAATCTGCTCAGCTCCTCCTGCTCCATAACATGCTGCCTGCAGATTAGACTGCATTTTTATGGTGACAGGTCCCCTTTAAATAAATAAAATAAATCTTTTCGATTGTTTTTAGATCCAACTACTATATTTGGCTTTAAAAACTGATCGAATTTTGCACTGTGAACAAGGCCCAACATTCATGACTGTTGCTAAACTGGTAGCCCAGACACTACAGTCATGGCCACAAAGTTTTGAGAGAGACCCAAATTTTGGTTTTCACAAAGTCAAGGCACATACACATGGTCATGTACATGTAGCCTTAGGCAGAGGACACATGGGATAGCTCCACTACTGATTTTACATTGCATGACATCAATGGAATGATTGTGTCTAATGTCTGAATTCTGCAGAATCCACTTTACGGTTAAGGCTCCACGTTTAAAAAACAAAACAAAAAAAAAAAACGCAGTTTTTTACAGTGCCGTCAAAGTAAAAGAGATTTTGTATATAGATGACATTTCTTTGAATATTACACACTTTGCTTCTGCTGTACAATGGAGCACATTAGCTGACGTGGCTAATAGACTGCAAATTTGTCCTCTGGGAATCCAGCCTAAGAGATTCTCTGTTTTACCTTAAAGCTCCCATCACTAAGCTATGGACTTTCCCAGTGGAAATCCTAGCTTGCTTCCCTGAAGTAGTTTCCATCTGGAAATGAAGACTTGCGAGCAGACTGGAAATCTGAAGTACAGGACAGAACAATAAAGAGCAGAGTAGACACAAGGAAGCAAAGGTCATGGGTGGTGGAATACTTGTCACTGGTTAGGACAGCTTGTGACCTGATAGAGTAGTCAGGAACAAGCCAAGACCCAACCAAGTAAATGAACAGTAGACCTTCACAGGAGCTTAAAACAATGGATGTGATGTCAGAGGGAGTAAAATCTAAGCATATTATAGAACTGGAGAAACCCCTTTAGGCCGGGACTCCACATGGTGTAAACACTGCGGTTTGCCCGCTAGTATGCCATCAATATGTAATGGCTGATGTCAGTGATTGGCCACAGTGATCACCTGCACCAATTCACTTCCAGCCCATACTGTGCTAGAACAGAGTATGGGGTAAGTGAGTATTGCTTCTTTTAACATTACCCATAGCCTCCCTGTTTTTATCAGTTTGCCTAGAAAACCTCTATACGATAAGTCCCCACGCAGCAAGACACAACTAAAAAATGCAGTGAAGACGCGTTGCATTTTTCTTTCTCCGCAGCACTAAACCACCCACAGGTCCGTATGGATTGTGGGTTTAATGTCCCAAATCACCCTGTTATAAGCCATTATACTCCCCTTGCTGCTGCACTCCTTGGACCAGTGCAGTTCTTTGGCTTCTCTGGCTTCAGTGAAGCACCTGTAGCTGGTTTAGTGTCCCAAATCAACCTGACAGGTTCCTTTTAAAGGGGTTGTCTGGAGAGTGAAGATTACCATAATTGATCTGGTGGACACTGAATGATAGACCCAGGGGTAATTGCCTGTGCTATGGGGGCTGGCTTTACAATAGTAAGTATGAGATCAGAGGAACGAGGCAGAACGACCCAATCACAATGGTTCCAATCACATGAACTGGGAGTCAAAACCAGGCTAGAAACCTCGGGTCCATCACCCAGTGTCTGCTGGATCAGTAACAGGGGTTGTCCAGAATATTTTAATATTGTGGCAGGAGGCCGGAGAAAGTGAAAAAGTGTGGCACCCCCCGGGGACTTTTCCTGTGGAAGTCCGCACTGCATGACCGCCAAGGCCAATCAGAGGCCTAAGGAAAGGAATTGGGATGGCACCTGTGATGCGTGCAAGTAATGTCCCGTGTCCTTTCCTTAGGCCACCAATGCTGCTGATTGGCCTCAGTGGTCACATGTGGCAGGGACTTCAATCGGAAAAACCCCGGGGCGCTGTGGGGCCCAGACAATGGCCTGGGACAACAGAGCACCGAGGCCAGGTGAGTATGTTTTTTATTTTTCACCTTCCCAAGCCTCTGGCTGCAATAATAAAATATCCTGGACAACCCCTTTAAAGGTAATCTAGACCATGAACACAATCACCATCCTTTAAACCACCCCCTGTAAAACTGTATAACAAATTATATCATTTTTGAGAATTCAGTCTCCATTTTTGACAACACCGCTTTAACCATCTTGTCTTTGCCTCTGTGATATCATCACAACAGATAACATTTTTTTTATTTTTGTAATATGAATATATAACCTTCATAGCAGCTGATCTGTATTTATTAATATGACGGAAATGAGATGATCAATGACTAATTACTAAACTACAACTGAGAACAACAAAGTCAAGATAAAGAAGGCAGAAAATTCCCGTTATTAGCCACAATAGCTTATTGTATGCAGAATCCATCAGCATTATCAAGTGCACATTTCTCATGGTGGTTATTGTTCTTTGAGGTTAATGTGACATACATGTTCCTTCACCCCCGACTGGCCTATTCTATGGGACACCTGGTGCGCACCAGTAGTTAGAAGCCACCGATGTTGTGTTTTATGCTTATCCCTTCTGACGATCATGTTGTGATTCACTATAATGGTTACTGCTTGGGGACAGATAATGTGCTTTATCATACTAGTGTCTGAATGATGGGCAATTTAGTGCAGCAGCTGACATGACAATAAACAGAATCAGGATATTCACTATTGCACTTTATCTGCTGCAATTTACAGAGTAAATAGTCAGTCAATATATTACATTGGCTCTTTATCTGCCAGTCCCTCAGCAAGGCATTGTCAATAGTTTTCTGATCTATTGCCCTTTAGTATTTGCTCATTAACAAGTTAATGCAATTGTAGTCCCAGAACACTCACTTGTATGTCCATCCTTAGATAGACGCTCTTGTAAATAGTCAAAATGAGTTACAGATAACCAGGGGTGTAGATAGAAAAGTGGAAAATAAACACAATGGTACCTCCATTATGGTGCCAGATTTTGCCACTCAGGATAGGACTTGGTCTTTTGTCTCCCGCACCAGTCTTGAACCAATTCCCAACTTACATGATTACTAACAGCAGTGTAACATGAAGCTCCTGGGCCCCCGACTCTAATGCATCACTTATAGTATTGATCTCCTCATATTGGGAGGAGAACTCTTATGAGCCCCCTAAGACTCCTAGGCCTGGGTGTGACTGCATCCTCTGAACACCCTCAAGTTACAGCCTTGGCTAACAATGCAGTTGCTCTGGTGGTGAGTCCATGAGTTGTCATCACCAAGAGTTGAAACAAGGTCTCCGTAGAAGCCATATAGTCTACTTCCTTGTATATAATCTTCACTCAAGTTAATAAAAAATAAATAAAAGAAACTTAACTCCTTAACCCCTGCATTTATGTTCATGGTTAGAAGTCATTGTCAATCTTGACATGAAGTATACTGCACCACCATATTATATTTTTTCCAGGGCTTCCCTTATGGGATTTGGAGAGAGAACTTCTAATCCGATAAAATGCAATAAGTCACCATGTCATTATGAGCAAACTCCTCAACCCATTACCTGTTGGATCGCGTCTTACCAATACTCGTGAGCACAGCTGCTCTCCTACCGAGGTGTCCTTACAGAAAAAAAGTAATCTGTTATTAATCTTTTATAATGTGTCAGATAGGCAGAGAAACCTTCCATGCTGAAGCCAGGACATGGTATACAGATGACATCATTAACCAGTCTACTATGCTATAAAGCAGGACTGTAGAGGTGGGGTTAGGGACAGTTTTGGGTGAAGTGGGACTCGGAGAAGAGTTACCAACTCTGGCTTCAAAATAAAATGATATTGTACAATTATTAATATTTGTATGATTAGATAGATACATAGTTTGCTCCATATTTATTTTCATAGGAGTCAATCACTGGCCTTTTAATGAATAAGAGGATCTTTACTGCTTCTGCCTGTCCATAGCTGTCAGCCATTTATGTGAAAAAACAGGAATCAGTCGGTGCTTTGGCCTACCAACTCTACAGCCCTGATATAAAGTTACAAATGAGCCAAATAATCAAATAAAAAAACACATTCCCAAATAATACTGCCACACACTAATTATAATGCCATACAGTGGCTAAATAGCACAACTAGCCATATAATACCTATCAAACACCCATATAGAGCTAGCTTAATACACCATGTCATTCCTGGCCCATTTTGGATGTCCAGTTTTCTCTCTTTGAACAGTTGAAGTCTTGAGAGCTTTGGGCATTGGGTCGGTGTGGTTTTGGACATATCCGAGCCTCTCAGGATTAAACCTGATCCTAGTTTTTTGGTTTACAAATACTGATGAAAATACGTTAGCGTGAGTGACCTTACTCAGGAGACTGCATCAGCTGTAATGGATATGTATGATGCAGATGTAATGGAGGAAGCCTTCCTACTCACTCATCTATCACACATTATATTGCCCATTGAGGCCATTTAGGACCAGGAAACAATATGGACTCAGAAAGCAATTATGAAACGTAAAGCAAATTCATAAAGGGTAACAAGCCGAGAGGAATCTATTTCCATACATCTAAAGGTTTACATTGTTTAGTGAGGAGAAAGAAGTAAATTGTGCTGAATGTAAACTGCTCCCAATATCTCCAGTGCATAATAGATGTAAAGGGGATCTGTTATAGCGAACACATAGGCTAGATTCACATCTGCGTCAGAGTCTCTGTAAGACACTCCGCCACAGAATCTACTGACAATCTTCGAAGAGAAAAGAACTGCACAGAGGACTATAGAGGTCTGGGGGGTAACCGTTTTTTTAGCGTACGGGCTTATTCACACGGTGCAATCCATCTGGTCCATACAGTGGCACATTTGCTGGTTCGAATCTAGTCAGGAGATGGGACTCCTTGCATAACATGCCTAGGCCTGCCTGTACAGGCAGAGGTGTGAGCCCCACTGCAAAATCTGTATCAGGGTCTCTACTTACCTTTTATCATTTAGAATAGTATATTTTACGGGTCAGAGGGATCTTTCTGTGCATTTCCGCAGCGGACTTTTCTGCAGTGGTTTTTGGCTGTGGCTCACTATGTGGGGCCTTAGCCTAAAGAAGTGTTCCTGAAGTACAGCATATGACAATTATTGCTTTATGCATAACATAATAGGATAAACATTCATATGAAGTAATAAAATGCTCATTCTGCATTGGCCACAGCTGTGATGTCCATTATATACACACGTGGACAAAATTGTTGGTACCCCTTGTTTAATAAAAGAAAAACCCAGAATGGTCACATAAATAACTTGAATCTGACAAAAGTAATAATATATAAAAATTCTATGAAAATGAACAAATGAAAGTTAGACAACCATGCTTCAACAGAATTTTTTTTAAAAAGAAAACTCATAAAACAGGCCTGGACAGAAATGATGGTTCCCCTGAAAATAATGTGACCAAAGGGACATGTTAAATCAAGGTGTGTCCACTAATTAGCATCACAGGTGTCTACAATCTTGTAATCAGTCAGTGGGCCTGTATATAGGGCTACAGATACTCACTGTGCTGTTTGGTGACATGGTGAGTACCACACTCAACATGGACCAGAGGAAGGAAAGAGTTGTCTCAGGAGCTTAGAAAGAAAACTATAGACAAACATGTTAAAGGTAACGGTTATAAGACCATCTCCAAGCTTGATGTTCCTGTGACTACAGTTGTACATATTATTGAAAAATTTAGCCAACCTGCCTGTACGTGGCCGAAGGAGGAAAATTGATGACAAATAAAAGAGAGGGATAATACGAACGGTAACAAAGAGATTAAAGGTGAACTTCAAGCTCAAGGAACATCAGTGTCAGATTGCACCATTTGTCGTTGTTTGAGCCAAAGTGGACTTCATGGGAGACGACCAAGGAGGACACCATTGTTGAAAACAAATCATAAAAAAGCCAGACTGGAATTTGCCAAACTACACGTTGACAAGCCACAAAGCTTCTGGGAGAATGTCCTGTGGACAGATGAGACAAAGATCAAAATTTTTGGCAAGGCACATCAGCTCTATGTTCACAGATGGAAAAATTAAGCATATCTTGAAAAGAACACTGTCCCTACTGTGAAACATGGAGGAGGCTCTGTTGTGTTCTGGGGCTGCTTTGCTGCATCTGGCACAGGATGTCTTGAATCTGTGCAGGGTACAAAGAAATCTCAAGACTATCAAAGGATTCTAGAGAGAAAAGTGCTGCCCAGTGTCAGAAAGCTTGGTCTCAGTCGCAGGTCATGGGTTTTGCAACAGGATAATGACCCAAAACACACAGCTAAAAACACCCAAGAATGGCTAAAAGGAAAACATTGGACTATTCTGAAGTGGCCTTCTATGAGCCCTGACCTAAATCCTATTGAGCATCTTTGGAAGGAGCTGCAACATGCCGTCTGGAAAAGACACCCTTTAAACCCGAGACAACTGGAGCAGTTTGTTCATGATGAGTGGCCAAAATACCTGTTGAGAGGTGCAGAAGTCTCATTGACAGTTACAGGAATCGTTTGATTGCAGGGATTGCCTCAAAAGGTTGTGCAGCAAAATATTAAGTTAAGGGAACCATCATTTCTGTCCAGGCCTGTTTCATGAGTTTTCTTTTTTAAAAAATTCTGTTGAAGCATGGTTGAAAAGCAATGTCTGACTTTCATTTGTTCATTTTCATAGAATTTTTATATATTATTACTTTTGTCAGATTCAAGTTATTTCTGAGACCATTGTGGGTTTTTCTTTCATTAAACGAGGGGTACCAACAATTTTGTCCACGTGTGTAATATTGATGTGACTTCTGCAGTAAGATTACCAGCTCTGGTCTTGCATCCTGCTGCATAGTCCTGTGCTAGGAGGACATTGAACATCATGTTATCAGCATTACAGGACATGAGCTAGACATGTATTTCTATATGTATACTGTATACAGCAGGAGGGAGTTAGGAGGTTGACAGTATTCTGTCACTCTACTGCAGTTAATGTCCATTAAGTCTCATCCTATGACATTGATAACATTAGTGTGAACTTACTCCTAGGGTACAGGGACTTCACATAGAGAAAGTCCCCTTCCTGGGACCCCCTTTATGAGTGAGAATGGAGAAATATTCTCTGGAAAAGCATCTTTTTCTCAGGTGGATCCAGCCGCCATTGCATTAAATGAATGACCATTTATTCACATTTCTCCTACAGCAGCCTCTGCAGAGGGAAATATCTGGCCAGACACGGCTTTATGAGATGACTCAATCCTTTTATTGATGGTTATAATAAGGTTTATAAGTCACCACATGATTCCTTGTGAGGAAGGCAGGATCTCTCTTCTAAGAATGACGTGAGGAGTGACTTTTTGACCAGCACCTTGTTTGCTAGCCATGCAGATGTCCGGTCATACCTAGTTTGCCTGTTTTTATGTTACTGAAGAAGACTGTGTTGATTCGGGCTCAGTGTAACACATACATATAGTGTGAATTAAGCAGAATGATAACTAGGGTAATGACATGTGACAAATAAAATATTCCATTCCTGCCATATCTTTTACTACCAGATGGTTATCACTCCAGAGGAGTGACTTGCGGGGTAATAGCATATGTTGCCAAGCAGAACAACTAATGTACAGGAAAATATCTATCTACTCTCAATCTATAGCTAGCACTTTGTGCACAAAGCAAAGCAGAATTTACACATTCAGTCTTCAGTAACTTTGTAAAAAATTTTTATTAAGGAGGCCATACACATCCTACTGCCAATAGGGAATACTGCTGCCATGAACTGGTATACGTGGTCTGTAACAATGTTTAGGTAGGTTGTACATGCTAAGGTAACATCCCCAAAAACACTCAGGACCCAAGGTTTCCCATCTGAACATTGTCCACAGCATCATGCTGCCTTCTACCCAGGTGTCCACATTATGAAAAAGAAAGCATGTTTCATCAGACCAGGCCACCGTCCGTGACCACCAACAATTCTGCTGTTTTGGCAATCCCAGCTGCCAGAATACTCGCACTTCCCACTGTGCTCCATTCTGACATGATTGTGCCCAGCTCTTCCTCCTTCTTCCTGCACATGAGCTCCTATAAACCTTTTTTCTAAAGCTGGAGGGAGCACTCCCTTGTCTTATAAGGGGATTTTACACAGAACAGTTTTTCCACATATTTTTATACAGGCCATTTATGTACTAATACAGATTCATTCCCATTATTCATCTTTTTCCAAGACTAACTTTCATTATTTTAGGCTCTCCTCTTATAACCGAAGTCATCCTTGCCCCTTCTCAGTTATGTCATTCTTTCTATGAACTGGTATCTAGAAATGGACTGCATATTCTAGATGAGGATGTACCAATATTGCATCCCTATCCCTACATAACTTATTGACTACTGAGTCCGTACCCCTTTTAATACATGACAATATCCTGCAGGCCTTAGAAGCAGCTGGTTGACATTACATGCTGTAATAAGTAAATCCAGGTACTTCTCCTTCTCCACCAGGGACTCTCCGTGCTTTGCTCCTCCTCGGACATACAGTGGGGAAAAAAAGTATTTAGTCAGCCACCAATTGTGCAAGTTCTCCCACTTAAAAAGATGAGGCCGGCCTGTAATTGTCATCATAGGTAGACCTCAACTATGAGAGACAAAATGAGAAAACATATCTAGAAAATCACATTGTCTGGTTTTTAAAGAATTTATTTGCAAATTATGCTTAAGCCAGTACATATCCGGGCCCATCTGAAGTTTGCTAGAGAGCATTTGGATGTTCCAGAAGAGTATTGGGAGAATATCATATGGTCAGATGAAACCAAAGTAGAACTGTTTGGTAGAAACACAACTTGTCGTGTTTGGAGGAGAGTGAATGCTGAGTTGCATCCAAAGAACACCATACCTACTGTGAAGCATGGGGGTGGCAACATCATGTTTTGGGGCTTTTCTCTGAAAAGGGACCAGGACGACTGATCCGTGTACATGAAAGAATGAATGGGGCCATGTATCGTGAGATTTTGAGTGCAACCCTCCTTCCATCAGCAAGGGCATTGAAGATGAAATGTGGCTGGGTCTTTTAGCATGACAATGATCCCAAGCACACTGCCAGGGCAACGAAGGAGTGGCTTCGTAAGAAGCATTTCAAGGTCCTGGAGTGGCCTAGCCAGTCTCCAGATCTCAACCCCATAGAAAACCTTTGGAGGGAGTTGAAAGTCTGTGTTGCCCAGCGACAGCCCCAAAACATCACTGTTCTAGAGGAGCTCTGCATGGAGGAATGGGCCAACATACCAGCAACAGTGTGTGCCAACCTTGTGAAGACTTACAGAAAACGTTTGACCTCTGTCATTGCCAACAAAGGATATATAACAAAGTATTGAGATGAACTTTTGTTATTGACCAAATACTTATTTTCCTCCATAATTTGCAAATAAATTCTTTAAAAATCAGACAATGTGATTTTCTGGATTTGTTTTCTCATTTTGTCTCTCATAGTTGAGGTCTACCTATGATGTCAATTACAGGCCGGCCTCATCTTTTTAAGTGGGAGAACTTGCACAATTGGTGGCTGACTAAATACTTTTTTTTCCCCACTGTATGTCGCATACAGATTATTTTTAACCCGATGCATAACTTTACATTTATCCAAATTGAACCTCATTTGCCAAGTGGATGCCCAAACGCTCAGTCTGTTCAAGTCTACTTGTGTCCTACATACATCCTCCATAGACTATACTGTACTACATAGCTTGTGTCATATGCAAAAATAGAGACAGTGCTATTAATCCCCGTTTATATATCATTAATAAATAAGTAAAATAACAGCAGACCCAGCACCAAACCCAGTAGTACACCACTTATAACAGAGGACCCGGCACTGAACCACGGGGTACACATTTATAACAGAGGACCCAGCACTGAACACTGGGGTACACCACTTCTAACAGAGGACCCAGCACTGAACCCAGGGGTATACCACATTTAAGAGAGGACCCGGCACTGAACTGCTAATGTATTGAGTCCCGATGGACAGGATCTGGTGGAGTATTGTACAACAGAAATTTTGTTTTAATGTAATTTAACTGCAGATATAGTGGAGAGTTGGGATTCTAGCTGTCCATTTCTATTACATTGCTCTATATACTAAACTCATCCCAATGCTAAATATTAAGGGACAATTCATGCCGCAGAGACAGAGTAAACCACTGTACCGCAGTCCAGGATACACCACTCAACAGAGGACCCAGCACTGAAATCTGGGATACACCACTAATAACAGAGAACCCAGCACTGAACCCTGGGATACACCACTTATAACAGAGGACCAGTCTGAGCTGGCTTCTTCAACCAGTTTTCAATCCAATTACAAACTACATTTTCTAACCCAATGGACTTGATTTTATCCACTAAATGTCTATAAGGGACAGTGTCAAACACCTTTGCAAAATCCAGGAACACTATATCCACAGCCTCTTCCCTGTCCAGACTCACCTCTTCACAAAAAAAAAATCAGGTTAGCCTGACAGCTGCTGTCCTTAGTAAAACCGGACTGGTTGTCACTTATAATATTACGTACCGTCGTATACTCCTGTATATAGAG
This sequence comes from Leptodactylus fallax, assembly GCA_947044405.1. Lineage (NCBI taxonomy): Eukaryota > Metazoa > Chordata > Amphibia > Anura > Leptodactylidae > Leptodactylus > Leptodactylus fallax. The sequence goes on from CAMRHE010000223.1 coordinate 1,814,942, forward strand.
CCAAAAGAACCACTCAAACAGATTCTTCACAAAGGACTTGGAGAAGTCACTCTGATCCTTACACTTTCTCTGCCTCCAACACTTCACCTACTAGAAGTGACTACTGACTTGCTGCCTAATATATCCCATTGTCACAAAATAATCAACGTTATTCATTTCATGTAATGTTATGGTAGATCAGTGTATATTTATATACATCTATAATATATCCTGGACTGCGGTACGACGGTTTACTCTGTATCTGCGGCATAAATTGTCCCTTAATATTTAGCACTGGGATGAGTTTAGTATATAGAGCAATGTAATAGAAATGGACAGCTAGAATCCCCGCTCTCTACCATATCTGCAGTTATTAACATTAAAACTAAATTTCTGTTGTGCAATACAGATGAGCGCATCTCCACCAGATCCTGTCCATCGGGACCCAATACATTAGCAGGACAAACAGCTTTCAATTTGGTGTCTGCAAAAAGGGGTTTAAGCGCATATTAACTGGATTTATCAGAGTAATAACATAGTGGGGAGCTTTGCTCACACTCCAGGGAGTATTTCATCTCCTTGGGGCCACATCTCACCCGTCACAGTGTGACAATAACATGTGGCACTCACACTCTCCGCAGATTACTCCCCACATGCACCTTGTAAGGATGCTGGCTCCTCCCAGGTAGCTCACATCTTATATACACAAGACCTGTGCCCATTCTGTCACATCTCACACTTAACCATGGAGGTTCTAACACTTCTGCTCCTCGCTGTACTTACCTGTGCCAGGAGTGCTCAGCCTCACCAGGGGGGTGACGAGTCACCTGAAAACTTCATGGACGTGCCCCCAAGTTTCTTTGACTCACAGGTAAGTTATAGTTCTTCTGTGGTAAGATAATATTTTATATATTATTATATATTTACTTGTATAATTTATATATTTTATTATATATTATTTCATATATTATTTTCTGCCATGTCACTAGGCCTAGTGGGAAATTTCCATTTCTAGGGGTCCTGAAGTCACCACTAGTGTCCTTGCTCTCCGTATAGGGTTTGCCCAAGGACAAAACATCCTTTGCTTTCATTAGATCCAGAGTACAGCCATATTATCATAATACCTGGTTGTATGGCTGATCACAACCAGGTCCAGACTTTCTCTTTATGTGTTTTGTAAGATTATAATTATACGTTGTAGGATCTGTAAGAGGTTCTCCAGCTTTAAGGGGGTTGTCCAGGATATAACTTTTACTATAGGGGAACACATTAAAATAAATACTCAGCTGTTCACCTACTCCTCGCCAGTCTTTGCCTATCATCCTCAGCTGACCACCGTGCCATGTACCATGCGATTGCTGCAGCCAATCACTGGCCTCGGTGGTCTTGAACTTTATATAGAGGTATCGAGGTCAGTGACTGCTCGTAGTGACCATGTGGGTAAACAACACATGATAAAAGTGCAGCAAAGTGAACAAAGACAGGCAGGGACAACCCGAGAGGGTGCAATGGAATGGCAGAGGATTAACTGGGTTATCCCCCTTTAATTGGAAAGATCATAAGAAATGGTAAAAATGCACCTGCCTGGTACAAGGGAAGATCCTTAAACTAAAGTAAAAGGATAGGGACACACCACACATCCAAGGCCATGATCCATATCCTACAGTCCAAACTAAAGCCACATTCAGATTATACCTGTTTATACTATAAGCTGTCTGCATTCCAGATTTAGCAACCTATATTGTAAAGGGTTACCAGGCACCACAGACTAAATTCAGTATTTTAGAACTGTAAGATGTTTGAGTGTGATGTGGCCAGTTAGGGTGGGTTCACACTACTGTTATGACAGCAATGGACATTGAATGACACACGCAGATGGAGTCCCCTCCGTCAGGAGTCCGTCTGCATTCACTCCAGTGTAAAAAAAAAAAAAACATGATGGAAGAGCATCGTCATGTCTTTTACTTTTATGAAGGAAGAAAAAGTCCTGCATGCAGAACTTTTTCTTCTGTTACAAAAGTAAACAAACACAATGGAAGACAACGTCCGCCATGTGGTTTACATTAGAGTCAATAGGAAAGGACACAGATAGAGGGGGCTCCGTCTGTGTCTGATACTCTGCTACCGTTAATGTCCATTGCTGTCATCTTATGACGGGTGACAGCAATGGACTTTAATAAGTTAGTGTGAACATAACCTTTAACACAGGTAAAGTGTATGTACTGTAGGTAGGATAAAATGATTTGGGATCAATTGAAGCCTCATTTTATTACTTGTGATCCTCTCAGCCTTACAATAATTCTAATACATATGGAGTAGACAAGCCTGTACAAATGTGATGCTGAGTGTTGAAGTGTTACACAACATGTGGGTTACACAATGAATCCTTGGGGCATATTAGTCACAAACCTCTAAAGTCCAGTGTTCGCAGTGATCAATTAAACACATCATTCTTCCTGGCAGCACCAACCATGGTCATAAGGAAACCTGGCAGGAAAGCAATCGGGAAGATCAATTAACATAATAAACACAGCAGGGCACATGTATAAAAGCGGGACTTCAAATGCTGTCTGGAAACACAATGCTGACCTATTGCCGAGAATAAAATACCCAGTACCAGTTTTTAGTAGCTTCTAAGGAGCCACAACAAAGGGGACATCTGGTATGAATTATGTATGCATTTTGGGCTGTGATAGAGGGACACATACAAAATTTGTGATTCCAATGCTGTATGCCTGGATGTGTCCTATATAAATTTCCAGAAAGCCATTTCTGTAATCCATCTCCTGTCTCTCCATTGGTTCAGTCTGCTGTTTTATCTCTCTTCCATGCTTTGCACTGCAGCTCATACCGGCTGATAAACCAGATGAGCATCACTGAAGAAGAAGAGCGTTCCATGTTAAGAAAGGTTCCTCCTTGCCATCATGTGATAACAAACTTGTATTCATTGTCATATTTGCTTTTACAGCCGGATGAAAGTTTCTCTTCACAACCCTTATCAGATGACAAGATTGGCTTGAATACTTTGCTCAGAACCATCATGCACAGCCGAAACACCCGCAGCTCTTTCCATTTCCAACCACAAAGGTAACTGCAGTCACTGCATTTTTTTTATCACTTTATACTGCGTCACTATACTTAGAATTAGAAGACTATTTCCAAAGCGGCTTCATTTGTCATCTTAGACCCATTGAAATATTGAATTTAGGATAATTAATTGATAAAAGCATGGATTTAACACAATGCACAAACAGCAACTTTCCAATACTTGCATCATCTCACCTGTGACTGGGGCCAAAACAGATCAACCTAATGGAAGGGGAGATAAGGGCAGCAGCCCATTTCTATTGCTCAAGTACTGATCATAGTGGCCAGTGTGACTGCTCTGTCATTTTCTGCCTTCCAATACAAATCAGTACTATTAAAATGAATGCACATGTTGCATATAAACTGCAGATATGCATGCAGAAAATCCAGAGGCGTAACTTGAAGCTCCAGGACCCAATGCAAAATCTGTAATGGGGCCCCTACCTTGTGCCATTTAGAATAGTTGTATATTTTATGTGTATATCTTAGGGTCCAGGGCCTCGGTTGCGACTGCTACTGCAGAACACCTTATAGCTATCCCCAGCAAACAACTGCAGCATAATATAGTAACAGCCAAAGTTTACAAGTTGCAGAAATTTTCTGCAGGTAAATTGACTTGTGGTGCAGATTTTGATATCTGCTGCATGTCAATTCTTCAGTGTGAATTTCACTCATTGCAATGTATGAGGTTAATTTGGCTGCAAATACATGACAAAATCTGCATCTAACACATGTAGATTTTGCCATGGATTTGTCATAGAATTACAGCAAAATTTTAATTTCATGTGGACAATATACATCAAGTTTATTCCCATGTGCATGCATTCTTATATGTACACAATGATTCCCCGGGGCAGGATACACTGCTACTGACCATTCAGAATATGCTCAGTCACTCCGAGTCCCTTAATTTGTTGGATTTTAGAGCAGAATATATTACATATTGAATCCAATAGAGATTGGCGGAGGCCTGACTTGCGGCAATTTGCTGTTTGAAGGGACCGCAGCACTTGGGTGAGAGTTGCGGCCTTATTATTTTTTACATTAGTCCACTGCACCCTTAGCAGCTTTCTGGTACCTTAAAGGGATATTGTGCCTGCCAGATATAGACAAGTACAGTGCTTTACCTGCTGCTCCATTCAGAAGGGAGAAGGGGACCCCCATTCTTGTGATCAGTGAGGGCCCCAGCTATTAGCCTCACTAATCACTTATCACCTGCCAGTGGATGGAGGACAAGGTAAACTTACCCATATACCGCTTTAATGCTAAGACCCCAAACAGTGAAACGCAGCAAAAAAAAAAAAATAAAAACTAAAAATTGCAGCAGAAACGCATCACGTTTTTTTCACAGCGTTTTTCATTGCATTTTAGCAGAGTTTTCCTCTGCAGACTTTCTGCCTCTATTATACCTATATTGAAAACGCCAGCATTTCCGCAGGTATAATGGACATGCTGCAGGGTTTTTTGAAAACACAGCTTGTGTGGATGGGATTATCCAGAATCCCATACACTTTGCAGGTAATGTAAAACACTGCGTTTTCACAACTTGGAGCTCCAGCCTATAAACTACTTCTCGTATGGAAGAAAATTAGCCAATGTTTTTTTCATTGGTTCACTGCTACTGGTTGATTTTGTGATGACTGTTCCATAATGGACAACAAGGGGTCCATTTATACTTCTTGCACTAAAGTCCTCTGCTATGTCAGCCTCTAAATCTTGTAAGTTGTGTATACAGACTAGTAACTTGGCCATCCGACCAAAACTGCTGTTTCCCACATTGCTTTGCCAATTGTATTCTATAGATCGTGAATCTGCAAACATGAAAAATAGCTCACGCTTTACTCTAAGCACAACACATACTAATATAAATCTTCCTTCATGATGTCATACTGATGATGTCATTGGATTCCCTTTGTATTTAAGGTTCGGAAGAGATGAGCGCAGTTCCATGCAAGGAGACAGCAGGATCCATTCTCGAGGATGGGACTCAGCACCACAATTTTGGAGTATGGCTGTACCTCAACGCTTTGGCAGGAAAAAATAATTCACGTATGAACTGGTATACTGATCATCATCAGAGCCAGCACCGCTTGTGTTGCACTTCAATTTTTTTTTAAAATCACATAAAAGTGCCCATGTGCACAGTATCAACATGAATATTTCACATTGCAGTGAGCCATTGCAATATACCAGCACTCAGCTTTAAATTGTCTTTTGGCAGGCATACGGTGACCACAAGTGCCTCATTGGTTTCTATGGGTTACTGTATATTAGCATTATATCTATAGCAATGGTCAAATTCTTTGTAAATATTCAATTACAGAATCCTGCTGCACATTCAATCACTGTACCAAAAAGATCTTTGTATATACTGTAATACCATGTGGTGGATCAGATTCCTTTTACCCTTGATGGTTAATATTAATAAAGTAATTACAGCGGCTGTCACTTGTTATTCTTGGTTGCTATATCAGTCACCTTTAGGTCTCATGCATGCGACCGTGTGCAGAGTACGGCTCAGTAAAAACAGCAGGGATGACACAGATTGGTATCAGTGGGTCATCCGTGCTTCTCAATGACCCATACATTGAACTGAATGGACCGAGTTGCAAATATGGATAAGTATAGGACCTGCTCCATATTTTGCGTCTCTTCACTACAGCCTGGACACAAAGGCATAAAAACTACAGCTGTGTGTATGGGCCCATAGAAGTTCATGTGTCTGTACTTTGATCCGCAATTGCAATTCAAAATTACAGTCATGTGAAGAAGGCCTTATAGTGTATGTTCATGGCTTCTATATATATATATTTTTTTTTTTTTTTTTAAGACTTGCTTTCTCTGGCCTGCTTGTGGAGCTGCAAGTTGAGAGTTCAAGTGAGTGTCAAGAATAATCTCTCACCTTCTTTCTAAAGAATGTTTGTGTGTGTCCCCTCCTCATTCTCACATATGCTTGGCTGCACAAGATGTAATTTTTGTATGAATAACAGTAAACTATTCTGGTCACGGAGTAGGTTAGCGACAAGAGGTTTTGTAAAGGAAGTTTACAATGTATGACTGTACGGTATGATCAGATTACACAATGGTCCAGTGTATAAATATACACCAACAGCATGTGAACAACTGGCCTCAGCAGCCCTGTGCTGTTTGTGTACAGGTCACCACTGAGGTTAGCACAAAAAGAAGGACATCATCAAGGACCTGTAAGAGTGGGGACCAGAGACTCATCCCACCACTACAAAGAGAACAGCGCTGTCTGCTTCCAGCTCCATTCTCTGTGTATTAGCTGCCAAGAACAGGTAATTGATGAGTTTGGCAGGTGTCAATCCCCACAGATATATTAGTAACCTATATTTAAAATATGTCATCAATATTTTTAGCCTGGAAAACTCCTTTAATTTAGATTATTTCCAGTCTATAGTTACATTTTTACAAAGTCGCACAACCCCTTTAAATACCCGGCCCATTGTGCAGTGAGGAGGAACTGGAGACTTTAGACCTGCTTTGTAGCTTTCACAGGGGTCTCAGCCATCATTTAACCAAAGGATAGACAATAAATGTTTTTCATGTGAAGATACATTTGGCGTATCTCACTGAGAGACCAAATCCTTTTATAAGCTTCTAAAGAACATCTTACTATCCTGTACTCTAGGACAATGTTGTATTTCAGTGTACATATAACCCATACACACAGTTTCAATGCGAGTACCATTTTGCTTCCAAGTGTGGGTTTATATTTACAGCCATAATTTACAATTCTTTTGCTTTATTCCGGTTAGAGATTAAGAATTTATGAAACATTTTCAACTTAAAAAAAACAAAACCCAACATCTGTTGAAACCAATTCAGATTTTCCCACAAACTGGAATAGTAAATAACACTAAAGAAAAGGATGCAGGCAGCAGCTACAAGACAATTTTCCTTTGTTTTGTGTAGTTGGTCCAAAATGAATAAATGAAAGTTTCAGCCAATAAATTGATATAAGCTATTCGAGTGTCCAATACATACTTCTGATTGAATCCATCTATTTTATGTTCAGGACAGTAGATCTCATGTCCTTATGCTTCTTCGATCCACTGTGCTGTTCCTTGAGGTAAATTATAAACACTTGCCATAAAGCATCTTACAAATAAAAAAAGTTAAACTAAAATTGTCAACCTTTAAGATGAACATTTGTCAAAATAAAGGCTTCAAAATAAATAGGAACCCGTGCAATGTTATCAAGCATATGTAGGGGGAACCCACCTTTCTCCCCAGTTCTATTAATGTGACTGAGTATTGCACCCGACATCAGCTGGGGTTGCAGCATACCTGTTGTGGTGAAATACAAGGATCCCAGCAGTAAAATCTACCACAAAGTCAACCTCAGTAACATCTGAAGGTGGATTTGTGGTAGGTTTCCAAAGTAGCAGCCACTGCTGATCCCATGCCATTAGAGTATTTTGGGGGGGTTTTGTGGTGCACACACTAGTAGGCTTAGGCTCTTGTGGTGTTGAGTCCTTGAGTGACTGATAAAACGTAAGCGGTTTTTCATGTTCTTCTCCCTTTGTCACATTCACTTACTGCCAGCCATGATTTTGAGGTACTGCAGAGCGTTGTGTGCAGCATTTGCCCGGGCAGCTTCTCTGGTGGCCGCAGAACCATGACATACAGTGGTGGGTTGTGTTGACAGCTCAACAAGACATTGGTACAGGCCACTCAAACTGCGCTCATCTGGGAAGAACAGGTAGAGGATAATAGACTCAGATATAAAAAGCAGGAAAACAATCCAAACAATAATTCACGACCATGTATACACACATATACAATGTGGGCTACTTCTGTCTCTTGTGGTCTTTAGACTGTATAAGATTAACTCTATTATACTTTGTGTAGTTAGACTCATCCACAATACTGCAGGTGGATGCCCCTCTCTTACAGTCTCTTTAATGGATTTCAGTTTAATAAGCACTCTTGAAGAGACAGTCCGATGCTGTTCACACTGCATCTTATCCCTATGTTTACCCTTCTGGTACATACAGTATGTCAAACAAATCCACAGAATCCTATTCACATGAAAGAGACCACAAGAGTACCTGCATGGCATATGCTGGCTGGTTTTCATTACACAACTTTGTACTACACAAAATTGTATAGTAAAGCTAAGTAGACTGTGTGGGGGAGGATTAACTAACTTTATCTATGCCAGTCTGGCATATATGCGGTGCATCTTTGGAACACTGCCCTTTTTTGCGACAAGAAGTGTCACACTGTTGGTTCTGCACCCCAATACCACTTTCTATGAAAGAGGGTGAAGAAGGGCAGAGACCAAGGTGCACTGAGCATGCCTCCGACAAAATTTTTCTATAACTTACGCCAGTAAAATGGCATGAGTTACACACCAGTTTCTGAGTGGTGTACATTTTTATTTCAGGCACATGGGACCTCCCGTGGTGTGCCTAGATTATTAAGATCGGAAGCCTCCTAACAATTGGACCAAGACTGGTGTAAGAAACACTGGGGCCACCACAAAGAAACAATGGAGTCAATGGGTGATGTACACTACTGCAAGTCTATACAATGGCATATGCCAGAGGCTTCCATCAGTATACAATGTATATAGGCTTCTCAATGTGAACTGTACCTCCAACAGACGGTTCAAAGCTAGTGTGCACAGACCTTAAGAAATATGCTTCAACCCTGCTAACTCATTATTTCTGCCCAGGGTTCACATATGTTAATTCAAGTATTTCAGTTTTATAACATGGCAAATCCATAACTTACCAATATCAAAATAGCTTATCTGAAAGCTCTGTTCCTCAGACAAGTCTTGCAAGAGGGTGCAGAAGCCAGAATTAAGGATGGTTAGTGGATGACTTCTAAGGTGAAGGATTTTTTTCTCCAGCAGAATTACGCAAAGAATCCCATGTACAGGCTAGGCCTCGCCCTCGGCTTCCATCCAGCCGCCCTCCTCCTGTATTCTACACATGTAAATACAAGCCATTACTTATCCTTCACTTATAACCAGTTGTCAATACACAGAGATACATTTTGAGAAAAAGAAACACAAGCATGTTCTTACAGTGTAGCTTCTAGCTCAGTATTATATGTTGACTCACATATACCCCCCCAACTGTATAGATCAGTCCAGCTCTAGGAACACTAACACTAAGTAGCATACATTAGAAGTTTTGTTTGGCCACATGCTTCCTTTAAGGTGACTGATTCATGGGAAAAGCAGTACTACATGCAACTAGTCAAATGAATGACTATGTAATACATGGACGGAGGAAATCCACCAAAGACTAGCACTCTACCCTGGTTCCTAGGAAAAGTTACGAGCAATACATCTGCTCTCTCTCCCTCTTTAGTGCATGTAGCTGGGCCATGACAGAATGGCACGGACGACACATGGATGACATCCACGGCCCCATTCACTGCTGTCAGTGAACCTGGCCCGCAAAATTGACAGGTATAGGACCTGTCCTGAGTTTTGTCCCGGACTCACAGCTGCACACACGGGCCTATAATACATGGTCACGTGCATGGTGCCAAATAAATGAATGGGTCAGTGTGCTAGCTGTGGAAAACATGGCTATCACACTGACAAAGCATGCGGACGTGTACATGGAGTCTTAGTTAGGAATTCTTGATTTACAGAACCGGTTATCTTTAATAGACTGAGAACAAGTATAGTAGTTTCTCCTAAGATTTACACTGGCTGCAAGAGGTGAAAAGGAGATGTGTGTCTGTAGACTTGAATTAAAAAATGTACACAGAAGATTAATATAGCATACAGCGGGTTTACAGCTGTAAGGCCACCGGCTTGTATACTGAAATGGAGGGTATATGTGATTAGAATTATACATTATTTATTTAATAATATTTTACTGCACATACACTATTAGAATTAGTAGAGGACAGGTATCTGAGCTACTAGCACGAAAACGTGACACCAGATGGCGCTATAAAGTAAAACTGGGAAGGCATCACAGAGACCTCTAGTGATTATTCTCAAGGAGGCTTAGACTTGTGAAATTATTAAACTGCTACAAACATTGTTTGGTCAGGTCTCCATGCAGTGGAAATGACCTGAAAACCACAGCAAAACCTGCATGTGTTATCGGCCAGATATCACACGTCACACTGCTGTTCTTTAGAGTTTCACTACATGCACTTCAGGATTTTTCTATACCATGAGAATTTTTTTTTTACCAATTGCAAAGTGTTGTCCACAATTTCAGCCCAAATTCTGCACAATGGTGACCTCAAGACCTGTATGGCTGCTCGGCCATGCACATCGAATACATGAAGTGCTCACAGTTATGCATCCAGATACCCAATAGAACTCAGTATCAGGACTGCAGTGAAGGACAGATATACTTCAAGCAGTAAGGTTTGTCCATCACATGCACTACTTAGCAAAAGTTACAGCTAAAATGGCCAAAGGCAGTAATAAAACAGTAAATCTCCTTCAGAATCTGTAACGCCTATGCACCATACTTTGATGGGACTAAAATGCACCAAACTTAAGAGGTAGATTTCCCTTTTAATAAATCTGGCACATCCTTGCTTATTCTAAAGACAGAAAATGAAATATATGCACCATTGCTACTTAAATAAAGTTAGACAAAAAGTATTTTTTTTTTTCAAATGGGGTGGGGGGGACAATGAAGAATTTATGAATTCTGAGCACAAACACTCGCTATATTATTTATTGTTCACAATGGCAGATTTCTAATGAAAAAAAAGTGTTGGAAAAAGTGTCTCATGTTTATTTATAATATATGTGGGTGTATCATTTTTTTTTTTAATTTACTTCTCCGCTGTGTGTAAAGTGCAGAGGTGGATCACATAGTGTGAGCACGTGTTCATGGAAAGAAGGGATACAATTCTCACTGCTAACAATTACCATAGAGAATTGATCTTCCTCTGGTTCTGGTTCTCCATTTTCCCGATGCTCTGTGGGTACCCTGTGAATCTGCAGGAGCATCTTGGCCGCGGCATTTCTTTTCGCCAGTTTCTTGGATGTGCCACTGCCTGCAAATACATTTATTATAAAATTCTGTAATATTTTATTATAGCTACATTTTTTGACAAGTTTACAAAAAGTCAGAAATGGAGGAGAAGGATCACAAGGACGTGGCAGCCACCCTTCCCTCTCAGACTATACGATCAGCGAGTGCTACAGTCAGAACAGTTCAGCTACTCTGGGAAAGTGAGGCTCCCGACCACGCTGCTCAATCGCCATGCAAAGTGTAGTGGTGTCTTTAGGTATTGCGGCACTGCCATTACACTTCAAAGGGACAGCTCTTCAGTACCTAAAAACATCACTACACTTTGAACGGCGAGTGAGCAGCGCGACTACCAGCACGTAAATATTACTGAGAGTCAAACTGCCCCAAATCAGTTGTTCTGCGGGGGGTCCTAGGTGTCAGATCCTTGTAGATCTAATATTGATGACCTATGCTAAGGATAGGCCATCAGTATTAAAAAGTGAATAACCCCTGTAAAGTGTCCCTCCAGGGTTAAACCAGTCTTAAACAATGAAAAAGCTTCTGTCCAACAGCTAACTTTTCTGACTCCCCCATAAACATTCAGCGTGGCCAAATAGCGCATATGTTCTTAATGGGGAGAAAGCTATTACCAGACTCCGTGAGATATCCAAAGTACAGTCTCTCCAGGAGAGTAACAGAGAGACACCAATACTCAAATGGTATTCCAAAAAAAGTTACATTGCCCTAGAAATATAAACCTTGTCTATGAGAAAATGTTTTTCAAAGACAACCTGGAAGAAAGTCCACAATGATAACAAAGGGACATGAGTTTAACAGGAACATGAAGGGAATAGACCAGACATGTGTAATGTATGGATACATAAATCCATTGATATACACACACGGTGCAAGAGATGCGTTTCCTTAATCACAGTCTGCCGTAAGTCACACAAGTTGCCAGGTATTTTACTGCACCGCCAAGGCAGACAGACATCATAAACTCCACAATAAAATTGTGGCATATATTGCTCAAGGATTTATAAAGTGATTACTTTAGTTCTCCTTAGTCTGGATGACTTCACACGTACACCCACAACTAGAGGAATACTAATCAGGTCAACGCAGCACTGTCTGATATGATAAATCATTTACCTTACATAAATCTCATGGTCACAGCATCTCTGGCTTGAGACTGGCAAAGATTTGCATTGTAATACACAAAAATGCACCCTTCATTGTTGATGCGTCCATAAACAGTGACCCCCAGCGTGAATTACAGGTTTTAGTTTTCAGGATTCTAAATACAAAGTCAAAAAACGACTTACTACCCAAGAATTCTTATACTGAAGCTCCTTTTCTAAAGTCAGCCAGCCAGGGTGCCCACACACGTAATGGGGTATCCTGTGTAGCAATAACTGCTACAGTTATGTAACTGTTCCAAGTTACAGAGCAAGCCCATGAGAAGGATTGTATGTGCTTCAGCTATTTTTCACATTGAAGAAAAAACATCAGGCTCAGTGGCCAGTGTGAATACTGTAGAATTTTTTTTTTTTTTTTTAAATATAGACAGTGACATGGAAAATTAAACACCAAAACCCCTTAGGCCTAATGCACACGAATGTACAGGCCAATGATCCTCCGAGGGGATGTCCAATGGTCTGTTCTGTACAGAATGCATTGGAAGCCCCAATAGAGGACACCACGGAATTCACTTGGATGACACTCAGAGATATCCGAGGGCATTCTGCTGCAAACCCCACATTGGACAGCTCACCAGGTCTTAAACTGGGGTCTTAGATATGTTTAGCATAAAAGCATAAATGGTCTGAACATATTCTGATGAAAAATTCCCTTAAGACTTTTGGGTCCTGGATTTTTAAGGGTCTGCTTGTTGCTATACATTCAGAAATGTTCACCCACTTAAAAAAACATAAATGAAGATGTGATACTGATGACACTGTGGTCATGGCTTCCTGACAGAAAATAGCCAAATCACATGAGAACAGAGCTTGATAAATAGAGCATAATCTGAAAGGGATACAGTCAAACTGGTGTTTTATAGTATAAAAAAAGAATAAATGGAGCAATACACATCCTATATGTTATGAGCTAACATACTGTACCCTAAAACCTTTCAGATACCCTCTGATGACATGTGGGTGGTTTAATGTCCCAAATCCACAGATCATTTTAGAGCCTCATCGGACTCATCTCTGGTGCTCTCGATGCCTGCGCAGATCTTGAGTAAAGCTGAAAGGACATACACCCCCACTTCACTGCATAAGTGCCGGAGGTACGGGGAATGCGCACTGAAACAGAGGTGTACTCCTTTGGCGTCAGTGAAAAACTACGTTGGTGCAAGGAGTACAGCAGCAGGAGGAGGATAAAGCTTTTTTATTTTTATTGAGGGCATGGATGGCTCTATTACAGGGCGATTTGGGACACTAGACCCCTGGTCCATAAAGGCCTGTGGGTGGTTTAGTGCCCCAAATCACCGTGACAGATTCCCTTTAAAGAATTGATAAGGTAAATTCTGAAGGCTATGACAAGAGATGTCCAATGATAACGCAGTGTATGCAGGCTCCCTTAGCTATCCAGCCACTGACTAACAGGTCTCTACACATGCACAGTAATAGAAAAAAAACATGTCAATAAGTGGCTAAAGGTTGGGGGACCCTCATATCACTGGACTCATCAGTTTTTCTTTAAGTTGCAATTATGCTTTCACAAGGTGCCTCACAGCATGTTCTCTGACATCTCTACCCTATCAACCTGGTGCTATGCAAACATTAGTTCTCATGTACCAATCTCTAGAAACCGTTCAACCCGGCAAGTCATGGTGAACTCTTTCCTGTGTGCTGGTCCTGACTCCTGGGTTACTGTGTATTCTGGAAGTCTCCAGCCTTTCTGCACCACCAGCTCCTAATAAAAGCAGACCAAAATGGTAATAAAGAAAGAGAAATTTCACAGATAGCAAATTAGGACAGGGAAGAACTGCTTACCTGTAGGGCCCCCACAGGATTACATTCAGACTGCTGGGCAGACAAAGGTGGCTTCATATCAATGCTGTGAGTCCTAAACAAAAAGAAGACTTATCTCCATGTGAAAGCAAGCATCTACCAGTGAGCAAGAAGTCAAAGTGCATCACACTGCCCACTACCCCAACGATAGCTGGATCTCAACACAAGTGAAAAGGAAACATTCCCTCTGGAAAGGCTGTCCCTCTCTTCTCTACGAAACTAAAATTCTTTTCCTTATTACCTGCACTGTGTTGTCCCTATGTGTCTATTATTCCTCCTAGAAATTTAAGAATAAACTGACAACTGGGTGTTACCAACCCAAAAAGATGGAACTTTCTCCTCAGAAGGCTTAGACTCATTTTATTACACAGCAAGATATCAGACCTTCTGACAGCAAGCGACAAAAGGAGGAAGAAATCTACAAAAAAAAAAACAAAAACAAAATACACACAACACTTTTTAACTGAATAAAATAGAACTTAAAGGGGTATGTCATGGGCAACCATCTTAAATAAGGTGACTGCGCCTATCAGACGTTTGTTATTGGGTTTTTCAGGTCAGGTGATCATCTTTAAAGGGAATCTGTCAGGGCAATTTGGGACACTAAACCACCCACACGTCCATATGGACCTGGGGTTTAGTGTCCCAAATCACCCTGTTAGAACACAATCCATGGCCGCATTAAAAATAAAAAAGCTTTATACTCACCCTGCCGCTGTACTCCCCGCGCCTGCGCAGTTCTTCAATGCAGCCAGAGGAGTACACCTCGGCTTCAGTGTGCATGCTCCGCAATTACGTAGTGAAGCCAGGGTGTCCATCTTTGGCTTCACTGAAGAACCGCGCAGGCGCCGGGAAGCGTGCCAACAAAGAAGCTCATGAATAAGCCAGACTGTTCTTAGCAAACAGCGTCGATCGGACCCTTCTATAGGTAAGTATAAAGGTTTATTTTATTTTTAATGCGCCTACAGATTGCATTACAGCAGGGCGACCTGGGACAATAAACCCCAGATCTATAAGGACCTGTGGGTGGTTTAGTGTCCCAGATTGACCTGACAGATTCCCTTTAATACAGTTACCTGTAGTATTCGGCAGGAAAAATAGCAAAAATAAATAAATAAATAAAAAAAATAATCACATGGTTTATTTGTCACTTGCAATGGATTACCTTGAGGTTGGTGGAGGTGGAGAGATTGCCTCAGTATCTATTATCACTTCTGCAGGTAATTCTGCCGTGTATGCGTTACTATAGACGATAGAAATAGACAAATATACATTTCAGTCAGCACACTCATCTTCAGATTTTTTTTTTTTTAATGACTAAAGTATAATGTGTACTATACAGTGCATGAAGCCAGAAGCAGACACTTCTGTACACTGAACGGTGAACATGCGACATTACTGCAGCTTTGCTCACTGACATCAATATACACTGTACAGAGCCACCTTCTACCGGCTCTGAGCACTGTATAGTACAGGAACCCGATGCACCCCAGGAATGGCTGATGCGTGAGGGGAGCCAGC
The DNA here is from genome assembly GCA_947044405.1 of Leptodactylus fallax. Classification (NCBI taxonomy): domain Eukaryota; kingdom Metazoa; phylum Chordata; class Amphibia; order Anura; family Leptodactylidae; genus Leptodactylus; species Leptodactylus fallax. The sequence goes on from CAMRHE010000223.1 coordinate 1,830,525, forward strand.
CATCGCCCCACACCACCCATCTCCTTGATCAGATATTTATGACTTATCTAAGGATAGGCCATTAAAAAAAAAAAAAATTCCTGGACAACACTTTTAATGCACTGTACTGTGATCAACCAAACTAACTTACTTTATATTATTTCTTGTATTAATAAGCATTTCTGATGATTTGTCACCATGAACACCTTGCGTGGTTTCCTGGCTAAATGGTCAGTCTTACAACAAGATCACAAGGTCGTATTGCAACACCACTCGTAATGAATTTACATGATGAGACTGCAACATGGTAGTCACAAAAATTCCAAACTGGCTGAATTTTTGGTTAAATATAAAAGCAATATATCCAGCTATGCTGTGACTAAGAACCCCATCTCTAGAGTTTGAGAAATGTAAGAGAGAACAAAGTCTTTTCCAAGGATATTGTTCAGATTTCTTTCTAACTTTTTAAAATAGTTTTTATTAAAAAAAAAAAAAAAAAAAAACCCACAATGGCCTGGATGAGTGCTGGACACATCACTGCTATGTTCATACGGTACCAAAAAACAGACATGGCATTTCCAGTCAGTGCACCTCAGTGGATGTGGAGCGCATTCTTTCTGCTCTTACTACTGAGCTAAGATCAAAAAACTTTTTTTGTTTCGTGTGTTTTGTGGTTTTTTTGGTTGTAAATTTCAAGTAACTTTCCCCGACAGAGGTCAATATGTAAGTTGAGTATGGTTACGACTCACTTGCAAAATGCAAATTATTTCCCCTAAACTGCATCAAAACTGCAATGCAACAAATAGCATACAAATTGCACATTTTTGAATCATGAGGATGTGGCTAGTGTACGACTTGATGTTGTGTGTCTGTAGCGTTAAATGTACTGCATATTACATGTTTTTGACATAGCTAGTGTCTAGCTAAATGCTAAATGCACCCTCACCTGTTTTCCTCGATAATTGCTCCAAACATGTCTCCGCCTTTGAGTAGGGAGAGTGCCACTTCTGCTGCCTTGTGCTTTGCTGCTTTCTTGCTAGGTCCTTGACCTGAGAAAAGAGAAATACACTCACTGACAAAACAAACAAAAAAAAACACACATAACACACCAAGGAGTTGTTGGAATGGAATGAAACTTTCTATGTGTGAAGGTAATGACGACATATGCAAGTGATCACAATATTAGAGTGAAAGCATACAGAGCAAATCCGTACAACTGAAAGGAGGCTCTAGTACCCTGTTGGGCCACCTCTAACCTGTATACAAGATGAGATACAGTTGGGTATGGAGGTATACAGGTTCTGTACGGTATATTATGGCACATTTGCCCTAGAATGATGCAGCTGGGGCCTGATGTATGTGTGCCCAAAGGAGGAAAAGAGAGCACAACTAGCAGCAGTGAGGTAAGCACTGGTGGGGGACAAACTGTGTGGGGTCACTGCTGGTGGAACATTAAAGGGGTTGTCCAGGATATACAGGTTTCTGCAAGGAGGCCAGAAAAGGAGAAACTGCAGGGCCACTGCTGGGATTATTTAACATTAAGTTTGTATTTTATAGACTTTGAAAAGAATGTGGCCCATCAACTTAAAATTTTATCTATGTGAGGCTGAGTTTGAGACCCCTGTATTGGTCATTAGAGAACCACAGATGGTCACATCAAGCACACCACTAACCGGTACAATTGATGTCTCCAACAGATACACGAAACGTAAAGTTGGGTTGATGGGCTTGTCCTTCAGCTTTGAGTAGGTCATACACGGGGGTCTTTCCTACCCGAGTCCCATACTCTTGCAGTAAGCTGATGGGGGTCTTCCCAGGACTCGACGCCAGCATCTGCTCCACACTGCAGAAATATAAAAATATAATATAGATCTTTATTGCATAGGTAAATGCTTGTATATGACAATACATCTATAGTTTTGTATGTGGCATGCAAAAACTGACAATTCTTTGCACATGGTGAATCAGGCCAGACGAGGCGGGCAATCTCTACCTTGTATGTAATGTGATGCTGGTCCACCAAGACAACTGCACCATTTTTGCCCACTAGAAACACTGATGGATTATCAATGACATATAGGCGTGTAACTAGTGTTGGATTAATAGGGATCCAATAACAGGGGCACCCTTACAGCCCTAGAATAAACTAGATTCAGCACTAGGTAAAGCACAACAGCCCCCTTGATAAAGTATTGTGCAGTGGCAATGTAGACCTGGTCACGTGAACTGGGCCATGCTACATGTTCTCAGCTTTGGACTACCCCTACTTGTTAGACTAATTGGAAATAAGCTGATCACAAAATGCCCCACTGCTAGGACCACCAGCAATCTGCTGTAATCTGAACAAAAACCTGGCAAGTGTTTAGTTTCCTAGCAGCGCCACCACAGGGGAAACTAAGCATTACAAAGTGTCCATTCAAACCAATGGGTTGTCTGTGTAATGCAGGACTGAACAGGTAAGGGCTGTGAGTCTGACCTCTAACTGGGGTTCTGAATCACACCCCTTGCCTGCTCCTGCCTGACAGTCCGGAGCCTATATAGCATATCAGGTACTAAACCTAAGTGCATTAGTTACTTGGGAACGTGGGGGCTACAGAAAAAATTCCAACGGCGCTGGAATCAGCGAAGCGGCGCCTATTAACAGATCCTGGAGTTGGTGAAATGTCCTCTTTTTAAATAAAATCTCATTTACTTTTCTTGGGCTGTAAGGCCTCATGCACTGACAGTTCTGTAGGCTGTGCTCACAGAACGCAGGGAATGGGGCCCTGTAGGCACGGGCAGCACAAGGATGTCATCCATGTCCTGTCTAATGAAGGCCCAGCTACACGCGTGCATATCACCTAAAACACTGTTTGTTTTTCTGCTGCTATTCTGTAATGTGTAAGGGTAAATTCACACAATCTTATTCCATGCAGATTCTTAAGGGGGAAGCCGCCTCTAAATCCGTCTTCCATTCATTTCAATGTGAGGAACAGAGATTTTTTTTTTTTTCCTCTAACTGATTTATTTCAGCTAGCGGAGAAAAAAAATTGTCCTGATCTATCTTCAGGAGGATTCCGCCTTACAAAGCTCATTGAAATGAAAGGGTAGCAAAAATAAAACAAATCTGCTACAGTGGGAGCTTTGGAAGCCACCTGAAAATAACATAACCTAAAGGGGACTCCAGGATTCTAAAAACAGTGCCACATTTATCCACAGGTTGTGTGCGGTATCGCAACTTAGATGATATCTGTAAGTAAGAAACCTTGATTTTTTTTTTTTTCTGTACCACTCTCGAACCAAATTTTTGGACATCTGATGCCCTACTCTGGCGGACATTGCTCATGTCATTAGAAATACGCACGCTTCTATGTTGTCTTTGTGTGTGACGTACTGTACATATCACCATGCTACGGTCATGGATGGCAAGGTGCAAAAGGCTGTTGCTATAAGGGTATATTCACACACAGTAGACTTATTGCAGAAATCTGGTGAAAAAAACTGATTTTCAGTCACAGAAATTTCTGCAACAAATTTGCCCTGTGTGAACATACCCTAATAGTTCTGATCAGGACTCTATGGTTGTCGGGTAACATTCTGAAGAGTATGGAGCACAGACTGTATAGGTATATAGTGGCTGGTACAGGAGACAGCCCCTATATACAGCGCCATGATATAAGCTGAGGAATTCTGTGATCCAGTGATAGGAGGAGGACTAGGACTATGCATCTCCAGGGACTACTCTATCATTTATTTTCAGCGCCATTTTGAGGAGAGGTCCAGCCCGGGGCACACTGCACCCCCTACCTGGGACACCCGGGGCACGTCTGGTTCCCACAGTCCTCGATCTCACTCATTCCCTCCTGCTCTCCGCTCACCAGCAACAATGGCCGGGGCGGGAAGTACTGCTTAGGGAGGTCATACCGTCAAAACCCACGGCTCGCTGGGAGCTGTAGTGCTAGCGCTCCTGCTGTACGCGTAACATTACTTATTCCGAACTACATTTCCCAGCATCCCTCCACCCATATAACGCCCGGCCCAGCAGCCAATCAGCTCACGTTTTAGTATTTAAGTGTCCGCACCGCTGTGGCGCCTCCGCCTATGGTCGGAGAGATCGGACGTAGTAAATATGGCAGCGGCAGCACGTCACACTGCCGGGAGCCGCGCCAGCTTGTTCTCTAGAGAGGCATGTGGTGGTAATAAGCTACGCCCACACGTCCACGCGGCGCTCGATCTGAAAACTGATTGGTCTAGACCTTTGCTAATCCACACACCAGCCTTCATTCTAGCGGAGCAGAGACTAGGATTTAGCGAGACAGGCCATACCCCCTATCTGTCATTGGCTGCCTTGCAACAACTGGCTTCAGGATGGGCCCGCCTTCAGTAGGGGGCGTGGTTATCAGGAAACTGGACATGGAGGGTTCGCTGCTGAAATGGACTAACTATTTGTCTGGTGGGTACTGGGACTGGGGCGGTAACAAAGGGTTAAACATATGGCTAAAGACACAAGTATGTCCATGGGTATCACTAGTATGTGATGTATAACTTTGTTTATAGAGGTGAAAAGAAAGACCATCTGTAAATTGCTGGGACTTGTAGTTCCACGTTGATGCATTACAAAACGTAGTATGTTGCTATAGTGTTATACTCCAGCAGCCTTGACACTCACTGTACAGCCATTGACAGGTATTTGTGGGGCTCCTGGGTCAGGGTGAATTCACACACTGCAGATTTGTGAACTGTCTGTGCTTGGAAATCTGTTCCATTTATCTGCAAGGATTGTCTGGGAAGCAAACACATGGATTTCTGGGTGCCCCATTCAGATGAATAAGACTGTGTGTTTTTTGTTGCAAATTTTTAATTTTTTTTTGAGCCAGGAGTGGATTTGGCAGAATGGAGAAGTATAAAAGCTTCCTTTATATTTCCCATTCCGTATGAAGACACTCTTGGCTTTGGCTCAGAAAATTTCCCTTCCAGAGAGTCTTGTTTTATCTTTTTCCTTCCTCATAAACTCCTTGAGCCCAGAGTGAAGTAATGCTACGTGGTTGTGCGGGTCATTGGTTCCTCTGCCATGTTACAGCACTATGGAAGCAATGACTATACTGTAAGTGAGGCTTCTAGAGAAACATTGGGCTGTCAGCGAGCAGTATCAGGGGACCCCTAGATGTACAGCTTCCTGCATGGTTGTTTGCATATGTCGTCATGTCAGGATGTAAGCTGAACATCTGGCAGTCTGTTACAATGTATCGGTATACAAGGTTCTGTGTGAGCTACACACAGGAGCATCACCATAAGGCCCCATGCACACGAGACTGAGGTTTGAGACTGAGCTGAAATAGGACCAGGACTGAGTTTTAGCAGCCTTGTCCTGTGGCCCATGTATGGACCTGTAAAATCATGGCTGTGTGCATGACGCCATAGAAATGAGAAAATGTGCACACACATGTTGGTGTTCTAAAAGGCCTTATGGCAATACACAGTGATGGCTCGTGCCCATTGATTCACTGTAGCATTCTCATGTTAATTTGGCTTGGCCTGGGCTTCACATTCAGAGCATATGCCAGATACACCAAACATGGCACATAAATACAGCCTTACTGTACTATAACCTATAAAAGGGAGTCTGTGAGCAGGAAAATCTGTATCAAACTAATTACTTTACTTTCCAAAGATGTCTTTCTTATTCTGCATTGCAGCTCCATTTTCATGAAAATCAGGATTTTATTCTTATGCAAATAAGCTGAAAAAGTGTTTTAGGGGCATTTCTTCACCTTTCCGGGCTTCTCCTCTAGATAACTGCCACCCAGCTCCGCCCCCTGTTACTTGAGTGAGATGTCCTACTTTGTCTGCAGATGGGGTGTTATCTGGAGTGGAGATCGAAGCCCCAGCAGGAGAAGAAGCTCTCCTAAAGCCATTTTCAGCCCTTTACATAGGAATGGAGCTTCAATACAGAATAAGAAAGGCATCTTTGGAAAGTGTAAAAGCCGCCCTACTGTCATTAGTTTGATACCGATGAAATTGGTGGGTATATGGAGCAAGAAGGGAAATGGTATTAAAAAAGAAAAAAATACCAGCTCGTTCAACCACTGTTCCAGCACCACCGCTCTAGTCGTCCTTGCCGGGTATTTGGTCACAGGGCTGCGGTGGTGATACGCTGTCTACACCTCGTGACCCCTGGGGGGGGGGGGGGTCATGTAAGTAAGCTTGGACCAATCTCTGAACTACTCTCCCAGCACACATTCATTCAGGCAGGGGTGGAATTAAAATTAAGTTTTATCACCACTTCAGTGTCCCATGGGAGGAAACAGTATTGGTTCATTACTTGCCTTTCTGTTCCCCGGCCGCACTCTTTTTCTGCTTTGGGCACGTTGCTGTGATGTCATGTGCACCAGGAGCAGGAAAGAGTGAGTGGGGCCTATGGCTTCCTGGTCTAACATAGCTCAGGACTGTGGTGGACTCTTCTTGTCTCAGGTTCCTTGCACACATGGTATTTTCGATAACAATAGGTCAGTAGATTTGGGGGAATTCGGCTGCACCCAACCCCTGCTTTCAGGTACATTCCTGGGTATGTTTTGGCAGCAGGAATGTTTCTCCTAAAATAAATGACCCAGTAACTTCCAGGGTGCAGCACACTGTAAGGCCCCAGAGTTTGTAAGGGCGGTCTTTGGGGCCTGGTTGCAATTGTGAACCCTGGATCCCCTATAGCTGTCTCACAGTTGTATGATGCTTTATACGGCACTTTATTACACATATTTTTTGTTAAAGTGAACCTGTCACACTGAAAATGGTCTGCTGGCAACCTGTTCTAGAGCGAGAGGAGCTGAGCAGTGATACTTAGTGTTAGACATGTTCTGGTATAACTTGTCATTTATTCACTTGTATCTCTACTAATTCTGGGCTACACATTGGACTGTACAAGGCTTGTCTTGGAATAAGCACACATTATTTTTATCAAAACTGCAGTATCAATTTTTTTTTTTAGGATTATAAATTGTGGCACATACCCACTGCTCCCCCCCCCCTTTTCCATACAGGATTGTCTAGATATTTGATGTGCTAGCGGAGTGCAGAATATTTATAATTTGCCTAGTTTTCTATAAATGTTCATTTCTGGCATTGCAGTCATATAGTAGTTACTAACAGATTCTGCTTCTCCTTCCCTGTGTATTTATGGGGATCTTCTGTACATGCCCCTAAAGTAAACATGGCTTCTTATCACTCTGTGCACATGCAGATATGTGTGTATTGCACAACCCCAGGAAAGATCTTTTTTAATATAAAATAAAACCTTTTTTTTTTTTTTTTTCTTCCTTTTGACTTCTTACTTGTTTGGAGGTCAGAGTTTTACTTTTTGTGTAACTGTAATGATCCTAAACTTTATACTGATGTTGGTAGATCATATCATTTATGGCCAGATCTGTGGTGTTTATAGGGGTTATGCCACAAAACGTATTTATTCTCTGTCCATGGGATAGCGGATAAATACCTGATTGATGGGGGTCTGACTACAGAGACCCCCACCAATCCCGAGAATGTGGGTTGTTCTCACCCGTTGTGCATTTAGGCTAAATATAGGCCTGTCAGGTGATGGCTAGCACTCCCATACACTTCATTGGGAGCACCAGAGATACCAGACTTTGGCTATCTCCACACCCCCATTGAAGTGAATGTGAGCGCCGGACACAACCTCACACACTCTTACATTGCAGTCAGACTTAATGCACAACAGAGGGAGAACAACCCCCGTTCTCCGGTTTGGTAGGGGTCTCTGCAGTTGAACTACCAGGTAATTATCCTTTATCCTATTTGAGGATAAATGCTTTATGTGACATAACCTTTTTATTGGATTCCAGACTCCAGAGAGTCTCTTCTTTGGCTTTTTTTTTTTTTTTTTTAATTAAATACAGCTATTTTTAGAACTGCTCTGAATGGCGTATAACAATATCCATACTCTCCCCACCAATCCTCTTCTGTACCAGCCCGATCCCCACCGGTCTACTGCTGCAGCAATGACATCCCAATTTACAGACGTGACCGTGGCAGCCAGTGTAGAAGATCTCAGTTGGCTACTATGCCTACCTAATGACATGTAGGACAGAATGGTGGCTCAGTAGTTACCATTTAGTTAGGTTTGAATCCGACACCATCTTCCAAGAGCTTATGTTCTCCCCGTGAGTTCCAGTTTCCTCCCATACATAAAGGACATACTGATCGGGAATATAGATTGTGAGCCCTATACGGGCCAGGGTTGACAATATCTGTACAGTGCTGCAGAATATGTTGGTGCTAAATAAATAGTTAGAAATGCCAGTCAGTTCATGTGAATAGCATCTTCTACATTGCACTATTTTGTAATGTTGTCTTCTTCCATCTTTCCAGGCTGGCAGCCACGGTACTTTGTGCTGGACCGCGGCATCTTGTCCTATTATGACTCTCAGGATGATGTGGATAAAGGGAGCAAAGGCAGCATTAAGATGGCGGTGTGTGAAATCCGAGGTAATATGTACGATTGTTTTAGAATACCCATTGTGGGTGTATTTTTATGCTACTAATGCTCCAGTTTTATGACTAGCTGCACTTTTAATATACAATTCTTTGCGAACTTTCAGCCCTTTATAAATCTTATAAAAGTCATCACTAGTGAGGTTAAAGGGCATTTCCATTCATGGCTTTGTGTATCTTCTAAACTAGATATAGCATTAAAGTATTAGCATACCAATTCTGTAGCAACATCTGTGCTGTGATGTTCTCCTGGTAATACTCCTAGATATGTAACATAAAATAAACTGAACTACCATTTCTTTTGTTACTGGGATGTGTCTCTGTGGTGTCTAACACTCTAGATGCTGGCTAGACAGAGTCTTGGGGGTTTTTAGGGGCTCCCCTCTTTGACAAGGAGAATGGTAACACCCCAGTGATTTAGAGCTGTGTTAGACTGGGCCTGGCAGCTGGTAGTAGTGTATTGGATGGATTTTAGCAAATCCCACCCACACTGCAGAAACAGAGTTGGATTTGGAACCCGCAGCATGTCATTATTGCTGTGGATTTTGTGGTTTCGACCGTTCTAATGCACAAGCTGCAGTGCCTAAACCTGCAGTGAAAACTAGACAGCTGTTGCTGTGTCCGGGTCCATTTCGGAATATCCCACAGCGGACTGCCACATGTGGCCATAGCCTAATGGGAAAAGCAAGTATTTATCAAACAGACATAGCCACATCTCCACTGATGGTGGTCCCCACGGACTACACATTTATTGCACGTCTAGACTGACTTTGACAGGTCACTCCCAGTTTTAGTGGAAGAGACCTGACTATCAATCTAGGCTAGGCACGAAAAACCTGGGGGTAGGGGAGGGCATTGGTGGTTAGCCGCTCAGTGGACACTACTCCATAGGCCTGAAAACCATATCTATGATATTTAGCGTTTCAGAATTAGACATATTTCTTTGTAAGGATGCTGATGCTGATTTATGCTGCCTCTGGTTTGGGCACCAATGACTAGTTCCCTTTTTACATTAGCTAATATTATATAACATTGGACATTGACTGATCTAAAAACGCTAGGGCTTTAGTCTTGGGATCCTATGTGATCGCAGACCTTATAGACCTGAGTAATTCATCTCTTGGATTACATTTGCCTTCCACTTTCTGAAGATAATCTTGTAAGTTCTGCATTATTTATTGTGAAATCTGTTTTCTCCACGTCTATACTTTATATCCACATGTGTTCTGTTTGCAGTGCATCAGGCTGATAGCTGCCGGATGGATCTCTATATACCAAAGGAGCAGTGTTTTTACCTGCGCGCAGACAATGCAGCCGACAGGCAGAGGTGGCTGGTGGCCCTAGGTTCCGCCAAAGCCTGCTTGGGAGACGCAACTCAAAAATCTAAGGGTATGTACTCTTATCTTTAAAGAGACTGGTCAGCCTGGTGCTATAGGTAGAAATTTAAGGTTCATTTTTTATGGAAAGAAATGGCGGTTTCATATCCAGGTGAAGTGTATATGATCCGGTTGGAGCTCCTGCATGTATTCTGAAGTCATGACCTAAAGCGTATTTCTGGTCTTGCTGGTTCAGTGTGTTTGGAAATGCAGTCAAACTGGTTTAAACTGACAACAAGTGGTGCATGTGAGAGCGGAAAAAGGGTTGTGATGGAATTTACCAATTGGAAAGTCAACCTCTAGGACCTAAACCAATCCTGAGAATGAAGGGGTCGCGGAGCTGGTTTAGCACTGGGTCCTCTTGTAAGGATATGCAGGAATGTATAGCACAGCAGGTGGTCAGGTTATTGCCATGCTGGGAAACCCTGAAGGGGACCAGTGCTAAATCAACGCTTTACCCTCTTCATTCTCAGGATTGGTCGGGGGCCTAAAGATCAAATCCTTACTGTGATAAATTGATATATTCACATGCCATCATTTTATACAATGGAAATACATATTATATTGGTTTCTGGTGCTGGAGGGAGAAGGCTCTTACAATGCGAAACTGAGATTTTACTGTATCAAGTTCAAGGGGGTTATCCGGTTTCTTAAAATGTTTTTATTGAGGAATCCTATTTTATGAACTTAGGTGATAAACATGATGTATATCACCTATCTCTGCAGCCGCCTGCACCGGTGTCAGAGTATACACTGCCTCTATGACATCTGTGCGGGTGGCTACAGTGATAGGCAAGGGGGCAGAGCTAGAGGCAGTAGGCGTACCCTTGCCTCTGAGTTGGGTCTGGATGTGCTGGAATAGACAAGGGAAGGGGGGTTGTAGATACACTTGGTCATGTGGTGCTGTGGCGCTTTGTTTTCAGGCCTCGGTGCTTCCAGGAAGCTTTCTAATGAAACGTCACAAATGTGACCACGTGACCTGAATGGAAATCGTGTAAATGGCGAGAAATTAACATGATCTATATTAGTAAGTTGTTTTTCTTGAGGAATCCTGTTACTATATTTTAATAAACTGACTAACCCCTTTAAACTCCAGATTGGAGCCTCTGCAATGATTCTATAAGGGGAATTAGTTTGACATTTTTCTTTGTACTATTTCTGAGCAAAATGAAAATTTCCATTCTGTATAAGTCTTGTAAAGGGTCTCCCACTGTGTGGTATGCCAGTGCGCATTGTTTGATTTGGTTATAAATGCCTCACATCTGATATGTTTCCAGCTCTTTCTTTAGACATCGGAATCTCTTAACCATTTCTGTTCTTATCTGGGTTGTCAGCCGCTGTAGGTGCTTCCATTGAGGTTTCCTTTTACTTTTGACGTCAATAATAGTGCAGTATGCAGCACTATTTGCAGTCACAATGATAGAAATCTTTATTGAACCCAAGTCAGCAGGGTCTATCATGTGTCATCTGGATCATTTTTACAATATACTTCTGTAAAAGTATCATGGCAGCCCAGCTTATATATAGTCTTAGGCACATTTATCTATATAGAGGCCAAAATAGCAATTTACAAGATAAATCGGTAATAGGTAGGTTAACTCATATTGGTATAGTCCATAATTTTACAGTGATCTTATTCCTTCTTTCTGTTTTAGCTCCTTTACTTTTACAGTCTTGCTTTCTGTAAACATTTGTAAGGAAACCATTCTTTATTCTAATCCTATACCTGTGTCTCCTAGATGTTCTGCCAGATAACGAAAGTCTCAGTAGGAAACTGTCGGAGCTGCGGCTCTTCTGTGATCTACTTATGGGGCAAGTGTCAGAAGTAAAAGAAGCAGTAACTACAGATGAGGCAGAATCTGCGCCAAACAAGGAGGTAAAAATGACTGCGCTCTTACCCTGGTCAGCCCCAATACAGTACATGGTCTACTTCAGAGCAGGAGCCTCTATCCATGACCTCTCCAGCCAGAGGACGTGGAAAATGGCTACTTATTTCTTGACTGCGGAAAAATAAATGCAGTATAAGAATAAACATATAAGCATATGCAAAGCCCACAAAGTGACTTCCATTTAAAGGAAGTCTGTCAAATCCAAATAAAGTAAATGTGCTGTGTAGTGACCTTTAAAAGTAGTAGAAACCTACCTTTGTGACTGCAAACTGATGGGGCAATACAAAGATGATTGTCTTTTTATAGATATGCAAGTGCATCATGGGCGGGGTCTAATTTGAGAGATTTACCTACAGACAGCCATGACACGGCCACAGGCTGAAATTGTCATTCAGAGCTACCAGTGTGCTCAGCTTTAATTCCAGAGGAGAGCTGTGGCACTTGCAGTTGTCTGTAGGTAACTCTGGCAAACCAGGTTCTCCCCCAGTGCACTTGCAGACTGATTTGCATATCCTTAAAAAGATAATGTTCTCTGTTTTGCTTCATTGGGTTGTAGTTATAAAGGTTTCTGCTTCTATTAAAAGCAACTACACAGCGCTATTGGTTTGTGAGGCATTTTGGATCTGACAGGCTCCCTTTAACTTGCTAGCAATTGATAAATGTAGTACTCCCAGGAACCTGTTGTTTGTATATTTTTAAGGGCTTTTTCTGTTGTGATGCTATTTTCCTACTCAGTTTACTGCGTTTCCATCGGTCTCCCCACTTGTCACACTCAAAATGCAGCCTCACAGTCAAAGGTAGAGAGGCTGCAGCTGCATCTCCCTCCTCCCCCTCTGCTCTGTGTTAGATTCACTGTAGAAAATGTTGGCATAAAATTAAAGTTCATGTTATCACATGTAATATGGATTAATACAAAAAAATTATTCAACATGCATATACCAATTTAGTCTCTGTACTTATGGATCTGTCACAGTGCTTCTGTCCACTACCTTTCTTCTTTAATTCACACTCCCCATGTTAATTTTCGTGTAGACTGTGTAGCAGTGATGTTCTTGAAAAGCCCACGTGGCGTAACAAAACGTCAATGTCTATGGGTGCCAGAAATATGCAAATAAGACCTCATTGGTGAAATAAAGTAATTTGTACCTAGCGCCACCTTCTGGAAGGGAGCTCCCTACAGGTTAATACCTGGTTTTCAAAGAAGCCTAAGGGCATAATCTGGGAATAATAGCCAAGCCAGAATACTTCCTTCAAAAGGGAGCGGTTCTGATAAGAGGATGGATGGGAAGCAGGTCCTGTCTCTGAGATCCACCTTTATTCACGTCTGTGCATGGGTGCATCATTATTACAGTGATCAATGTTGCACATGTTCGTGACATTCTTTATGTCAAAAATTGATTGGACTAATCCATTGTCTGCTTCAGTAGGGTTTTCGCACAATGGCCTTCTCATTAATTTCATTTTAATTAGAATCTGTGTATGGTTACTATCATGTGGATATCGATGCTCTTCTATGTAGCTGCTGTCCTTATCTCCTGGAAGCTAATGGGACCTGGTCGGGCTTTGGACCATCAGTCAGCTGCAAAGTGAATGCACACACAGGCAGGACCGGCGCAGAATTTGCCCTCTTTGTGCCGTGCCAAAGTACACAGATTCATGAGATCTTGTATACATGTTTGCGGGCGGCCATAAACACCATGTACCAAACCGGTTAGCTGGGTCACTGTTTTTACCACATTTGTATGAAAGTCCTAATCCCGCAAAATAAGTAGTAGGTAAATACATGGAAAAGGCTTTTATTTTTATTTTTTTTTAACCATTTGTACATCATAATTCAGTGCAGTTTTCAGTCCTACTACAGCTACAGTGGGAGGAAAAAAGTATTTAGTCAGCCCCCAATTGTGCAAGTTCTCCCACTTAAAAAGATGAGGCCGGCCTGTAATTGACATCATAGGTAGACCTCAACTATGAGACACAAAATGAGAAAACCTATCTAGAAAATCACATTGTCTGATTTTTAAAGAATTTATTTGCAAATTATGGTGGAAAATAAGTATTTGGTCAATAACAAAAGTTCATCTCAATACTTTGTTATATATCCTTTGTTGGCAATGACAGAGGTCAAATGTTTTCTGTAAGTCTTCACAGGGTTGGCACACACTATTGCTGGTATGTTGGCCCATTCCTCCATGCAGATCTCCTCTAGAGCAGTGATGTTTTGGGGCTGTTGTTGGGCAACACGGACTTTCAACTCCCTCCAAAGATTTTCTATGGGGTTGAGATCTGTAGACTGGCTAGGCCACTCCAGGACCTTGAAATGCTTCTTACGAAGTCACTCCTTCGTTGCCCTGGCAGTGTGCCTGGGATCATTGTCATGCTGAAAGACCCAGCCATGTTTCATCTTCAATGCCCTTGCTGATGGAAGGAGGTTTGCACTCAAAATCTCACGACACATGGCCCCATTCATTCTTTCATGTACACGGATCAGTCGTCCTGGTCCCTTTGCAGAGAAACAGCCCCTAAGCATGATGTTGCCACCCCCATGCTTCACAGTAGGTATGGTGTTCTTTGGATGCAACTCAGCATTCACTCTCCTCCAAACACGACGAGTTGTGTTTCTACCAAACAGTTCTACTTTGGTTTCATCTGACCATATGACATTCTCCCAATACTCTTCTGGAACATCCAAATGCTCTCTAGCAAACTTCAGACGGGCCCGGATATGTCCTGGCTTAAGCAGGGGGACACGTCTGGCACTGCAGGATCTGAGTCCCTGGTGGCGTAGTGTGTTACTGATGGCAGCCTTTGTTACGTTAGTCCCAGCTTTCTGCAGGTCATTCACTAGGTCCCCCCGTGTGGTTCTGGGATTTTTGCTCACCGTTTTTGTGATCATTTTGACATCTTGTCTGGAGCCCCTGATCGAGGGAGATTATCAGTGGTCTTGTATGTCTTCCATTTTCTAATTATTGCTCCCACAGTTGATTTCTTCACACCAAGCTGCTTGCCTATTGCAGATTCAGTCTTCCCAGCCTGGTGCAGGTCTACAATTTTGTTTCTGGTGACCTTCCACAGCTCTTTGGTCTTCACCATAGTGGAGTTTGGAGTGTGACTGTTTGAGGTTGTGGACAGGTGTCTTTTATACTGATAATGTCAAACAGGAGCCATTACTACAGGTAATGAGTGGAGGACAGAGGAGCCTCTTAAAGAAGAAGTTACAGGTCTGTGAGAGCCAGGAATCTTGCTTGTTTGTAGGTGACCAAATACTTATTTTCCACCATAATTTGCAAATAAATTCTTTAAAAATCAGACAATGAGATTTTCTAGATATGTTTTCTCATGTTGTCTCTCATAGTTGAGGTCTACCTATGATGACAATTACAGGCCTCTCTCATCCTTTTAAGTGGGAGAACTTGCACAATTGGTGGCTGACTAAATAAATACTTTTTTCCCCACTGTATCCATAGATCTTGGCATAACCTTATTGACGTACAAAAATTGTTAAAAAGAGTTTTCCAGGAACAACACTTACTCCCTATCCACAGGATAGCAGATGACTGACTGCTGGGACCCCCAGCATTCATGAGAATGGTTCATGTGTCTACAGTGTGAATGGAGTGGTACCTGCAGAGATAGCAGTGTACAACACCCTGTCAGACCCGCAGAAGTGAATGGCGTGGTGGTCATACATGCATATGACTCTTCCATTCACACAAGGGTCTCAGCATATGGAACCCCAGCTAATAGACATTCTATCCTGTAAGTGTTGTTTATGGGGGGAAAACCCTTTTAACATTAGTATGATTTTTGAAGGGGTTATCCAACCTTTAAATGTTAGATCAACAGGAGTTCAACTGCCAGGACCCCCTCAGATCAGCTCTTTTTTCCATAACTGTGCAAGCTGCAGAGCTCACTTGCTGTACTTTTAATACCGGCGGTTGTGTGTACTACAGCAGTTCTTCGATTCAGGTGTATGGGAACAATCTTCAGTGCTCTCAATGACTACTATTAAATGTACTGTAAGTAAAGCACTGTGACTCGTACCATCACAGGCAAACTGATCTGCAGGAGTCCGTCCTGGAAGTCAGACCCCTGCCAATTTAAAATTGATGTTTTATTTTCTAAATAGGACATTAGTTTTGAAAAGCCAGATAACCCCTTTAAGGTGACATGTGCTTAATGAAGAAAAAATAAAAATTTAAAGAGTATAGATGCTGCATGCAACTTGAGGCCTGTTATACCTAACATATTCTAATTTATCATGATACAACTTTGCAAGTATCTGTAACCCAGCAACTAAGAATTGTATTTGCTTCATTAGTCTGACAATAGTTGGATGTTACTTTTATGCGTGTTATGGAAGTCTATTGTTTCTGTATATGAGTCACTGTTTCCTTCATTCTGCTAGGACCGTGGTAACAAACATCACTCTTTCCTTACACTTAATGAATCATTCCAGCCTGAAGCATTTATCCTCTATCCTTTGGGGACAAAAGGCGACCGCGGGGGCCCACACCCAACAAAAAAAAAAGGCACCTTGGTCATATGTTCCCCCAGGCCCCCAAGCATTTGCAAGACCAGAGGAGAAGGACCAAGCAAGGGGGCCCCCCCCACAAAAACCCCCAAAAGGAAAAAAAAACACCCTTGGAACACCCCATGATCTAGCATTTACACCCGAGAGAGGTGACAAATGCTTCAGGTTGGAATACTCTTAAATTAGATTACAGGAGGAAATGAAGAAGGGACGAGACTTAAGGGACAATTGGGGACAAATGCTGACTGACAGCTGTCACATACTGGCAACAAGCTGAGGAGAGTCAGCCATGTACAGTCATATGAAAAAGTTGGGCACCCCTATTAATCGTAATCATTTTAGTTCTAAATATTTGGGTGTTTGCAACAGCCATTTCAATTTGATATATCTAATAACTGATGGACACAGTAATATTTCAGGATTGAAATGAGGTTTATTGTACTAACAGAAAAAGTGCAACCTATGGTCATAAACCAAAAGACCAAAAAGGGCCCCCCCAAAAAAAAAAAAAAAAAAAATAAACCCCCCAAAAAAAACACCCCCCCCTTTAAACATCCGCCGGTTCCCCCCCCCACAAAAAACCATGTTCCCGAGCATGGCCAGCCCGCTTCAAATTATCCCACAGATGTTCAATGATATTCAGGTCTGGGGACTGGGATGGCCATTCCAGAACATTGTAATTGTTCCTCTGCATGAATGCCTGAGTAGATTTGGAGCTGTGTTTTGGATCATTGTCTTGCTGAAATATCCATCCCCGGCGAACTTCAAACCGTCACTGATTCTTGTACATTATTCTCAAGAATCTGCTGATACTGAGTTGAATCCATGCGACCCTCAACTTTAACAAGATTCCCGGTGCCGGCATTGGCCACACAGCCCCAAAGCATGATGGAACCTCCACCAAATTTTACAGTGGGTAGCAAGTGTTTTTCTTGGAATGCTGTGTTTTTGACGCCATGCATAACGCCTTTTTGTATGACCAAACAACTCAATCTTTGTTTCATCAGTCCACAGGACCTTCTTCCAAAATGAAGCTGGCTTGTCCAAATGTGCTTTTGCATACCTCAGGCGACCTGTTTGTGGCGTGCTTTCAGAAACGGCTTCTTTCGCTCACTCTCCCATACAGCTTCTCCTTGTGCAAAGTGTGCTGTATTGTTGACCCATGCACAGAAATCTGCAGCAAATGATGCGCACTCTCGAGAGAGGGGGTTTGTTATAAATGCCCCCCTGCCTTTCTGATATTTTTCTTGGCCTGCCATTTCTGGGCTTAACAAGAACTGTCCCTGGGTCTTCCATTTCCTACTATGTCCTCACAGTGGAAACTGACAGGTTAAATCTCTGAGACAACTTTTAGTATCCTCCCCTGAACAAGTGATGTTGATATAATCTTTGTTTTCAGATTATTTGAGAGTTGTTTTGAGGAGCCATGATGACAATTTTGAGAGGAGAATTAAGATAGGAGAACAACTTGCAATTGGCCACCTTAAATACCTTCTCATGATGGATACACCTGGGGATGAAGTTCAAAGCCAGTGAGGTTACAAAACCAATTTTGTGCTTCAGTAAGTCAGTAAAAAGTAGTTAGGAGTATTCAAACAATAAAATGATAAGGGTACCCAAATTTTGCACCGGCAAATTTGTTTAATCATATGCACTTTTCTGTTAGTACAAAAACCTCATTTCAATCCTGAAAATACTGTCCATCAGTTATTACATATATCAAATTGATATGGCGATGGAGACAGCCAAATATTTAGAACTAAAAATGATTAAGATTAATAGGGGTGCCCAAACTTTTCCATATGATTGAAAATTTATGGCCCTTCCCAAAGTGGGAATTATGAAAACAACCAAGCAAGGCATCTCGTCCTTTTGGATTACCTATACAATACCTGTACAATAAATCCAAATAAGTTTATAAAATCTATATCATAGTAGGATGGGGCATTCAGATTGTGAGTCCTACTTGGGACAGTGACAATATCTCTGTAAAGTGCTGCGGAATATGTTGGCGCTATACAAATAAGCAAAATAAAATAAAAATGGTGATTGGAATCATCCACTATAGATCCTTGTATCTGCCTTGTCTTATTTCTGTTTGCTACAATAACAGGGCAGAACTTATAATGTGTAATTTACATAAATGGTTTCCCCCTTCTCTTTCAGAAACTTAATACAGCATGCGCCAACCTACAGGGGACATGTTCTTACATCTGTTCTACTTTAGATGAATGTATAAAATACGTCAATACTAACCTGCATCTGAATAAACAAGACCCTCCTCTGCCAGTCTTGCCAGGAGATGTGGTTGGCACCAAACTTCCCCAGAGTCGAAAGGTATTGCTTACATAACAGAGGTATAATCTCTTAAATCCATTCTGGCCATTTTTTTTTTTTTTTTTTTTTTTTTGTGTAAGCTGGTATCTGTAGATGATGGGTGAGGATGAACACCCGGTGTATGAGCACTGACAACACATCAGTAATATTCATTAGAGCAGAGCCTACACTTACAGCACAGGACGCAACAGGGTTGATGGTGTGAGGGTTACTTAAAGGCAATCTGTCACCAGCACCAATCATATCAACCCAGCCCTGCAGATAGATGGGTTAGGGTCTCTTGAATCCATCTGTGTTCTGTTGGGCCTACATAGGATACAGTGGGATTGAGTAGTAGCTCCAAGTATGATCTTTGACTACATGTGACTTGGTAAGACCAATGTTTTTTTACACCCGTGTCAGATTAGGTTCACACTAGCGCTCACTGTATGTTCGGGGATTCTGTTCCCCATTCTGCTTGAAAAATGCAGAGGGAAAGGTCCTGCAAGTCTTTGGGGTCCTCGGATTTCCGTGGGCAACCCCTTTTTAGCGGGCTGGGTTTCTGTTTTTCAGGTCCCCAAGTGGACCTGAAGAACAGAAACCCGAACTCTATAGTGTGAACCTATTAGCTGCAGAAATATAGATTTGTTGCCCCTCCACATTTTCCAATAATTTTATCAATGTTTGAACTTTTAACTATCAAATCCTATTGGGATTGAGCTGGGACAGATTTGCATTTCTTCCACGATTCATCAGAACCTGTCATTACTTATATCCTTGCTTTTCTATGCGTAGGAGTCATGGAGGCGGACCTATCAGTGACTGACTCTTATCTCATACATGAGGCTGCCAGACACTGATATGAGATGCATGGGCATCTGAGGAAACCCCTCTTGCTAATTGGAGGAGGGTCAGAGGTGTTCTTTGAAGACCCTATACAAAATCTGTAAATAGTTAAGATATAGAAATTAAAACTAAACAAAAAAAAAAAGTTCCCGGAGCCCTATCAGGGTTTCGGGAACTGCAGTTTTCACTGCAACTTTTTTTTCTTTTGTTTATTCTGGTTCAGTTTTTATGATATCTTATTTAGTCACTACAAACTTCAAAAAAAAATATATATATATATGGCGCAATATATATGGACTAATGCTGCAACAATATGAACTGTGAGGTACTCGGTCTTCCATTTTTGAGGTGTCCCGTCACTCAATGTTAATCATCATGTTAATTTATTCAAAGTTCCGTTTTTGTTTTGGCCATTCTTACTGTAAAGTTTCAGCACTCCCTATAGCTGCACCAATGCTGGAAAGACGTGTTGCATGTTATTTTGCAGGCACCGGATTAGCACTTTTGGGAGGTTTAGTGGACGCAGTTGTGGCATTATAGGATCTTCTGTAAGAGCATTCCTCTGACCAGGTTCAGATCACCAATTTATGGAAGACCCATCAGTATGCCTTGTTAGAGAATCTAGAAGTCATAGAGGAAGGTTTCATTCTCTGGTCTGTCCAGCTCTTGCAGGATTGTCTGGCTGTGCCAACATCTCAAGTTTTTAGTTCAGAATTTTGTCCTTATCCATTTTTTTTTTTTTTTATGCTTATATTCATTTTTAATATTTCTTTTAGGTTAGACGTTCTCTCAGCCAGCCTGTCGAGTCCACACCACCAAGGTGAGCAGAAGAAAGGTGTATTTTCTGTATTGTTCCACTCTTCATCATTTCTATATGGAAATGAAAAAGAAACTGGCCATTCATGGTCTTTGACTATAATAAGTTATTCAAGAGGACGCTACATTTCTATATAGACAGAAGAAGGTGATGTAAAAGCGACTTCTGTCTCCTAGGACTTCTAATTCACCAAGGCACAGTGGAGGAGTAACTGTGATGAAGAATCTGGAGCAAATGGCCATGAGGTTACATAATCAAGAGCAGCAGCACGTGCCCTCCAGTAATGGAACATCAGGATAACAAGTCCTAGTCTCCTACCGGCAAGGTAAGGGGGTATACCTAGGTATAGAGGCAGACTAGGCAGCTGTTGTGGGCGCACAGTGAAGAAGGGGCCCAAACCCCTAATTTTAAAGCGTAATGGAATACACAGGCCCTATAAATAAGGGTGTGGAAAGATTACGGCACAGTAAATGGAGAGGAAGCCCTCCTACCCGATGTAGTTAGGGGTGTAGGAGTGTTAGCCAACATTAGGAGGGGTCCCATTTTAATCTTTACTATGGGATCCTCAAATTTTTTTATTTATTTTTTTCTGTGAAATTCATAGCCTTTGTGAAGGAATTAGAAAGCTGCACTAATAATGGTTCCTATGGAAACCTTGCTTCCTACCTATAAGACGTTTATTCCAGCTTGTGACCTACTGCAGGTCAAGATAAAAATGGAATTTTTCATGGTATGAAGGAATCATTCTCGGTGGATTCTATTAATCTCTTAGAGCATGCTCACATGTGGCATATATACTGCAGATTTTTTTTTTTCCCCCTAATTTTCAGTTGAAAATCTGCAGCATGTTACAGCAACAAAGTGGATGACAATTTAATGAATCAAATAGGCGCAAAAAATTTCCCTGTAGTGCAGGTTTTAAATCTGTGTCACTTTGTCACAGATTTTCACAGCTGATTTCACCCTTTGTAAAGCATACGATGAAATCCATGACCAGATCTGCATAAAAAATTGGATTTTCTTTTTTACCATTGCACTTTACCCTTAGTGGGACTGTTAGTGCATCATGATCTGACAAAATGGGACTAAGTTGCACTAAGACCTATATAAATAGAGCGGAGTGCATTACTGATGTGTTATATGCACATAAATGTATTACTATTAGTTACTATATATACATTTGAGGTTCTTTGTATACGTAATTTGATCATGTATATCTATTTACCATATGCTCCTCGATACCGGGGTCACACTTTGCGGGAAAGCTGCAATTTTTTTTTTTTTATTGCAGATTTTGCTACAATAAAAGCCAGGAGTGTATTTAGTAGAAGGGCGAAGTATAAGTGTTTCCTTTATAGTTCCCGTTCCATTTGAAGCCACTTTTGACGTGCTTTAGGTGCAGATTTTACTGCATTGTTTTTTTGTTTTAACCAAATTTCTGGATCATGTGGCCTCTGCCTTTCTGGGGCTTTTGACTGGAGTGGTTCAGCACAAAATTATTTTAGTGCACACCTACCAGCAGCAGCTTCTTGGGACTAGTTACAGTGATTGAAGGCTGCCACCCTGTCACACTGCCCATGGCACTGGCAGAGCAGAGGGTCAGGATGTGGGCTGATTTATAGGTGTGTGGCTAACTTTTATAGGGGTGTTCCAATGAGGACAACGTCTGACTGTATTCCCTATTGAGGTACAGTGCCTTGCGAAAGTATTTGGCCCCCTTGAACTTTTCAACCTTTTGCCACATTTCAGGCTTCAAACATAAGGATATAAAATTTAAATTTTTTTGGTGAAGAATCAACAACAAGTGGGACACAATTGTGAAGTGGAACAAAATTTATTGGTTATTTTAAACTTTTGTAAAAAATAAAAAAACCGAAAAGTGGGGCGTGCAATATTATTCGGCCCCTTTACTTTCAGTGCAGCAAACTCGCTCCAGAAGTTCAGTGAGGATCTCTGAATGATCCAATGTTGTCCTAAATGACTGATGATGATAAATATAATCCACCTGTGTGTGATCAAGTCTCTGTATAAATGCACCTGCTCTGTGATAGTCTCAAGGTTCTGTTTAAAGCGCAGAGAGCATCATGAAGACCAAGGAACACACCAGGCAGGTCCGTGATACTGTTGTGGAGAAGTTTAAAGCCGGATTTGGATACAAAAAGATTTCCCAAACTTTAAACATCCCAAGGAGCACTGTGCAAGCAATCATATTGAAATGGAAGGAGTATCAGACCACTGCAAATCTACCAAGACCCGGCCGTCCCTCTAAACTTTCATCTCAAACAAGGAGAAGACTGATCAGAGATGCAGCCAAGAGGCCCATGATCACTCTGGATGACCTGCAGAGATCTACAGCTAAGGTGGGAGAGTCTGTCCATAGGACAACAATCAGTCGTACACTGCACAAATCTGGCCTTTATGGAAGAGTGGCAAGAAGAAAGCCATTTCTCAAAGATATCCACAAAAAGTCTCATTTAAAGTTTGCCACAAGCCACCTGGGAGACACACCAAACATGTGGAAGAAGGTGCTCTGGTCAGATGAAAACAAAAACTTTTTGGCCACAATGCAAAACGATATGTTTGGCGTAAAAGCAACACAGCTCATCACCCTGAACACACCATCCCCACTGTCAAACAAGGTGGTGGCAGCATCATGGTTTGGGCCTGCTTTTCTTCAGCAGGGACAGGGAAGATGGTTAAAATTGATGGGATGATGGATGGAGCCAAATACAGGACCATTCTGGAAGAGAACCTGTTGGAGTCTGCAAAAGAACTGAGACTGGGACGGAGATTTATCTTCCAACAAGACAATGATCCCAAACATAAAGCAAAATCTACAATGGAATGGTTCACAAATAAACGGATCCAGGTGTTAGAATGGCCAAGTCAAAGTCCAGACCTGAATCCAATCGAGAATCTGTGGAAAGAGCTGAAAACTGCTTTTCACAAACTCTCTCCATCCAACCTCACTGAGCTCCAGCTGTTTTCCAAGGAAGAATGGGCAAGAATTTCAGTCTCTCGATGTGCAAAACTGATAGAGACATACCCCAAGCGACTTGCAGCTGTAATCAGGGCTGTGGAGTCGGTACGCCAAAGCCCCGACTCCGACTCCTCAATTTCCCCTGACTCCGACTCCAACTCCGACTCCGACTCCACCAAAATAGGCACCGACTCCGACTCCGACCCACAGCCCTGGCACTGCTAAACCTTATAGATTCACTCAGAACTCAGTCCCATCATTATATGAGGAATAGAACAGACCTTTACAGGACATTTCATCATTTTCAACATTTCATCATTTTCCCAAATTCTTATGAAAATATATTCAGCACATACTGCATTGTACTACTAACTGTACCAATTTATTATATATTTTGGGAGTCGGAGTCGGTCCATTTTATACCGACTCCGACTCCACCAAAATAGGCACCGACTCCGACTCCACGACTCCGACTCCGACTCCACAGCCCTGGCTGTAATCGCAGCAAAAGGTGGCGCTACAAAGTATTAACTTAAGGGGGCCGAATAATTTGGCACGCCCCACTTTTCAGTTTTTTATTTTTTACAAAAGTTTAAAATATCCAATAAATTTCGTTCCACTTCATGATTGTGTCCCACTTGTTGTTGATTCTTCATCAAAAAATTAAAATTTTATATCCTTATGTTTGAAGCCTGAAATGTGGCAAAAGGTTGAAAAGTTCAAGGGGGCCGAATACTTTCGCAAGGCACTGTATATGGGTGTGATGGGGGGACATTGTGGATGTTAGTGCATTCATATAAATGTGCACCTTGTAATACTATATTACTACTGCAGAAGTTTGCAGCTTCTCATATTGCTAAGGGGTCCCACATGCTAGACCTGCCGTGATCAACAATCAATGAGTTTCAACTACTCTAATAGCTTCGTACAAAAAAAACTGAAAGATCTTGGCATACAGTTGCTTATTTAGCCTTTCGCCCTTTCCAAAGATCCCCATACGCTCAAAGTGTCTCTCTAACCTCTTATAAAAATGGTGTAAGGCACGTACACCAGTTTTTTGCCATAGAATTCTGGTTCATTTTCATTAGCAAATCTGTCTCTTTTCATCTTAAGCCCCATACCCCTTTTTCTAGTAAGGCAGGCCCCCTTGCCAAGTGTGCACGGACTTTAGGCCGGTTTCTCGACAGAAATCTTGAGCATTTAGCTTATTAAATCTCCCCATTAACTGTTCTGCTTCATCTTCATATGAACATGGAACTTCATGAATTACTCAAATGGTTTTTGTTTTTTTTTTACAGAAATATTGGGACCAAATTCTAACACTCCCCCGTTTGAAGGATACTGAAAAGATCTACTGTACATAAATGATGGACCATTTCTACAAAAGAATTGTCTTTGGTGCAGAAGGTTTATAGCTGTGTGTACATGGTCATTTTACAACACAGTGCTAAGGGTGTGTGCAATGATAATACTGTATAATATATGAAATGTGAATACAAATAAAGTCTACTTTTATATATTTCTAGAGATATTCAGTGTGTGATCAATGAATTGCATATACAGCAGTCATATAGAAGCTCTTATGATATTTAAATAGTAAGTGTACTTGTATGTGTTTTATCATAAATCTATAGTGCAAGTGAAAAGAACAAACTAAAGCTAGATCACATCAATATTTGGAGTGACCCCCTTTACTTCAAATCCTCCAATTCTTCTCGGTACACTTGCAGACAGTTTTTGAAGGAACACTGCAGGAAGGTTATTCCAAACCTCTTGGAGAACTAAGCACAGATCTTCTGTGGATGTAGGCTTGCTCCAATCCTTCTGTCTCTTCATGTAAGCCCAGACAGACTGGATGATGTTGAGATCAGGTCTCTGTGGAGGGCCATATCATCACTTCCAGGACCCCTTGTTCTTTACGCTGAAGATCATATTGGACGTATGTTTAGGGTCATTGTCTTGCAGCAGAATAAATTTGGAGCCATTCAGACGTCTCCTCGGTGGTACAAATTTTTGTCTGTTACAGTCAAATTTGATGAAGTTACAAGAAACAGGTAGTGTTGGGGCTGTCCGTAGTAACTTCCGTGGCTATACAGAGCTGTAATACTTCTTATGAGCTTCTGTAAATAGTTGATCAGCAGGGGTGTTGGGAGTTGATGGTTTCTAGGTCTGTATGTCATTATGCTATGGCTAGATCTGTAGTAACCTGGCATAGCCACTATGCAGTGGATGGATCCCTTTGCTTTTGGCTCCACCAATTGTGTTCCAAAAATCAAGAAAAACTGAGGCCATATACTTTGGCTCTAAAGGGGGAAAAACCTTTCCAAAGTCAAAGATCTCTGTTCTCCCTATATGAACGTCCATATTACAGCTCTGCATCACAGCCCTGCTGCAAGTCTACTGAGAATCATAGATCAGAATGATTCTTTAAGAGTCAGTCAGACCCACTGATTTGTCAGTAATACAGGCAAACAGACATAAGAGGGCTTTGGGGTTGGAGTCTCAGCCAATTTTTGGGTGGAATCGGAGTTGGTGGGGGGGGTGAGTTACTGACTCCAACTCTGACCTCTGAGTCGGTGGTTTGACCTACCGACTCTACACCCCTAGTTCATATAAAGAGAATTTTTTTTTTTGTTTGTTTTTTTGAAGCAAATTGTGCTGCCGCTTTTGAAGCCAAAGCCTGGAGTGGATTTAGCAGATACGGATGCTCTAATACAGAGGCAATGTTTGTCTGTGACAGCCCTAAGGTTCCATTAACACATATTGACTTGTGCATATATGTATTGGTTTAATATATAGTGTGTGTATATGTATATAAATATATTATATGCATATACAGTGGCTTGCAAAAGTATTCATACCCCTTGAACTTTTTCACATTTTGTCACCTTACAACCACAAACTTAAATGTATTTTATTGAGATTTTCAGTGATAGACCAACACAAAGTAGCAGATAATTGTGAAGTGGAACAAAAATAATACATGGTTTTCAAAATTTCAAATAAAAATCTGAAAAGTGTGAAGTGCAAAAGTATTCAGCCCCCTGTACTCTGATAGCCCTAAATAAAATCCAGTGCAATCAATTGCCTTCAGAAGTCACTTCATTAGTTAAGAGTCCAGCTGTGTGTAATTTAGTCTCAGTATAAATACACCTCTTCTGTGAAGGCCTCAGTGGTTTTTTAGCGAACACTAGTGAACAAACAGCATCATGAAGACCAAGGAACTCACCAGACAGGTCAGAGATAAAGTTGTGGAGAAGTTTAAGGCTAAAGCCCCACGTAGCATAAATGCAGCGATTCGCCCACAGCGTAAGAGCCGCAGAAAAAATCGCGGCGTTTTACAGTCAGAGCAAAGTGGATGGGATTATAGTGCATCCCATGCCCACTTTATAGAAAAAAAAAAAACGAGCTGCGGACACGCGGCGATTTTAAAAACCGTCACAGTTTTAGAAATCGCAGCATGTCAATTATACCTACGGAAACGCCGGCGATTTCCCCATAGGTATAATTGAAACAGAGAGTCCGCAGAGGAAAACTCTGCAAACTTTCTGTCTAAAGTGCTGCGGGAAGAACCGCGATGCGGTTTTATTTTTTTCTGCGGGACGTCACGTGGGGCCTTAGTCTAAAGCAGGATTAGGTTATAAAAACATATCCCAAGCTTTAAGGATCCCAAGGAGCATGAATACTTTTGCAAGCCACTGTAGGGGGGGTGGGTGTGTGTGTGTGCGCGCGCGCGTGCAGATTTGGGCCCTGTATGGAGCTTTATCTGAAATTCATGTGGAATCCAGTTTGCATTTACACTGTGTTCCAAATTATTATTTTCTCATATTTTCCAAAATTACCTATATGAATTGCAGTCATTGTAATTTTCCAGTCATCAACTATTCGAGTATAATTGAAAGGTTTTTGAACAAACTGCCTATGATAACAGTATATTTAAAAAAATAAAATAAACACTCAAAATGCATGTTTTAAATTATTATGCACAGCAAAATTTGCAACCTTTTCATTTTTATTAAGAACAAAAAAATGGTCATTGTGAAATTATAAGCATTAGCAGGTTATTACAAACTGAAATCAAACAGTTTTCAAGCCAAAACTTTATTCGAGGTGATGTTACATTTGCACATAGGACCCCTTGTTCGAAAGAAGCTTCTGAACTCTCTCGTCCATTGAATTTGTCAGTTTTTGGATGGTTTCTGCTTCAGTTGTTTTGCATGAGGACAGAATACCCTCCCAGAGCTGTTGCTTAGATGTGAACTGCCTCCCGCCATCATATCACAAGGCATTATGGGAAAGGAGCTGGGAGCTCATACACCGCCATCATAGACACTCCTTTTGATGATGCTCCAGACGTTCTCAATGGGGTTGAGGTCAGGGGAGCATGGGGGCCACACCATAAGTTTGTCCCTTTTTATGCCCATAGCAGCCAGAGATGCAGATGTGTTATTTGCAGCATGAGACGGTGCATTATCATGCATGAAAATGATCTTTCTGCGGAATGCATGGTTCTTCTTCTTGAACCATGGCAGGAAGTGCTGTTTGAGAAACTCCACATACATTATGGAGTTCATCTTTACCCCTTCAGGGATCCTAAAGGGGCCGACAATCTCTCTCCCCATGATTCCAGCCCAAAACGTTACTCCACCTCCTCCTTGTTGGCGCCGTAGCCGTGTTTGCATGGGGTGTCCATCAACAAGCCATCCTCCACTCCATCCATCTGGACCATCGAGCGTTGCACGGCACTCATCGGTGAACAAAACAGTTTTGAAGTCAGTCTTCATGTATTGTTTGGCCCACTGGAGCCGTTTCTGCTTGTGTGCAGTGGATAGAGGAGGTCGACAGGATGGCTTATGCACAGCTGCAAACCTCTGAAGGACCCTGCATCTTGTTGTTCGGGGGGACATTGGAGGCACCAGCAGCTTCAAAAACTTGTCTGCTGCTATGACAAGGCATTTTTGAAGCTGCTCTTTTAACCTGACGTAATTGCCTGTTGGAAAGAGTCCTCAATTTTCCCTTATCAGCACGCACACACGTGTGCTGTGAATCAGCTACATACTTCTTGATTGTGCGATGATCACGATGAAGTGTCTTGGCAATGTTGATTGTAGTCATGCCTTGACCTAAACACTCCACAATTTGTTGCTTCTCAGCAGCCGACACATCCTTTTTGTTTCCCATTTTGGCTGAAAATGTAGGCTGCTTAATAATGTGGGACAGCCTTCTTAAGTAGTCTTGCCTTTAATTGGACACACCTGCCAAACTAATTAGCACAGGTGTCTGCAATTGCTTTCAGTGATATAAAGAGCCCTGACACACATCACCATCAATGAGTTTAACTGACAAACAAAAAAATTCTTACCTTATCACTCCTAAACACTTTTTGCATAATAATTTGGAACACAGTGTAAATGTGTTTTCAGCAATCCTTTTTACAAGCGGTGTCGGAAAAAAACTGGGCAGATTTTTGGCACTGCTATGGAAAGAGTCACAGAAAAGACTAGCATGATTTTTACATCAGATGCAATGATTCACATCTGCATGAAAGATTTTAGCAGCAAAAATACACTCTGGGCCACATGTAAACATATCCTAAGTAGTTGTATGTTAACTTAGGGTAGCAACCTATAGGTGGCAGTAGAGAGACAGGAGAGCAATTTTGCGTAGTTGATCTGAAGAATAAATGCGCAATATTTCCCAGTCAACAATAAAAAAAAATATATATACTCATAAGCTAGGCCATCTTTTGCCCCCCAGTATATACTACTTTCTAGCTGTGAACAAACCCAGCTGATATTTTGTTCAGAGTTACACAGTCACTGACAAGCAACCGTCTGGTCATACCAGGACAACTTCAGTCACAGGAGGAGGAGGAAAAGAAGAAAAATTACCTTGATCTTGGCAGAGAGTGTCCATGAGAATGGAGAATGTCAAAGGTAGATTTAATCCTCTTTAGTTTGCAAATGCCATTAGAAATCATGACATTGACAATTTAATAAACCAGATACCAAGTTCAATTACTTGATAGCATCAACAGCGCTTGTAAGAGCACAAGAAAGCCCATAGATTTTCAGACATATCTGGAGAATGCTATCAGCGTAAATAAATTCTGATCATGTCTTCAAACTCCAGTAAATCCTGCACCAAACCAGCAAAGTCGTGTCCCGACCTGGACATCAATCCTCCCCTGCTGCCGACACCAAAATCTTTACATTTAAAGGGCCATGCGCTCCTCTGACTGCTTCCTGGAATTCTTTATAGGTCAATCAAAGAGATTAAACCCGAGTCTGATAAACCGCGCAAGGCTGAACACTTTGTCATAGACGTGCCATAAATATCATCAAGCACCATAACGTCTAGAGGACAAAGTATATTGGGCAGGAAGTGCTCTATAAAAATCCTTGGAAGAGTAGGGACTCTGCCTTAAGTGTTCTCATGCCGCTACATCCATGCCATTGCAAAGTTCATTTACATGGATTCATTGTGTATTGTAAATGATGTAGAGTGAGGAAATGACCACCAGGAAACTATACTACTGGCTTGATGGATTTTTTTTTTTTAATTCAATTTTTTTTTTTTTTTTTTAAGGGTTATAGTCTTTTATTTATTGGGTGCTCATAGCTTGAAGATCCATCGGTAGTCATAAGGACAAGTTTTACTTCTATACAAATCATTAGTCAGACCACACATGGAATATTGACCCAGATTACCTATAAGACATACTTAGGCAGTCTGAAAATACACCAGATTTATCACAGTGCTAGATCAGCAGTCCCCAACCTTTTTTTTTTTTGCCACGGCCCGGCATTACGTAGCTAATGGTGGGGATCTGGTCTACAGCGCTGTACACCGAGGTCCCGTCAGCACGCTTTGGTGTACAGCACTGTTTGGTGTATTATAGAGAGCGTAGAGGGGAGGGATCATGTTTAGTATAGAGATAGGAGACTGTGGCCAGATTGCGGACCGGCAAAAGACCCCCAACGGCCCGGTCCGCGGACCGGTGGTTGGGGACCCCTGTGCTAGATGATAAATTTGGCCTATCTTTAGGTTGTCTAGTCTATTTATACCTCCTTTTAGTTTCTTACTTTAAGACAGAATTTTTAGACACTATTTTGATGCATTGTATCCCTTTTTTTTGAGACTCCATACCATATATCTAGCATGTCGAAAAATGTTAGCCAAACTAGTTGCGCCACATACGCCATGTTTACTCCAGTGTCTAGTTGTAACCATAATAGTAATTCTGGGTTGCTGTGTACAGTTTTGGGCACCTGTATATAGGAAGGACATGCCTGAACTAGAGTGGATGCAGATATGGAGGACCAATTTACAGTAATATAAGGGAGCCTGTCCCCAGGAAACTGTATATCCGTTCCAATCTGATAATTATAGGGCAGGGCCTATCCTGCTCGATGATATTGGATTGGAGCAGGGTGGACCCCTCCGAATATAATTAGATGAAGGCTCTCTGGTATCATTTGAGTGCGATCTGAGTCCCTTGCGTTAAAAGATCTGCACCCACTGCCTGCACACCAGAGTCATGTGCATGAGGCCGTAGAGTTCTCTCCCAGTTTCATGAATACTGCAGTATTTTCTGTGATCCAGACATTTTTTGTGTCAAAAGGATGTCCTCCATGTTTGGCTACATCTGGAATTCAACAGCCTGATCTGCTATCGAGGATAATTTGGGACACCGCCATACACAATAGATGGTTGCTGTTCCCACTAAAATCATCAGGTTCAGCTAGCATTAATGTGTATGGCCACTAGGGCTGGGTAATTCTGGCCTACATCAAAATCCCAATTCATTGAACATTTTATCTCAATTACAATGAATTATTTTAGGACTCTCTTTTTACATGCCATGATGCGCCTCATTTATATTCCACACCATGCCACTGAATTATGTTTATTCACATATCAGCGGTCCTGATTGGACAGTATACAGTGAGTGACACATCCTTTAGCCAATGGCAGTGTGAGACAGGATAGACTTGATGCAAAATAATAGAAATGAGCAAGTTCACAGCGATGAGTTGACTTTCTGTTTTGGGTAAATGCCCAGCCCTACTGGCCACCTTCACACCCAATGCAGATTGTATTCAGTGCAATCCATGTTGTGTAGGGAATGGTGCAGGTGTCACACACAGTGTTCTGTTGCAGATATGCTGTTGAATATTTCATGCTGCTATATTAAGGCATAGTGATAATTATTAATTGACATTGTAAGGATCATTACAGGTGGTCGGTATCTGCTGTTTTCAAAGAGTACAGCAGATGGGGTATTGGGATGTACAGTACAGACCAAAAGTTTGGACACACCTTCTCATTCCAAGAGTTTTCTGTATTTTCATGACTATAAAAATTGTAGATTCACACTGAAGGCATCAAAACTATGAATTAACACATGTGGAATTATATACTTAACAAAAAAGTGTGAAACAACTGAAAATATGTCTTATATTCTAGGTTCTTCAAAGTAGCCACCTTTTGCTTTGATTACTGCTTTGCACACTCTCGGCATTCTCTTGATGAGCTTCAAGAGGTAGTCACCTGAAATGGTCTTCCAACAGTCTTGAAGAAGTTCCCAGAGATGCTTAGCACTTGTTGGCCCTTTTGCCTTCACTCTGCGGTCCAGCTCACCCCAAACCATCTCGATTGGGTTCAGGTCTGGTGACTGTGGAGCCCAGGTCATCTGGCATAGCACCCCATCACTCTCCTTCTTGGTCAAATAGCCCTTACACAGTCTGGAGGTGTGTTTGGGGTCATTGTCCTGTTGAAAAATAAATGATGGTCCAACTAAACGTAAACCGGATGGAATAGCATGCCGCTGCAAGATGCTGTGGTAACCATGCTGGTTCAGTATTCCTTCAATTTTGAATAAATCCCCAACAGTGTCACCAGCAAAGCACCCCCACACCATCACACCTCCTCCTCCATGCTTCACGGTGGGAACCAGGCATGTAGAGTCCATTCGTTCACCTTTTCTGCGTCGCACAAAGACACGGTGGTTGGAACCAAATATCTCAAATTTGGACTCATCAGACCAAAGCACAGATTTCCACAGGTCTAATGTCCATTCCTTGTGTTCTTTAGCCCAAACAAGTCTCTTCTGCTTGTTGCCTGTCCTTAGCAGTGGTTTCCTAGCAGCTATTTTACCATGAAGGCCTGCTGCACACAGTCTCCTCTTAACAGGTGTTGTAGAGATGTGTCTGCTGCTAGAACTCTGTGTGGCATTGACCTGGTCTCTAATCTGAGCTGCTGTTAACCTGCGATTTCTGAGGCTGGTGACTCGGATGAACTTATCCTCCGCAGCAGAGGTGACTCTTGGTCTTCCTTTCCTGGGGCGGTCCTCATGTGAGCCAGTTTCTTTGTAGCACTTGATGGTTTTGGCCACTGCACTTGGGGACACTTTCAAAGTTTTCCCAATTTTTCGGGCTGACTGACCTTCATTTCTTAAAGTAAGGATGGCCACTCGTTTTTCTTTACTTAGCTGCTTTTTTCTTGCCATAATACAAATTCTAACACTCCATTCAGTAGGACTATCAGCTGTGTATCCACCTGACTTCTGAACAACACAACTGATGGTCCCAGCCCCATTTATAAGGCAAGAAATCCCACTTATTAAACCTGACAGGGCACACCTGTGAAGTGAAAACCATTTCAGGTGACTACCTCTTGAAGCTCATCAAGAGAATGCCAAGAGTGTGCAAAGCAGTAATCAAAGCAAAAGGTGGCTACTTTTAAGAACCTAGAATATAAGACATATTTTCAGTTGTTTCACACTTTTTTGTTAAGTATATAATTCCACATGTGTTAATTCATAGTTTTGATGCCTTCAGTGTGAATCTACAATTTTTATAGTCATGAAAATACAGAAAACTCGTGGAATGAGAAGGTGTGTCCAAACTTTTGGTCTGTACTGTACATACACTGCTTGTTTTTTACTGCAGGTTATTCATTACATGGCAGGATAGCGGCTTACTGTCTGATGTGATGTGTCTTCTGTTGAATATTTTTGCACCATTTTAGACCTTCCATTGCGTAAAAACACAAGCCAATTGGCATCAGTAATGGGGTACTTAAATTCCTGCATTGTTCTTAGAGGTTTTTCCATGAACATGACCATATTTTAAATTTGTCTGCCATTTAAAGGTACATTTTTTTTTTTTTTTTGCAAATATAAATAAATAATTAAAAGTTTTGCAGAGTTTTTAAGTTTTCACATTTTTGTCTGTTGTCTTGATCGGTTGCCAATAGATACCACCACACAGGAACAGCAGGAACTTCTTATGGTCTGGCCTTGATTTTCTGATTGTGGCTAGTTGTCATCTCGTGAAGGACCACAGACACAGACAGGGACCGTGCATCCGTAAAGATTTGGGACGGCACTCCAGGTATTTTCTGTGTGCAAATAAATATTTGTTCCAGTAGATCATCAAATATGACACTATGGTATGTCCAACTGTATTACAGCAACGTTTCGGGAAAGCCTTCATCAGGCATTGGGGGTCGGACAGTGGTAGAAATAGAAGGTAATGTGATATGTGGCGTTTCACTAGTAGAGAATCATCCGACCTCCAATGTCTGATCAAGGGTTTTCCTGAAACGTTGCTGTAATACAATTGGACATACTGTGGGGAAAAAAGTATTTAGTCAGCCACCAATTGTGCAAGTTATCCCACTTAAAAAGATGAGAGAGGCCTGTAATTGTCATCATAGGTAGACCTCAACTATAAGAGACAAAATGAGAAAACATATCTAGAAAATCACATTGTCTGATTTTTTAAGAATTTATTTGCAAATTATGGTGGAAAATAAGTATTTGGTCACCTACAAACAAGCAAGATTTCTGGCTCTCACAGACCTGTAATTTCTTCTTTAAGAGGCTCCTCAGTCCTCCACTCATTACTTATATAGTACTGTACACAGCGATGTACGTGTAGTAATGGCACCCGTTTGAAATTGTTATCAGTATAAAAGACACCTGTCCAAAACCTCAAACAGTCACACTCCAAACTCCACTATGGTGAAGACAAAAGAGCTGTGGAAGGACACCAGAAACAAAATTGTAGACCTGCACCAGGCTGGGAAGACTGAATCTGCAATAGGCAACCTAAACTAAAATGTTTAGAGAAAATCTTTAAAACTTTGCAAATTTTTAACCATTTTTACAAATATAAATAATTTAACTGTCTACAAATTTAAATTTGATTATGTTAATAAAAAAAAAAAAAAAAACCCTTAGGCTAATGCCCCACGTAGGGAGCCACAGCAAAAAAGCACTATGGGAAAAACTGCAGTGGCAATGCATCACGGTTTTTCCCTTAATGCTTTTCACAGACTCTCCCGCACCTCCTCGTTACTGGTAATCTGCGGGGATCCTGGGTATCGGATCCCTGCAGATCTAATATTGATGACCAATCTTAACCACTTCCATACCAGATGCTTTACCCCCATTCCAGACCATGCACATTTTTGGGTTTTTCGCATGTGCGGTTTTGAGGGCTGAACATTTTTATCATTTGCGTTATTCAACTAATTTCTGCGTCTTTTTTTCAGTGACACATAAGACTTTATTTTTATGTTGTTTTTATTTTTGCATGTGTTTTCATTTTTTATATAAGGGAAAATATAAACAAAAGAGGCAGGAAAATGTGTCTGTTCTTCACTTTTCATTTTTTTTAATTTAATAACACAAAGTGGTACTAAAAAACTTTTGAAAATAGTTTTTACTCTCCGTAATGGTAATTTTTATCGTATATGGTGTTGTCGGGGGGTGGGGCTATAACCTTTTATAAGGGTGTTTTATTGGCGTATTATTTTATTTATTTTTTAAATTATTTTATTAACTTTTTTTTTTTTTCACATTGTGTCCCCATAAGGTCATGATAGATCTTTGGGGACATCTGATCACTGTTTTTTTTTTTGTTGGGGAGGCTGATTTCCCCTGTAACTGGGACTTGTACATTTAGCCCCAGTAGCAGGAGGAATACAGCCTCCTGTATGTTATTATAGAGCTGTAAGACCCAGAAGCTCTAACAGGCTCTGATCCTGGTGGATCACGTGACCGCCGGGTCAGAGAGGAGCCACAACATGGCGACACCCATAGCGCTATATACACTGCTCTGTATACACAGCGATTGGGAAGGCAGGTAAGGTAATAAACCTTCCCTGCCTTCTCTCTGGGAGGTCTGGCTGAAGTTACAGCCAGGTCCCTAATTTCGTGCAGCTGCTGAGTTCTGCTTGGACATACCGGTACGTCCTTGCAGAACTAGACAACCACCTTCCGGACGTAAAAACCCAATGGGCGGTCCAGAAGTGGTTAAAGGAGTTTTCCGGGCAAAAAATGTTTTTTTTTTAAATGTCTGTTTGTGCTATTAATGGGTTAATAAATGCCTCCATATATCTTTAGCAGTGTTTTGAGTGATTTCTGGGTGTCTCTGGGAGCTCCTGGTATCTTCTGCAATTGTTTACATGGTTCAGCTTCCTACTATGTAACTTCTATGCTAGCTACCTCTCACCTCACATCCCCCCTTCCTCTCTTTCTCCTCTCTCCCTCCCATACACCCTCTCCCTGTCTCTGGCTATCCCGCTCACAACTACTAGCCCTTCCCTACCTACTCAGCTCAACCCCCGACCCCATTATATACTTACCTCTCTTCCTTCCAGTCTTCCTCCTGAGGGCAGCCCATCCTTCTTTTGACTGCTATAGACCCAGCGCTGCTCTGTAGCCGCTGATCCACCTCTACTGCGCAGGCGTGGGAGCAGCATCAGAGATCTGCGCAGTAGAGGTGGATTATCGGCTGCACAGAGCAGCGCTGGGTCTATAGCACGTACCAGCAGTCAGAAAACAGGGAGGAGCCATCCCACAGGAAGAAGCCTGGAAGGAAGGAGATAGGTAAGTATGATGGAGTGGATGGGGAAGGGGGAGTAGTAGTGATGTTCCGTTTCCGGAAACTGGGAAACGGATCATCACCGGATAACCAGCAAATGTCCCTGGGTAAATATACATTTTTTATTAATTATGTTATTTAGAAAGTAGGGGGGGGAGGGTGTTTAGATTAGTGTAGGGATTTCCATTTATCCCGGACAACTCCTTTAAGGATAGTCCATTAGTATTAGAAACTGGATAAACCCTTTAACCCCTTCATACCACAGCCAATTTTCATTTTTGCATTTCCATTTTTCCCTCCCCCCATTCCAAGAGCCATAACTTTTTCATTTTTCAGTTCACAGAGTCATATAAAGGCTTATTGTACTTTGTAAAGGCACCATTCAATATCCTGTACAATGTACTGGGAAGCTGGAAAAAAATTCACATTGAGATGGAATTAGGAAAAAAACGCATTTACGCCAGTTTCTTATGGGTTTAATTTTTACGGCATTCACTTTATGGTAAAAATGACATGTTAACTGTATTCTGCAGGTCAGTACGATCGCAATGATACCAAATTTATATTGTATTTGTAATGTTTTGATACCTTTTACAAAATTAAAAACTTTGCAAAATACAAAAAAATTTTTGTGTTGCCATATTGTGAAACCTGTAACTTTTTTATATTTATGTGTATGGAGCTGGGTAAGGTGTCTTTTTATGCGGGGAAAAGATGGCATTTCTAGTGATGCCATTTTGGGGTAGGTCTGATGGTTTGATCAGGAGGGCGGCGATTGGCGAAAGATGGCGGCGCCCGTGGCGGCTGTGCCCTTTAGATGCCACGGTCACGTTTGACCACAGCATCTAAAGTGTTAATAGCTGCGATCAGTCTCGGCACCGATCGCAGCTGTTAGCGGCAGATGCTTGCTGTGTTATACTCCTACTTATGCTCCTGAGCTCTCTCCATACAACCCTTCACACCCAATCACGTACATGTACGTGATTTTGTGTGAAGGGGTTAAAGTGAGTCTGTCAGCAGGTAAATTGGTATCAAACTAATGACAGTACCTTGTAGGGCGACTTCTACACTTTCCAAAGATGCTTTTCTTATTCTGGATTGCAGCTCTATTTTAATGAAAAGCAGCGTTTTATTCTTATGGAAATTACCTGAAAATGGTTTTAGGGGCGTTTCTTCTCTCTCGCCCCTAACTGCAGTCAAAGTGGGAGTTGTCACTCGAGCAGTGCGAGGGGGGGAGGAGCTGTGCGGCAGTTATCTAGAGCAGACTGTGAAGCCCCGGCAGGAGAAGAGACGCCCCTAAAGCCCTTTTCAGCTAATTTGCATAAGAATATAATTCTGATTTTCATTAAAATGGAGCTGCAATGCAGAATAAGAAAAGCATCTTTGGAAAGTGTAGAAGAAGCTCTGTCAATATTGGTTTTCCTGCTTACAGGCTCCCTTTAAAGATCAGTATAGGACATATATGATGAGGAGAGCGCGGAGTGTGAATGCGCTCCTTAAGTGCGCTACATTTAGGAAATAACGATTGTTCAATGATGCTTTAGAGAGCAAATGAAATTAAGAAAAGCTGTAGATCTGGTCAAGATAAGTCAGCACTATGTTCTCATAAACATCTCGCGGCAGCATTTGGCAATGTCTCTTCCAAGGAATACTGTCAATAACACTTAAGTTAAGTGGGCATTGTCTGACAGAAGAACTTACACAACTATTATTAACAGGTAACCAATGTATCATCTCCAATAAATGCTGTCTTAATACTTAGTGAAATGAATGTAAGCATATTCATTGTCTTGGCTTCGGAACTTCTGTATATACATTTATCTTAGGTACCGTAGACAGAGGAGGATTAAGATGAAGCACATCATGTTCAGAAAAATAACATGAAAAGCAAAATAAAAATATAAGAACCACAAAAAGTTGTCAAACTTCAATAAATCTGTTCTATGCAGATGTCTGACTGCAAAACATGCATTGCAAAAGCTAATATATGAAAGTTTCCTGCAAGTCAGGCCAACCTGATGTTGGGAAGTTTATTAAATAGGTGTCTAAGATGCTCATGTTTATATGTAGGATTTTCTATTCATATCTAATAGGTAGGTGCCCCACACACACCCACACAACTATTGAGAGAATGACGGTCCTTTTAGGCAGCATAGGTCATCAGGTAGCAACCACAAAAAGGATGAGATGATGGAGAGCTGGGGATCACCTGAACTTTATAATGCAATACGGTACATTATAGCAGCGGCCCCCAACCTTTTTTGTACCAAGGACACTTACATGTAGGACAATTTTCCCATGGCCCGTCGGGGGGGGGGGGGGCCTTTTCAGCAGCAGAGCAAGGTTGTGCATATTTATAAAGATTATATTTATACAGTTCCCTATACTTTATTAAGGGAGATCTCTCCATATCAAGCGTAACTTTTTGGTGGTATGTACAGCTCCCTTAATAAAAGCATGTGTAGGGCGGAGGGGGCCCTCATTCAATTAGGGGGGACCATCACTCAGGGGGCACTATTGCTGTAATAGTGCCCCCTTCCCCAGGTAATGTTATGAACTGGGGGGGCATTATAACTGTAATCGTCACCCCATTAATAACCAGGTAAGGGGAAAGTGATCTGCTGGTGTAGGATACACCAGCAGATCATTCTCAAAAACAGGTCCAGTACCAGGTGTAATCCATAGCATAGGAGCTTAAGCCGACACCTAGAAAGCTACAGAGGTCCCCGATGACTGGGCCGGCCCAGTACATGAGTGACAAGAGTTCTGGCCATTATATTCCTTGTATTCTGCATTTAAATTTTCCCCTCTATCGTCCGGAACTGTGTTCAAGGAAACAAATAATTTCCTCTTCTCGTGAGTGTGGATAACCATCAAAAAATTCAGGTTTAGACTCTGAAAATGTTCAGTGAGTACACTTGCTCTCTCAGTTTGCCAGGTGATGGGGGATAATAGTGGAGGGTGATCCTTATATAGTAGATATTGTGCCCTGACATTTTATTTCAACAAGAATTAGCATAAATGGAAGATAAATGTAACTGTTGCACTCATGGTATCCCTGTAGTGATATTCAAGGGCACTTCCCATAATGTCATTTTTTAAGACTTAAAGGGGTTGTCTTATAAAAAAAAAAAACCAGCCCTTTCTATAGGCATTAGTAGAGCAAACGGAACTTGTAGAGGGGTCTTTACTTGTGGATTCCATATATGAGCAAGACTAGAGAGCCCCTCTCTATAGTAGCTTCAGTTCTGGTGGTGTTGTGCGTTGTATAAGTGACCACTATGTTCTAAAACATTTCCCTACAGGAACCACTGAATGGCAAATACCTGGCTGACTACAGCTTTCCCTGCCAGTGATGCTAGGAGTTACCCTGAGGGACTGATCAATAGCTCCAAGGGTGGTTTCTGATGAGACAAGTCACACATTGCAGACTTAATCCCTTTTCACTCTGGTATATGAGGGTTTTGGTCATTTGTACAGTTATTTGCATTGCATACCAGAGATCAGTCTCAGATTTAGAGAAAATTTTAGTTTTCACAAAGTTTGTTGCATCAATGTTTTTAGATATTAGTCAGGTAATTGTATAGTATACTGATGTCCATTTGTCCCAAACAGTCTGAAGGGGTCTTATCAGTGAAAATAACTACCCCAGTCCCTTGTAGTTCATTTCTGGTACTTCAAAAAGAATGTTAGTCTGTCCTCAATGTTTTTCTTGGAGAGAAGTGGCTTCTGGAAGGATGTACAAAGAAGAAAAGGTGAGTGCTACCATGAGTCCTGTGTCATGCTTACAGTAAAGCATCCTGAGAC
Source organism: Leptodactylus fallax (assembly GCA_947044405.1). NCBI lineage: Eukaryota > Metazoa > Chordata > Amphibia > Anura > Leptodactylidae > Leptodactylus > Leptodactylus fallax. The sequence continues at coordinate 1,870,443 of CAMRHE010000223.1, forward strand.
TATTCATGTGTGAGTTGCTTTTCATCCAAGGGAGTGGGCTCACTCACAATTTTGTTTTATGAAGACTGCCATGAGTAAAGAATATTATCTAACCATCCTCCAAAAGCAACTTCTCCGCCCCATCCAGGAGCAATTTGGTGATGAACCATGTGCTTTTTCCAACATATCGGAGATCCATGTCACAAGGTAAAAGTGATAACTAAGTGGCTTGCTGAACAAAACATTGAAATTTTGGGGCCATGGCCTAGGAGACTCCCCAGTCTTCAGTCGTACTGAGAACCTGTGGTTAATCCTCAAAGAATGGAAGAATGAACAAAAACCCAGCAATTGTGGTAAAATACAAGCCCTGATGAGGTACAAATGGGCTACCATCTGTCAGGATTTGGCCCAGAAATTTATATCGAGTATGCCAGGGGGAATTGCAGAAGTCATGAAAAATAAGAGTCGACAATGTAAATACTGAGTCGTAGTATAAATATTAAAGTGTAAAAACTTCTGAGATGTCTATAAAGGTACTTCAGTATACCATAGAAACATCTGACTAGAAGATCAAAAAACACTAAGGCATGAAACTTTGTCAAAATAAAAATTTACAATGTAGAAAAAAAAACCAGCATGGTTCCTGAGCAGGTGTAGACAGAGCTACATGTCGGCATAATGTAGTTTGGTTGGCATAGGTATAAGCGTTTCAAGGAAGTAGCAAGTACACCCAAGACCAGGTACTTGGGGTCTGAAAGCTCCTCTGCCAAAAAAGAAGACATCAGAATTGTAAATAACCCAGCGTAAATTGGTGACAATGTTATATTTTTTGCATCCAAGGACAGGAGCTTTAAAGGGAGTCTACTACCACAATACAGAGCAGATTACAGTTATGTATGTCAGTTTTGTAGATTTGGAGAAAAAAAACTGTGAAGTCTTATGAAAATGAGGCAGTTGGTGCACTGGGGGCGGGCCTTCAGCTTCAAGTAGCACTGCTCTTGCTGCTAAAGTGGGACGAGTAATGTCATAGCAGTGGGAGGATCCACTGTCACTGCACAGGTGGCACAAGCAGGTGATGGCAGTGGTCAGAGTGGCAAGACCAGTGATCCAGGGAGCTGAAGGCCCTCCTCCAGTGCACCCGTTGTTGCATTTGCATAAGACTTCAAAGTTGTTTTCCTCCAAATCTACAAAAGTGACATATATAACAAAGGTATGCTATTTATCACTATAATGTGCTCTGAAACATGGTGGTGACAGCTAAATATATGCCTGGGGGAGGTAATAGTCTCCCTTTACGATTTGAGACTTTGGTTTCCCTGAAATTTCGCATATTACAGAAATGTATAAAGATAGATTATCAATATCAGAGTCCTGGGAAAACCTTTTTAAAGGAAAGTGCCAGTTCATGTTAACTATATGATGCGGGGAACTACGAAGAATCTCTTATTTTCCAAAATGTTGTCCCATGTATAGAGTATATCAGTCTTACAGGAATCTGAGCCACACATACTCTGTGCTAGAAAACCCCATATTCCAGAACACTCCTTGGGTATGTATCAATGTCGCTAATTGCAAATGATGGGTTCTATCTAATGGTAAGGGTTTGGTGATCGTTTTAGTATTTTCGACACCCTTCCTAAATGAAATTACTAGCTGTGGCTTGTGTGTTGTGCGGAGCCGTCCCTTTAATGAGTCATCCTGCTAATCAGTGTAATCTCTAGCACAATGCTCATGTTACCCCACGTGCGGGGTCTCTTCTACCATTCATCCCCTGCAGGTGGTTAAGTCGCTAATTACGTTTTCTGTAAACAGATCACACAGATTATAGTTTATAGTAGTGATACAAGTGCAGGGACAGGCGGAGGGGTATTCCAAGGGTAAGGTACCAGCTCTATTACTACTTAGTATCAGCTCACATACTAGTGGTAGTGCCGGTCACAGCCCTTATGGCATGGGCTCTTGTGTGACTGACAGACAGAGGATTCCCTCCACTATCTCCCAGCATCGGTCTCATCTGCCTCCAAATCACTTAGACCATTAATGTAGTTTTCTGCTCAGATCAAATTACAAATAGCTAAGACCTTTGGGGCATTGCAACCTAACCCTTTCTTCGTCCAGATTACTGGCATCTCAGATGCATCACTTACTAGCGGTTTATCACTTAACCTTTGGGTTTATGCAAGGAAACGTTTTTTTTTTTTACTTTATATGAAAAAGTTATTTGGTTTTCAGATACTTTCTGCATCCATTTCTTAACGTTTTCAAGATCTCTGCTTGTTGTAATTCAATAGAAATCTTCTTTTTTTACTTCCAATGTATCCTGGTCATTAGTTGTAGTATGTATAGCATTCTTGGAACAAGCCATGCACCTGTGTGTCCATTACATGACCAAGGCAGATATTACTAGCTTATGTCATCACTTTGTGATGGTTAGTGGTCCAGTTTTGGGAACCCCACCAATCATGTTTTCCCTACATAGCTGTTCTCCTGACCATCCAACTGTGCAGAGAACTAGAGTCAGGTTCCACTTGTTGGACCCCCACCCATCATAAGGTGATGCAACATCCTAGCTATATGTCATCACTTTATGAGATCAGAATAACCCTTTAAATCATCAACATGTAAACATCATGTGGAATTCTTTTTAACCAGTTTTTCCCTTTGCTGATCTGTAAAGATGTGTTGCAAGTCAGGGCACATGTAAATAATAGCAGTGTTGGTAAAGGAGATAGTGGTCATGTAAGGTATAATGTGACTATTACATCCATTGCTTCCTTGTCCACATCTGTATGGATATATAGAAGCTCCAGTTAAATAACAGTTTCTATATTTATTAATAATAATAATACATTTTATTTATATAGCACCATCATATTCCGCAGCACTGTACAACTTGTAGGGTTCAAGTACTGACAAAAAAGATACATTACAAAGAAATAGTCAATTCACACAATGTGACTGAGGACCCTGCTCACAAGAGCTTACAATATATTTCTGGCAGGTACACTATGGACGCTGCAATGACACACACTATGTGATCATTACCTCTATAATCACACACATGCAATCTTGTAGACATTAGGAAGCCATATTTCCACCATATTAACACAGCCTCAATACATCCATATGACATGGACCTTATTACAATCGCAAATCACATTGTGATTGTGGTTCTAATGACATGAACTAGTACCGTAATAAGCATTATGCCCATGTTGGGAATGGAATTTGAAGTTGTAATATAATCCATACAATATGGAGATAGTAGGGCCATGTGGATCTATCCTTAAAGGGGTTGTCCAGTTTTAGCAAAAAATCTTTTTGTATGTGTAATGAAAATTTCTACAATATTCCAATATATTTTGTGTATCAATTCTTCTTGGTTTTATAGAGCTCTGCTTGCTGTCATTCTTTGAATAAAAATCAGTCCATTGTCATGTGATGGACAGTTGTTGGTCATGTGATGGACACAGGTGCACAGCTCGTTACAGTCACAGTTCAGTAAATCAGAGCTGTCTTGTAACATGCCATGTCAGCGGTAGGCAACTTTCAGCACTCCAGCTGTTGTAAAACTACAACTCCCAGAATGCACACTTGCTCGGCTTTTCTTGGAACTCCCATGGAAGTGAATGGAGCATGTTAGGAGTTGTAGTTTCACAGTGGCTGGATTGCCGAATGATGCTGACCCCTGTGCCATGCACTTGTATGTCCATCACATGACAATGAACTGTCCATCACATGACCATGGACTGATTTTTATCCACTGGAAGTAAGCAATGAATGACAGCAAGCAGAGATCTAGAAAACTGTGAGGAATTGATACAGTAAGTATATTGGAACATTGTATAACTTTTTCTTTATACAAAGAATAACATTTGTTTCCTGAAACTGGACAAAGCTTTTAATGTTACAGTGGCCTCCCTCACCTACTGGGCCTTTGTGCAGCTGAACAGGTTGTATATATGGTACATCTGATACTGAATTTATGACATATGAGAGTTATTTATTGTACACTGGCAAACCCCAAAAGGAAGATTTTTGGTCCAGGTCAGTATATAGTTGGCCCAATAAAAGATCCTTGAATTAATAATAATAAATATTGTTGATCATCTAAAAAATTTATTGAAAGTATAAATAAAAACAATAACCAAATATAGGGCCATATACAGTATAGTATATGAAATCCTATCACTGGCTTTGGGGGTGTACGGTCTTCGACTTCATCTGCACAAAGCGCATTTATCTGACAGTACTGGAGATTAGTTGTGATGTTGGCTCCAGCATATTATATTTACTATACATTGCAAAAACATATGGTTTTAATACGGACAGATTTGGGATGCTACATGAGACATGTGGGTAGTGTAGTGGCCCCAAATCTGGTGATAGGTTCCCTTTAATAATGATATCAATGACTGAGTCATTGGCAGTTTACATAACTAGGCTAAAGAGGCTTCACCAATGTGTAGAGGTGCTAGCTATTAACACCCATCATCTCCAATCTCTAGCGTCGCTGTCCTTGGTGCTGAAGAGGGTTAAGCATAAGCCAGTGTGGTGCTGAGCTCAGGGCGTGACTGACCTCCATGGGGATGCGATGAGGAATAGGAGGATCCTTGTCTGTGACCCTCCTCTCCCTCCATCAACCCAAGATTCAGCCTCCTACATTCACCCACCCCCACAGCATCAGAGCAGTGCACCATTGGGCTCTGTCAGTCTTTTCAAGGGGGAGAATTAAAGGGTCTCTGGGCTCATCGTCCCCATCCCCCCTCATACTTTACTCAAGTCCTCTATCTCCCAGAGACTACAATTAGCCAGATGGGGACTATGCAGAAGCTGTGACAGGAGGCCCTGGGGACAGTAGACTCCTGCACTATTGTGTAAGGCTAAGAGACGAGGAGAAGACCAGGAAAGACAGACTAAGACGCTGCTGTAGACTGCTGTGATTAAGGTAATAAATAGTTCATGTTTTGATGCTACATTTTGCACAATGCAATACAGTAGCTTGTATATATCATCTGCATCCATGTATCCAGTATGTCTGCCTCCTTCTGTATCATCTCCTCTTACATATATACCTTATATGTAACATTTATAGGCTGGTTGCCTCCAGATTTAGCTGTTTTTCATCTTGATTTATATGTAATATTTCTATACAGTGCGGAATCCAGTGCATTATGTGTTTCCTGCGAGGTTTTGCAATAGGCCTTTTCCCCAAAGATGACTGTGTATGTCTGCTATAGGAACAGACGGATTGTGCAGCTACATATTTCCTGACATTGGCACACAATACACATATAATTGTGCACACAGGTCTGATATTAGCATTGCCAGGGAATAATACTCCAGAGAGGAAGCTAGATTTACGATGCATTAAATATATGGCATAAGATGAAGAGTAGGAATATATACATAGAAATAAATGCTACACGTATAGGAGTAATATAATATATGATAATGATCAAGATACTCATCATAGCCAGGTATAGAGATACAACAAAATGGACTCAAGCTTTGAAGAGATGCACCAAAATGGAAGGACAGCAGCATTAAACAGAACAGATGGGCTGAACCGTGGATGGCAGAAGGATGCATGACAATTTCATGGATATTATAGACAGAAGTCTCCAAAATGAGCTTTTTGTGTATGCGTCTATGGAAATGAAGTTAGGAAGAAAGATGAAGGGGATACAGATACAAATAAGGGCACAGATGTTACTGGTGTAGTCTATTATAGCTACAGAATCCGCACATCAGACAATGCGGAGTTAATAAAGTCACACTACTTGGCCATCTGATTATTAACTATTCAATGTCTACGTTATACATCCACCTTCACATCTTGCCTCTCTTTTAGTTCCATGCTGTAATTCTGTATTCAGGCAGGAAGGGGCAGTAGAGGCTCATTCCAGAACTGGGGGGTGTGGTATCCCAGGAGTTCTACATGCAGGCTTATCTTTTATCATACACACTCTGTATATACTTCCTTATATCTATGACGTTTTGTGACAATGGGTGCTTGGTTGTGTTTATATGTTATTGATTCATATCAGCAATGTGACTAAGGAGACTTGACCATGGTGGCCAGATTGTGTCATGTGGTGGCCATTGCAAGAGTCAAGGCTGATCTTAGGGTTGTGTTCATCAGTTGTCGTTGTCCCTGCTGATAGGGGAGCTATGGATGACCTTGCACCTGAGACTTGTGACCACCATGAATCTTGTGACCATCCATGAATTGTGTTGGGAGGTTGTTTGGTGAACATTTGTGTAATATACTTAAATAACCTATCAAACTTCCTTTTAATAGAAAACAGGCTGTCAAATTCTCCCTAACAACCCTCCAACTGAGCTCTTAGCAGGGAAATCCGTAAACATTTATATTTCCAGTGTGTATAGGTGACTTCACATGGCTGTATCTCTGGTTCTATTCCACCTTTGAAAATGCTTCTGCAATCGTATGAAAGCTGAGATTCTCAGCATTACTAGCTATTAAACAACTTGAGACATCACTAGTTAAAATCATCAGTTTATGCTGCATATAAAAAAATTACATTCCCAACTGTGTTTTTAACTAGTGATATCTCCAGTTCGTTTATAGACAGAATTGCATTATTTGCAGCATATGATACCAGATACATTTTTATAGGTGGTATAGCATTGGAGATACAGCCATTTAAAGTGACCGTCCCCCTTTGGCTCTACATACTGCATAGAGTACAGGTGTATTGGACAGATACCCTGGCAATGCTTAGAGCATTACTAGTGGGAACTTTACAGCCTGTTTTCCATTAAAAGGAAGTTAGATAGGTTAATTAAGTATATTACAAAAATGTTCAGAAAACGCCTCCCGACACAATATCAAAAAATGTAATGAAATGGGAGTTACACTATATAAAGTTCTACAATGGCTAAATAAAATATAATGTAATATATAATAATATTAAAGGGGTTATGCCACAAAATATATTTATCCTATATCCAATTATTTGTCTGACTGCTGAGACCCCGACTGATTATGACAATGGGACGTCTATTACCCCCCTCCTGGTGGACACAGACATGCCTCAGCTCCCATTCACTTTCATAGATGTGACAGAGATAGCTGAGTGCTGTACTTCAGCTATCTCTGGTGCTCCCATTGAAGTGACTGGGGGGATCCCTTAGCTGCATTAGGATAGGTAGTAGAAGTGTAATGTGAAGCTCCCAGGCCCCATTGCAAAATATTTTATGGGTCAGAAAAACTATTGGGACCCCTCTAGTGTTCAGAGCCCAGTAGCCAGTGGCGTAACTAGGAATGGCTGGGCCCCAAGGCGAACATTTGACATGGGGCCCCCCCCCGAACCGCCGCCCCCGACCCCTCCCCCCGGACCACCCCCTCCAACCCCACTCCCCCCCAAAAAAAACGCATTCCTGCGCACACTATTATGTGCCATAGTGGCCCCTGCACACAGTATCATGTCCCATAGTGGCCCCTGCACACAGTAGTACGCCCCATAGTGGCCCCTGCACACAGTAGTACGCCCCATAGTTACCCCTGCACACACTATTATTCCCCATAGTGGCCCTTGCACTGAGTATTTTGCCCCATAGTGGCCCCTGCACACAGTATCATGTCCCATAGGGGCCCCTGCTCACAGTATCATGTCCCATAGTGGCCCCTGCACACAGTATTTTGCCCCATAGTGGCCCCTGCACACACTATTATTCCCCATAGTGGCCCCTGCACTGAGTATTTTGCCCCATAGTGGCCCCTGCACACACTATTATTCCCCATAGTGGCCCCTGCACACAGTAGTATTCCCCATAGTGGCCCCTGCACACACTATTATTCCCCATATTGGCCCCTGCACTGAGTATTTTGCCCCATAGTGGCCCCTGCACACACTATTATATGTCCCATTGTGGACCACCCATGCACAATTATTATACTCTGGGGTCTTTTGAGACCCCAGAGTATAATGATTGGAGACCCAGGGGAGGATACAAACATAAAAAAACAACGCTGCTTGCCTGTTCCTCGCTCCGGTGCATGCCCGTGCGCTACTCCGGCTTTCTTCAATGTTGGACCAGGTCGGCGTCACGTGATGCGGGCCGGCGTCGCGATGCAAAATGACGTCAGCTGACGTCTGGGACGTCACCAAACAGGCCCGAAGCCTGGAGAAGCACAGGACAGGTAAGTACATTGTTTTTTATGTTCCCTCACCAACTCTGGGCCTCCATTATACTCCGGGGTCTGAAAAGACCCCGGAGTATAATGATAGCAGAGATTGTGGTGTTCGGGCCGCGGACTTACCTACCGATCCCCGCTCCTGCTCACAGCCGCCTCCGCAGAATCGGAAGCGCAGGCGGCCGTGAGCGGGACCTCGGGGAACGGTAAGTATATAGGGCCCGATACCTGCTGGGGTTACTCCAGCAGATAACGGACTATAAAAAAAAAAAAAAAAAATGCATCGGGGGCCTGCGGGGCCCCGTAATGTCCCGGGCCCTGTGGCAGCTGCTACCACTGCTACCCCGGTAGTTACGCCCCTGCCAGTAGCAATTGCTACCTCACCACCCCCTTATAGCTATCTGACTGATCAGTTGGGGTCTCAGAGGTCAGATCCCTTCAACCAGCAATTATGCTCTATGCTATGGATAGAAGATAAATGTTTTGTGGCACAAACCCTTTAATTGGAATTAATGGAATTCTGTATGGCAGTATTCACATTATGTGGCTATGTTGATATTGTTTCACTGTATAGTATAGTTGTTTAGGCAACTCTGTATTGTTTTGGCCAGTGTATGGCACTGTTTGGAGTTTCTTATTAGGCACTATATGGCATGGTTATTTATACACTATATGACCATTTACTATAAGAGAGGAGTTATTTTCTTCCCCATATAAGTCAATGAAACTTATGTGGGACAGTGGAAGTTTCTGATGACTTCTGTGGAATTTGACTGTTCTGTGAGTGCATGGAAGATACTTTGTGCAACACAATTCATTCGCAACCATCACACAACAGCTTCAACTGGTAGAAGTGGAAAGATTCAAGTGCACAAGAAATACATACTAGAGCTACATAAATACAGATGCATCTCAATAAATTAGAATATGTTTGAAACGTTCATTCATTTCAGTAATTAAATTAAAAAAGTGACCTATATTTTCTAGATTCTTTACTCACAAAGTGTTCTATTTCAAGTGTTTTATTTCTGTAAATGTTGATTATGGATTACAGGTAATGAAAACCCAAATCTAAGAAAATTAGGATATTGTAAAAAAGTTGAGTATTGTAAATTCAGTGTGTCACCTGCCAAGGTTTCCTAAGCCTTTAAATGGTCCCTCAGTCTGGTTCAGTAGGACACACAATCATGGAAGACGCTGATTATGGATTGTATTACTGAATTACTGAAATGAATGAACGTTTCTAAGATATTCTAATTTATTGAGATGTACCTGTAGAAGTGGATTCTTTACTGTAAGAGCAGTGAGACTATGGATCCCTCTGCCAGAGGATGTTGTGATGAGGAATTCACTAAAAGAGTCCAAAAAGGCCTGGATGGCTTGAGAGTAACAATATTTCAGGATATAGTTATTTTTAGATTTCTGAAAATGGGATCTTGATTGCCGGATTTGGAGTCTGGAAGGATTTTTTTCCTCTAAAATAAGTAAAATTGGACCTTCCAACCTTGTGGAATTTTTGCCTTCTTCTGAATCAAGTTTGCAGAAACATAAGCTGAACTGGATGTATGTCTTTTTCTAGTCTTACAAACTTTTTTACTATGTTACCATAAATCATTTAGCATGGAACATAAATTATTTTCAAACTATAGTGCACTATATAGTTAATATATATGGAAAACATTATATTTATGTAGACTGATTTTGTGGTAATAAAGTACATTAATATTCCAAAATATCTTGCATATAAGGACTCTTGCCCACCGCTATATTAAAGGTATCGTACAGGTTTAGAAAAATATGGCTGATGGTTTCTATAAATACTGCCACTCCTGACAACAGGTTGTATGTGGTATTGCAACTCTGCCATTAGTATAGAGCTGAAATGCAACACAAGACTTTACATGTGATCATGTGTGTTTCTATTCATGGTAGATAGCATCTATATTTTTTATTCTGTGCTAGCTTTTTAAGTATCTGTAGACTGATATGTGCCAATAATATACGTCCATGTGTGTCTAATTTTATATAGAGGAATATGGAGCTCTTTTTCCGCACAAATTCAAGGTTAAAAATTTAAAGCATGCCCCCTTACATACCACATGCAGGTATTCTATAAGTATTGTCTCACTAGGCACCATAACCCAGAGTGCCTATAGGACTGTAATATGGGCCCCACAAGGACTCTGTGTGCTGCCATACTGACTTTGTACATGTAGCTAAGCCATGGGTACTGAATCTAAAGCAGATAAGTAAATGTAATATTATGGGCATATTAAAGTGTGTTTTATGTTTTATTGTGTGGTTTATTAGCGTCAGTGTGCTTGTCAGATATAAATGGATGCCCGCTGGGTTTGTGTACTATGCTGATGCTGTACCTTTCCTGTTATTTTGATGTGATCTGATGACGCTATGTCTAGCTTTGTATTTATGTTTATAGGAGGCTTGTGGTATGCAGATCTTTGGAGTCTTGGTCTCTGGAGATAATAATTTATGTGTATTTATATGTCCAGAGGCAGAAATGCTGAGCACTCACAGGGGCCGATCAATGGGAATTGATTATTAGTAAGAAAACATTAAGTGACAGATAATATGAAAGCCTAGAAGACCTGAAAACAGCCAGGAGGGGTAGATGCTCCCCAAGAGATGAGGTTACACCAGCCAGGCTCTCGTGTAAGCCGAGGATCATGGGGGGTACTTAATAAATCCATTACTCCCAGCATGGCTTTGTTCTTTCTCTGTGCAATGCATAGACTGGTCTATATGGTAATAGTCACATCATAAGCATTCAGCATAGATGCAGCAGGGTTGAGTTTGTCATTGAAATCAATGTTAGTGAATGATGGTGATTTGCTACAATGTAGACTGTTTACTTGCAATCCTATATAACATAGATAACACATTGTGATATATAAAAAAAAAAAAACTCAGGCGCACACAAGACAAACCATAGTTTAATAACTAGAATATTTTGCAAATATAAATTATAACAGAGACATTGCATGCATGGTCATAAAAAGGAAGCCAAGGCTGGGTTTCTGACAAGTGTCAGACCATAGAAAGTTCCTGTATTCATGGTCATATCCATTGGCAACAGATGAAGAATGAACATATGTCACCACTAAGGTGATTAGAGAAAATCTTTAAAACTCAGCAAAATTTTATTTATATTTGCAAAAATGTTTAACTTTTAATAGTCTACAAATGTAAATATGGCTATGTTCAAGGGAAACCCCTTTAAGGATCTGTAATTAAGGGGACGGTGGATGAAAGTACAAAGAGCAGTTATCAAACTTGGGGTTGTTCAGTTTAGAAAAAAAATGGCTTAGTAATAACCTGGTTACAATGTGCAAATATATGAGTGGACAGTACAAATATTTTTACAATGATCTCTTTATATCTAGGCCTGTAACCATGACAAGGGGGCATTCTCTATATCTGAAGGAAAAAATGTTTTACCATAGCCATAAGTAGGACTTCTTTACAGTAAGAGCGGTGAGACTATAGAACTCATAGGCTGTGGTGATGGCTGATAAGCTGTACAAGTTCAAGAGGAGCCTGGATGACTTTCTTGAAAAAAAAAAAAATTCATGTGAACTAGAATTTTTTTGGCTAGGATGTAGATCCAGGGATTTATTCCCCCCTTACATGTCCATGTTTGCAGTTTGGAAGGATTTTTTTCCCCTAATATGGGGTAATTGGCATCTTCTTCAGGATTTTTTTTTGTTTTCCTCTGGATCAACAATGATAGATTCATAGGTTGTACTCGATGTACTAGGTTAGTACTGTATAAGGTGTATAGCTAAACCTACTCTGGTCTAGCTTGTGATCGTGTCAGTCTATCAAACTACTCTCTAGGTCTCTTGACAAGTCAGTCGACTAAATTACTAAAAATTAAAACACAGTTTGTGAGATATTAGATTAATCTCTGATACCAAACTCTCTATATAAATAATGGATACCAATATTAATCTGAATAATAAGTATGGCGGGTTGTAGTGTTTCTGACTGTGACATGTGGCACCTCCCCCTCTATGTCAATTCTAAAGATTTTTAATTTCACCTCTGTTTTATGTCTGTCCTCCTGGGAATAGTGCTTTAAATTTTTTAGGAGCTGGGCTACTTGTGGTCTCTGTTTAGTTAAAATGAAGGTTACAAAGTAGCAGGCTGCCATCCTATAAATGATAATCGCAGGCAGTGGAATTACTAGTAATAAAATGGCCAATAAAAGACTACTTAATTAATGAATTAACATGGCTTCTCAACACACAAACATGTCTGTGCTCTTCAGAGATAATTTGCAAGTAAAAGATAACGGCTGTGTCCACTTTGTCCATCTTTGCAACCATTTTCAATTGTTACCATGCATAAAATTAAAAAAATTTTTAAATAGCAAGAATTTGCAAATAGTGTTAAATGCTTTCTACCAGTTTTCTGTATAGAGCGCCTGTGTTACCCATGTAACTATGTCTCTTCATGGTTACAGACCGCACACAAACCCTGCGCAGGCACGGGGATCGATAAGTAAATAGGCCGTTACCTGCTGGGGATACTCCAGCAGGTTACGGCCTATTTATATATAAAAAAAAAGGTTATTGTCACCTACCTGCAATCCCACAACGGAGCCACCGCCGCCTCCTCTTCTTGTCCGCGACATCTGCGTCTCAGCGTAGGAGGCGCGATGACGTCATTGTATCGCGACCTGCGCTGTGATGCGGACGTCTCGTAAACCAGCCCAGGACAGGCCCCGCTCAGCTTTGTTTTTTTTAAAGCGGCCTGTCCTGGGCAGGTTTACATTAAATAAATGGTAAAAATGCCGCCCCCCAGACAGTGACGGACAGTGCCGCCTGAGGCGGCCGCCTCACTTCGCCTCATTAGCGGTGCGCTCCTGCTGTGTAGTCTGGAGTCTGTCAGATCCAAAATGTCTCCAAAACCAATAATAGTGTCATGTACAGGTCTTTAAAAGGAACAGAAACATACCTTTAGGGCCACAAATCATGAAGCAAGACAGAGATGACCATCTTTTTAATATATCTGCAAATCTGTTGGTAAGTGCAACAGTGGTGGGGTCTGATTTTGGGAAATTTGACTCCAGACAGCTGAGGCTGAAAATATCATTCACAGCAACAAGGCTATCGTTGGCTGTGAGTCCAAGGAAAGCCCAAGCACTTGCAGCTATCTGTAGGTAATATAAATCTGACAAATCAGTACACAACCCCATGCACTTGTAGACTGACTTGCATATCTATCTCTTCATTGCTTTATCCATTTTGGCCTCAAAGGTATGTTTTTACTCCTATTAAAGGCACCTACATGGCACCATCGTCACTCCCTAAGGAAGGTGGATGAAACGCCCGTTGGAGTGCAGGATGGGGATTTTCTAGAATTATGCATATTTGGTTACTTGATTTATTGGAAAAATGACTAGTAATGGTTGGTTTGTGGGATCTGGTATATGAATTGGATTGACTATATTATCATCATGTGTTCTGGCATTCCCCCCCTCAATAGCTGTTTCAAAATTGTCCTTTGTCTTGTAGTATATACTATATGTGATTTTACTATGTGGCAAGTGGTTATGTATTTAAAGGGATTGTGCAGGAATTTGATAACTCATGGATGAGGCCAGGGAGGCCAAGTAAAACATAAAAAAAATCATACTCACCTGTTCCAAGCGCTCCAGTGTCCACCACCACTGTTTGTCCCAGCGCTTTCAATGGAGCATGCATATTTGATAATGTGCATGACCAACTTAAAACATGTACAGTACTCCTTCCCACTGTCAAATGGCCTTTAAGTCTCATATTTATATTTTATTGTATTTTCGGTTTCTTTCTCTTGACTAACTACATGTAGTCATTTGTATACAGTATTTTAATCACTGTAGCAGTGTAATGGACACAAAGACCCCTCCATCTTTATCCATTCCCATTGATCATGTAAACAACATGGCGGACACTGTCTTCCATCAAATTTGTTTACTTTTGTAACAGAAGAAAAAGTCCTGCATGGAAGAAACTTCCGTCATGTTTCTTACATTGGGGTGAATACAGATGGACACCCGATGGAGGTGGTTCCGGTTGCATCTGTCATTTAATGTCCATTGCAATGGACATTAAATAATGGCAGCGTGAAGCTACCCGTAAATTGTACCTCCAATTCTAAAACCACTTTTAATAAAAAGTACAGATAAGGTGTTCTAAATAAATGAATACTGTTTCTTCTCCATGTATCAGACTATTTCCCTCATCTCTAATAGCGCAGAAGTCTATGTAGATGGGAGGGGGCGGTAGAGGCTGATGTAGAGCATTATCTTACTAGACATAGTAGAATGAAAGAACTATCTTAGTTACTAAGTTAGCAGGCTTAGCAGTTGCAGTATATGTATCTTTTCCAGCAGCTTCCCCCCCCCCCCATCTCCTCTCCATAGACCTCTATGTTAGAAGTAACTCAGCCAGAAACAATTTTCTTTAATAAGATATATTACAAATTTTCTTACACTTACTTTTACTATTCATATATGAAAAGTGGGTTTCCGATTTTAATATTAATCCCACCAGCGAGAAGGGTTTTTCCATTACATGTACGGTAATGTATACTGTACATTTACGGTGTAAACACCAGAGATGATATATTCTGACATCATTCTACTCGCAGGAAAATGTTCTCGCAAGTTGTTCCTACTTTCTGTTCCTGAATTATGCAGGGAGAAATTTGGCTCCTGTAAATGGGAAATCTTGATGTAGTGAAGACAACCAGTCATCTAATAATAAGTGTCACACATTTTAATATATTTACTGCCACATAAAGCGACTTAGTTCTCATTTTCATGTTTTCATTGTTTTCTAAGTGAATTAAGTTAAAATGAATGATTATTAAGAGAATAAAAGCTAAAAATTAGTCTCATTACAGAATTTAGTAAAAAAAAAAAAAAATATCTAAGCTTATCTAATGTATGACTGTAGAGAAAAATCTAGCAAGTTGCAGTTGTGCACACTTACAAGTAGTAATTTTCCACAATACAAAAGTTTAGTTGTCAGATTAAGGGTATGTTCACACTGCATTTCTAGCGTCTTCTATAATCTCTATTCAGCATACCCTATGTGCCAGGAATGGTCATATGTCAGGTGTATCGATAGGGACTCATTAACCCAATAGAAGCCAAAGGAATGTTGGCTTGGGATTTGTCTGTCTGGCATATGAATAAAATTTTTTCTACTTTATCGGAAAACACATTCTGCCATACTTTTCAATACAAGTGGCCTCCCCCTGGAAAATATGCTTCCTTTTTATGGATGATGTATACCCATACAAGGCCATACAGTGGAGCCTTCTTTTGGAGGATTATATCTGAAAATTCATCTAACATACAGTTTACTTCCAGTGGAAAGCTTAAAAAGAGTGTGAACATATCCTGAAGTTAAAGGAAACCCGTCAAATGGTTTTTCCACCCTAAACTGACCCCAGCATGTGTAGCCTTTCTTATGGTTCCCCTCACAAAGCTTTCTGTGGTAGAAAAGTCAAGTTTTAGGCTTTTAGAACCTTAGATTGGCATATGAAAATTTACCATAACTAGTCACATGGCGGGGAGCAGCTTCATCTAGTCATGTAGTCATTCACTAAATCACACCCAGTGAGGCCAACAGGGTATAGGCTGAGGTCTGACAGTGAGGGACATGTCAATCACTCAGCACAGGGGGACAGTTTAGGGTGCAGAACCCACCTGATAGGCCCCCTTTGAAGGATAAATACTGTAGTCTTCAGAATGCAAAAGATGCAACCTGACTGCCTGCCTGGGGACTATTTTTTTGACTGGTATATGATACTGTATGTCTATCAGCTGCATGGACTGAGATTGGGTCAGAAACTGAAATCTATGCCTGGTTTAGTTTTCGGCTGTTATCTATGCTGGTTTTCTGGAGCAGATCATAAATTGCCTTGAAACTGCGTCCCCCTCCCAACTTACTTTTATACAACTAGTGAGAGCAGCATAAAATGGGTAGTCTCAATTTTTTTTGCACAAAAGTTTGTCACTTTTATGTAACTTCTGACATCCTTTCATTATTTTCCCACTTACTCAATAATTTCTAGAGAATGAGATTCTTTACTACAGTCATGGCCAAAAGTTTTGAGAATGATACAAATATTAATTTTTACAAAGTCTACTGCTTCAGTTTTTCTAATGGCAATTTGCATATACTCCAGAATGTTATAAAGAGTGATCAGCTTAACAGCAATTACTTGCAAAGTCAATATTTGCCTAGAAAATGAACTTTATCCCCCAAAACACATTTCAACATCATTGTAGCCCTGCCTTAAAAGGACCACCTAACATCGTTTCAGTGATTGCTCCATTAACACAGGTGTGGGTGTTGATGAGGACAGGGCTGGAGATCAATCTGTCATGATTAAGTAAGAATGACACCACTGGACACTTTAAAAGGATGCTGGTGCTTGCCATCATTGTTTCTCTTCTGTTAACCATGGTTATCTCTAAAGAAACACGTGTAGTCATCATTGCACTGCACAAAAATGGCCTAACTGGGAAGAGTATTGCAGCTAGAAAGATTGCACCTCAGTCAACAATCTATCGCATCATCAAGAACTTCAAGGAGAGAGGTTCCATTAGTGCCAAAAAGGCTCCAGGGCGCCCAAGAAAGACCAGCAAGCGGCAGGACCGTCTCTTAAAAGTGTTTCAGCTGCGGGATGGGGCTACCAGCAGTGCAGAGCTTGCTGAGGAATGGCAGCAGGCAGGTGTGAGTGCATCTGCACGCACTGTGAGGCGGAGACTCTTGGAGCAAGGCCTGGTCTCAAGGAGGGCAGCAAAGAAGCCACTTCTCTCCAGAAAAAACATCAGGGACAGACTGATATTCTGCAAAAGGTACAGGGAGTGGACTGCTGAGGACTGGGGTAAAGTCATTTTCTCTGATGAATCCCCTTTTCGATTGTTTGGAACATCTGGAAAACAGCTTATTCGGAGAAGAAGAGGTGAGCGCTACCACCAGTCTTGTCTCATGCCAACTGTAAAGCATCCTGAAACCATTCATGTGTGGGGTTGCTTCTCAGCCAAGGGAATCGGCTCTCTCACAGTCTTGCCTAAAAACACAGCCATGAATAAAGAATGGTACCAGAATGTCCTCCAAGAGCAACTTCTCCCAACCGTCCAAGAGCAGTTTGGCGCTCAACAATGCCTTTTCCAGCATGATGGAGCACCTTGCCATAAAGCAAAGGTGATAACTAAATGGCTCAGGGAACAAAACATAGAGATTTTGGGTCCATGGCCTGGAAACTCCCCAGATCTTAATCCCATTGAGAACTTGTGGTCAATCATCAAGAGACGGGTGGACAAACAAAAACCAACAAATTCAGACAAAATGAAAGCATTGATTCTGCAAGAATGGACTGCTATCAGTCAGGATTTGGTCCAGAAGTTGATTGAGAGCATGCCAGGGAGAATTGCAGAGGTCCTGAAGAAGAAGGGTCAACACTGCAAATATTGACTTGCTGCATTAACTCATTCTAACTGTCAATATAAGCTTCTGTTACTCATAATATGAATGCAATTCTATTTCTGTATGTGATAAAAACATCTGACAAACACACATAAAAACCAGAGGGTAGCAGATCATGTGAAAATAGAATATTTGTGTCATTCTCAAAACTTTTGGCCATGACTGTACATATATTCTATACATGCTGAAAAGGGGTTGTCTAGATTAAGAAAGAGTCTGTTTATTTTTCGTAGAAACATCTCTCAGCACCATTCAAGTGATAATCCTATTATTCACTGTAGTCACGTGATGAGGTCATGGAAGTAACTGATGACATCACTATGGATTAAACTTGACCCAGAATTTATGACAAGCTGTTCTGATGCTTCCTATGAAATTCCCAACATCCTATTAAAAAAATATCAGTTTTTTTTTATTTTGATTACATTAAAGGGGTTGTCCACGATAGCCACATTTTTAATATGAGGTGGGGAAAGGTGAAAAAAAAAAACAAAACACACTCACTTGTCCCAGGTGCTCTGTTGTCTCCCAGCACGGTCCAGTCCTGTTCCTCCAGTGTTTTCTTCCAGCCACAGTCCCCACCGCACGTGACTGCTGAGGCCAATCATCAGCCTAAGGAAAGGACACAGGATGTCACAGGTAGCGTCACGTGTGGCGGGGACTTCTGCCAGATGAAAACACCAGAGCAGCAAGACTGGACAGCGCTGGGAGACATCGCAGCACCAGGGATAGGTGAGTATGTTATTCAGAACTCCTTTAAAGGGATATTCTGGTTAGAAGCAATTATCATCTATACACTGAATAGGTAATAAATGCTAGATTGGGAGGGCCAACCACAAAAGTCTTATATTAAACCAGATTTATAGCCAGTATTATAATCCACATCTCTAACAACTAAGCTGAACTCTTATAGTACAGGGTGGGCCATAAGTATGGATATACCCGGGTGGGCCATAAATATGGATACACCCAGATACCATTAAATCCAAAATAACAGCTTTGCAGATGGCCACCATGGGCGTCACCCGGCCTCAAATGTTTCCCCCCTTCCATGTACTAATATGCCACAAACGGTAAGGTGATATCAGCAACCACTTCCATTTTATCTGGGTGTATCCATACTTATGGCCCACCCGGGTGTATCCATACTTATGGCCCACCCGGGTGTATCCATACTTATGGCCCATCCTGTATAAGCTGATCAGTAGATTTTCTTAGACCAGGTTACTCTACAGTGCCTGGACTAAAGATTACCCAGAATACAGATCACCAGAACAAACTTTGTAAATACACATCATGGAATTATCTCGCCTGCTTTATATTATATTTTAGTCCACTTTTTTCTGTCCCTATGGTCAAAGGTGACCCATTAGAAAGAAGTTGGTTGATGGTTGAACACCCATTAAATGAATGATCATCTGGTGAATCTTATTCCAATCCTTTTCTAATCCTCTGAAAACTACATAGCTGACTTCTTTCCAGACTATGGTGGTCTGTCATCAAAATAATAATTTATTGTTAAATTTCACTCTGTGAATGACTTGTGCATGTTCTTGGTTTATGCTGAAATCCAGCAGATTTGCATTTCTGTTAAATGACATGTCACAGTAACTAGCAGGCCACAATATGACCACATACATCATTAGTTGTGATGTAGCAGAGAGACATTGTGGTCTTATGCCGAGCACAAATTGTCATGTATCCTAAAAGGTGCCTTTACATTTTCCATAGCTCTATTTCAATTCTCGCATATGCATGCTTAGGTGAGTGGGCATGTGTTTTTAATAAGGGGGGAAATAAATCATTGCTATACACATCTATTCACAGGAACAAAAGATCGGGCATCATGAAATCCAACATGCTTGAATCTTCTTTCCCCATATCTCTGCCATTGAGAGACATGGCACCTCCATACAAATGAGCTACTCAGCCGATCATGCCAAAATCGTCTGGTTCAGCCAACTACTTTCCTCTTATGTGTATGGGTACCCTTAAGATAGACATAGGCAATAGGGTTTTTGTTAGCTGATCCCAGTGATATATCCAGGGTTGTTGGCGTTTATGGTGGATGATAAATCTAGCTTATCTTTAGACTGTCTAGTCTATCTTCACACCACCAATTGACTTAAGGAGGACCTTTCATCCCCAATTCTAGTTCTTTACATCTGTTAATAGATGCTTCTCCACTGATTCCAGCGCAGTTGAAATTTTTTCTCTAGCCCCCACCGTTCCTGAGCAACAAGCACAGTTAGTTTTGGTGCCTGATGTGCTATATAAGCTCTGTAATGTCAGAAGGGCGGGGTCAGGCAGGGGGTGTGATTCAGAGCTCCAATCAGAGGCAGCCAGAGTCAGAGCTCAGAATCAAACCCCTTGCCTGCTCCTGCCTGACACTGCCCTACTGATAGTACATAGCATATCAGGAACCAAAACTAACAGCATTGATTGCTTGCGATTGGTGGGGTCTAAAGTAAAAATTTCAACTGCACGAGAATCAGTGGAGCAGCACCTATTAAATTATGGAAAAGCTGGACTTGTTGGAGGTGATGAAAGGTGCTCTTTAAGTTATGTAGAAAAAGTCCATGGTCATGTGATAACTCCTTACCTGACTGGTATTGAGCTGTGCACCTGTGTGTTCTTCACATGACCATGGATTGATTGTTTTCCACTCGATATAAACAAAGAATGATAGCAAGCAGAGATCTATAAAACCATGATGAATTGATACAGAAAGTATATTGGAAAATTGTACAACTTTTTAATTATAAAACAATAACATTTATTTGCTGAAACTGGACAACCCCTTTAAATCGGTGAGACAATGAAACATAGAGGGAAAATTGTCATGCCTTGTAAGCCAGTTTTTTGGCATACAAGGTATAAGTAAATGTCACTTTTTTCACAAGTTGTATTTTTGAGCAAATATTTCAAGTTTTCTCTTTTTTTTTTCTCCTGAAAAGTGGTGGTGATTTATGATAATTTATACCACTATAGTATCATAATTGATGCCTGAAATCTATTCCAACTATGAGCTGGCATAGATTTCCATGCATGGCCCCACTGGAGGATGCATCTGATCCATGATGAGACATGCACCTCATCATAAATGATGCGCATCCTCCGGTGTGCAGGGATTATCAAGATTTTCGTACTAAATGGTGGTTTTGATAAATCCTCCCCAGTGTGTATTAGTTACATAACTTTTTGTATTATGTAAATGTTAGTTCGTTATATAAGTCTAGAGAACTCCTTTAAAGTTGGATCATTTTTCAGTAAGTACAATGGACATGAATATCTTCTATTCTCTATAAAGGAGCATATCCATTGTTGCATTGTTCTTACAACAAAGCAGCCAGGGCACTGTATTGACCCACTAGAGTGCCTATGTACATAGATGCTATAAAATAGTGATGGTGCATAAGAGAGTGTACAGTCATGGCCAAAAGTTTTGAGAATGACACAAATATTATATTTTCACATGATCTGCTGCCCTCTGGTTTTTATGTGTGTTTGTCAGATGTTTTTATCACATACAGAAATATAATTGCATTCATATTATGAGTAACAGAAGCTTATATTGACAGTTAGAATGAGTTAATGCAGCAAGTCAATATTTGCAGTGTTGACCCTTCTTCTTCAGGACCTCTGCAATTCTCCCTGGAATGCTCTCAATCAACTTCTGGACCAAATCCTGACTGATAGCAGTCCATTCTTGCAGAATCAATGCTTTAATTTTGTCTGAATTTGTTGGTTTTTGTTTGTCCACCCGTCTCTTGATGATTGACCACAAGTTCTCAATGGGATTAAGATCTGGGGGAGTTTCCAGGCCATGGACCCAAAATCTCTATGTTTTGTTCCCTGAGCCATTTAGTTATCACCTTTGCTTTATGGCAAGGTGCTCCATCATGCTGGAAAAGGCATTGTTGAGCGCCAAACTGCTCTTGGACGGTTGGGAGAAGTTGCTCTTGGAGGATATTCTGGTACCATTCTTTATTCATGGCTGTGTTTTTAGGCAAGACTGTGAGAGAGCCGATTCCCTTGGCTGAGAAGCAACCCCACACATGAATGGTTTCAGGATGCTTTACAGCTGGCATGAGACAAGACTGGTGGTAGCGCTCACCTCTTCTTCTCCGAATAAGCTGTTTTCCAGATGTTCCAAACAATCGAAAAGGGGATTCATCAGAGAAAATGACTTTACCCCAGTCCTCAGCAGTCCACTCCCTGTACCTTTTGCAGAATATCAGTCTGTCCCTGATGTTTTTTCTGGAGAGAAGTGGCTTCTTTGCTGCCCTCCTTGAGACCAGGCCTTGCTCCAAGAGTCTCCGCCTCACAGTGCGTGCAGATGCACTCACACCTGCCTGCTGCCATTCCTCAGCAAGCTCTGCACTGCTGGTAGCCCGATCCCGCAGCTGAAACACTTTTAAGAGACGGTCCTGCCGCTTGCTGGTCTTTCTTGGGCGCCCTGGAGCCTTTTTGGCACCAATGGAACCTCTCTCCTTGAAGTTCTTGATGATGCGATAGATTGTTGACTGAGGTGCAATCTTTCTAGCTGCAATACTCTTCCCAGTTAGGCCATTTATGTGCAGTGCAATGATGACTGCACGTGTTTCTTTAGAGATAACCATGGTTAACAGAAGAGAAACAATGATGGCAAGCACCAGCCTCCTTTTAAAGTGTCCAGTGGTGTCATTCTTACTTAATCATGACAGATTGATCTCCAGCCCTGTCCTCATCAACACCCACACCTGTGTTAATGGAGCAATCACTGAAACGATGTTAGGTGGTCCTTTTAAGGCAGGGCTGCAATGATGTTGAAATGTGTTTTGGGGGATGAAGTTCATTTTCTAGGCAAATATTGACTTTGCAAGTAATTGCTGTTAAGCTGATCACTCTTTATAACATTCTGGAGTATATGCAAATTGCCATTAGAAAAACTGAAGCAGTAGACTTTGTAAAAATTAATATTTGTATAATTTGTATCATTCTCAAAACTTTTGGCCATGACTGTATACATGGACCAGCGGCGGCACTTCAGGTGAAAATATTTTTAACATGACAAATGACTATAACCAGTCACCTTCCAAAAGCTGCTTCTTTTCTACATAAACCACCCTCTCTACTAGACTGTTTTTCCCCTATAGACATGGATGCAGTACCAACCTTGTAATACCCAGCTGTATACTGCCTAAAATTCTTTAACTCCCAGGGGATCATAAAGCTGCAGTTATTTTTTTTTACAGTCCTGGAATATGAATAGCAATGTGGTACGTGAAAAGACTAAGCTGTCATTCCAGGACTGCAGCGCCGCAGCAGGAGAGCGCCGTGTGCTGCCAAGTATAATATTTCTGTTAGAGAAGATGAAGCTTCATGGAAAATAGTAAAATGCGCCTGTCTACGGGAAAGGATGTGATAAAAAGGCTGCAGCAAAAGGCCGTCACTAGAAAGCTATGTTTCTTCAAGAGCGGCATGCTGTACACAATGTGTTAACATTGGGACATAACAAAGCAGTGCAGTCAATACACAAGGGATGTGAGGTCCGGCCACAAAATGTACTAGCCAAACACAAATTGTATGACGGAGCTTTTCTCCGTATTGTCCACATCATATCTCAGCCTGCATAATTCTGCCTTATTGTATAGCAGACTATAAATGACTATGTAAAGACGTGAAGTTAACGCTAAGTGTTCGTGAAGGTTGCAAATTGATTCTATTGGTCTACTGCAAGTGGATTTCTTCTATTCCAAATGTATGGTCCTCTTATTGATCTAATGGTCACTGGTATATGCTCTGAAAAGCTCATATTACCCACCACTGCTTTACAGACATCACTTATAATGTAACAAAAGACATCGCACAACAATATAAAAAGAACATGCACATTGCAGGTAGACTTACACCAGGCGCTGGTTCACACACGGTTTTAGTTATGTATGAACACGAGCAGAGGAATTTAATGCATAAACATACACAGGAGCACATGTAGGCTGCTAGCCGCAGATCATCCTCATGCTGGGAGTCACAGACCTGTAAGCAGAGAGAGCTCGACAATGCAATGAGACATGAGTATATGAGTGCACAGATATTCCAAAAATCAGATCAAACTCTTAGATTCGCAGCATGGTGTCACATAGGCTGTCTCTTCTGCGAAGATGCTGACACAGCGTGCTGCTATTCTTGTCCACGTGTTCCCATACACTCTCGCCTCCCTCTCTCATTTATTACCTCGGACCATTGAATACGTATTTTCTCCCCACCCATCTCCTTCCAGACAACACCCTTACCAGCTTCCAATTATGCTCCACAATTTGTATGATAGGTGAACGGTGCTGCCTGACTGCAACCCAGGATTGGATGAGGCGACAGTAGTCAGGATTGGCTATATAGGAGACCCCTATGTGCTCTCATTGGAGACTGTCCCTATCTCGTGTTGTAGACAGCTGTTGAGAGGCAGGGAGTGTCTCTGTCCAGAGTGTTGTCAGACAGAGGTCAGCCCATGGGGAGGCAGGCGGCTGGCAGGCATCTTTTATTTATAATGTTTGGGTGCTCTGTGCTACTCTCGGAAACTCTGAAAATGTCCTCCCTCCATGAGTAGCTCCAATCATCTGCTACTTTCAGACCTGTCTCACCAATGAAATGCCATTTGTATAGTAAATAGCAGATGTCCATACTATTCGATTGGATGGTATGGAGGATATGGCTTGCTGATTGGTAGCAAAGAAAATGGGCATAGGTGTTGCTGGGAGATGTTGGGAGGCAGAGCAATTTTTTTTTTTTTACTGAGACAAGAAACACAACTTTGCAAAGACGACAAACTTCACATCCTTCTATTCCCTAATGTACTTCCCTACATACTGCAGTACAATGCCACTGGCTGTGCCCACCTCATCCTTTACTTATCCTTGTCCTCGATGCATATCAATTTTTCTGTTGCCAACTCCTTCATATGTCTGCATATTTCTGTGACCAGGAATTTTTTTGCACCCATGCTTACACAGCTTTCATATTCGAGAGATTATTTACATTTCTTACGATATAAGATTCTTTTATTATACCAACATATTCTGTAGTGCAGTACATGGTATGTAATCACAATGACCCCGGGGTCCACAATCTGATCTCAGACTAGAAGCCAATTAATCTAAGCCCATGTCTGCTTCTTCCATTAGATTACTTGGAGCTAATTTACATAAATGTAAAAAATATTATTCTCTAGCCTGTATTATAAATTCATAGATCCAACCTGCTGCGCCTGGTCAGTGCAAAACAGGTAAAATAGCATCTTATTTCTTGGTACCATAGAATTCAGATCTTAAGGTGATTTCCAACCAACAGCTATTCCTCACAAATGATAAGAGTGGAGTAAGCTATTGCCAGTCAGCTCTGGAAGCAGGTTATATCCCTTAAGAACAAAGCATCAGACATGCTGAAATTCAACATGTCCTATCCTTTTTTTCCAGTGTAGGCCAAATGAATGTCAGCTGAACATCCAACACACAGTAGATTTTCAGTTGATAGGTTTGGCTGAACTTAGTCTAATGCGCACAACCATCTTTGGGGTCAAGCGGGACCAAGAACTGCAATGGTGTTTTTCCAAAAAAGGCTGTGTGTGTGTGAACTTACCCTTAGGCTAAGGCCACATGTTGCCAAGCTGCATTTATGGATGTTGTAGAAATGCAGGGAAAAAACACTACATTTTACAGTTCTAGCAAAGTGAATGTAATATCAAATCTATGGGATAGCGCTGCAGGACCTACAGGCGCTGCTACAGTTTGTATGGCAAGTGAGCAGCACAGTTCACGGTATGTAAATAATACCATGAGCCACAATGTTTGGGTATCGGTGATTTGCGGGAGTCACGGGTATCGGACCCCCACATATCTAATATTGATGGCCTATTCTAGGGATAGGCCATCAATGTTAGAACCAGATAACCACTTTAATTTTACCACAGACTTATATGTGAGCAAGCCACAATGTGGGCAGAAATATATGTACAGACAACAATGAAAAAAAAACACAGAAAGAAAAGCTGTGTCTTTTTCCACAGTGTTTTCTAACCTATGTTTCATTACGTGTGGTCTTAAACAGGTAATGCTACTCCATCTAGTTGCCTTGGAATTTAAGGGGTGTGAGTGAAAGTCTCCAGGGCAGTTTTTCAGTTCTTGGGTCATTTTACCAGTCACCTTAGCTATTAACCACTTGGTTTGAGTTAATATATATAATACATTCACTAGATAGATAGATAGATAGATAGATAGATAGATAGATAGATAGATAGATATAGAAATAGATATAGGAGACTAACCTCCAGCCCAAAAGTCAAAGTAGGACTCATTCCTTGTGCTGGACAGAATGGCTCAATGCATGTTTGCCCATAGCTGCCATCCCAACTTCCGTCTAAACCCCTTCCTTAAAGTTTTTTCTATCATGATTCCTGTGGAGAGGAGATCCCTACATCCCCCATATTCAAGTGGTGTGCAACTTTTTTATGTCCACCATAACAGCTTCTATGATATGTATACTATACGGTCTCACAGTGTATATTAATGATAGTAGATTACAGCCATGTACATTATCCAGTTCCCTGATCCCAAATATTAATGTGAAAACCAAGTTGAAGATCACAAGTGGATGAGATCCAGACAGACATCACACATACTGTATTGAGATCATTTTTCTCATTTCTGTACGCCACAGGTATATTCCCTACTTGGTAGATGTCAATACACTGACATGTCCATAGAATCAGTGAAGGATCTCCTATACATACATATGTCAATGTCAATGTGCTACATATAGGTCTGCAGGTCTGCCCTGCAGTAAAGGTGTCAGCTGGGTAATGCTCTGCAGATGTTTGGCGATGATTTGCAGGTCTGTTTTTTTGCAGTCCCAGCAGCTGCACTAATACAAAATTAGAGGAACACCAATCTTAATATCCTCCCCTTCCTGAAGAAGTTGAGTGCCTCCGTCAGCACTATGGGTTAGGTGGAGACATGTTCCATACTAAGAATTACTGCTCTCACCCCAGTCAGGACAGCACTTTAATGTTATTGGATAGAAGTGGGTGTTGTGGGGCAGAATTCAGCACTGCAGTAGCATGGGGTGAGATGGGCAGGAGTATACGGCTCGGTTGTGGGACAGACGCTTCTGTGCAGTACTGAAAAAATAAGAAGCCGTATGCATCAGCTGAGTGTATGCCAAGTGTAGATGTATCTAGGACATTAAATCTGTGCTCTCTGAAAAGAGCAGGCAGCATGTGTGTATATAAGCAAGAATAAGCAATACAAGCCATATCTTATCATGCCCATGATACCGTAATGATCATCGTTTATTGGACAGTTAATGATAATCATGACATCACAGCATAATTGTGACATCACTTATTAACCAAAGTGCATACTTCGCATGCGTACTATAAATATATACTGTACATTTATAGTGTAGGGTCAAGTATATAGCTAAGAAGAGAAAAACTTGTTTTACATGTGGTAATTGCTGGTTACATGGTAGTAACAGAGGGTCGCACTGCAGTATTTGTGTGTCGCAGGACAGAAATGTGTGGGAATAAGGGCTGGGCATCACAATGAAGAAGTTTGTTGTTTCTTTTTTTTCTAACTTGCTTTTCATGTCTGACTAGAGACATCGCTCTGCCTCCCAACATCTCCCAGCAACACCTGTGCCAAGCTCGGCCTTCGCCAATCAGCACTGAGAGCCACCATGTGCCTACCAATGAAGCTGTGGCAGAGGTAGCTGTTTTCAAGTATGATGTCCTCTGATTGGTGGAGGTGGGCTGGAACCGGCGGCTGGTTGGCTGCTGTTTGTGCATGGGGGGAAATTTGCAGGGTTTCTGTGAGTAGACGGGCCTTAGAGCACAGGAACATTGAACATCTCATATTAACCCTTTCAACCAAGACCGAACAGAAATGAATGTACTGCAGGCGATAGGCTGCTAGCAAGTCGCAGACATAGGACTCTGCAGAAGATTTCACATGCAAGGATACGTTTCCACCCAATGATATGACCGATATGGACAGGTCATAGCCATAAATCTGTCCCATCGCGGTCTAAAAACTATAATTGATTTACTTGATGTTGACTATGTTACCAGTATGAGGTCTCTGAGAAGACAGGGATTTTGGCCGCACACGTGCAATTTTTTGCATACAATGTAGTAAAACTACATATACTAACCCAACATTGTATAACAAAATCAACACATTCTTTCCTGGGGGTGGAAGAACTCATTTTGTAAACCAGTCCCTTTGTAATGGGCCGGGGCACTAACCGACTATGCCAACAGGTTGTGTAAGGTCAAGTGTGCTCCTTTATTCCCCTTTACTCTGATTTATCCAAGTATAGGGCGGCCAGATCCCCATTCTTTGAATGCTTGTAGAGATGGAGCCAATAAAGCATACTTAACTTCCGCAGGGTTTGTGGTCCCTGATAGTTTTACAGAGCAATAAGTTGTTCAGTCACAAAGTAGTTAACAGCAGTTGCTCAACTGCAGCAAGGATCAACAACAGCAGGATATTCTCTGAATGCTCAGCAACCTTTCTCAGCGTGGAAGCAGCAGTACTGCGGCAGCACGCAGCGATCACCCAGTTCTCACAGGGGTTGGTGCTCTGCTCATGCTGGTCCCTCTCTATAGACATACACTGGGTTTGCTCCATTAGCCTTTGGACAAAGAACTCAAACCTGGAATCGAATGCATGGATGGGTAGCTGAAATGGTTGCAAGGGAGTTTCTGGACCAAAGACCCGAAAAGCATGGGAAAACCTCCTTTTATAGGGAAACTTTCCCATCAGGCCGTAGCCTAGAAAGGCTGTACCTTGGGTGCCACAAAAATGACACCACCCGTGGCACAGCCAGTAAGTGTGTTGATCAAATACACAATGACAGCATCAAACACAATTAAAGTGACAGTGGTACATTATACCATGCACATTTGACCTGTAATGAGGCCTAAGACCACATGCTCAGAACTGCCTGATATAAGTGACCACATATTGGAAGGTGTTTTTCTTTTTCTTTGGGTCATATTTATTATTTGCTTTACAACAGATATATGGTGTAATTCCAGCATAGGCATATTCCAGCACAGGTGCACGGCCTGGGGGGGGGCCCCGCGGACGGAGACCTCCCCTCCATGGGGTTGTCCACTCAGATGTGATTGAAATCTCATATCCTACTCCCACCCTAGTTTCCCTCTTTTTTTCTTTCTTTACCTGGCTTATGTACTGGTTCTTTTTGTCTTAGCTGTGGAGTCTTATCTTGTGTGTTTTTTCTATTATACATCTGGAATATGCCCAGGATTTGTTTGGCTATGACTTTCTATTGAAGCTTTGTTTATTACTGTTTTCTCTGTAAATTTTGAAAAAACCTAATAAACTCAGTTTATGCAGAAAAAAAAAAAGATATTGAAGACTAGTCAATCTAAATTAAAATCTTTCTGGAGACCTTCTGTGACACTTCCTCATGGGCGCCAGATCAGTCATCCCTCGACACTGGCGTAGTATGCTCTTTCCTTGATGGAGTGGCTTTGGAGTTCTTTCCATCCAGAGAATGGAGACTCTTGTCGCAGAGGACTCTGACAACTCTTCTAAGTTTGATGGTCTCTGGTGACCATGGGTGGAGTTCCAGGAGTCAGTGGATTTCTCTAACCTTTTCTCCTGATATCAGGTGATTTTTTTCTGAGTTTTCTCTCGTCTGTTCCCCCCAATGCTTTGACCCTTCCCTCCCTCTATCCTCTTGTTCCTTCCCCTCCCCCCTCCTTGCATAATGTCTTATACCTGTTTGCCCCATAAATTGTGGTGGTTACATCTCTTCCGATTCAATAGGGGGGGTCGACTCGTGACAATCACTTCCTCAATCAAATTCAGGATGTTGCTTCCTGTCCCGGGCCCTCTGTTGCCTTTAGTGTACTGATCTGTCATGACGCTGATTATGCTGTTTTACCTGCGGATGTGCTGGGGATGTTCTTATGGAACTTTGCCCTAGTCTCTGCTCTCTCATATTAGCTGTTCTCTGTCAGTTCTGACGGTCCCGTTGGCCGACGGACACTTCCTTTTGTTGTTTGATGTGTTGGTTTCTGTATTACTCGTTACTTTTGCAAAAATTTCTTAATAAAAATTGATTAAACATAAATTTATGGAATTTTAAAAAATTGCACTGTAGCTGTTCCAACTCTTTAGTATTTAGTATATAATAACATTTGCCGATCACATGGAAGTTATACTGTATATGTAAACTCATCTATTTTCAGTCTGATTTTTACATAGTTCTCTGTCATCTTTGGCTGAATCTGTGGTCTCAAAACATGTTCCAAGATCGTTGACCTGCTTCAAACCACCTTTTTAGGTACCAGATCAGGTAGACTGTCTGGGTGTCGTGTGGGCGGTCCTACTTAGTGATTATCTTTGAATGCAGACTGATACAATGAAGGCTGCCAATCACTAATTAGGACCGCCCACTGGACACCTCACCATAGAAAAAGCACAAAATTCTATGAATAAAGAACAAATTACCCTGAATCTTTTCCCACAAAGCTAAATATTAATCTGCTCATCTCCTTCTGCTCTAGGCATGATGCCCATAGATATAGGTGTTGATATGTGCATAGATATGAAAATTTATCTATTACCTTTTATGTATTGGTTCCTTGAAGTTTTTGAAATCTTTGGTTACCATCAATGAATTGAAACTTTTTAACAAGTAGAAGCTGGAAATGCACACAGAAGCCGTACACCTGGAGGCTCAGGCTGGGTTCACATTTGTACCAGTCTCTGTTTGGAGTTTCCATCGCAGTGACCACTGAAAATCGGTGGATGAAAAAGTGTTTCAATTTGAAACAATGGATCCCATTATAGTCAAAGGAGTCTGCCGGGCACCATTAGTGTCCGCTGTTTTAGTGGTCCTCCAACAGACCAGAACAACAGACATCCAGGCCCATATGTGAACATAGCATAAGGTCACACATTGAGGAAAAGCTGTGTTTTTTCAGATTTTGCTGCAGTTTTTTGGCCCAAAGCCAGAAGTGGTTTCAAAAGAAATGGGAAATATAAAGGAAGCTCTTATACTCCCTCCTGCTAAATCCATGACTGGTTTGACTGACAAACAATGTAGCAAAATCTGCAACAAAAAATTCAACACGAGGCCTCAGCTTTATAAGGCTCTGACACGTTTTGATGTGCACCTGTGGGAAAAGCCTTTGTAAGGCTAAGGCCCCACGTTGTGGAAACGCAGCTTTTTTTGTTGCAGATTTTGTTGCGTTTTATTGAGTCAAAGCCAGTAATGGATTGAGCAAAAGGTATAAGTATAAGAGCTTCCTTCATATTTCCCATCCCTTTTGTAGCTAATCTTAGCTTTGGCTAAAAAAAACGCAGCTAAATCTGCACCAAAAAAAGCTGCATTTCCGCAACGTGGGGCCTCAGCCTAATACTACATTTTCAGTCTATTAAATAACTCCATTAGTTGACAGCAGGCAGAGACCTTGAAATGGAGGAAATGAAATGTAGTTGCATAACTTTGCTGGACAATGTGTAGTAACTGAACGTATATGCAATGTGTTGTATAATGTCATCTATTACCTTATATTAAGGCCAGATAGGTACCTAAGGCCTAGATAGGTAGTCACAAGCAGCAAGTAACCAGTTATGTGACTTTATGTGGGCACTATGTGTAGCATTACATGGGCATTTTGATTGTTACTACAGTGCTGGCCAAAAGTATTGGCACCCCTGCAATTCTGTCAGATAATACTCCATTTCTTCCAGAAAATGATTGCAATCACAAATGCTTTGGTAATAATATCTTCATTTATTTTGCTTGCAATGAAAAAACACAAAAGAGAATGAAAAAAAAAAGTCAAATCATTGATCATTTTACACAAAACTCCAAAAATGGGCCGGACAAAAGTATTGGCACCCTCAGCCTAATACTTGGTAGCACAACCTTTAGACAAAATAACTGCGAACAACCGCTTCCGGTAACCGTCAATGAGTTTCTTACAATGCTCTGCTGGAATTTTAGACCATTCTTCTTTGGCAAATTTCTCCAGGTCCCTGAGATTTGAAGGTTGCCTTCTCCAAATTGCCATTTTGAGATCTCTCCACAGGTGTTCTATGGGGTTCAGGTCTGGACTCATTGCTGGCCACTTTAGAAGGCTCCAGTGCTTTCTCTCAAACCATTTTCTAGTGCTTTTTGAAGTGTGTTTTGGGTCATTGTCCTGCTGGAAGACCCATGACCTCTTAGGGAGACCCAGCTTTCTCACACTGGGCCCTACATTATGCTGCAAAATTTGTTGGTAGTCTTCAGACTTCATAATGCCATGCACACGGTCAAGCAGTCCAGTGCCAGAGGCAGCAAAGCAACCCCAAAACATCAGGGAACCTCCGCCATGTTTGACTGTAGGGACCGTGTTTTTTTGTTTGAAGGCCTCTTTTTTTTTCCTGTAAACTCTATGTTGATGCCTTTTCCCAAAAAGCTCTACTTTTGTCTCATCTGACCAGAGAACATTCTTCCAAAAAGTTTTTGGCTTTCTCAGGTAAGTTTTGGCAAACTCCAGCTTGGTTTTTTTATGTCTCTGGGTCAGAAGTGGGGTCTTCCTGGGTATCCTACCATAGAGTCCCTTTTCATTCAGACGCCGACGGATAGTACCGGTTGACACTGATGTACCCTCGGACTGCAGGGCAGCTAGAACTTGTTTGGATGTTAGTCGAGGTTCTTTAGCCACCATCCGCACAATCTTTCGTTGAAATCTCTCGTCAATTTTTCTTTTCCGTCCACATCTAGGGAGGTTAGCCACAGTGCCATGGGCTTTAAACTTCTTGATGACACTGTGCACGGTAGACACAGGAACATTCAGGTCTTTGGAGATGGACTTGTAGCCTTGAGATTGCTCATGCTTCCTCACAATTTTGCTTCTCAAGTCCTCAGACAGTTCTTTGGTCTTCTTTCTTTTCTCCATGCTCAATGTGGTACACACAAGGACACAGGACAAAGGTTGAGTCAACTTTAATCCATTTCAACTGGCTGCAAGTGTGATTTAGTTATTGCCACCACCTGTTATGTGCCACAGGTAAGTAACAGGTGCTGTTAATTACACAAATTAGAGAAGCATCACATGATTTTTCAAAGGGTGCCAATACTTTTGTCCACCCCCTTTTTTATGTTTGGTGTGGAATTATATCCAATTTGGCTTTTTGACAATTCTTTTTGTGGTTTTCCATTGAAGATAAATTAAATGAAGATATTATTACCAAAGCATTTGTGATTGCAATCATTTTCTGGAAGAAATTGAGTATTATCTGACAGAATTGCAGGGGTGCCAATACTTTTGGCCAGCACTGTATATCTGCTGGCCATGTAGGTGTACAGTGGGGAAAAAAAGTATTTAGTGAGCCACCAATTGTGCAAGTTCTTCCACTTAAAAAGATGAGGCCGGCCTGTAATTGACATCATAGGCAGTGGCGTAACTAGGAATGGCTGGGCCCCAAGGCGAACATTTGACATGGGCCCCCCCCCCCCGAACCGGTTATGGGTCCCCAAACAGTAAAATATGCTCAGCAGAGGCCCCAGATAGTATTATATGCTCAACAGTGGCCCCCACACAGCATTATATGCTCCACAGTGGCCCCCATACAGCATTATATGCTCTACATTTCTCCCCCCACACACAGTATAATATGCTGCCCACAGTGGTCCCCACCCAGTATTATATGCTTCCCACAGTGGTACCCACCCAGTATTATATGCCCCCCATAGTGGGCCCCACCCAGTATTATATCCTCCCTACAGTGGCCCCCACGCAGTATTATATGCTCCCCACAGTGGTCCCCACCCAGTATTATATGCCCCCCACAGTGGTCCCCACCCAGTAAAAAAAAAAAAAAAAAACCCGGAAATTATATGCTCTACAGTGACCCCACCTAGTATTATATGCTCTACAGTGGCCCCACCTAGTATTATATGCTCTACAGTGGCCACCACCCAGTATTATATGCTCTACAGTGGCCCCCACCCAGTGTTATATGCTCTACAGTGGCCCCCACTCAGTGTTATATGCTCTACAGGGGCCCCCACACAGTATTATATGCTCTACAGGGGCTCCCACACAGTATTATATGCTCTACAGTGGCCCCCACCCAGTGTTATATGCTCTACAGGGGCCCCCACACAGTGTTATATACTCTACAGTGGCCCCCACTCAGTGTTATATGCTCTACAGGGGCCCCCACACAGTATTATATGCTGTACAGGGGCTCCCACACAGTATTATATGCTCTACAGTGGCCCCCACCCAGTGTTATATGCTCTACAGGGGCCCCCACACAGTGTTATATGCTCTACAGTGGCCCCCACTCAGTGTTATATGCTCTACAGGGGCCCCCACACAGTATTATATGCTCTACAGGGGCTCCCACACAGTATTATATGCTCTACAGTGGCCCCCACCCAGTGTTATATGCTCTACAGGGGACCCCACACAGTATTATATGCTCTACAGTGGCCCCTACCCAGTATTATATGCTCTACAGTGGCCCCCACCCAGTATTATATGCTCTACAGTGGCCCCCACCCAGTATTATATGCTCTACAGTGGCCCCCACCCAGTATTATATGCTCTACAGTGGCCCCCACCCAGTGTTATATGCTCTACAGTGGCTCCCACCCAGTGTTATATGCTCTACAGTGGCTCCCACCCAGTGTTATATGCTCTACAGTGGCCCACCCACAGTATTATAGCTCCCAACAGCCCCCCTCCGCTTCGGTGCTATTATTATACTCTGGGGTCTCCTCAGACCCCAGAATATAATAATCGGAGGCCCAGGGAAGGTGATTAAAAATAACAAACATTCATACTCACCTTGCCTTACCTTTCCTTGGCATCCTCGCTCCATCCTGCCGTCTTCAGCATCTTCAGGCCCTCTTCCGACGTCGCTGCCGAGGCCTGGGATTGGGCCTCAGCGGTCACATGGGGGCGCACTGACGTCATTACGCGGCCGCGCCTCATGTGACCGCTGGGCCTAATCACAGGCCTCAGTCACATGACGGAGGAGCGCCGGAGAGATCACTGTGCCCAGGAGAGGTGAGAATATGTGTTTATTATTTTCAGTCACCTCCCCTGGGCTGCCATCTATTGGAAAGGGGCCTGCAATATGCCAGGACTCCTTTCCAATAACAGTATGTATAGTGGTCGGGGAACCAGGCTTTCCCCGACCGCTATCATAATGGTCCGGGGCCCGGCCATCTCCAGCTCCGTAACCTGCTGCATCCGTTCGCGTTCGCACCCCCTGCGACCGCGATCATTACTGGTTTGTGGGGTTCGCGGTAGCAGCTGCCACAGGGCTCCGGGGCCCCTAATGTCCCGGGCCCTGTGGCAGCCGCTACCGCTGCTACCCCCATAGTTACGCCCCTGATCATAGGTAGACCTCAACTATGAGAGACAAAATGAGAAAACATATCTAGAAAATCACATTGTCTGATTTTTAAAGAATTTATTTGCAAATTATGGTGGAAAATAAATATTTGGTCAATAACAAAAGTTCATCTCAATACTTTGTTATATATCCTTGGTTGGCAATGACAGAGGTCAAACATTTTCTGTAAGTCTTCACAAGGTTGGCACACACTGTTGCTGGTATGTTGGCCCATTCCTCCATGCAGATCTCCTCTAGAGCAGTGATGTTTTGGGGCTGTCGCTGGGCAACACGGACTTTCAATCCCTCCAAAGGTTTTCTATGGGGTTGAGATCTGGAGACTGGCTAGGCCACTCCAGGACCTTGAAATGCTTCTTACGAAGCCATTCCTTCGTTGTCCTGGCAGTGTGCTTTGTATCATTGTCATGCTGAAAGACCCAGCCACGTTTCATCTTCAATGCCCTTGCTGATGGAAGGAGGTTTGCACTCAAAATCTCACGATACATGGCCCCATTTATTCTTTCATGTACACGGATCAGTCATCCTGGTCCCTTTGCAGAGAAACAGCCCCAAAGCATGATGTTGCCACCCCCATGCTTCACAGTAGGTATGGTGTTCTTTGGATGCAACTCAGCATTCACTCTCCTCCAAACACGACGAGTTGTGTTTCTACCAAACAGTTCTACTTTGGTTTCATCTGACCATATGACATTCTCCCAATACTCTTCTGGAACATCCAAATGCTCTCTAGCTAACTTCAGACGGGCTCGGATATGTACTGGCTTAAGCAGGGGGACACATCTGGCACTGCAGGATCTGAGTCCCTGGCAGCGTAGTGTGTTACTGACGGTAGACTTTGTTACGTTAGTCCCAGCTTTCTGCAGGTCATTCACTAGGTCCCCCCGTGTGGTTCTGGGATTTTTGCTCACCGTTCTTATGATCATTTTGACCCCACGGGGTGAGATCTTGCGTGGAGCCACTGATCGAGGGAGATTATCAGTGGTCTTGTATGTCTTCCATTTTCTAATTATTGCTCCCACAGGTGATTTCTTCACACCAAGCTGCTTGCCTATTGCAGATTCAGTCTTCCCAGCCTGGTGCAGGTCTACAATTTTGTTTCTGGTGTCCTTCCACAGCTCTTTGGTCTTCACCATAGTGGAGTTTGGAGTGTGACTGTTTGAGGTTGTGGACAGGTGTCTTTTATACTGATAACAATGTCAAACAGGTGCCATTACTACAGGTAATGAGTGGAGGACAGAGGAGCCTCTTAAAGAAGAAGTTACAGGTCTGTGAGAGCCAGAAATCTTGCTTGTTTGTAGGTGACCAAATACTTATTTTCCACCATAATTTGCAAATAAATTCTTAAAAAATCAATGTGATTTTCTGGATTTGTTTTCTTATTTTGTCTCTCATAGTTGAGGTCTACCTATGATGACAATTACAGGCCGGCCTCATCTTTTTAAGTGGGAGAACTTGCACAATTGGTGGCTGACTAAATACTTTTTTTCCCCACTGTATATGATGGCTCATGCATACACATATTGCAACCGATACTTGTGGTACTATTATATATTCACATTGTATGTTCCTATTATATTTGCATTAGGTTTTTCTGTATTATCTGTGTTCTAACAGTGGCTCTATAATGCATTTTATATGGATGAGCAACGCACTGCTTTGTTTTATGTATCCAAATCCATTCAGCCATTCCAAAGACTTTTAGTCTTTTTTAGTGTTGATACAAGTTAGGGTATACTAGTCAAGTGGGCGATAACACTGCATGACATACAGAACAAACAGAACACACCTCCAGGTAAACCACAGTGTTACCGCCCACTTGGCTAGTATACTCTAATTTGCATAAACATTAAACACTAACAAAAGTAAACACCAAACTGTTCAGGGTGACAGTGATCAAATGTTGTAAGTCAATGGGCTTTTCAGATCTGGTTATTGCTTTTTTAAGGATGAAATCCTTGTATGTCCCTGTCCCCATTCTAAGATGTGCCTGAAGCATAGGGACTCTTCATTCTATCCTGTGCTCATCATACAGTTGTTCTGCCCAGCAGGCATTACCATGTCCAGGGTTAGAGCAGACAGGAGATTGTGAGTAGAGGCAATATCTACATAGTCTAATTTTGGTGTTCTATTTTTATTAAGGTACATGGTATTTTCTATTCTATTTTTTTATTTTTTTTTGTAAAAATTATAGTCAAAAGCAAGTACAAACTCCTTCACTTAAAGGGTACCTGAATTTTTAGAAAAAAGTTGAAATACATGCAGGGTCTTACTGAGCAGTCTGTTTTATGGCTGTATAAATCTTCACACATGGTGTCCTATCAGTATTTCAGTTGCTAATGTCCCCATTATGGCTGCAGCACATTTTACATTTGTCATTGAAGCAGGGGGTGTGCACAATAATGAGCAGTCTGACCCCTTCCCTATCCAATATAACAAGTTTGGTTAGTATGCATATAATTCTACCAGGAGTAACTGTACAAGAGCAAACAAATAGCTGAAAAGAGCCCAAATGACCATTATATAAGGGATCCAGGAACACTGAACTGTAAATACATGCAGGCTTGACACAGGAAAAGAGCAATCTGTGAATGCTGTCAGCAAAGCTACTTATTATATGTGAATAATATCTCGTCTGTAATAACACAAGCAGCCAGAAGTAGATTCAAGTACACAGAAGACTTTTCTTACATTGTAAGATGTGAGATTTGCAGAATGTTCAGTTCTTTGCACAGAGAAATAGCTTGCAGACATGGTGTTAGGAGAATCAACCCCTTCCCTCTCCATTTACTGTGTGAATAGAAAAGTCATCTTGCATCTATAAAGATGAAACTTGCCTAACAACAAGGAGTGAACTGCAAATTAGCTATAAGGGAGACACCTAATGGTAGGAATTTTATAGAGGTTTTTAAGTAAAAAAAACATTTTGATTAAAAATTAAATTAAAAAATTAAAGTGTATTACATTTTGGTCCAGGATCACATGCACTATGAGACTATGCACTATGCACTAAGTTTTCTGAAAAGTTAGTGACCATTTAAATGCCCTGTGTGAACATGGGTTTATATAACATTTCAGACATCATACAGTTTGACCCTGTTAAAAAATGTGCTATCATCACTCCTGACGCGCCTGTTTTAATAAATCCTTGTATTGCCCATGAAGTAATAATTCTGCGGCATCTTTTCTTATCACTCTGCATCACACCATTCCTCTTTCATTCCTCCTGATCATTCAGAAATAAACTGACAATTGAGTGTTACTATTCCTCTTGTAAAAGGGGCATTTCTCTACCCACTATGACACTTACAGCGCTGGTTGGGCAATCTCTTTTTTTTTTCCATTCATTTCCAGGAGGAATAATAGAGAAATGGATAACAATGCTGTGGAATATTTATATTATTGGGAATAAAACATACATGTCAGGACAGCTTAGAGGTCATCTTAAAATAATAGCCTGGCTTGACTAATGTAATAAATTAAAGAAGGGATTTGGAGGATGGTCTAATGCATACAGGGTAAGGATTGTAGAGGATCACACTTATGTGGTGACTCCTATTTCCTTCTGGGTGGCTCA
Source organism: Leptodactylus fallax (assembly GCA_947044405.1). Classification (NCBI taxonomy): domain Eukaryota; kingdom Metazoa; phylum Chordata; class Amphibia; order Anura; family Leptodactylidae; genus Leptodactylus; species Leptodactylus fallax. Next base: position 1,909,104 of record CAMRHE010000223.1, read on the forward strand.
GGATAGGAATACTGTAGGTGTGGGCACTATAGGGAAAGAATGGTTCTGTGCACAGAAGATATATAACCATTAAATGCCATTCCAAGCTTGTGCCCTACAGCCATGGACTGGATGACAGAACTGACACTCACTTTTTTTTGACATATGTTATATGTGATTATTGAGACATTACATATACAGTGATATTCTGGGATATTTTCAGTGTGATAAGTTAGATAACGTAATAAAATGTATTCATTCTCATGTCAAAACCCAGCAAAGCCAATAGCAAGAGGTCTAAGTTACTGCCTGACATCTATATTATGCAGCCTCGGAGATGATAACTGGGATGTTATAGGACTCATGGAATGATATCTAGTCGCTCATCTCTATTAAAGCCATTCATTAATGAGGGCTTTGAACCTTGATGGAAGGCAGAATTGTTAAAGCTTAGAAGATAAAAAATGTCCCACAGCTGAGACACTTCACAGACACTACTGGAATTAGAGATTTTAAGATCCTTTATGAACAGATTCCTTCATCTCTCTGGATGTTTAATCAGATTTCACACTATTTTATATGATGTATATACTTTTCAGTCTGCTGGAAATATTCCGAGGCTGTCATTGCCTTTTGAACTGCTTTGAAATTATTTGCATCTGGAACGTCTCACATTTTAACAGACTTATGGGATTTCATGTAATAATATGAGGATCGGTGGGAAACATATGTTTAGTAGGACAAATGGTGGGTATTGATAGGGAACGTAATGACATCGACATTGCATCATTTACCACTATTACTATGAAGAGTTTTATGTGACTTTTAGTACTGTTTAATGCAACGTTGTAACTTCCTCATATGTAAAAGTTTCATGGGTAAAGGGTTGTCAGGGTTAGAAAACTATGACTGCTTTCTTCCAGCAACAGGGTCACACCTGTCCATTGGTTATTAGTGATATTGCAGCTGAGTTTGTTTGAAGAGGCTGAGATGCGATACCACATACAACCATAAACAGGTGTGGCACTGTTTCTGGATTAAAGCAATGATGTTTCTCTAAAACCCTATCAATCCATGTGTGGCAAGGCATGTGTGAAGCTGTCCATACACATAAGAGAGCTGTTGGCAAGATGACCATTTAGTCAATAGCTATCTCCCCCCAAACACTTCCATGCTCGGTTGAGTAGTGCATGTATGGTGAATGGGGAAGCGGGAAGAAAGCTGCTGGCCTGACAGCTCTGGTCGTGTCTTGTCTCCCCAAGAACAAAAGGATTGGGTATTTGAAATCCAACTGTCCGATCCTTATAGCTCCCAAACATCTGCGATTGGGGAAGGGTCTTGGAGGTCCTTATACACATTGGATAGTCAGACTGTTCAGTGTTCAGCCAATACATCTAACATATATGAGCTGCTTAAGACCAGGAAGCCCCTTTGTTTATTTCCACAGGAATTTTTTTTTATCAATAGAGGGTTTTTCTGAAGAAAGATATTTATGACATATGGGTCAGATCATTGGCACCCCAGTGGCAGCGACTAGGACCCATAGCAGTCTGAAGAATAACCTTGAAAAGGAGAGGTGGCAGCATACTGGAATCAAGTTAATAAAATCCCTAACACAAGCCATACACATTGGACCACAATCGGCCAGTTTGTGACTGTTTAGTCAAGCGATAGAATAATCCTACCCTCAACATGCCAGCCTGAAGGGCAGACCAAGGGCATGGCTGAAAATAAATGTGCTTAAAAAAACAGGATCGTGAACAGTGATCATGCTGTGCTTCAATAGTCAAATATTCCACATGAATTATTACCTTTTTTGGGAGAAATTTTTTACAAAGTTATAGGAGATGACAGACTGGCTTTCATCTATAGTATGTAGCTAGCTTTTGAGGCATTTTTGGGGTCTGCCAGTACTCAAAAAATGGCATTGTGGAGTGCTAGGAAATGGTACCCTAAAGTTGGTGTGAGGTGTGATCCTGCCTTGAAGGTTTTTGTGTAGACAACCACTTTTTATATTGTGGGAGCCCTGAAATCACCTACAAGCGCAAAAAGGTCTGACATCGAACATAATGGGCATTTAGTGACACCTTAAAAGGAGAGAGCCATGCTGTTTTTGGCATACCCTATAGATATACAGTGGCTTGCAAAAGTATTGATATGGGGGGCTGAATACTTTTACACGTCCTAATTTTCAGATTTTTATTTGATTCAAATTCTGAAAACCATGTATCATTTTCCTTCCACTTCACAATTATCTGATACTTTGTGTTGGTCACTTATAATCTTAATAAAATACATATAAGTCCTGGTTCACATCTGCGTTCGGGCTTCCGTTCGGGGGAGTCCTCTTGGGGACCGCCAGGACGGAAACCTATACGCATAAAAAAGCGGTTTACCCAGGAAACCCGTGGACCCCATAGACTATAATGGGATCCGTGTGGTTTCCAATCAGTTTCCGCACTAAGCAAGCGGAGAGGAAAGTGCTGCAAGCAGCACTTTCCTCTCCGCATGTTTTGTGCGGAAACCACACGGACCCCATTATAGTCTATGGGGTCCACGGGTTTCCCGGGTAAACCGCTTTTTTATGCGTATAGGTTTCCGCATAAAAAAGCAGTGAACCAGGCCTAAGTTTGTGTTTGTAAAGTGACAATGCGAAAAAGCTCAAGGGGTATGAATACTTTTGCAAGCCACTGTTCTGTTCCAGATTTGACTCCTGTTTATTGTACTATGTATCAGGATGATATCCAAGAAGACAACCATTCATGTCCATAACAGGTTTGCCATGGTTTGCCTTTTCTCATAAATTGATATCATGGGTGTTTTATTGGACCCGTGTGTGCTGTGTAGCCCAGGCGTCAGCCCCTTGGATAGGGGACAGCTACATGAGGACCAAATATGGAGGCACTACTAAATCTGCCAGGTGGTCACTTTCAAGAACTTCCTGCTAAAAGGACAGAAAGACTAATGTGGGAGTGTGGAGTGTTAAGAGTATTCTTGCGGCTCTTGGGGACACTGAAGCTGTCATTCTAAGGCTGGGTTCACATCTGCGCTGGACTCTCAGTTGGAGACTCCATCACAGAAACTGCCGAAAATCGTTGGAGAGAAAAGTCAATGGGGTCTGCTGGTGTCTGTGTGTAAACGCTGAAACAGCGTTCTGGCTCTCCGTCCTCTGGGCCCCCCAGCAGACCCAAACGTTGGAGAGCCCAGCTCAGATGTGAATCAAGCGTCAGGGTAAGATTACAAAGCAGATTTTGCAGTAGAACTGAGGGCAGAAAGATTTCCTATTCCCACTCACTCAATGGGAGGATCAGGCTGAATCCACCTGAGTATCGAGAGAGATTCTTCTCTTTCCCACTAGCTGATTTTTTCAGCTAGAGGGAAATGAAGTTTCTTCCTCCCATTGAAATGAATGGAATGTGGATTTTTTTTTTTGGTAGATTCTGTGTGAACTTACCCTTATGGAGTATGCACAGTTAAAATAACCTGTCAGCTCTCATGACCTGTATATCTTAGTAAAGACTTGCATTACTCATGAAACGGCACCTCTGGAGCATCTCTTCATAGAATTCTGTGCTGTGCCGTTCCTCTGTTATGCCTCTTAAACATCTATGAATAAATTGACAACAAGGCGTTACCACTTGAGGATGCATCCTTACCGAGGCTGACACTGTCCAATCTGCTCTGCATATGTCAGTATGTAGGGACAAAGGGAATGGTAACACTCAGATGTCAACTTATTCATAAATATTCAGGAGGAATAACAGAGGAACGGCACAACCCAGAGTTATAAGATAAGATGCTCCTGAATTTTTCATGTGGAATAGAAGTATTCACTAAAATTGATGTGTCAGGAGAGGCGACAGGTCCTCCTTACACGTCCATTAAATGTGAGACCTGCATCTTGGAATATTATAATGTTCTAGATAATATAGTCACCGAGGAGAGAATTTATAAAAGTCAATGTTCAGTCACATAAAATGTCTAAACCACTGACAATGTGTACCCTGATACAGATACATAGTCAGTTTCCGTGCCAACCGTGGTAGTGAGAAACATGAGATAATTGCTAAATTAGTTATATTAATTTCTGGAGACAATCTCTGAAATTACATCAATATTTAATATATGATATACTGGTGCAATATCAATTGTTCACCTTAAAGGGGATGTTTCTTTAAAGGTAACTTTTTCAGATAGGAGTTGCTCTATCTGAGAAGGTTACCTTGCAGCAGTCGAAATGTTCAGTAGCATTACATGGAGGTTTAGAAAAATACATGGACCACTCCAGCCTGCCAGATTGGGAGCCACTCTTACACATTGTCATTGAAACCCTCAAATTGTCATTGAAACCCTCTGTGAGGCCCATAGGTTTTGATATGGCATATGGACAGTGCATGTCTTAGTTATATAACCCCTTTAAGGTCTGAGTCCTTGCAGCTTCATGCTACATAGCCATAGGCACTATGCATTCCTTTGTGATGGAGTAATGGATCCAATGGAATCTGCCACAATTTTTCCACGCAGTGCCTCGGATTCACATGGGTGGATGGCCTGAATGATACTAGGTGTAGTCAGTGGTTCTCCTCCACTAGTCTGATCAGCAGCCTTAGGTGTCAGGCTATTAGAGTTTAGTGAGAAGTTAGGCTTCAGGCCAAGTGATATTAATGAGGTCCCTGAAATGCAGAGGCACTTCAGTTACCCACCTATATCACAGGAGATACTATTTTTATAGTAGTTATAGCATAGCCTGCAGTTACACTAGTAATAGTCTTGGAGCAGCTGACCACCGTGTTGAAATTTGTAGCCAGGGTGATGGTACATGGATGGAGGTACAGTACAGACCAAAAGTTTGGACACACCTTCTCATTCCAAGAGTTTTCTGTATTTTCATGACTATAAAAATTGTAGATTCACACTGAAGGCATTAAAACTATGAATTAACACGTGGAATTATATACTTAACAAAAAAGTGTGAAACAACTGAAAATATGTCTTATATTCTAGGTTCTTCAAAGTAGCCACCTTTTGCTTTGATTACTGCTTTGCACACTCTTGGCATTCTCTTGATGAGCTTCAAGAGGTAGTCACCTGAAATGGTCTTCCAACTGTCTTGAAGGAGTTCCCAGAGATGCTTAGCACTTGTTGGCCCTTTTGCCTTCACTCTGCGGTCCAGCTCACCACAAACCATCTCAATTGGGTTCAGGTCTGGTGACTGTGGAGCCCAGGTCATCTGGCGTAGCACCCCATCACTCTCCTTCTTGGTCAAATAGCCCTTACACAGTCTGGAGGTGTGTTTGGGGTCATTGTCCTGTTGAAAAATAAATGATGGTCCAACTAAACGCAAACCGGATGGAATAGCATGCCGCTGCAAGATGCTGTGGTAACCATGCTGGTTCAGTATTCCTTCAATTTTGAATAAATCCCCAACAGTATCACCAGCAAAGCACCCCCACACCATCACACCTCCTCCTCCATGCTTCACGGTGGGAACCAGGCATGTAGAGTCCATTCGTTCACCTTTTCTGCGTCGCACAAAGACATGGTGGTTGGAACCAAAGATCTCAAATTTGGACTCATCAGACCAAAGCACAGATTTCCACAGGTCTAATGTCCATTCCTTCTGTTCTTTAGCCCAAACAAGTCTCTTCTGTTTGTTGCCTGTCCTTAGCAGTGGTTTCCTAGCAGCTATTTTACCATGAAGGCCTGCTGCACACAGTCTCCTCTTAACAGTTGTTGTAGAGATGTGTCTGCTGGTGACTGGATGAACTTATCCTCCGCAGCAGAGGTGACTCTTGGTCTTCCTTTCCTGGGGCGGTCCTCATGTGAGCCAGTTTCTTTGTAGCGCTTGATGGTTTTGGCCACTGCACTTGGGGACACTTTCAAAGTTTTCCCAATTTTTCGGACTGACTGACCTTCATTTCTTAAAGTAATGATGGCCACTCGTTTTTCTTTACTTAGCTGCTTTTTTCTTGCCATAATAAAAATTCTAACACTCCATTCAGTAGGACTATCAGCTGTGTATCCACCTGACTTCTGAACAACACAACTGATGGTCCCAACCCCATTTATAAGGCAAGAAATCCCACTTATTAAACCTGACAGGGCACACCTGTGAAGTGAAAACCATTTCAGGTGACTACCTCTTGAAGCTCATCAAGAGAATGCCAAGAGTGTGCAAAGTAGTAATCAAAGCAAAAGGTGGCTACTCTGAAGAACCTAGAATATAAGACATATTTTCAGTTGTTTCACACTTTTTTGTTAAGTATATAATTCCACATGTGTTAATTCATAGTTTTGATGCCTTCAGTGTGAATCTACAATTTTTATAGTCATGAAAATACAGAAAACTCTTGGAATGAGAAGGTGTGTCCAAACTTTTGGTCTGTACTGTACACCTTGAAATTGTGTCACGGTAACCCAAACTATGGTGCTTTGTTTTGTGAACCAAAACCAACAGCGATGGGGGATGTTAAGCTTACAGGCACATAATGCTCTCTGATAACCTACTATTTCAATTTAGTAACGTTTCCTGTATTCTTTGGTATATTATGTTACATAACAACTCCAGTTCCTCTACATTGGAAACTTACCTCAGTTACATACAGTGAAACCTTTTTGAGATGGCTAGTCAAATTTACATGAAAAAGTATTCTTCTAGGGGGCGGTTTTCTCAAAGAAGATGGCTAGTATGGAAATCTGAAAATCCGTCACGGAAAATGTGGTCTGGTTAAGGAGGTGGTCTTCTTAAAGAGGCAGTCTTTTGGAGAGGTTTCACTGTTTGTTTATTCACTGCACATAGGCACAGAGTAAGGTTCTCGAGGATCATTCAGAATGTCATGTTGCTTGAAATCAGTATTATTTTACAGGGTCATCTCCAAATGGAGTTTTTTTCTGCAGCCTTATGTATCTATCCATTATTGTGTTAGAGCTTGGGTACTCCAGAAGGTCATCTTGGACTTGAGGGACCAATACTTCCCTGACTTCAACACATTCTTATACTTGACACATACAATGGTGCAAGTCATCCACTACTACTACTACTACTGGGACGGCACAGTGACCATGCAGTTCTGGGGTTCTAGGTTCAAATCCAGCCAAAGGTGGACACAGATTTATGGGAAAGGGTGGGTGTGGCTTAAAAATGACAAATTGTGCCAAAATTTTGATGTAGAATTTTTTCTAATTAATAGGTAGTATAAACTTAGACAAGAATTCTAATGATACACCAGATTTATCATCAAACAAAAACCACTATGAAAATGTGGAGCATATTCAGACTGGCTACTCTATCAGTAAATATGTTATATGCTATACAGTATGTTCTTTCAGTGATTGAATACTTGCCAACAGTCATGAATTATCTTGGATTATCCTCAATTCTCAAAGAAAATCCAGGTTCTAAAGCTTGTCCTAAAACAAAACAGGGTTTACAAAAATTCTGCCCTAAAGTTGGTTATCCTAATGGGGTGGGACTTAAATTCACCAATTTTACCAACGCAAATCTTGGTATTTATGTAATTGTGTGGGTTTCTTCAGGACATCTTAGTTTATTATTATATTATTATTCTTTTTTATTTATATAGCAACATTAATTCCATGGTGCTTTACATTTGAGGATTTACATACGGTACACCAGATATACAAAACAGATAATACTAACAGTGACCAACTGGCACAGTGGGATAGAGGGCCCTACCCGCAAGGGCTTACAATCTATGAGTTTCTTTCCTCACTCCAAAAACACAGTGATAGGTTGGTTGGCCTTCTATGAAATTGGCCAATATGTGTGTCTGTGATCAGTGATCACAATCTCTGTACAGTCCTTCAATCTATGTTGCTGCTATATAAGTAACAGCAATAGATAAAAGCTACTGTCTGTGACTTCGACATGTAGCTCTCTTGTATAAAATCACAGAATGGCAAATGCCTTAAGGTGCCCATATACACAAGTGCAAAGTTGTCAGAGCCCACTGATTTTGGCAAAAACAGCAATCTTTCTTATGTACATAGGTGTGCTGATTCTTCCCCAAGAAATATCACATATCAAAATATCAAATAAGTTTAATTTCAACATGTCCAATCCTTTATTCTCATGAGAGATATACTCTCTCCCCATTGAAAACACATGGATGTTCAGTCAAACAGCTTTCAACCGAACATTTGACGACGGCTATTGAAGGAGTATAGCCACCTTAAGGTATAAAGGGTCAATTTTATCAGTAGTGACTTGAATAAAGATAGCCTAAAACTTGAAAAGTCATACTGCAGAATGCACCAATGAGGTGTAGTGGAAGAGTGAAGAAATCAGGCACTCTTCCACTACTTTCAATGGCTAACACGGTACAACATTATACTACTACCAATGAGGTGTAAACACTGATTTGGTGTATCTTGGTGCATGTTAAACTCTCATCTTCCATCCATCTCTGTTGCATTCAGAAAATTAATCTGGTGCATTTTAGTAGACAAAGTCACCCCTACAGTATGTTCTAAGTATGCAGACGAATATGTGTAACTTGCTATTATTTATATTCTACTATTATTCTATTCTAATATTTTTTTCCAGGAATTCAGACATCTCAAAATATCTAACAAATCAAAAGTAATGCTAAAGTGGCATTCTGATAATTACCCATAGAATTGGGGTAACTTTTTGATCACTGGAGGTCTGACTCCTGATTCCCCCACCCTTCACTTAAATGGGGGTCCAATGTGCACTATGATGATGAATGGATAACATTCCATTCATCACCATGAAGCTTCTAGTGAGAAGCTGAGTCCAGTGCTCAGCTATCTCCTGCAATCCCACTGAACTGAGTAAAGTAAAGAGCCATCGTGCATATGCGACTTGCCATTCCATTCATATGGGGAACATGGGAACCCATTCTCATGATTGGTGGGGGTCCCAGTAGTCAGACCCCACCAAACAGACCATTACCTCCTATACTGTGGATATCCACCAACAGATGTAGTGTGAAACCGACATGACTAGGTTGCAAAATTATAGCATTGGTATTCAGAATCAGGAGAATATAACACAAATGTATTAACATGAAAAGATACACTATCTAGTCATTGGTCACATGGCAGATGTATAGCCGGTCGTCCAGTTCTATACAGATGTGTGCATATCCTTGGATATAGATTCCACTGTTTCAGTCATGCGTTGTCCCTAGTTGTTCTGATCCTGTGGTTGGGGGGTGGGCATAAATACTGGGTCTTTGATGGTGCCCCACAAAAAGAAATTTCTGGGTGTTAGGTTTGGTGATCATGGAGACCACTGCACCACTGGTGAATCATTGTTTTGGTCTGGCTGATCTAATGTTCTGGTAGAATTTCAGATATCAGTGAACATCCAAATGCAAATGTAAAGGTTCACCTGCCGAATAATTTTACGTAATTCTAATTTGTAGTGTATAGATAAAACTTGGATAGTGTGATTTGTCATTCCAATAAATTTGTGTTATATTCTCGGTTATGAATACCAGGGCTATAATTCGGCACCATTCTTTCCGAATCACCCTGTATTAAGAGAATGGTTTTACTAAATAATAAAATTACGAAATACATTTCTAGTATGGAATTGTCCCTTTGTATTCCAGATATTTAGCATTATTACATACTCCGATCTGAGTTGCTGACCCTAGAAGGATGCTGACACAGATAGTAAGGTACCAGTATATACACATAGTATAAATCTCTGTCTCTGTGCTGTCAGATCTATCTTTAGCTCTGACTTCATGCACTGCTGCTAGGATGCGTCTCCCAGGCAACGCCGCAGCGTGCTCTATCCCATAATATTCCCGTACATTTGCTTTTAAGCAATCATGTGACCTACAGGAAAGAAGCCAGGAGACAAGATGTCCCACAGGAGCTCGAGCTCTACACACTGCTCCAACAAATCACATACATCTAATTCAAGCCGTTTACAAAGATAGATGTAGCTCGGAGAACAGGCTGCTAAATCTTCAGGTGTTTACATCCACAAATAACCAGAGTACAGGAGCACAATGTATTATCCTGAGATCATCAAGGCAGCGCCATTGGTGTTCACCACCCAAAATGTGTATATAATGAATGCTTTCAATATTAATAAAGCATTCTCGATCTGATCTATTGCTACCCATTATTTATATAGTCCCATTACATTCCAGAGCACCGTACAAAAGAGACTGGTTCCTATCTCCAGGGAGACTCCAAATCTCACTATTCAAGACACACACACGCACGTCCTACACAATATAGTCATTTCATAGGAAGACGATTAGACTAAGCAATGTCTTTGGAGAGTGGGAGAAAACCCAAATTATGGGAACTCTACACACACGTGGGGAGATATGACAAGTACATGTAGATGGTTCAATTCACTATACAATGCAAGGGTGGACTAAGACATCCAGATTGAAAATAGCAATCCCACCCTGCCTAGCATGGTAACATTGCCTAATGTGAGATACTTTGCCAGCAATAGAAAGGGTTAAAAGGAGTCTACCACCATCAAAACCTCTTTTAGCCCGGGGATCCACGTGGTGTAAACCGTGTAAACCAAACCGTGGCGGAAACGTAGAGGAAAGAAACGCATCGTTTTACAGTCCCTGCATAGTGGATGGGATTCTAGTGATTCCCATCCACACACTGCGAAAAAATACGCACAGTTTTGGAAATTGTAGCATGTCAATTATACCTACGGAAACGGAGGCAGTTTACCTATAGATATAATTGAAGCAGAAAGTCCGCAGAGGAAACCTCTGTGGATTTTCTGTGAAAAGTGTTGCAGGAAAAACTGCGATGTGTTGCCGCCACATTTTTTCCCACAGTGCTTTTTTGCTGTGGCCCACTACAAGTGGCCTTAGATGTGATATGCTGAGAAGTGGCACAGCGCTTAGATTAGCACCACAGTCAGCTCTCAGTGGTGGTTGGAGGTATATGAATATGTACCATGAAATACTGTTTTTTATCCAAATCAACACTCTTGGATGACTAATAATTCTAATTTATCTATATAGCTTTTACAGGTCTGATTTTTGGTGACACAGTGCTCCAAATACCCTGCATAGAGAAACATCACGATTTAGAAGCTAACCACATACTGTTTGTACACTGAACACAATAATAATACAGTATACAATAAGCTCCTAAGCTCCCTCTAGTGGTGACTGGAGGCACATTAACATTAAACTCTGGAATTTGGAGCTGTGTATGAGAAAAATGGAGCTCTAACCACTATGAATACAGTATATATTAAGGAATGATTCAGTACAGAGATTTAGACCCAAAAATTACATCATTATAAAAAGTATTACATTGATTTTAAGATTCCTGCTTCTTTGACATGTGTAGATAGGGATCATATGAAGAAGCACTGAGTACTGCGGCCCCTTCAGCTTTTCTATCCTTAGTCATTGTCAATGGCTCAGTGCATTCATGGCTTGAAAGGTAAAAGGCCTCACTTTTTCATATCTTAAGAAGCAGATAAATTCAGGGTATATTAAATGCATTTGCTACAGTATTTTGGGTGAAACCTGGACAAAATCTTGAATTCATTTCCATCCAATTCATAAATTACAGTTAAACCCAGTAACATATGCAATCCAATTATAAGTAATTCCATGTACCTGCCACACATTCATCTCACCGGTTTAATCTGCAATGGATGTTAAGATATAATCCAGCCTGTCTTTAGGCAGAGAGGGCATGTCTGTCACTTACTCCCTGTACACTGAAGGGCATAGACTACACTTGTCTCTGGAAGAGAGATCAAAGCTACGTTACTATCATTACATACAGCTATGCCATGTGGTTATACAGTATAGCGTTACAGATGAGAGCAGTCAGAGGCCACTATGGGTAAATTGATTTCTAATCTAATTTCTGTACTATTTAGTCAGTTCTGTAATTGATTCCATTGACAATTAATTGCAGAACTTCATTATACTCTATGACTATTTTTAGATCTTTCAATCGATTAGAATAATAGTTTACTCATGTAGTTTATAAGGAGCCATAGCTTAAAGGCAACCTGTCAGTTCTACTTGCAACAGTAAACTACGCACGGGTCCTCATGGGCTAGTGGTTTAGTGTTCCAAATAACTTACATGTAACCCTATGGGTGCAATTTAAAAAAAATAAAAAAACACCTTAGAAGTACTTCTTGGCTTCAGTACGCATGCGAGGTGAAGCCGAGGTGTACTTTCTTGGCTTCACTGAAGAGCTGCGCAGGCTCTGAAGGCACCAGAGATAAGTATAATGAGGCAGACTTATTTTTTTCCTAGCGGCCACTGACAGCGTAAGGAGAAGGCTATTTGGGGCTCTAAACCACTGACCTATAGTAGGACATGTTGGTGTTTTATTGTCCCAAGTAGAGTTAACAGGTTCCCTTTAAAGACCATCGGTCACAATACAGATCATTCCAGGGACATTTATAAGATGCAATTTCTCTAAGGTGTTCAGCTGGACCCACTAAATGGGTACCCAAAGGATAAGACTGTAATTAATGTATAGCAGGTTTAAAGTATATAGTCAAGACTTAAAGGGGTATCCCCATCTTATCAAGTTATAACTGCTCAGACCCCCACTGAATGTGGAATTCTGAAATCTCCAGTTCTGAATAGAGTGGTGGTTGGGCCGGCATGCACACTGCTCCATTCATTTCAATGGGAACGGTGGAGATAGCTGAATGTTGTACTTAGGAACAGACTTCTATTCTGCCAGGTCACAGGGAAGAAACTTAGCACATACAGTCATATGAAAAAGTTTGGGCACCCCTATTAATCTTAATCATTTTTAGTTCTAAATATTTGGGTGTTTGCAACAGCCATTTCAATTTGATATATCTAATAACTGATGGACACAGTAATATTTCAGGATTGAAATGAGGTTTATTGTACTAACAGAAAATGTGCAATATGCATTAAACCAAAATTTGACCGGTGCAAAAGTATGGGCACCTCAACAGAAAAGTGACATTAATATTTAGTAGATCCTTCTTTTGCAAAAATAACAGCCTCTAGTCGCTTCCTGTAGCTTTTAATCAGTTCCTGGATCCTGGATGAAGGTATTTTTGACCATTCCTCTTTACAAAACAATTCCAGTTCAGTTAAGTTTGATGGTCGCCGAGCATGGACAGCCCGCTTCAAATTATCCCACAGATGTTCAATGATATTCAGGTCTGGGGACTGGGATGGCCATTCCAGAACATTGTAATTGTTCCTCTGCATGAATGCCTGAGTAGATTTGGAGCTGTGTTTTGGATCATTGTCTTGCTGAAATATCCATCCCCGGCATAACTTCAAATTCGTCACTGATTCTTGTACATTTTTCTCAAGAATCTGCTGATACTGAGTTGAATCCATGCGACCCTCAACTTTATCAAGATTCCCGGTGCCGGCATTGGCCACACAGCCCCAAAGCATGATGGAACCTCCACCAAATTTTACAGTGGGTAGCAAGTGTTTTTCTTGGAATGCTGTGTTTTTTTGACGCCATGCATAACGCCTTTTTGTGTGACCAAACAACTCAATCTTTGTTTCATCAGTCCACAGGACCTTCTTCCAAAATGAAGCTGGCTTGTCCAAATGTGCTTTTGCATACCTCAGGCGACTCTGTTTGTGGCGTGCTTTCAGAAACGGCTTCTTTTGCATCACTCTCCCATACAGCTTCTCCTTGTGCAAAGTGTGCTGTATTGTTGACCGATGCACAGTGACACCATCTGCAGCAAGATGATGCTGCAGCTCTTTGGAGGTGGTCTGTGGATTGTCCTTGACTGTTCTCACCATTCTTCTTCTCTGCCTTTCTCATATTTTTCTTGGCCTGCCACTTCTGGGCTTAACAAGAACTGTCCCTGTGGTCTTCCATTTCCTTACTCTGAGACAACTTTTTGTATCCTTCCCCTGAACAACTATGTTGAACAATCTTTGTTTTCAGATCATTTGAGAGTTGTTTTGAGGAGCCCATGATGCCACTCTTCAGAGGAGATTCAAATAGGAGAACAACTTGCAATTGGCCACCTTAAATACCTTTTCTCATGATTGGATACACCTGGCTATGAAGTTCAAAGCTCAGTGAGGTTACAAAACCAATTTTGTGCTTCAGTAAGTCAGTAAAAAGTAGTTAGGAGTATTCAAATCAATAAAATGATAAGGGTACCCAAATTTTTGCACTGGTCAAATTTTGGTTTAATGTATATTGCACATTTTCTGTTAGTACAATAAACCTCATTTCAATCCTGAAATATTACTGTGTCCATCAGTTATTAGATATATCAAATTGAAATGGCTGTTGCAAACACCCAAATATTTAGAACTAAAAATGATTAAGATTAATAGGGGTGCCCAAACTTTTTCATATGACTGTATATTTCCAGTGAGTTACTACAGATCTGTCTCTAGATAGACTGTTTTTGAAACCATCATGAGAAGACAACACAATGTATCACCCTGCCAGATAGACCCACTACAATACCAGGAGGCCATAAAGGGAAATACATGATCATCAGCACCACTCAGGCAGACTACAGTATCCAAAGAATACTCAGTGCGCCAGGAAAACATGCTTCATATGATGGGTATAACTACCAGGGTAGCAGGCATAGCTTCCAATAACTAAAAGGGCCCATCTCCACTTAAAGATGGCGCATTTCATAAAGCTATAGCAAAGGATTACTTTTTGCATTATTTCCATGGTGTAATATCGCTGAATTATCTCTGTACTATGACATCATGTGGGCATATTTTTCTTTCCTGTGCTGTGATGACACAGTGTACATGTCAACATATTTGCGCCTGTGCCATGATATGATATCATAGTGTACATTATGGTTGTACTGTGACATCAACATGCCAATAACCCCTCTTGCACTGTATGCAATATGCCTGTATTGTGACATTACTATGTATTGTCTCTGTACTGTGACATCACTGTGTTAATAATCCCTCTATTGTGACATCACTGTGTGTTATTCCTCTACTGATACATCCCTGTGCCTATTGCCCCTGTGCTGGAATTTCAGTGTGTGCTTTGTCCCATTATTGTGACATCGCTGTACCCATTATTCCTGTGCAATAATTTCAGCATGCACATTAACCTTTTATGTGACATAACCATGTGTATTATTTCTGAACATTAGGAAACACCAAAATAATCATAAGCTTTCCATGTTCTGAACTTGCTGCTAAAGGTGACCATGGTGGAGTGAGTTTCCAAGTTTTGCTACAGGACTCCATGCTTACTTATTATGGCCTTGCTCCTCACCAGTACACTACTACTGCCAGTCTTCTCCATCAGCATGCGAGATAGAGCCATGGATTCATATGGTTTATGCAGGTTCAGACTGGCTCACAGGTAAATTTTCCAGTGGGCCCCTGACCCAGGTGGGCCTCCAGCTCATCCTGGCAAGGCACAGTACACTCATTGTATTTAATTCAGAATCAGATACTCATTGTATAGCTTCTCAACCAGGCTATGCGTCAGTATAATATACTGGGTAGAGTATTTAAGAAACTACCCAGTTTGTTTGTTTTTTATAAATGTGACATGTGACAATTGGGGGTAATTTAGCTTCAAAGGTGGCAGCTTCCTGGACTTACAGAGGTGTTTGTGGCGCTGGGTGCCAAATAAACAGCATATCAGGTAACGGCAAACCAAAAGAAATGGCTTTATTCAGCTAGTTAGTGATAACAGGAACAAAAATAACAAAACAGCCTAGCCCACATACAGGGCAATACCTCACTACTTGAACCCTGACTCACTTCTGAGGGCAAGATTTACTGAGGTTTCTTCTTAATGGTCTGGCTCACACTGAGCTTAACCAGTCCTCTTGGAACAGACTACCTGTCTGTCTCTAACTGGTCCACCTTTTACCTGCTCCCTGCAGGTTCTCAGCAGCACTCCTCTGCTGTATGCACTCCCTCTGGAGTGAAGCCCCACCTATGGGTGTGGTTGAGGACCTTTTTAACCTTGGTTTTGGGTCGCTCGCCAGTGTTCTCTAGGTTCACACTCTCACATAGTGTAAACACAATGGGCGACTGAGATGACATCTAAGTGCGGAGTCAGGCCAACCAGTATCCTTCCTCCCATTTTCCATATTGACACTGCAGGGGCCACAATAACCAATCATCTTGCTGCTACTTGAGGCCTCCTGCGGTGTGGGCATATATCCTTGCCTGACAAAGCTAAGAGGGCCCTCAAGGCAAGAGCCAGACAGCAGTGTACTGACAGGACCCCAGGACAGAAACAGAATCGGGCAAGGGCTAGACAGCAATATCTTAATGGAAAAAAAAAAAATATGTTGGCGAAATTTTAGGAATTTGCAAATTATTGTCAGATAATATTTGCAAATAGCTATATACTGGCATCCCAGTCCATCACTAGGTTTATGCCATATTCTGACCCACCTATCTGCATGGCAGAAATCACGATTGATCAGCTAAGAACACTACATTATTACTTTTAGGTAGTCAGTGTCAATTGTGGCTTCAGCTTCTTCATCATTGCAGTGAGTAGTTGCCAACATGGCTTTAGTGCCACATAATTGGCTAATGATATATTTATATGCTTTAGATCTCATTCAGACGGCCACAGTTTTGCTTCTCCTTTATGTTCTGTTCTGTAGCATGCCTGCAAATCCCATCCGAAGATGAAGTGAATGACTCTCACTAGCAGCATCATAGATATCCCTGCCGCTATAACTTTGTGTCATTAGACCCATGGATGGGACAGGATTTGTGGATGTAACAAGGATCTTAAAATATCTGAAGATCTTATAGAGCCCAAGTTTACTTGATAAAGTGGCTACTAAGTGTAAATAATCACATGATTGTAAAAATATGAATACAAATGATCAATATACATAAAATTAAATTATGTACAAAGCCCCATTTCGGATCTGTAACCCAACATGACTCTTCTTAAACATGATCCCGTTCTTGTGTTCCTTGAACAAATATGTTTCCATGCTTCATTGCTAACAGATTACTCATCCTCCTATCTATTCGCATACAGCCACACAATGTATCACCCAGAAGCTATGTCTTCATAGTTCATGTGTTGCTTAGATACATGTTGCACTTTGCTTATTATACAGCACTTCTTATATAGGATAGAAATCATAGCTCCAACGTGACATAAAAAGCTTTGTACTGTTAAATAGCCAATACAAATCTGGGCACAGAAAGAGTGTAACTAAAGGGGTACAGAAGGCGCAGGTGCACCCAACCCTTATGCTCCAGCATGTGAAAAATGTCTTGGATATGTACAGTAAGTATCCTTCGTGTCACTTTACAAATGAGAATACTTTTTTATAATGTGATCTTAAGCTGGCCATATAGATAACACAATCTAATGGTCCCAAATCTTCCCTTATGGCAGATGTATATTTCAGTATATTTGCATAGAGTTGATCCATATATTTTATTACAGACATGCAAACAGACCGGCTTTACCATGACACTGGCTCTATTCAATATCCATTACTTTGCATGGTTGTGTCTCTGTACAGAGCTGCAGAATTTTGGGCTTTATATAAGGATATGACTGACATGCGAACACTATATAACATATTAACGCCAAAAAACAAACGTGTCCAGAGTAGACACATAAGTAGATTCCAGTATTGTAAATGGTACATGGTAGTTGAGGGTCCTGGCACAAACTTTGCACTGGGGCCTAGGAACTTCAAGTTATGTCTGTGAATTCATAGATCATCGCTGGAAATCCATATAACCAGCACTCTGATATATCATGTATCTGCCCATGAGTAGAAAAATATATTCGGACCTCAGCATGTGATAGAGATATTGGATTTAGTTTTCTATCAATATTGCCTATATCGTATCCAACAATATTCCTCAACCAGGGTGGAGATGTGCAACCTGTATGGTTACTTGGGGGCCCAGTGGATGAAGGGCCCACAGCCAACTTAGAAGCAGCTTACTACTGACAATAATATTGCATGTAATAAAAGAGTTATTGGATGCCAGGCCTTGTAATTACTAGGAAATTGGTAGAGCATTAAAAGGGTGATATATGATGAGCTAGGGGCCCCTATAGTGTTCTTTCAGAGGGGCCCTCTGTTGTTGGTGTCTGCCCCTGATCTCACATAATGGTATCTGATATTTTACATTAAACCTAACTACCTTGGGACATAGCTAGGACTTAGCCCTGTACAGAAAATATACTCACAGACTGTGCCAAAATGTGGAGAACTTGAGTACATGGAAAGGCAGGGTTAAAACCCCCATAAAATATTTAACAAATCTACTGTCTTAAAGAGGAGTGCTATGGCCTCATAAACACTGCTGTATTACGGACTTGTATAGCATGGATCATGTAAGAGATAAGTAGCCTGTCCCACAAATGGTGATCTTCAAGAAGAGAATAAACTGTAAGACAGAGCTCTCTGGCAGGTAAAAGTCATATGTGTGCTTGAGTTTTATTCCATTGCCCATTTTACAGTATAAGTAAGTGGATTCCAACCTGTGGCTCTCCATCCCGTGTATACTGTCATTGCATGCTGGGAGTTGTGGTTTTGCAATAGCTGGAGAGCCAAAGACTGGAGATCACTTATATACATGCATTGTTATTACACTGTTTTATTCACATTTATGACAGCTACATCTGTATCTAAGCTACAGATGAGTCTTGAGACCAGGTTTGTTGAGTATATTTATTCATGACCTTAAGCATGCTGGGATGTTAAAGGATTAGTTCGCAGATCACACCTTTATCACTGGGGTTTCTATTTATGTCCATTGCGTTGGTGTTTGTGCACACATGTGCCTTAACACATTATTTAAATCTTATTATAAAATAATGAAACACAGCCAATGTTATTTGGTTAAATTGGAAGTGTAGGGGAACAGAAGAGATTTTCATGCAGTTCTGTCACAGACACAGTTGGGAGAGTTTCCAACTCGGATAGGAAAAAAAGGCTCATCGGTGGGGGTCTGAATGCTGAGATCCCCACGATCGCTACACCTAGGTCTCGCAAGTGCCCTATGTGGATGTAGTAGTGGTACGTATCCTTGACTACTGCTACATTCTATGACACTGCCAGAAATAGCTGTCCAGAAATTTGGACAAGCATGCTCCTTTCACATGGGTCAATCAGGTGCAGACCCACATTCTTATGATTCCCAAAGGTCCCAGCCATCGGCCTTCCAGCAATCAGTTATCCCCCTATCCTGTGGATAGAAGTTGAGTGTATATAATGCGAAACACATTATAGCATTTTTACTGGAAATCAATTGATGGGTTATCTCTGTCACATGTGGTAAGTGGTGTTAAGTGATTTATTTCATTTTCTTTCTATGAAGAATTTGCTTACAAGAATATGGAGGCCC
The DNA here is from genome assembly GCA_947044405.1 of Leptodactylus fallax. Classification (NCBI taxonomy): domain Eukaryota; kingdom Metazoa; phylum Chordata; class Amphibia; order Anura; family Leptodactylidae; genus Leptodactylus; species Leptodactylus fallax. The sequence continues at coordinate 1,928,420 of CAMRHE010000223.1, forward strand.
ACAGCAAAACTTGGAATGGGGCCCCAGTGCACTATTAGACTAAGGCCCCACGCAGCGAATCGCTGCAAAAAAACGCTGCTGAAAAGACCACGGCTAAAATGCATTGCAGTTTTTTCTGCAGTGTCTTTCACAGAAAGTCATCAGAGTTTTCTCTCCTCTGCGGACTTTCTGCCCCTATTATTCTTATATGGAAAACGCCAGAGTTTCTGTAGGTATATTTGACATGCTGAAATTTTCAAAAACTCAAGTGTTTTTTAAATTGCAGCGTGTCCGCTGCAGATTTTTTTCTGCAATGTGTGGAATTAGCCAGAATCCCATCCACTATGCAAGTACTGTAAAACACATCGCATTTTGCCGCATGGGGCCCGGCCTTACTGTATTCTGCAGCAAGTTCAGAACATGAAAAGATTTTGATTATTTTAGTATGGAGTGATGTCTCAGTACAGGGATAATGCACACAGTGATGTCATAGTACAGGGATAATGCACACAATGATGTCATAGTACCAGTTAGGATAATGCACACAGTAATATCACAGTACAGAGATAATGCACACAGTGATGTCACAGTACAGAGATAATGCACACAGTGATGTCATAGTACAGGGATAATGCACACAATGATGACATAGTACCAGTTAGGATAATGCACACAGTAATATCACAGTACAGAGATAATGCACACAGTGATGTCACAGTACAGAGATAATGCACACAGTGATGTCATAGTATAGGGATAATGCATACAGTGAAGTCACAGTGCAGGGATATTGCACACAGTGATGTCTCAGTTAAGGAATAATATACAGAGTGATGTCACAGTGCAGGGATATTGCACACAGTGATATAACAGTACAAGGTTAATACACAACTTGATTCCATAACACATGAATACATACTATGATATCAAAGCTCATGATAACACACATGCACAGTGTGATAGAAGGATAAAATCATATAATGATATCATATAGCAGTATAATGAACACAGCACAGCAATAGTGCAAAAAGTAACGTTACAGAGATGGGATAATGCACACAGCAGCAAATAACCACAGGGCTCCATTGTAAAACATAGAACATTTCATTATCCATTGTCCATAGTCATCACCGAGTGATGGTGGGTCCCACTAGTTGTTAGGCTCTATAGTCTAGTAGCTGCTATTTCTGTGACCCTGTCAGGTATCCCTATGTCCCTGAAAAAAAGTACAATTGGAAACAACTGACAGCCATGTTCATATAGGTGTATATCAGTGTAAGTATAACAAATCCAGCAATTACTGTACTAAGATGCAAGAGCAAGTTACTGTATGTATGGTCAACATTTCTGGCAATAACATGAAGAGCTCTCCATCCTACTGGAGCACAGTACTACATTGCACTTCTCATTCTACCAGACACAACTTGCGAAAGGTCCTTGTTGGACTGAAATGTTGTGTGACATCTATCTATCTCTCTAGACATATTCTATATGGAAAATTGGATGCAGTCCTTGTGATGTTCTCATTGTCATTGTGACAATCGATAAACTGTTTGCATTCAGGACACAGTGCTACCATTTTCTTATGATTGTAGTATACAGATTTAAGAACCTTTCTGCAGATCACCTTCATAATATACGGTGTGAGGTGCAATTGTCTTATTCTTCAGAAAGTCAGTCCTGTGCAGGCTCTCACCAATCACAAGCCAAGGGATTGATACCAACTAGGTCTGGGCCTCTCTTTCTAGGGCTGCATAGTCTTCCTCTATGGCAGTGAATCCCAACCTGTGGCTCTCCAGATGTTGAAGAACTACAAGTCCGAGGTTGTCATGGCATTAAATGACTGTTCAGGAATTTGACAACTCACAGAGGAGGCCAGAGAAGGTGCAACATAAAAAAAAACCATATACACCTGTCCCTGGACCTCTGGTGTCTGCCGCTGTTATCCATTTGGGTACATCGTGAAGTCTCCACCGGAAGTTCTGCACCGCACATGACTGCTGAGGCCTCTGTGAGTTGTCAAATTCTTGGACAACTCCTTTAAGGGGAAGGACACACATTCAGCTTTTATTATGCAGTTTTTGAAGCCAAAACCAGACATGGATCATAAAGTTTAAAGGGGTTGTCCCACAAAGTACAGTGAAAGGACCTTGCTTGTGCTCCACATTCAACCTGACCACAGCCAGGCTGAATGTGGGTGGAACTGGTGACGTTCGGCACTCCCATTCACTATGGCACTTGGTTATCTTCGTCGCTCCCATTAACTCCACCAGTCCCACCCATTCCAAGAACCAATAATGACAGATATTACTTCTCTTTTTTTCCATCCACTCTTGGTTTTGACTCAAAAACTGCATTAAAAAACCTGAACATGTGTCTTTACCCTTAAATGAGACTCAGCGCTCTCTCTGATCGGTTGTTCTCAGCAGCTGATACACAGAGAATAAAACAGGAAGCAGACAAAACCGTTCTCTGCATAGTGGCCACATGAGATTACTGCAGATCATTTCCCAGTAACTTGAATAGGAGATAAATTGCAATAACCTGGTTCGGCCACTGCACAGAGAATGGAGCTGTCTGATTCCTGCTGCATTCTGTGTATCAGTTACTGAGAACAGCTGACCAGTGGGGCTAGAGGGGATAGGAATCCACTGATCTGATATTGATGACCTATCCTTAGGATAGATTATATTATTAGCATGGAAAACTCTTTAATGCCCAGCTGCAAATGTTATTGAAAAAATGTAAAAAACAGTACTGAGCTCTACTTCCCCCTGGGAATCTAGCACTGGCGCTCCTTCTGGTCTTTTTTTTACCTACAGGAGGCTACATGACTACTATTTCTTTTTTGTTTTATAACATAAGCAATTGTTTTTTTGGATGGAAGTTGGATAACCCATACTTGGTCTCCAGGAAACCCAGTGTACTCTGCTGGCCATGGCCTCTCCAACAAAGCCCTGCCCTATTTGGGGTGCTCCACAGCCCTTCTTGTTGTGTGCTATGCGCCCTTTTTGTACATATGAACACAAAATATGCCACACTTAAGACTGAGGTCCCACGATGCGGAAACATAGCTTTTTTGTTGCAGATTTTGCTGTGTTTTTTTGAGCTAAAGCCAAGAATGGCTACAAAAGGAATGGGAAATATATAGGAAGCTCTTATACTTCTACCTTCTGCTAAATCCAGTCCTGTCTTTGGCTTAAAAAAAATGCAGTAAAATCTTCAACAAAAAAAAAAAAGCTGTGTTTCCGCAACGTGGGGTCTCGACCTTAGGCTAAGACATTGCGTCTTTACCCGCAGCGCTTTTCACAGAAAGTCTTTGTGGACTTTCTGCTTCCATTATACCTATAGAGAAACCACTAGCGTTTCTGTAGGTATAATTGACATGATGCGATTTCCAAAACCACAACGGTTTTGGAAATCGCAGCATGCCCTCAGCGCGTATTTTCCCGCACTATGGGGATGGGATTCCCTAGAATCCCATCCACTATACAGTGACTCTAAAACGTCGCATTTTTTTTCTGCAAGCCGCGGCGCATACACCATGTGGGGCCCCGGCCTCAGGGAGGTTTGCCAACTTTTCCAGAATGTCAGGAGGTCACTTTTTTTTTGCATTCTGGGATAACCCCTTTAAACTTAATAATAGAACAGTATACAGTATGCTCCCAAGGTCTCCCTAGTGGTGACAGCCAGAATTATTCAGAAAAGAGGAGCACAGACCCATTGATCAGTAGTTAATGCAGGACCTATAAATAATGCTGAAAGGTGGATTTTCACTTTAAGTATAATAACACTGTATCTCGAAAGTGTACAGAGTACCCGGAGAGCTGTATAATATGTGATATCTCAAGAACATACAGAGTAGCAGAAACATATGGCAGTGTGCACTGTCTACTGTATAGTGACTGTTAGGTGCATACATTTTACTACTATGCAGATTGCTTTCTTTTCTTTGAGTACACACATCCCTAAAGTTAAAAGCATGTAAGTAAAACATTGCAGTCCAGACATTATATTGGCCTTCTTAGTTCCAGCTCTGTAGATATGTAATATAGGTCTCCACCCCGTCATTTTCAGAGACTCTGGTCTTGATGTCACATTAGTTTTTACATTTCACATTGTGATAAAGCATGTTAGTTTATTCCTTCACAAGTCTGGAGCTTACTTTGTATGGTTTATTTATGTATTAAGATTAATGGGTTAAAAATGTATCATATTCAAAGGGCTATTGGTAATATCTATGCTTCCTCCAAGTCCCAATAACTTCTCCATTGCAGTCTCCGGCCGTACAATAACTCCTAGACAGTATGCCCGCTGCCTCAGGGCATACTGCACAGTGTACAGAGCTAGAAGCAGACAGCTCCACACACTGTGTGGGGTCCATGCTGGGGTACTGGCACTGCCATATACAATCAGGTCCCATATCTTTACATGTCAGGCTAGGCTCATTTCATGTTTGGTGTTACCTTTTGTGATACTTTTGGCTGAGCCGATGTACCATTCATAAACTTTGTTGAAAACTGTAGCAGACTACACTTTTCAATACAAGATTATCAGATAAGAAATGTATACTGGGCAGTGTATGTACTTTTGCACTGGTCTACTACCAAACATCATGTATTAAATTCAACCTAAGATCACAAAAAAACAAAAACAAAAAAAAAAAACAACGAACCAGGTAGCTTTTTGCATCTAACTTTTTAGATTTTCTATTGATATATATGAAAGTTGGCTGTTAAGAAAGTAATCAAACCTCTTCTAGATTGACTAACTGGGTCCTGCAGTCTGCAGTACTTTGTCTACCCTTGTCTTAGGTTACAATGGAGGACAGAATATACACCAGTCACCAATTCTACAAAGGAAAAGAGAAGAGAAGAGGCAATATAGCTACATGGTTAACTTACTTTGAAGCTGCATGCATTTTTTCATGGTTCAGGAGAGGTCATTCATATATACCTGCTCCTTCAAGATGATGGATTAGCTGTTTCTTCTCGTCTAGGGAAGTAGAGGTCGATGGGTTTATGTCATTAGCTACTAGTTTTCAGGTTGCGGCTGCAGAAGACTTTTGTTGAATTCTCTGACTGCTTTAGTTTTACCCATCCTTTAGGCCGACATGGAGAATTTTTGTAGCACTAGTGATTTATTCTTGGCTTAACTATATATTGTCTACTAGACAACATAAGCAAATACGAGCAATTGTATTCATGCAGCTACTATATGTGGCTCAATAGTTAATATCAGTAGTCAGTAGTGCTACAAAAAGTTGCTGCAGCCTTAGTGAATGCACCTCCATACAGCGGCCTCGACCTTCTTTGAACTAAAAAAAACTGGCATGTATGTCTTGTGCCAATTTTGTGCCTTATCCAACAAGGCTAATGTCAGCAGTCCCATTTGTGCTAGGAGACTGATGCAACCAATCACAAGCCTCAGCAGTGACTTCTTCACAAGTGGGACATTACAGATGCCATGTGTAAAGAGGTCACTGCTGAGGACTAAGACTGGATGCATCAGTCACCTAGCACAAATGGGACTGCTGACATCAGCCAGGGTACCTGTTAACAGAACACCAGAGATGCCACTGCTAGAAACCAAAGCCCAGGAAGGGCAAAGTTTTTTTTCATGTTCATGGCACTTTCAACAGCCCTATTAAACATTAAAACAAGTTTGACAACCCCTTAACTTATAGCTGGTATATACTTAAGTTGACCGAATACATTACTTTTCATTGACTGAAATGTCTGATTCCTCCATTTTGACCATCAAATGGCTGGAAATCTGATGAAAACAGATCAGCCATGCTGGAAATATTCGTCCAGCTGTTCGCCAAAAATACCAGTGTTTGGCATGATCAGCTAGTTTTGGCCGATCATCAGCTAACTTGCACCGACTCACCCTATATTACTAATAAATAGGTTGAATTATAGCAGACCCAGCACTAAACCTTGGGGACTATTCATAATAGGAACTTTCTCCAGGTATGGTCTTTGGGCCACTTTTTAATCCAGCTACAAACTATACTTTTTAAACCAATGGACCTTATTTTACCCTTTAGACCTCTCTGAAGGACACACGTATCAAGTTTTGTTACAGATATTTCTGGAACTGAAAGTCTTCTCTATATGTGTGAATAGGGATGTTTCACATGAATAGGACAGCTATAGACATTTCTGCGACAAATCTGCAGCATGTGAATATACCTGTAGATTTAGTCTTTGCTCTTGCACTGTCCCTTTTTTGGATCTTGTATATGATTGTCATAATATGCTCATAAATCTGTGTATTCTGCTGACTTCCCTAGTAATGCAGACAGTTACACAGTGATTCTTCAGTGACCCTCTCTATCTATACTATATACTGTATATAGTGGCTGTATCACCTAGTTGCTGACCACTATCCCCCCTGTCCCTCTCGGTGTGTAGTGTGGGTTGAGGCTGCCCTCTCCCTCCAGCATCGCTGTGTGTGGCTCCATCTCCCTCCTCCTCCTCCTCCTCCTCTCTCCTCTTCCATCCTCCTTCCACCTTCTCTCCCTCCCAGCTCCCTCCTCTTACACAGCGGTCCTGGAAGCTGGTGATGTCAGAGGGGTGCAGACACAGCTCTTGCCTTCACCTTCAGCAGAGATGTGCCATCCTGATAGCAGCCAGGGACCAGACAGCCTCCCTACCCAGTGCCACTTCCTTCCTGACTGAGCTGCTGATTGGCTGCTAGGGATAACAGAGGGGGCACAATTGATAAAATAATAAGGGGGGAGGGAGTGAGGGAAAACAAGGAGGAGGAGGGGAGTGAAGAACATACAGGAAAGGCACCACAGAGAAGGAACAGGTACTGTAGACATTCAGTACACGGCTGAATTCATCACCTATGGGCACATGGCACAGACCAGACCAATGCCAGGGGTAAGACTGCAGGGCATGTAAGGACAAGACCATGCTCTGGCCATGCACCCAGGACATTGCAGACACAGCACAGATAGCAGTATATAAAATAACACATCAGTAGCTGATACATTGTAAACATTCCATAGGAATATTGTAAAGTGTTGTATGCACAACACACCACACTGGCTGGGATGTATTGGGGAGGGGGTCCAAGTATTCTGATCTCTATAATACACAGTTGATGCATTAGAAATAATATACAAAGTCCCAGCATAATGCACAGTGCAGCCTGCTAAAGCACAGCCATGCACTGACTATATACTATATACTGTACTAGTATAAATAAACTGCACAGAAGATCTATAAGGGGTGGTTGTAGACTATATATAGGAGCACAGACTAGGTAGAGACAAGCAGGAGATCATATTTAGACCATGCAGCAGTGAAGTATATACCATAAGTACACTACATATATATCACAGAGGACTACATTGGCACCAGAGGCGGCTGCTAAATGGATTACATCTACAGTTTGGGGTGGGCAGTGTGTGTGTCCATGCAGGGGGATGAAGCTATATCTGCACTAAGGATATGAGGTTGTGGCTGGGAAGGATCCTGTGTCCACACACTGGATGATCAGGTACTGCTGTGTGATTGGGGCTGAGGACTAACGCAATGTGTGTATTGTGGTGTGTGATTGTATTGTAGTGTCATTGCATCATACATGTATAGGCTGCCGGAGCTGACAACGTGCTGTGCAACTTGCTGAGGGAATTGTCTGTGTATAATAAGGTGTGTATGTTTATCAACATTGCCCTAGAATGGATTCTGTATATGTGTGTTATTTATTATACACATGTAGTGACTGCATGTATATTGTGCTTATGGTGACCTGATAAGAGGTGTTATAGTTGTTTGTTTATATAATAGGTAGTAAAGATATATAGCTACAAATATAGTATACACATGATGTACATAGTAGAAGTAGTGTATATACACAGCTACAGATATAATATACACATAGTGTACATAGAAGAGATAGTATATATACAAATATAGTATACACAAAGTGAACATGTAAGAGGCAATATATATACATAGATACAAATATAGTATACACATAGTGTACATAGAAGAGGTAGTATATATACAAAGCTACAAATATAGTATACACATAGTGTACATAGAAGAGGTAGTATATATACATAGCTACAAATATAGTATATGCATAGTGAACATGTAAGAGATAGTATATATACATAGATACAAATATAGTATACACATAGTGTACATAGAAGAGGTAGTATATATACATAGCTACAAATATAGTATATGCATAGTGAACATGTAAGAGACAGTATATATACATAGATACAAATATAGTATACACATAGTGTACATATAAGAGGAAGTAAATATACATAGCTATAAATATAGTATACACATATTGAACACATAAGAAGTATATATACATAGCTACAAATATAGTATACACATGGTGTACATATAAGATATATAAATATACATAGCTATAAATATACTATACAGATAGTGTACTTATAATAGGTAGTAAAATACATAGGTACAAATATAATATACACATACTGTACATTCAAGAGGTAGTAAATATATATAACTACACATATAGTATACACATACTACAATAGGTAGTACTTATACTAAGTAGTAAATATATACATATATAGTATACATATATTATACATATACGTAGTAAAACTATTGCTACAAATACACTATATACATATTGTACAAATAATAGGTTGTAAATACGCATATGTAGAAATATAGTATACACATAGTGTACATATACATGATGATCATGTTTATGCAATATATGTAATTTGTAGACAACACATGTGTATACAGTGTATCTGCTAAATTATATGGTGTGGAAACAGTGAATGCACCGTGTATGGTTCTCATTGCAGGCTGGATATCTGCACTGTAGTTGTGGACTGCTACATTTCTGCAACATATACATATAGCGGGAAGCACATATATATACACAATGTGCTGAATTATATGGTGTGGAAACAGTGAATGCAGATTATGCATATTACACTGAATATGTTTACTTTGTGTATGGCACACTTTCACACACACACACACACACACACACACATACATACACACATCTATTTATCTATCTATTTCTCTATATATCCATAATTTGTGCGAAACACATTGTATATGCAATGTACTACTGTAACCTAATATAGATGGGAAACAGTGAACATATGCTAGGATTTATAGTGTTCTAAATTGTTTACCTTTAATGCACATTGCAGAGTGCTAAAGGCAATGTTTACCTTGAAGGATGAGGATGACCTCTCTTACTATATGTGGTCTTCTTCAGCCTAACATCTGGTTCATACTGGATACATTTCATAGATGTAGGTTACAATATACAGCCCTGCCATGTTCATGCATTATTAGATGTCATCCATATTACAGCCAGTGTCAGTGATGTCATCATTATTAATATATAAATCTCTTATCAATGTTTCTGTGTATTCATGAAGAGAACATAAGCGCACACACCAGGAACCAGCAGCACAGTAAATCTCTGGGTATATTTAATGTATGAGCATTTACTCCTTTGCTGGTGATGTAATTAGCTTTTTATACACCTCTGCATAGTGTGTGTGCAGCTCCATTGTTGTTATTTGCTTGACATGTGTTAAGCAGACAAACAGCACAGATGAGCCCAGAGTGCCCAGCCTGGCCGGGCACTGAGTGTGTGTTACCCACATTTGGCCCTTTCTGTACAGCTGCCTGGGGTTGTGCAGATGGCAGGCATATTTCTGCATGTGAATGGATCACAGTGAGTGGGAGATAGCAGGTGCTTGGCGTGCTGTGAACATTACTCTACTCATGTGAATGTGTGTGTGTTGTCCTAGAGGGGAAGCCATTGGATTTGTACAGGATTACTGACACATATTTGCAAAGAAATACAATGAACCCAAGAATCTAGCTTTGAATGCCATGGGGAGGATTTTAGCACTATGCTGTGCCTTTAAGAATATGTTGTTTAGTTGTGGCACTATTGTATGGCTCCCTTATTTCAGCACCATGGCGAGCAGTACAACACTGGGTCCTGTAGAGCCAATGCAGGTGTAGATTCATGGGTGCATTCATTCCCAAGCCTCCACTACCATCTCATTCACCTCTTTCTCTTATTTGTAAACTCTAGATTTCGTCACACTGGCACATATCTGAATGTGATAAGGTCTGTACATATAAAAATCTCTGGTTCTTGTATTATGTGTTATTGTTACGTATGCATTGTGATGTTATGTTGTATTATTGTTATGTAGTATGTAGTGCTATTCCATAAAACTGTGTATTCTTCCGTAGCCTGTGTTCAGGGTCTCTGAATGAGGTAATGGGGATTTGAGCACAAGGGAGAACAGCATTGGTCTTGTATTTCCACTAGCTGGATTCACAGATTGCTATGATTTTCCATGCACTGTACTTTTGGTATATAGCAAAGCCCCGGGGCATTCTCATACCCTTCTGTCTTTAGGTACCATTTAGCTAAATTTGCACACAGCTGAATGCACACAGACTTGCTGTGTATCTAAGAAACCCTGATGGTGTTAGTATGTGCAGTTTATTAGTATTGTAGGATTGAAGGATATTATATAGAAAAGCATTTATGTGGACTCCAGTCCCTGAATGAAGCGCTGATGATTTCAGCACCGTGGAGAGCGCACTTGGTCTTGTATAACCACTGCAGATGTAGACTCAGGATTTTTATATATACTATATAATTTTACATATAATGAAGCCTCGGTGCCAAGTCATACTTATTAGATTGCACCAAAAATTACTGTATACATAAGATTATGTCTGCTAAGTATTTATTACTAAATGCGGTTGCATTCAATTTTAAGTCAAGACAAGGGGTTTTATAGAAATGGCATTTGTCTTCTTATTGATGTAGCATGGATTTTAGTTAGAGAGGATTTGTAGAGTCACTGAAACTGTAGCTTACAGATTGGAAACAGCAAAGCTCCCGAGTATGTCTTAGTAACACTGAACATATATGAATGTACATGTTTGACCTGAAGGATAAGCATGGCATCTCAGGCTACGTTCACATCTGCGACTTTTTCCTCCTCCGGTTCCAGTTAAAATATGACGGACTCCATTGTAGCTAATGGTGTCCTCCAGGTGGAAACCGCTGTTTTAGCATTATGCCTCTCCATTGTTCAGGTTCCCCAACGGACCTGAACAACAGAAATGCAATGGTAGTGTGAACCTAGAGTCAGTAATAAATACTGTTGCCTTGCAGTGCTTGGGTCCTAGTCAGACCAAGGACAACATCTGCATGGAGTTTGTATGTTCTTCCTAGGTTTCTTCCAAGTATTGTGTTCTCATTCCGCAGTCCAAAAACAAACTGGATAATTTGGAATTGAGGTTGTGAGTCCCAATGGGAATGATAGTGATGACAAGCGCTGTGCAGTGCTATGGAATATGTTGGTGATATATAAAAAGATAAATAAAAAAAGGGGTCCAGAACAAGGGCTAGGGACAATATGCATGCTTCTATTGAACTAAACAGGGTGTGAGTAGCTAAGTCCAATTTGCTGATAATGTTGTATGTAGCATTGAGTGGTTCTCCAGCATTGATAGTATGCGACCACTGGAACGGCAGCTGTAACAAATGGATAGAGTTTTGGTGTGGATCAAGTACCCACAGTAAACAATTATGGCTTCCGTATATGAGGAATTGATACAGGTCAGTTTTTTGTTTCAAGCCACAGATTAAAAGAAGAACTTTGGCTTTTTTATGCTCAATTTTAACATGCACAAAAATGGAAACATTTACATGAAGGGGTGAGACATGTTTAATATATTTTTAATATATTTTGTGATACCAAAATTTAATTTTGCTTCATTATACTCCCCTAAGGCAATGAAATGGTAAAATGATGCATTGTGTATAAAATGTAAGGTAATTGAAGGAAGCCTATATACTTATTTTTGCAATGTGGATATTATTCCCCAGTGTAGATGTGTTCCCTATTCACACAGGAATAGAGTTTTACTGCATGACAGAAATTCAACAGTTAAAAGTTTGAACATAAACATATATATATATATATATATATATATATATACTGTATATGGTATATATAAAAGGTACAACATTTCAGGCCTGTCTATGGGACTTTTCTAAAGGCTTGAAATGTCACCCCTGATGAGTCAATAAAGTCAAGAGTGCTGAAATTTTTATACTTTATTGAAGTAACTTTAGACCAAGTCCTTTCCTGACACCCTTTCTTTATTTATATGAAGAGTGCTGCTTATTTCTCTTGTTTTTTTAATTATTTATAATGTACCGAATTGTGTTGTTCAGATAATACCACCTATATATAATAGCTGTGGTATGTATAACATATAACAGATCTTTGTGTACATTCAGAAAAAAAAATTGCAATATAAATGCAGGGTAACCTCACAAACGATGTATCTCAGACAGAATACACAGAATACATACATGTGTATATAACCTCTGCAGTAAATCACAGGCCTTAGTGTGCCGTGTATGGCACATGACCACTTAGTCCATTGTATAGTTTCAGCGGTCACCTGCACATGTATGGCACTTTGTCACTGCAGTCAGTAAGCAGAGGCTGGCAGGGACCACCAGAGTAATGGCAGTGGAATGACTAGAGATCAAAGAGATGAGCATAGGTTTTTTTTTTTTTTTTTTAGCCCATTCCCAGTTCTTGCCTAAATGTAGGTAAATCCTGGGTAAGCCCTTTAAGTGGGGGTATGGGTGAATAATAATGAGCATTTATTTCACTACAATAAATGCTGCTTCATTGTCACTAAATTAACGGGGGTTTCCAAGATAAGAAAATATGGCTGCTTTCTTCTAAAAACAGCTCCATGTCAATATAAAGATTGTGTGTGTTGACCGCAGCTCAGCTCCATTGAAGTGATTCAGGCTGGGCTGCAGTACCACGCACAACCTGTGGTCAGGTGAGGCATTTATGATGTTTTTAGAAGAAAGCAGCCATGGTTGATTTTCTTGTTATCCTGGACACAGGGCTGTGGAGTTGGTAGGCCAAACCACCTACTCCGACTTCTCTATTACTTCACAGACTCCTGATCTGACTCCTTCAAAAGTGGCTGACAGCCAAGGCCAGTCAGAAGCAGTAAAGTGCCTCTAATTCGCAAAAAAAAATTGTAATTGAATTCCTATGAAAGTAAATATGCAGCAAACCATACATATAATATAATTAAAAATTAGCATTAATTTTTTTTTAAGCCAGAGTCAGTAACTTTTTTCCAACTCTGACTCTTCCCAAAACTGCCCCAACTTCAACTCAACAGCCCTACCTGGACAACCCCTTTAATAACGATGTTAGCACCATTTTCACTTCACTGGGCTTTGTATGGAACACTGCATTGCCATACACAGTGTACACACTTTTGGATTTAGTCCTATTGCCATCCCCAGGCTGTGTCCTCGCTGACCCCGTCATTTACTGTATATTTTCCTTATGCAGTTTTAACATAAGCTTAATAGCACTAAGAATGCATTACTGTTCTAAGAATGACAGGCATTAGTTTTATGAGGTAAATAATACTCTAGTGCTTGTCTCTGTAGTCTGAGGCTTATGCCAGTGTGTGTGGTATTAGTTTTTGTTGTGAGTCCCTGAAGATTTCTTTATATGCTTAGATTACTGATCAGAATTTAGACTTTACATTGCTAAGAAGTGAATAGTATTCTATAGTTTTTATTGTATTGTATTGTATTTTATTGTATGGTTACATTCAGCAAATTGAGAAATGATATTTTTTGCTATTATTATATATATTTGTCGATCTATAAAGACTCTGTCCATCTATCTATCTATCTATCTATCTATCTATCTATCTATGTGAATGAATGTAACAAACAGTAACTTGACATTGACATGAATGTATGTAATACAGTAAAAGGAACCAGTCCCCAAAAAAATGCAGTCCAATCTTTTGGATCTGTAGACACCATGTATAAAGTAGATGGAGCTGAGCAGATATATCATTTTGTGGGAAAAGATTCAGTATAACTTCTCATTTATCCATTGAAATCTCTGCCCTTTTTATGTTTAGAAGACAAGGAGGCGGTCCTATCAGTGACTGACAGCCTCCTCTCTATGACTGTGAGTACAAAGATAACTATCACTCACTAACAGGACCGCCTCCTTGACTTTCTAGCATAGAAAGAGCAGAGGTTTCAGTCAATAGGTTACAAGTTATGCTGAATCTTTTCCCACAAAATTATATCAATCTGTTCAGCTCCTCCTGCACTATAACCTGCCTATAGACTTGAACTGCATTTTCCATGCAGTTCCCTTTAAATGTTAAATATATATATATATATATATATATATATATATATTTATGACTTTACTCAGCAAATATATATATACATGTGTATGTGTGCCTTTGGATTCTTGCACACAGCATTGTCCTTGCATGACACCTTATGGGTTTGTATTAAAGAGGAGTCATAGCTATGTAATCCTTGTAGGGTAAAATACCTTAATAATGCCACAGATGATGGAGTATGCAAAAAAAAAAAGTATTTTCCTGCAGAAGGTGTTATATTCCCATATCATAGTAATAGCTAATAGATAAAGGATTGTAAAAGTTCTAGTTACTAGGATTCAATGACTTGCAGGGTGATAACAGCGATTATGGCCTTAGTTTGAGGACACTCAGGATTTACAGTGGGTGAGCAATGGTGAAAAAACATGGAGAAGACATTGCCTTCTAGTAACTGGGCATTCACCTTACTACATAAGAAGATACTGGCCAGTTTATTTTGATGAAATAAATATTGGCTGCCATTTCTCCTTCCAAGTGACAGCAACCTATACCCAATCACTGTCATGCACTGTGTTGACTTTATTCAGCAAATTCTTTGTGTTAACACATTATGTATGGTTGTGCTTTCTTTACAGGACTAATACTAAGAACTGTGCCAAGGTTCTCTATCTAAGTTCCATATTTTTCCTATGAACGATCATGGCATGTCTACATGATACCCGCACTCCCTCACCCTCCTTTGCCAGCCTTCTCTCAGAAGGACCAATCAGACGTTTGGACACTGATACGCCACCTGGTTGCACCCCAGAACAGGAACTGACCCCTACACAATGTGTATTGCGTGATATGGTGCGAACAGAAGTCACACTTCCGAATGATGATCCTTCATCTCCACTTACTCACAGTGTGCCCCAAGATCCACAAGAACCTGAGGACAGAGGTGGTGGGGGTGCAGCAGGTGGTCCCGGAGATGACAGACCATGCCGTGCACTTGGAGACAGCCGCATGCAGTGTCAGGCTGGAGTTGGGTTCTTGGGTGGACTTTTTGGCTGTCTGAGGCCAGTCTGGGCTATGATTGGTAAAACATATTCAACTGAACACAAGCAGCACGAAGGTAGGAGACAAATTATAGTGTCAGTGTATGATGGGTGTTGTAGAAATGTTATGTACAAGTGTTTTCTACTATACATGATGGCAGAACTCTACATCAGCAAGGAGCTGGCGTAGATATCTCTTAGGTGCACAGACCCTGGAGGATGTGCCTGATATATGACAAAGTGTGAACCTTGTCATAAATTAGGCATAAATTCAGACAGGGCAAGGATCTTCAATACTGGAGTGGACACGTCAGTCTTGATAAAGCCCCATAGTGTCTAGTCATATCTCTGCACCATTTATAACTTCATGGGGACATGACAACCTACCCCCATGCTTTCAGTCTTCTTATAATGGTGATGGGTTGTCATAAGGTAAAAGTGTTTCTACTGCCATTACCTTTGCTATAGGGACAGCTTGGGACAGCTTGGGAAGGTTCATAACTGCACAGCCATCAATAGTTAGCTAAACTAAATAACATTGCTTTAGCCTAGGCTTAACATGAAGTTCCTGGGCCCAATGCAAATTTCTACCAGGCCCCCCGACTATAATGTATTGTTTATATTGCTGGTCTCATGATATTGGGAAGCGACACCACATGTGCTCACTAAGTCTCCTGGTCCCAGGTATGACTGCACTCTCTGCGTCCCCTCAAGTTACGCCCCTGGACTTTACTCATATATAACAGTAAATAACAGGGGCTTTCCAGAAGTGCCACACTGGTCCATTGGTTTTGTCTGGGATTGTGGATATGTTGAATGGAATGGGGCTAAGCTGTAATACAATAAACAACCGGTGGACAGGTGTGGAAGTTTTTAAAAGGAAGAAGCCAAGTTTTTTTTGTTTTTTTAATCTTGTACAACCCTTATAAAGGTTTAACCTAAATATATAGCTGAATAAATAGAGTTATATTCGGCTGATAGAATAAGGGTAGGTTCACACTACCGTTATTAATGTCCATTACTCTCATCCATCATGAGATGAAAACATGTCCGTACATTAACCGTAGAATGCAGACGGAACAATCTCTGTCTGGTGTCCATCTGCATTCATTGTCATGTTGAAAAACATAATGGAAGCTTTATTCCGTCATGTTTTTTTATTTTTACACAAGTAAACAACCATGATGGAAGAAAACATGACTGATGAGAGCAATGGACTTTCACAATATGAACATCCTCTTAGTAATTAAATTCTTAGAAACAAGTCAAAAATATATCCTGCTGCTTGTGTATACATTTACTAATTTGTCTTTTTGCCTAGAAGATTCATGGGAAGTCCCCTTTGAGGAAATTCAGGACCTGCAGTGGGTGGGCAGTGGTGCCCAAGGAGCTGTCTTCTTGGGAAAGTTTCATGGCGAAGAGGTTGCTGTAAAGAAAGTTAGAGACATAAAAGAGACAGACATCAAACACCTCCGGAAACTGAAGCACCCCAATATCATTACCTTCAAGTGAGTGATATATTTAAGTCCCATATGTATATCGGACAGCTACACTAGACTCTTCTATACTGCACATAATTCTTGGGTACTGTCATAGGAAGTGTAATGTCCTTGAATAAGCTTTTCCTTATAAAAATCAATTGCAGTCATCTTGATTCACATGTGACTTCATGTCCCAACCCTAAATGCTGCATATACATAGTTAGTTCTGTTGAAGTCAGCTTGTCTGTGCGGAAGCTCACAATGATAAATTTGCTGCTTTTCTGACAGCTCCTCTGTTGTAGCTGCTTGCAGAGGTAGAATTTTATCTTCTTTGTAAAACACAACATGCAGGGTTTCCAGTTATAATGTAGAATAATGATCCAGGGACTGGTCTGGTTGCCAGTAGGAATTAAAACTTTATAGAAAATTGGTTTATGCAATTCAGTAGGTAGGTTTTGCTGTCCTTTGGATGAACTGGGATTTGTAAGCATAAAAGGTAAAATTTTGTACAATAAAGCAAACCATACATATGGGTATCCATTTTCTGGATGACTTGTATTTCATGGTTGGTTGATATGGACGACAGTATCAGTATTGTACATTAAAATAACAAACCACTGACTGATCCCTGCACGATCCATGGCCTGGTCTAGGCTTTCATTGATGGGATGCAGATATGTCATTTGGCATGAACAACTAACTTTCCGGTGACAGCAGCCAACAATGACTAATAAAATCCAAAATGGATGTTCAGTTGGCATCTGTCAGTCTCATTTAGAAAGGCTCAAACATTTAGCAGGAAATGGTCTGAATAAACCTGTTTAAAGATGTCCAAAATCCCTACAGTATGTCCTGAACCAACCCACTAACTATGTAGCATAACGCTTATTACAATGTTTAAAAGCACTATTACAGTCATGAGTAATTATTACCTATACACTGTGTAGGTGCTAACTACTAGATTGGTTGGGGTCTGACCACTTGGACCCTCACTGATTGCCAGAACAGGGCTCCTGGTTCCTCCATTTTCTCCTGCCATGATCAGGTGGGGTTGAATGGAGTGAACATGTAGAACATGTTTTCTCCTGCTCCATTCAAATTCTATGGTACTGACAAAGCTATCTTCGCCAATGCCATAGACTTTGAGTGGAGCGGCAGCATACATGTTTGAGTTTTGAGGATAGCTAAACTTTACTAGCAGTTGATGTGCTATACTTAGGAACGGGCTAATAGTGCAGCCAATATACTGTCTAAGTCATGTTCACTTTCTTTGCTTTAATTCTCTACCCAAAAGAATGATTTAACAAATATCCTAGAAAATGATACCATTGAACTAATATGTTTTTCTGCTAAATGATAATGGTAATTTGTAAAGGGATCATAAAATGATAATTTATGGAATTCAGGAGCAAAATCAAATAGAGATTGAAATATCATGAACAATAAACACAATAGTTGAAATGAGCGTTTGCCAAGTAATGATTTCACGGCCCATTTAATGAGACCACATATAGAAGGGAGCACAATATGTGAGAATACTGTTATTAGTGGGAGGGAAGAAAGACGAAGATCCAAGGATGACTGAATAATAGACATAAAGTACGAATATAGTAATTATAAATCCTATATTCATTATCAGATTACATAAAACTCAAGACTATGGCAGAGAACCTTCTAATATACTAATACTATGATATTTTATTTATTGGACCACTTGTACTACTAGCAGTGACATTATGACTTACATTTTTTCATTGTGCATGCCCTTTCTTACAGGGGTGTCTGCACCCAGGCACCTTGTTATTGTATCCTAATGGAGTTCTGTGCCCAAGGGCAGCTCTATGAAGTTCTGCGTGCTGGAAGGAAAGTCACTCCTTCTTTATTAGTGGACTGGTCCATGGGTATCGCTGGAGGAATGAACTATCTGCATCTCCACAAAATTATCCATCGAGATCTTAAGTCACCAAAGTAAGTGTTTTCAATGTTATATGTCCTTAATATAGCTGGATTTTGCAATGGGGAATAGATTTGACTATGGGGGTGTTGTGGAGGTCCCACTTGGTCCCACGTAACATATACAGTCTGCTGATTTAAAGGGGTGCTGTATAATCCTCCAGGTTTTTCTACAGATTGCAATTTATTGTGAGAAATTTATTGTCAAGGGGTCTTTCTAATATTTTTGGTTTGTCTAAAGTGAACAACCCCTTTAATCTGAAGCACAGTGGGAAAGCTAATCTCCATTTCACTGTGATCCATTCCTGCATTCTAATACTTCAGTAATGTATGTTCACAGACCAAGATGCTTATACTAAATAATGCGACATAGCCAGACAAGAGCGGCTTCCGTGCTACACATAGACAGATGGATGTGTTGAACACAATTAATGACTCTTGCAATGGAAAAATTTAATAACAATCCAAGATTATTTTCCATGATTTTACATTAAGCATACCATAAAATGATTCATTTCTGATGCTTATGTTATCTGGACGCTAAACATCTCATCCGTCAATAAAAGTATATTATGTTAATCTAAGCTACTACTACATTGGAATAGAGACTTGGAGATTTTTCAGCATGAGTTGGATACTTGGTTGCTTGGTATATCATATTTTGCAATACGAAAAAGATGGCATTGTAGGAATTAAAGATAGTGCCTGCACTGTTACATTACGCTACATTGATACTGCGTCTGATATTGAGGTCACACCTTTAAATCAGATTGAGCTGCAATATCAGACACAGCCATTGGACAAGAGTAGCGCTATTTCTGGAAAAATGAGCCATGATTTTCTTACAACCCCTTTAAAATACCTTGATGACCCCATTTACAATATAAAAAAGCATTAGAGTCAAATAAAGGGGTATTCAGGGACCTTCAAACAGCCCCTTCAAACAAGAAACACATACCATGTGGTATACTTTTTTCAATATGGGAGTCTACAGGTAATATATGGCTCTGTTATGGCCAGAAGAAAAAACAACAAGGTGGCACTCTAAAGATTTTTCCAACAGATGAAGGATTTATTCACTTATGGTACACATATATGCAACTTTTCAACCCCTCAATGGAGTCATTTCCAAGCCTTTATTGCAGAGTTAAAGTGTTAAACATCTGGTTACCATACATGAAGAACGCTTTCATCTTTTGGAACAATTTTGGATAGGTGCCTCACCTTTTGGATAAGTGCCTCGCTAAGTCTGTCTCCCACCAGAGGGGTTTAACTCCTTTTTCACAGTGCTGCTCCATTTTAGTTTTTGTGGCATTGTATGGCTAAATAGTGGCCTATATCCGAGGCATCCATTGAACTTATACCAAAGGAAGTCCTCCAGATACCTCCAATGTACAATGCAAAGATCATTGTGAATAACATTATCTTCTACAGCTCATATGTTTCATCTTCTATTGTACACAGCATGCTGATCACATATGATGACCTGGTAAAAATATCAGACTTTGGTACGTCCAAAGAGTTGAGTGACAAGAGCACTAAAATGTCCTTTGCGGGAACAGTAGCCTGGATGGCACCAGAGGTCATACGAAATGAGCCTGTCTCTGAAAAGGTAGACATCTGGTAAGTGAACCATGACTCATGATTAACATTGTATTGCCTCAATACTACTGAGTGAGTATTGACTGAATATTCTCAAGATTGCGTCCAAATAACTCATAATATTCCACCAATTATATTCAGGAGTCTGGAGCATATAGCAGTTATATATATATATATATATATATATATATATATATATACAGTACACACTGTTCTAAGAGACACCAAACCAGTAGAACTATGAGGAATCCCAGTATGACAGGCACAAAATAGGGCACAACAAAGTGCTGCATGGTATTAATCCTGCTGTAAGGATCACTAGGGTCTCGGGTCAACAATGTCTGTGTTTTACTGATTGCTCCTCGGTCATCGGTCTACTGGAGCAGATGTCGTGATTCAATCCTGGTTCTGTCTGTGTCTCCTTCTATGTGTCTCGTATTAAGGGGCCAGATGTTTTGGATTACCAGCAATCTCTAGTCATGCTTAATTCCCTTACTAGCCAGTGAAAGCTGCTTCATTTTGGGTTTGTAGAGCTTTTTGTCTAGTTTTATGTCATGCTTTAAGGCACGGTCTAATTCTGCCTAGTCTACTGAAATTTAGCTATAGGAAGCACAGAAGTAATAGATGCACCTGAGCCCTGATACCAGAAGGGGCCAAAACTCTCTTAGTCAGCTGTGAAGACACCAATTGTGATCCATACTTAGCAACTTTTATAAGTTGGTTTGCAGGACAACCTGTGTGTGAAGTGCAATCATGTCCATTTGACTAAAATCCTGCCCATTTTGAGGTGCGACAAACCACTTTTTCCATGTCACCTTTTTGTGACGTGGACAGAAAAGGTGCTGGTCACCCTTTTGTGTGACGTGAGGGGCACATAAATGTGTCACATATAATATGTCCAGAAGTAGATGTAGCCACTTTTCCAAGACACCTGGAGGTCACCCCATTTTGTGGGAGCCAGGTGTGGCAGGTATATTTATGTGATAGGTGTGGGCCTCATTGCGGATTTCGCATTGGGGTTCAGGAGCTGCAAGTTACAGCTTTGAGTAACACTTCTACCTCTGTCAGGTTTCCATGTACATGCTGTAGGCTTCCACAAGTTTAATCACACTAATATACTATCATGTATACAAAACGTATCAAATGAGACATGGAAAATGGTACTGGTAAATCTGGCATACATGTATCATGATCTGTAACTAGTGTGATACATGAGACCATTTACTAAATGTGTTCATTTCCCTGTTGTTTTGCCTTGTCTATATACATTTGGCAAGGATATAATCCACCATGTAATCTACCCGATGTTGTTTAGTATTGTTAATAGATTATTACAGAAATAGCTGTGATCCGTCACATGCCAGAGCACAGTATGCACAACAGGGGCGTCCCAAAAATCAATAAAAGCCACAGACAGATTGATTCCTTATGATCCAGCGTCTTGTATCATTCAGCAGTATGCATGTAATAGCTTCCATACTATGACAAAGCTCATATGTATACCATATATTTACTTGGCACGCAGCTTGGTTCAAGATGTGGATCTCTTTTATGTTATGGGATCTGGATTGCTGTAAGAGCTCCAAGTTCAGATTATGTCACTTTTTAGTGTCTTGAAAAGCTGTGCCGTATCTTAAAACTATTTCTCTGTCACATCTGGGTGTCACACGTGTAAGGATTACTGTTACGTGTAGACAAGATGACATAGTGTGGAACTCAATAAACAATTATTGTATGTTTCAGCAGGGGTGCCATTGTGTAACCCTCTTAGTGTAATGACATTTCATGCAGTGTATCCTGATCGCTGAAAGCCTTGCTTAACCATAAGCCAGCAGTTTCTTCACAGGCAGCAGTCTTGGAAATCCTCTCCTTGGGGAAAAATAACATTTCAGACATCTGGCTGTTTGCCCAGGCGGAGGGTCTAGAGAGCCCAAGACTTGGTGTTTCCACTTAATTATATTAGTCATTTTTTCCAATACGTGTGGTGGAGCAGGATATGGGGTGCAGGGCTATAGAAGTGCCTGGGTGCATGCAGGAAGGACTGTTTGGCAGTACCATGTGGTGTTTTTGAAACACATTTTAACCCTTTATTTCAACAAATTATTAACCTCTATATTCAGGACTAACCAAAATGGTTTATTAGTGAACTAAGAATATACTGAATGGATTCATGGTCTAGATGAAGCATAACCATCTGAGCACCATAAAAACCTTAAAAGGGAGTCTGTCAGCAGGAAACACGGTATCAGACTAATGACAGTACCTTGTATGGCGGCTTCTACACTTTCCAAAGATTCCTTTCTTATTCTGCATTGCAGCTCCATTTTCATGAAAATCAGCATTTATTTATGTAAATTAGCTGAAAAAGGCTTTAGGGACGTGTCCTCTCCCACTAGGATTTCACTCTCTGCTCTAGATCAGTGGTTCTCAACCTTTTCAAGTGAAGTACCCCCTGGTTAAAAAACACAAAGGTCCCACCTGTGTACCCCCAAAGTAGCGATCACTTATAAATGTTAATAAAATAAGGCTTTGTTTGGAGCTTTCGGTAACAATTATGTAATGGACCCCTCAGTGACCCCACATGTAATATAATGGCCTCCACATGTAAAATAAAACCCCCCACAATGCCATAGTGGCCCCTGCACAGTATAATGTCCCATAGTGGCATCTCCATACATTATAATGTCCCATATTGGCCCCTCCATACAGTATGATGTCCTATAGTGGCCCCTCCATACAGTATAATGTCCCATAGTGGCCTCCATACAGTATAATGTCTCATAGTGGTCCCCACACAATATAATGTCCCATTGTGGCCCCCGTACAGTGTAATGTCCCATAGTGTCCCCAGTACTGTGCATTGTCCCATAGTGGCCCCCACTCAGTATAATGTCCTCAAGTGGCCCCTATATTAATAGAATCCCACATACATAGAGATTTTCTTTCAATATTGGGTTAGACCATACCCTCATTTTTTCTGGGGTTCTTCACCCATGAACTACAATTATACTCTAAGGGTCTCTTCGAACCCTCAGAGTATCATTAGCAGATGCTTACAGAGATGACATCAGGCTGTCATGTAGCGTACGTTACATGACCGTCTGACATTTTCTCTGTAGGCCGGAGGAGCACAGGGAGCAGCGCCGGAGCCCAGGGCAGGTGAGTAACACTGTTTTTATGTTTATTCACCTCCCCAAGACCTCCACTAATTATACTCTGAGTGTCCGTAGTTCGTGGGGGACAAACCCCACAAACTACCATTAGGAGCGGGGGTACTCTCACCGCGGTGCGTAGCCCCGGGGATAGTCGGACGTACTGCAACGGAACATAGCATCCAGTGGGCACACTATTACAGATCTGTACAATGGAGCCATGTACATGAGCCTTAAGGGAACTGTTTCCAATAACAACTAGTAGACTTTGGGGTGAGACTTCAGACAGAATATTACAGCCTGTATACATTCATTCAGATGAGTTGTGTTCTCACCTCCCTATAAATTCCTCTTTCAGTTGATGACTTCTCCTAGAGCTTACAGTGCTCTGTATCATCCCTTTTCAGGTTGCTAGGATATTGGCATGGCAATAGTGAGGTTTATATGAGGCATAGCTGTCTGTATATAGAGTCTATACCGAGGAATATTTAGTCCTTGGGTCTCTAAAATGTAGCGTGCTGCTGTATAATGCCTCTATACAACGCAGTGTTGCAGAAATATCCTCCCCCAGAAACAATGAATATCTCAACAATGTGGCATCCAATGGAACAAGCCGTGATCTTTCTTCTGTTAGATCCATACAGTATCAAACAGAATAAAAAATTGTTTGAGATAGATTCACAGCAATTGGAACTAAAGGATGAATGAGAAGAGCTACAAACCATAGAATAAACATATAAAACGAAAAAACTATTGGGGAGGGTATTTCAGTGGGGGTCTAACTTCTGGGAGCCCAGCCCATCACAAGATCATAGAGGTGGTTGTGCATGTACAGTGTTATTCCACTTATCTGTATAGGACTGCTGAAGAAAACAATAATCTCTCACAGTCCCATGTAATTGATAGGAGCAAGACTAGTGGGGGTCTCATGAATCATGAAACAGTTATACCCTATCCTGAGGATATGTTTGGTTTGTGGTGCAACCCCTTAATGGTGTTTGTATGGGGCCGTAATATGGCTTTTATTGACAGTAGATGAGCCCTCTGTCCATAGGTTTCCAGTTGATATTGATGCACGCAGAGACTTGCATGCGATTTACAGAGTCTGATGGAGACAATATGGCAGTGCACAAAGGCGGTATGGATTGTGCAATGTGGTACAGGCTTCGTGCCAGGGTACATGAGCCCTAAGGCTGTAATTCTTGTTATTAGCAATATGGATTAACATTTTACATGATTAAAGAGAAACCTATGCTGACAACATCTTTTCTGTGATACATCTATCATTGTCTACCGTTTATTGTATGTGTATTGTATTGTGTTTGATACCATATGTTCTTGGTACAGTCAATTCTACATTTCCTCTAACTTTTGATCCCATCCATTCTTGTCCCACATGCCATACATGTCTTTGCTTTGTCTCTCCCGTATCAGTTCATGTCATCTGTGTGTGGAGGTGAGGTTTTAGGGGGGAGGGGGTTATTATTATTATTGGCACACAGGGGCATGCACTGTTACTATGGAGATGAGCCACAAGATGGGTGTGGGATTAGTGTCCATCTGTCATTGTGCATGACCCTTTCTAATAGGGCAGCATCACATCAGAGCCCACGCTGCTGGCACACAAGCGCACATACTTGCACGCACACACTTAGCTCCCGTCTGCACTAAATAATCTTCCCGAGGACATGTTGCAGATGGGACCTCATCTCCTGCCGGCTCTGTCTAATCAGGACAGAGATGAGTCATTTTATTAGGAGCTGTAAATAAACCTACAGAAAATTAATCACTAATGGCTTTGATATGGGATTATTCCTGTGGACAAAGAAGAGATTTCTTTTATCATTTCTACAAAATGACTCATAATGAGGGACAGGAGTCATAGCTGCGGAGAGAATGGAGGCGACAACTGATATCTGCTGTTTTATGGTGTAAAAAATCACAGCAAAAAACGCACTAAAAACTAAATATATCCTGAGATAATATTAAGCAGTAAAGATACTGAAAATAATGGGGCAGATTTTTCCTGCTTCAACTCAGACAGGGTTGTT
This sequence comes from Leptodactylus fallax, assembly GCA_947044405.1. Taxonomy (NCBI): domain Eukaryota; kingdom Metazoa; phylum Chordata; class Amphibia; order Anura; family Leptodactylidae; genus Leptodactylus; species Leptodactylus fallax. The sequence continues at coordinate 1,953,903 of CAMRHE010000223.1, forward strand.
TTAAGACATTAGTGATCCCCGTTCAAAGGTTTCACAAGTGCCCCTCCTCACATAATTTAATGTCCCCTCAAGTGGCCCACACAATATAGTGTGCCCTCAAGTAGACCCCACGTAATTCCCCTACCCCCTCAGTGACCATTCAACACATTACATATAAATTAAAAAAAAAAAATCTTGCCCCATTGCCCCATTTCCAAGGAGTCTCGGCTGTAGTGATGTCTCTGGCTGGGTGCTCGTAACACCTTCCTATTTCTGACATCGGAGCTAATAGCTTCATGTTCCACCATCGTATTCAACTTTATCTGTGTCTTTAGGATGCGGATAGAGTTGAATTTGCTACCTTCCACCCAGAACAGTCAGGAAGCATCCGAAATTCTGGGTCAGCTGAGGGATCCATTACCATAGGGCACGGTACAGATCCATTGTTTGCCTTATGGTTAAAGTCCTTTTGAACTCAGATGAATCTGTTGCACACTGCACTAGGACGGAGACCGGTGGCTGGTCCATACAGTGCACCATGGAAGCAGACAGTCAACAATAACAATAACTTGTACTTCAATGGAAGAAGCATATTATGCAGCATTTTACAGGAAACTGGTTATCCTAAAAAATAGCACACAATGAAACAAAAGGTGAGAGTACATAGTAATCTGTATGTTTATTTCATTGGGGAGAAGGGAAAAAGTTGGTGCCAGATGCCTCTGGCTGTGAATTATCTCTTGCAGGAACAAAGCATCAGGAATGTTGACATCCAATATGCTGGATTGGTCAAGTTCAGGAAGTCTCAAGCATATAAGACTGGGTTCCAATCTGTGCCGGGCTTTCTGCTTTTCCATTCCATCATAGGAACAAAAAAGCATAAAGCAGGCAGGGGATTGATCCATTACATGACGCCAGCATGCTAACAACCTGATTGACTATAATGGCGTTCAATGGGCTTCTGTCATGTTGTGCATCATTTTTCACTAAATAGTGCAGTATATGCATACGCATTCAGTCAGGATAGTTTCCTGGACCAAACATGGTAAGTTTTCTGGCATAGATGGGTGTTAATATGGCACACACCCCTTGTGCCAGTGAAGCACCACATCCCTTGTTTTGCGTCTCACTTGCCACTTTTTGCAAATGTGGACGGAGCAGAATGGAGACCTGGACAGGGACCCCTCAGCCTGACAAATTTATTATAACTGGCTGGAGTAGATTTCCATTCTGGGGCACAGGAGTGTGACAGATTTATTAAGAGGTCAGCACCTTCTAGTTCAGACGCACTTCGCGCCAGTCGGGGACTTTATTAAGACTCGCACAGAAAACAGCCAGTCTTAATAAATTCCCCGCAATATAGGTAAAGTGCTAATTTTGTTCAGTTTACCAGTCTCTTGTATGTACTATAGAAAATAAAGATAAATAGATAAGTGTGAACCAGTCACCTCACAGATATCTGGGAGAACACAAAGCAAGTGAGGGACAGCAGGGCGGAATACGTGAAGAGATACGTGCGATCTGGTCAGGTCATTTGTGGTCATATCTGTGAAGTTGCATAATAAAAGCATCCTTCAACAATTTTTAAGACATAAATAAAATTCCATTATTTTGAATCTGAACAAAACCTTTAACAAGAGAATCTTATGTAGTATATTTTCTAAAATTTTTGAGACGTGACACTTTATTGAGGAGCGCCATCAGCTGAGTGATGTAGTTGAGTTGGATTGTTTACTGTAAAATACGCAAGATCTGGAGCTGGCATCTCCTCCCCCGTCCAACCTGCCTACATAGATAAATTAATCTGTATACTCAATCTGTCTGAATTATGAGCAAATCTTTAAGACCAAGGATTTGTCAGCCCAGAATGTTGGATTTCGGTTTCTCAGCCTTACAATGCAGATATTATCACAGAAGATGATGCAGTGGACAGCTGGAAGTACATACTAGTATATGACATGTATATACTATCAGTCTTTACATTGCACTATTCAAATGTGCATTGTTAGTGAATGGGGATTTATACACTCCTGTACAGACCTTTAGAGACGGATCTTGAGCTCCTGGACCTCAATGCAAAATGTGTATTAGTCTGCCCCAAAAACATGACCTGCCATGTGCCATTTATAATACTGAGGTCATCTTATGTGGGAGAGGGGCCTTTGGGATGCCTGGGTACCAGGCCCCATTATGACAACTACCTCTGTACATCCTACCTCAGCAATGCTCTTGCATGCAGTCAATTCAATAACAATAAATCTATTAATTTTACAACCTCATAACCCCCCTCAAATCCTCCAGCCACCCCCCATGCACAGCTCACCCCATATCCTCCCCTTAACCTTGTCCCTAAGACCACGTCTCACCACCAACTTGAAAATTCTCTCCTGTACCTCTTTCATTATCAATGCCTATCTGCAAGCCCCCCCCCCCAAAAAAAAAGCAGACCCCTCCCTTCAATTTAATCAGTCTACGCTACAGGAGACCCCCGGACTCCAGCCCTGGATAGTGTAAACATTTCCCCATTGTTTCTTGAACTTCTGCATCACTCCTCTCTTCATATATACCTTCTGTTCCATCCCTATTGTCCCATTAATGGCCTTAAAGGGGTTTTCCTTCCCCAAATTGATTTTTTTCATAGGATAGATCAATCTAGATAGATCATAGGATAGGATACACATAGGATAGATCATAGAATAGATCATCAGTACACATAGGATAGATCATCAGTATGTGAACTGTGGGGATCTGACACCTGGACACCACACAGATCAGCTGTTGCTGCAGTAGATGGGCAATGCAGCTCCTTTCCTATGCAATGGATGGGGCTACTGCGCTGCTCCTTTTACTAGAATAGGAGGTGTGATGTACTGCCCATCTAGTACTGCCCATCCATTAGCAGCTTCCAGCAACTGGAGGCTGCTGCAACAGCTGATCTGCGTAGGGTCCAGATGTTGTACACCCAGAGACCACATATTGATGACCAATCCTGTGGATAGGTCATCAGTATGAAAAATCGATTTGGGGCCAGATAACCCCTTTAATAACTTCCTTCATTGTAGGCAGGGTCAGCTCCAACCAGTGTCTTGCTATTACTTTTTTCACGTGATACAGTATCTTAGCTATGGCCAAAAGTTCCATCTGATCTCCTTCTGAGTCTCCCAAGCACCCTGACAATCCTACTTTGTATATTTCTGGCAGTCACTTCATAGACCCTATATATTTAATCTCTCACGTTATTCCATATCTGCACCAGAACATTATGTATGATATTGGCTTGTTCTCCTCTACACCTAGGACATTATGCATCCGTAATAATCCTCATTTTATGAAAGTCTAAAGGGGTTCTCTACACTCTGTGAACCAAGAACAACTGTGATCGTCTTTGCGCTACATTGATGGACATCTTGCTTAGTGAAGCCACTTTTTTCTCCCATTCCTCTGCGGGCAGGAGTTCCACATCACGTTCCCACTTTTCTCTTACCACTGCCATAGGTTCTTCTACATACTTAAGTGATATACTTTTATATACCATGAAAATCAGACCCCTTGAAACTTCTTCCATCACAATATGGTCCAGAATACACTTATTTTCATATGAAAACACTCTGCATAATTTTAACCATTGCAGACTCATCCTTCAGCTGTTGGATTGATTTTGATGCCCCATTTTCGCACAACTGAAACAAGTTATCCACTCCCTTTTGCCTATGACTGGATCTTTACATAAATATACACACAGTAATGACAGCAAAACCACATGAATTATCATATTTAAATTTTCTGAAGCATAAGCCATATGATATAATTTATGAACATTTTTATATACTTATCATTATCACATTACCGTATGTGAGGCTATGTGATACTTTAGCTATGATTATGGCCTGGTTTGAGACTGTTGTTGTGCTTAATATGGAGAAAAAAAAGCACACAGCACCATCTACTGGCTGTTCAATAGCACTGCATCTTAATAAAAACACATTTTTTTACCACTGTATGAAGCTATTTTTTGCACTTTAAATAATGAGTATACACCCCATGAATATATTCCAGTCTATAGAGCTATCTTAGGCACTCAAGAGCTTATCAGTGATTGCAAATAGTATACCTAGTCTTGTACTCATATTTAGTGTAAGGGACTTAACAATGATTGGAATTAACCATACGATTTAGACTGATAAATATATAGGTATACGTTTTAGGATTTTTTTTTATTATTAGCATGTCATGGTTAAGTCTTTAGTTGAACGCATACAATACTCATACAACCCTGGTGTCATCAGACATATGAAAGCTCTTTCATGACATGGACTTCTGTCCATCTTTCATCTAAAATGGTGACATTGTTATACACATAAAGAAAGGTTTTCATACATTGAATTTTGACATCCTAACAATAATGCCTGCATTCAGGTTAGAGGTTATGGGTAAAACGAAAAGCAAGTAATAAATCCATAAAACAGCTGCATCTCCCTTGTCCCCGAGAGACCTGTCCTACTGACCCTGCACAAGAGAGAGAAGAATCATTTAGTGCATATCCTTTGTTTCTCTAATGGGTTGTATGTCACACAAAGTCACTCAAAGTGCTCTGCAAGGATTTACCCTGTAGCTTCTCCGCTGGTGAGATCATAAATGATAATCCATTTCACAACCTTGACTTATTGAACCACTCTCTGCTACAAGTTCTTACAAGAGCAAAGATGTAGAGAGGATGAAGGCTCAGAAATTTAGTGTAGAGACAGAGAAAAAATAAAGAAAAATTCCTCAAAAAAATGACTACAGGACACAATGGAGAATGTGCAAGATTTGCTCATATCTGCTGTGGAGTTGTATATGGAGATAGATTATTGCTGTTATCCCATGTATAAGAATAAGTTTTCTGTAGTGTGCTATAACTGGATTATTAACTGGACATTCAGAAAATGTTTGATAACCACTTTATATCCCATACTAACTATATATATATATATATATATATATATATATATATATATATAAGCATTTGTAGCAGCACCAGCAAATCTGGGTATCGTCCCATAAACTGCACGGCAGAAACCCCTCTCCCGCCAGAAGGGTTCCTAATAGAAAAAACAATCCAATCTGCCAGCATCTTGTAAAGATGGAAAATGTCCTTTTATTGGAAAAGCAATACACCACATATCGGTTCTCACAGGCACTTGAGAAAGGTTCCTGTGAGAACCGATACGTGGTGTATTGCTTTTCCAATAAAAGGACATTTTCCATCTTTACAAGTTGCTGGCAGATTGGATTGTTTTATATATATATATTATACTGCATATATAAATATATAGAAAAGTATAGATATATAGATACATATATAACATATATAGATATATAGATAGATCAATCAAACCCCTATGCCAATGCTCAGAGATTTTTGTCACTGTAAATTTGATACACATACCTAAACATACACAAGACCCAAATTTTGGAGATGGGGAAGATACCATGGTGCCCAATAACAAAAAATGGACCAGCACTTTTGTTCTTTATTGCCAGGCAGAGAAGTTGGGGTACAAGAGTGCTCATGTCTGATCATCATCCAGGGGAAGGCCACTGTGCCATATCAATTTGCTTTCACCTGGGGTTCCCACATCAATAAACATAATCATTGAAACCTCTGGTCATTTATAGGAGTCCATTCAATTATTGATTGGTGTGTATACAGAAGTAGCTGTCAATCATTAAGTAGGACCACCCACTGGACTCCTAACCCCAGTGTGAGCTGAGATTTGGAGTCAGTAAATAGATGGTTTGACTAGAACTTTTCCAACAAATCTGTATATCCATCTGCCCAGCTTCTCCTGTTCTATAACATGCTGCCTGCAGATTGGACTACATGCTCTGTAATGTAGGTGCCCTTTAAGTGTACAAATGCTATGTATAGCATTTTATCTTAATCATTGATGCCTATGTGATATGTGATGAACTGTTTTTGTTTATTTTTAGGTCTTTTGGCGTGGTGCTTTGGGAACTACTGACTGGGGAGATACCCTATAAAGATGTGGACTCCTCGGCTATTATTTGGGGTGTTGGCAGCAATAGTCTGCATCTTCCTGTACCAACAAGCTGTCCTGATGGATTTAAGCTTCTACTACGACAGTGCTGGTTAGTGCTCGACATTACAAATGTCTATTCTTTTTCTTTTTTATATGTTAATACAGAATCTAATATTCTGAAGTTAAAGCTAACATGAGTATTTATCTCTTTATATGTTGTGAAGGAACATATCATCTTTTCACATAGCGGGAGAGAATTCCCTGGCATAAATAAAAGATTATTCCATACCCAAGGACATTAATTGTTACCCGGGAGCATTCATTATGCTTTCTGCATTCATAACAATTACTACAATGCCCACACATAGAATGAACATTGTCTGGGCATAGGCCTGTACATGTAACATCTATTCGCTCAGCTAGAGCTTACTGGATCTTCTTTAACCTTGCTATTCAGATCTGCTGCTTGGTTCTTTGGTATCTTAATATGCATGGATAACATTAGAACCATCAAACATAAATGTGTGAATTTCATAAATAGATTTTGATAATAATTTCTTGCTCAATTTTTCCTATCTAATCTCTTAGGAACAGCAAACCAAGGAATCGGCCTTCATTTAGGCAAATTCTGCTGCACCTAGATATTGCGTCTGCTGATGTGTTATCCACCCCACAGGAAACTTACTTCCAGTCTCAGGTGAGTGAATAGTCAGCAGGGAGTGGCCTTATTATCTTGCCCAAGTACTCATACGCATAAGAGCAAAGTTGCCGAACCTACCAATTTTGGTGGGAGCAGCCAAAGATCTTATGTGTATGTGGGCCTCCTGATACTTCCAGGACAGATGATATTGGGGGATATTGGGCTTGTTGAATTTTAATACCAAATCTGTATTAAAGGAGGTAAGAAGCCATCAGTGGTATATGGCAGAGGCATATCTCCCCTCTTACGATTCAGAACACATGCACACTTGGCCATACCATGCAGGTATATGTATCAAGGGTCGAAACAGCTATCAAAGGTTTTTGTGCATCTTAAGAACAGGGATATCTTCAAGGGTGTAACACGTAGGTCCCTACTTAGGAAAGTAGCCACCATAATGGGCTATGATAGGATTTATTTTGCATACATTTTTATGTATAGATAGATAGACAGACAGGCAGATAGATAGATAGATAGATAGATAGATCAATAGATGGCTAGATGTACTAGTCACTAAAATGCTCTAATTTTTATAATTTACCACCAAAAAAGGTCCCTATTTGTTTTTAGCCACTATCATGACCTCTGCTAAATTTTGTATACATCTTTTCTTCCAAATCTAGAGGTTTACATTTTATAACATGAAGATCTGGAGACCAACCATTACTATTAATGGAGCCTGGATGAGAGAGCCCTTAAATTGTCCCAGTCCTCTGTTCTCCTATGAGATCCAGAGACCACTTTTTACAGAGGTGACTTTCCTCTTTCACCTGAATTATTAAAGAAGGTAATACTGGTGGTCTTCACAAATACTAACCTGGACCTTAACATAGGCTCAGGCCTAAACAGAGTTTTACTAATCATACCTATTCTAAATCTATTTACTCACATTTTCTTGTACTGAAATGTGCTGGTATTGGGTCATGTAAAAGTTTTAGTCAACTGGATTCAACTTTTTGAGAATGTTGTAAGGATAAAGTTTCCATATAGTAGTAGTCTAAAAAAAGGTTTATAACCCAAATGAATTACAAAAAATATTAGGTCTAAAATTATTAAAATTATTGATAGCACCTTAAGAAGAGAAGCTAGTAACTAGTAACATTGGCTGTTGTAGTAAAACAGAAGACTACAACTTAGACAAACGTAGTCAAGTACTTTGTGCCAGGAACATGCAAACATTTGCTTTGCTGTTATCTCAGGCGGAGTGGCGGGATGAAGTACGGCTTCATTTTGAGAAAATAAAATCAGAAGGGACCTGTTTACAGCGTCTAGAAGAGGAGTTGATATCACGACGCCGTGAGGAGCTCCGGTAAGCCTTCAATGACTGCTTACAACACTAAACTAATGAGCTACACACAAGGTTACATTGGTCTGCCAGAGTAGCTAAGGATCACTGACGCAATAATGGGGCCAAAATACAGCAAAGTCCCAAAGTTCCCACAAAAAAAGCTCCACTTTGGGATGACTTTGGACCTAGTCACTTGTCTCAGGGATCTATTTTGGGTCCCTAATACAGTAAAGCCCCAAAGCTCCCGCAAAAATCCTCATTTTGAGCTGACTTTGAATTTAGTCGATTGTCCCAAGGATCTGTTATGTGTTATGTGTTGAATTACAAAAAAGCTCATTGGCCCTTATCGATTGGAGTTACCTTTCTAAATTAGGTTATTATAAGGTTATTTTAGTCCAACCAAGAAGGGCTGCCGAGTGTCCAGCTATCCAAGGAGATTTTAGGACAAATGTAAAAAATGTTACCAAGAAATGGGTGGATTTGTTATATGGGTGGACAGTGGCAAATTTACTTGTTCACTTTTTTTACAGACATGCCCTGGATATTCGAGAACACTATGAGCGCAAGTTACAGAGAGCTAACACATTGTATGTGGAACTGAATTCACTCATGCTGCAGCTAGAGCTAAAGGAGAGGGAGTTGCTCAGGTGAGTAGCAAACATAGCTGACTAGGGCTAACTTAAAGGGGTTTGCCCATGAATGCAACGTATCCACAGGATAAGAGATAAGTTGCAGAACAGAGGAAGTCCAACCACTGGGACCCCCACTGATCACGAGAATGGGAGTGCTGGGTAACCCTGTCTGAACGGAGTTGCAGTCATGCAGGAAGGCTGCTGCTCCATTCATTATTATGGAACCACTGACACTGACTGAGTGGTGTATGTCAGATATCTCCACCAGTCCCATAGAAAATTAATGGAGTGGCATTGCCCCTTGCATCCGCATTCTCGTGAGCTGCTGGGACCACCACCATTGTGCAACGTATCCCCTATCCCGTAGATACACATACACATGCCAATAAGTTGCAATAGTGGACAAACCCTTTTAAAGGAGTTGTCTAAGGACAGACTGTCCATATCCAGATGGCGAGAGTACAACCACTGTGATGCCTAACAATCTTAAGAATGAAGCTGTACTAGTGCTAACAAAGGGCTGTGCCACTTTCAGCTTTATCCAGATTTGCTCACAGTTTTCTGGAGATTGTGAAAGGCTGGCCCAAGTGGACTCTGTACAAGCCAAGTGGAGCAGACAAAAGAGTACAAGCAAACAATTGGTGCCACGGACCAATTAATGGAGATCCACAGTGGTGACATATCTTGGTGATCAATGTCCAAAATGAGAAAACCCCTTTAATCTTGGGCTCCACTTTTAGACACAGTTCTTTCTATGCTATTGAAGTCCATCTTAAATAAATTTGGGACATATTGTGTCTTGTTTCACTTAACAAATACCCAAACTAAGCAATATTGTGAATTATTGTTGTGTGAAGCGCCAGGCTCCATCTGGTCTTCTCCGGCTGTAGCTGTATACAATGTAAACATCTGTAGTGAGCTGCTCGAACACTATCTTGCAAGGTGTGCAAAAGTTGGATCCCATCCAGGGAAAAATGGGTGCTTTAGCTGGCAATGAGCAAGAAGGAGAGACCCAGCTGGTGTAATTGGAGATAGGCTTGTTTATCCGAGCTACGTGTTTAGTGCAAAGAAACTCTTTGTCAGGTTCATGTACATCATTTTACAAACCTGACAAAGTTCTTCATAGCACGAAACACGTAGTTTGGAAAAATAGACAAGTCTGCCTTGAAGGTGTATTTCCATTTTCAATTTTTACTATTTTTATAGACTTCTATTCAAGAACATTTTAATAAAAACTAAGAGACATCTTGGTAACATTGTGTGCAGTAGTAGTAAGTACTGTATGTATTACATAAGTGTTTCTACATGATAGACCTTTTAAGTTCTTGTTTTTTTGTCTTTTTCAGGAGAGAACAAATCCTTGAGAAGAAATATCCTGCCATCCTGCGTCAACAACCTCGGCCATCAAGTACTGTGGAAAAACTTATTAAAAAACGAAATGTGCCACAGAAACTGTCTCCACATGGAAAGAGGTAACACCTCAAATAGGCACGGCAGATAAATCATTGTGGGTTTTTTCAGAGTATATCCATTTTCCATAATGTATGCATATCATTAAAATGGTTTCTTGGTTACAGACCAGACATCTTGAAATCTGAAGTCCTCCTACCTAAAGGGGACTCTGTTTTGTCTCCATCAACTCCAACTGGCTGCCAGAAATTGCCCCCCTCTCCAGGAAGAGGTCGCCGGGGAAAGCCACGTTACCGAAAAGCAAAAGACATGGTCAACTTGAGGGCAGCTGTGACTCCTGAGCCAACTCCTCAGAGTCAACCACCTCCACGTGATCCACATCCTTTGTCTTCTTCCAGTCCAGATCTGCTCTGTACCCCTTTGGAGGCAGAGGCTCGTAGAGAGAGCCAAAGTGCAGAATGTTCTCCAGTTCGTTCATTACCTGGACCGCCAAGCCCAGAATCTCCATCTGGGAGGGCAACCGGAAGCAGATCAGCTAGAGGGGGACAACACCTGACGCCAGCTGCAATGCTATACAGAGCCGCTGTCACTAGAAGCCAGGTAAAAAAATTATACTGTAAAATGGAAAGATTTGTTCAAGCTATTCCAGTGAACAGAATGAAGAGCAGTCAGTACAATAGTTTAGTTCCAAGTCAACCTGACAAGTTCCCTTTAAAAGGTAATTGAAAAGTATTTGCTGAACAATGTGCAAATGCAGTAACACTAAACTACAGTAAACTTATATGTTATATATTAAACATACAGATTACATAACAGTTATGCCTTAATGTGCTACAGATTTTTGAAGATATCATGTAGTGAAAGTGTATGGATTTTCTACAGTGACTTATAAATAAAATATTAGTAGCATTAATAAATCCATGATAATATCTAAGGAGAGCTAAAAATATCTAAAGGCGTTTTCAATAAAGACATTTATGGCATATCTACAGGATATGTCACAAATGTCTAATAGATGTTGATCCCACCTATGCGACTCACACCTATCTCTAAAATGAGTCTTCCCCCCAACCTCCATGTTCTGATACATACCTTTCAGCTTTGCTTAGGCCTTATGGAAGTTTTCCTCTGCAGACTTTCTGCTTCTATTATACCTATACGGAATACACCAGCGTTTCCATAGGTACAGTGCTGGCCAAAAGTATTGGCACCCCTGCAATTCTGTCAGATAATACTCAATTTCTTCCAGAAAATGATTGCAATCACAAATGCTTTGGTAATAATATCTTCATTTAATTTGTCGTCAATGGAAAACCACAAAAAGAATTGTCAAAAAGCCAAATTGGATAGAATTCCACACCAAACATAAAAAAGGGGGTGGACAAAAGTATTGGCACCCTTTGAAAAATCATGTGATGCTTCTCTAATTTGTGTAATTAACAGCACCTGTTACTTACCTGTGGCACATAACAGGTGGTGGCAATAACTAAATCACACTTGCAGCCAGTTGAAATGGATTAAAGTTGACTCAACCTCTGTCCTGTGTCCTTGTGTGTACCACATGGAGCATGGAGAAAAGAAAGAAGACCAAAGAACTGTCTGAGGACTTGAGAAGCAAAATTGTGAGGAAGCATGAGCAATCTCAAGGCTACAAGTCCATCTCCAAAGACCTGAATGTTCCTGTGTCTACCGTGCGCAGTGTCATCAAGAAGTTTAAAGCCCATGGCACTGTGGCTAACCTCCCTAGATGTGGAAAAGAAAAATTGACGAGAGATTTCAACGAAAGATTGTGCGGATGGTGGCTAAAGAACCTCGACTAACATCCAAACAAGTTCTAGCTGCCCTGCAGTCCGAGGGTACAACAGTATCAACTCGTACTATCCGTTGGCCTCTGAATGAAAAGGGACTCTATGGTAGGATACCCAGGAAGACCCCACTTCTGACCCAGAGACATAAAAAAGCCAGGCTGCTGGAGTTTGCCAAAACTTACCTGAGAAAGCCAAAAACTTTTTGGAAGAATGTTCTCTGGTCAGATGAGACAAAAGTAGAGCTTTTTGGGAAAAGGCATCAACATAGAGTTTACAGGGAAAAAAAGAGGCCTTCAAAGAAAAGAACACGGTCCCTACAGTCAAACATGGCGGAGGTTCCCTGATGTTGCGGGGACCAGCTGTGTGGTATAATTACATATATGTATAATATGAGCCTGAGGCAGGAAATAGTCCCTGAATTATGGAAATCTTCTTGTGTGGTACCAGTTCCAAAGAAACCCCACCCTATGGACCTCAATGACTACAGACCTGTAGCACTGACATCCCACCTGATGAAGATCTTGGAGAGATCTTGGTTCTCACACATCTCCGCCCTCTAGTGAGCCCTGCTATGGACCCCCTCCAGTTTGCTTATCGGCCGGGCATTGGGGTAGATGATGCCATCATCCATCTTCTGCACAGGGCTCTGTCTCACCTGGAGAAACCAGGGAACACGGTGAGAATAATGTTCTTTGACTTCTCCAGTGCTTTTAACACCATACAGCCCAGGTTATTGAGGGACAAGCTGGGCCTTGCTGGAGTGGACCACCACCTCTCCAACTGGATCCTAGACTACCTCACAAATCGACCTCAATACGTGAGAGCCCAAGACTGTGTGTCAGGTACCGTGATCTGTAATACGGGGGCACCTCAGGGTACGGTTCTCGCCCCTTTCCTCTTCACACTGTACACTGCAGATTTTAGGTGCAACTCATCCAGCTGCTACCTACAGAAGTATTCTGATGACTCTGCAATAGTGGGTCTCATCACAGATGATGATGACAGGGAGTACAGAGAACTGAACCAGGATTTTGTGGACTGGTGCCACCGGAACCACCTGAAGATTAACGCGGGGAAGACCAAGGAGATGGTGGTGGACTTCCGTAAAGGCAGAAGCCCTCCTAAACCAGTGGACATCCTGGGGACAGGCATCGAGATTGTGAACACCTATAAGTACCTGGGTTTGCTCCTTAATAATAAGCTGGACTGGGCAGATCATATGGAGGCCCTGTACAGGAAGGGCCACAGCAGGCTCTACCTGCTTAGGAAGCTGAGAGCCTTTGGAATCCGGGGGGCACTTCTTAGAACTTTCTTCAACTCGGTAGTGGCATCAGCCATCTTCTTTGGAGTGGCCTGCTGGGGGAGCAGTATATCAACCAGGGACAGAAATAAACTTGACAAGCTGATTAGAAGGGCCAGCTCTGTCCTGGGGAGCCCACTGGACCCAGTGCAGGTGGTGGGTGACAGAAGGATACTGTCCGTGGTGAGCTCCATGCAGAAGAAGAAGTCCCATCCCATGCATGAGACTGTGATCGTGCTGAGCAGTACTGTCAGTGACCGACTGCTCCACCCTAGGTGTGAGAAGGAGCGCTATCGGAAGTCTTTCCTCCCCACCGCGGTTAGGCTGTACAACCAACACCGACCTAAGCGGAGATCATTACATACAGAGAACTGAAATGTCTTTCTGCCTGTTAAATCCCCCCCCCCCCCCCGCTACTTCCTATCTGTCTGTCGGCTATCAATGTAATGCCTCTTACCTTGGAACTTTCCTGTACATGTTGTATTTGTATTTGTATCTGCTTATCTTTGCTGCTGTAACACACTGAATTTTCCCATTGTGGGACTATTAAAGGGCTATTATTATTATTATTATTATTTGTCCCCCAGAAACGAGGTGTATCATCAGAGGAAGAAGAGGGAGAGGTGGATAGTGAACTGGAGCTGGAGAGGAGACAGAGGTAAGTTTTTCTACCATGGATACTCTATGTTTATCTGGTGACATGCATTGCAACATCCTGTGTGAGTAATCCATTTGCAGAATCCAGACTGCCATAATTGACACCTAAATCTGAAATCCAACAGTAAGAAATTTTTCTAAGCCCTGGAGAGCTAGTTAATGAATATTCCAGGCTATTATCTATCCACTGTATACACAATAAATATTAGGTTGGTGGGGGTTAGACTGCTATCATGCCTACCATCACTAGAGTGATGGACCCCAGCCCTTGTTCCCTTTTGTGCTTAGATGTATAAATCTGCACCATAGTCTTTAAATGGCAAGGCAGCATACATGATTGACTGCCATCATTCATACTCTTTCTAGCTGCAGTTGTGCAGCTGCAGAGGGCAGGGAATTGGGGTCTACCATTCTAGCAGTCAGTGGAGGTCCCAGCATTTGGTTCTCACCCAGGGGCGTAACTAGAAATCATGGGGCCCCATAGCAAAACTTGTAATGGGACCTCCACTCTACCATCCACCTCAGGTAGCCAGTTCAGAATTTTGACCAGTATTTTGGTCTTCCTTACATATATATTGTACACAGTGAAGTCACAGTACAGAGATAATGCACACAGTGATGTCACAGTACATATAATATAGACAGTGATGTCACAGTAGAATGCCCATAATGGCCATTATGACATAATAGCACAAGGATATTGCACACACAAAAGATCACTGTGTATAGTGTGACATTGCAGCATATGGATAAAGTAATTATAATGATGTCACATACAAGCATTATGATGTCCCAGTAAAGTAATGGAGGTGCATTCAGTTTTCCAAACTCCCTTCTATAGTTATCACTAGTAACACTCTAGGTCTCAATGGGGCCCCCTTGGTTGTTGGACTCCATAGCAGCTACTGTTTCTGCTACCCTGTTAGTTAGGCTTGTGTCCCCACTGACATTTATCACCTACACATGTGGACAAAATTGTTGGAACCCCTCGTTTAATGAAAGAAAAACCCACAATGGTCACAGAAATAACTTGAATCTGACAAAAGTAATAATATATAAAAATTCTATGAAAATGAACAAATGAAAGTCAGACATTGCTTTTCAACCATGCTTCAACAGAATTTTTAAAAAAGAAACAGGCCTGGACAGAAATGATGGTACCCTTAACTTAATATTTTGTTGCACAACCTTTTGAGGCAATCACTGCAATCAAAGGATTCCTGTAACTGTCAATGAGACTTCTGCACCTCTCAACAGGTATTTTGGCCACTCCTCATGAGCAAACTGCTCCAGTTGTCTCGGGTTTGAAGGGTGCCTTTTCCAGACGGCATGTTTCAGCTCCTTCCAAAGATGCTCAATAGGATTTAGGTCAGGGCTCATAGAAGGCCACTTCAGAATAGTCCAATGTTTTCCTCTTAGCCATTCTTGGGTGTTTTTAGCTGTGTGTTTTATCCTGTTGCAAGACCCATGACCTGCGACTGAGACCAAGCTTTCTGACACTGGGCAGCACATTTCTCTCTACACTGTGTTGCAAATTATTATGCAAAAAGTGTTTAGGAGTGATAATGTAAGAATTTTTTTGTTTGTCAGTTAAACTCATTGATGGTGATGTGTGTCAGGGCTCTTTATATCACTGAAAGCAATTGCAGACACCTGTGCTAATTAGTTTGGCAGGTGTGTCCAATTAAAGGCAAGACTACTTAAGAAGGCTGTCCCACATTATTAAGCAGCCTACATTTTCAGCCAAAATGGGAAAGAAAAAGGATGTGTCGGCTGCTGAGAGGCAACAAATTGTGGAGTGTTTAGGTCAAGGAATGACTACAATCAACATTGCCAAGACACTTCATCGTGATCATCGCACAATCAAGAAGTATGTAGCTGATTCACAGCACACACGTGTGCGTGCTGATAAGGGAAAATTGAGGACTCTTTCCAACAGGCAATTACGTCAGGTTAAAAGAGCAGCTTCAAAAATGCCTTGTCATAGCAACAGACAAGTTTTTGAAGCTGCTGGTGCCTCCAACGTCCCCCGAACAACAAGATGCAGGGTCCTTCAGAGGTTTGCAGCTGTGCGTAAGCCATCCTGTCGACCTCCTCTATCCACTGCACACAAGCAGAAACGGCTCCAGTGGGCCAAACAATACATGAAGACTGACTTCAAAACTGTTTTGTTCACCGATGAGTGCCGTGCAACGCTCGATGGTCCAGATGGATGGAGTGGAGGATGGCTTGTTGATGGACACTCCATGCAAACACGGCTACGGCGCCAACAAGGAGGAGGTGGAGTAATGTTTTGGGCTGGAATCATGGGGAGAGAGATTGTCGGCCCCTTTAGAATCCCTGAAGGGGTAAAGATGAACTCCATAATGTATGTGGAGTTTCTCAAACAGCACTTCCTGCCATGGTTCAAGAAGAAGAACCATGCATTCCACAGAAAGATCATTTTCATGCATGATAATGCACCGTCTCATGCTGCAAATAACACATCTGCATCTCTGGCTGCTATGGGCATAAAAGGGGACAAACTTATGGTGTGGCCCCCATGCTCGCCTGACCTCAACCCCATTGAGAACCTCTGGAGCATCATCAAAAGGAGTGTCTATGATGGCGGGAGGCAGTTCACATCTAAGCAACAGCTCTGGGAGGGTATTCTGTCCTCATGCAAAACAATTGAAGCAGAAACCATCCAAAAACTGACAAATTCAATGGACGAGAGAGTTCAGAAGCTTCTTTCGAACAAGGGGTCCTATGTGCAAATGTAACATCACCTCGAATAAAGTTTTGGCTTCAAAACTGTTTGATTTCAGTTTGTAATAACCTGCTAATGCTTATAATTTCACAATGACCATTTTTTTGTTCTTAATAAAAATGAAAAGGTTGCAAATTCTGCTGTGCATAATAATTTAAAACATGCATTTTGAGTGTTTTTTTTTTTTTTAAATATACTGTTATCATAGGCAGTTTGTTCAAAAACCTTTCAATTATACTCAAATAGTTGATGACTGGAAAATTACAATGACTGCAATTCATATAGGTAATTTTGGAAAATATGAGAAAATATTATTTGCATAATAATTTGGAACACAGTGTAGAATCCCTTGATAGTCTTGAGATTTCATTGTACCCTGCACAGATTCAAGACACCCTGTGCCAGATGCAGCAAAGCAGCCCCAGAACATAACAGAGCCTTCTCCATGTTTTACAGTAGGGACAGTGTTCTATTCAAGATATGCTTCATTTTTCCGTCTGTGAACATAGAGCTGATGTGCCTTGCCAAAAATTTCGATTTTTGTCTCATCTGTCCATAAGACATTCTCCCAGAAGCTTAGTGGCTTGTCAGAATGTAGTTTGGCAAATTACTTTTGTCAGATTCAAGTTATTTCTGTGACCATTGTAGGTTTTTCTTTCATTAAACGAGGGGTACCAACAATTTTGTCCATGTGTGTATACATTGAATAACTGATAAATGTTTTAGGTTGGGATTCCCCATATGGGTTAATTCTTGCTAAAATGGGAGTAGTTCTAATAACAGTGTATTAGTAAATAGCTAATAACCCATAACCCAGTTCCTTAATATAATCGCCGTAGTGGGACTTCAACTTAAAATATTACATTTCAGATCTGGAAATAACGCTAAATAAAAAATCATTTATATTGATAGAAAGTATATTATAAAATAAGCCATGCCAGTGAACTAGGAGGTTGTACAGAGCTTTTAGTTGATGGCCTATGATTGAGGTAGTCCATCAATGTATGACCATTGGGGGTCTGACCACTGGGTCCTCAACCAATCAAAAGAATGAGGGGGCTTCAGTGCTTGCTGGAGTGCAACAGCCCTTCATTTTTTATGTGGGCACAGTGCTGTACTGCAGATCGGCCTATATTCAAGTGAGCAGGGCTAAAACTACAGTACAATACACAGTCTTAACTCTGTCACCCCCACTGATCATACATTGATGACCCAGCCTAAGTATTGCGCATCAGTTAGGAGGTCCTGGACCACCCCTTTAACTTCACCTTCACATACCTATTGAACCATCATTCATTGTATGTGGTCTTCTTGTGCAGGTGGCAGGCAGAGATGTCTCAACATCAATCTCCCAGCTCAGAGAACTTGTCAGATGGCGAAGAAGGGAACACCACAGATCTCTCACACAGTGTCACCCCAGATGTGCTCAGCACCAATACAGATGAGCGCCCTGATGAACGCTCTGAAGATCTTGTTTCTCAAAGCTCAGAACCTCCATTGGATCTTCTGACCCAGTCTGATGGGCTCTCTGAGAAAGAGGCTGTTGTCCAGAAGGTGAAATCTCAGCTCAGCAATGAACAAACCGCTGGAGAGGTGAGATGTGGACCTGATTTTACATGCACATATCAATATACATCTGTACACCCATTCTTTACAGGACAGAAATAAGTAAGCTGCTCCCACCATCTGCTATTGAGGTTATAACTATGTTTCTAAGATATGGGCCATGAAGCACAAAGACAAAGCTGGTCTTAAAGTGTAACTCATATTTTATTGTTTTTTCTTGCTATTGAGTCAGGGGTATTTGCTGAACTTTTTTGTAATATGCTCAATTAACCTATCTAACTTCCATTTAATAGAAAACAAGCTGTAAAATTCTCCCTAGCAACCCTCTAATTCAGCTGTTACAAGGGAAAATCCATACACATTTGTATTGCCAGTGTGTAGAGATGTAGCATTTGTGTGGATGCTCACTTGAAATGGCTGTATCTCCGGTTTTATAAGATATATAAAAATGGTGTCTTCTGGTATCATATGAAAGTTGAGATTTCCGAATGTTTTTTTAACTAGTGATATCTCCAGTCCTTTTTTAGACAGTGTTGCATCTTATGCAGAATTTCAACTTTCATATGATAGGTACCTTTTTATAGGTGGTATAAAACCTGAGATACAGCCATTTGAAGTGACCATCCCCACTTGGACTCTACATTCTGCACTGAGTACAGGTATATGGCACAGACTCCCTGGCAATGCTTAGTTAGAGCAGTGTATTTTCTATTAAAAGTAAGTTAGATAGGTTGATAAAGTATATTACAAAAATTTTCACCAAACACTCCTTGACACAATAGCAAAAAATAAAATCCAAGTTACACTTTCACAAGAGATTTTTTTTTTTAATAGTGGACATATCTGTCGTGCCTGTCAAATTGGGTTAACCCTTCTGATACTGTTTTTTCCCCTGTGTAGAATTATTCCTTACCATACAAGTACCATGGCAATTATCTGAAGTCCACATACAGTTTAGCTTAGTGCATACTGCTGTCATGGTGCATACTAATGGCAGTACTTCACAGGACAGACTAGCCACTATCCAGGACTACTATAGAAGAATTCCACCTCAATATTATTTTATATTAATATTTTGCAATTATTATTTTCAGCAACATTAGGTTAAATTTCTTTTCTATAATCCAAAAATGGGGGATCATGATGTTTTGCATTATTTGGATGTGTATCTCTTTGTTCCTGGTTAGTTTTTTGATACACGTCTCCAAATTTGTGTATATATCAATAATATGGCATGTGCTATGAGAGCCTACATGAACACCACTGTAGTGGTTTTTACTGCATAAAACATATCCACATTGCATCAGTATGTCATTTACAATCATGGATCCGCAGAAAGACTTGTATGATCCCCTACACTTGTATCTGTGAGTCTATGCCGCAAATACGTACAAGAATAGGATCTGCTTCAAAATTTGCAGATAGTTTCTATGCCCCGGAGACTGATCAGTAAAAACTATGGATGTGTTTATGGGGCCATAGAAATGAATGAGTCAATATACTATCCGCAATTGCGGATAATATAATGAAAACAACTACAGTTGTGCGCATGAGGTCAAAAGCTGGACATACAGTGGGGGAAAAAAGTATTTAGTCAGCCACCAATTGTGCAAGTTCTCCCACTTAAAAAGATGAGGCCGGCCTTTTTAAGTGGGAGAACTTGCACAATTGGTGGCTGACTAAATACTTTTTCCCCACTGTATTGAATTTCTACATTCAGTATCTTTGTTCTCAGTGGAGATAAGTCACTGTCTAAGGTATCTGGCAACTGCTTATTTCGTTCTCCACAATCAGAACACATGTAGACTCAGTCAAGAAAAGTGAATGGTGAGTCAGAAGGAATAGCTGCTGGCCAAATAAGTTTTAGCAAACTGCTATTGTAGGTGTACAGTATAGGCAGCTTTAGAGAGAACTACCAGAGAGAACTTGTTCTAATAATTTATAAGGCTGGGTTTTCACATTCAGGGTTTGTTCAGGTTTTTTATTACTGTTTTTAAAGACAAAATTCGGAGTGGATTGCATAAAAGAGGAATAGTAGTTTCTGTCCTATATACTTTCCCCCCATTATAATCCACACCTGATTTTGGTTTTAACAAACAATATACCCTGAACAAAACCTGCACATGAAATCCCAGCCTTAGGCCTTATTCACACATCCTTTATTTACATCCTTTGCGTTACATCCATTTTTTTTTGGGCCAGAATAGAGACACATTGATTGTTCACTTGTATGTTTTTATTTATGGACTGTATTTTATTTTGGTTCATTTTACGGATCAGCGATACTCATTAAAGTCTATTGGTTTGTTCGTTCTTTGCATATCAAACTAAATACAAAGTATAGCATTAAAAATGGTTAATACGTTTTTCGCAATACATACAGAAAATGCATCTGTGTGCTGTCAGTAGAAAACATTGACAGCATCCACTGGCATGAAAAGCAGACATGTGAATAAGGCCCTAAGGAAGTCCACTTTATATCATGTTATATTATACCAAAGACAGCTGAGGATGACCTTTATGTGAATGACCCCTCAACAACATAACACATGCAATGAATATTAGATTAATAAATAATGGAAAGTATACTAATGAAATAACTTGTTTTTCCATTTACAGAATGTCGTTCTGTACGACGACTCCGACTGCGACAGCACCGAACTTGACCATTCGCTGGCTGCAACGACTTCATGATGCCAGAGTAAAGATACCTCCTGACTGTATATAGAGGAAATATTTATATAAATATAATCTATAAATATAATACATAATATGTGAATAGACTGAGCCACACCCCAGACCTACACTTCCCGACCTCTCACACCCGATGACAATACACACAGTCTCCGCTCACTTAGCAGGGGATAAAGGTTTGGATGCACTGGAACTATAAACCTGCACACCAAAGCAGAGAGAGACTATTATGTAGTAATCCTGACTGTTTTGTACTGGCAGGTGAGAAGTTAAAGGGTACGGAATGAAGCAGTTGCCTCCTTTCTGCAAACACCTGCAGGGGGTGGTGTGGTGTAATCTCACAAATTACCTCCAGTCCTCATTGAACCACATGTCAGGTCACTGTGCAAGCTGAGGTGGTTCA
The DNA here is from genome assembly GCA_947044405.1 of Leptodactylus fallax. Classification (NCBI taxonomy): domain Eukaryota; kingdom Metazoa; phylum Chordata; class Amphibia; order Anura; family Leptodactylidae; genus Leptodactylus; species Leptodactylus fallax. Next base: position 1,975,112 of record CAMRHE010000223.1, read on the forward strand.
TTCACTGTGTAACTTGGTTTAGAGCACCCCTACCCCTAAAATACAAGGTGATCTATTATGTGATGCCATCTTGTAACATTCACAAATTGTTTAGACTGGATCTTTGAGAGTCAGACCCATGTGTCTAGGTTCCAACCAGTGACACAATAATGAGCTCCGAGGGTCAACAGTAGACATCTGGGGTCTAGTTCATGTGGGTTGATTCACAAATATCATGGTAGACCTTACTGAAGATACATCCTGTGCAGGGATCTCAGAGTCGTTCTCTCTCCTAGGATCCCAGTCAAGCACTAGACATATGGCAAAATCTTATTCCTTCTTGAGTTCTTAGATATCTACATATGGATTTGTGAATGTTATTAGATGTTTAATAGAGGGTAACCTGTATTTTAGGGTTAGCAGTCCTTTAAATCCCCCGCTTATGGAATGAATACTATATATTAAATGCTGAGACTTTTCACTGCATGGTATAGTCTTCAGAATTTCAGGGTCTCTAGAGACGGACAGTATCTGAGAGTTTGTTCTGTAATTTAATGAAATAACTTGGAGCTTAGTTACTAAAGGCAAGTGGAGTCCCTGTGCAGAACAGAACTATATGATGTCATATGTACTTGGTATACCATCATGGAATATGGAGAATACATCTTTAAAGTACTCTCTGTTTGCCGTGGTTTGCAGTTTGGGTTTTACTTGGGGATTTTACTACATGTAATACTCCCAGCATTGTCTAAATTCTGAGAGCCGTGCTGCTAACCCGCTGTGCACACAGTAGTGGCAGGTGTAGGTACTGCAGTGAATTATCAGCGCAGATCCCGGAATGTAAACAATACCGGAAGCCGCGCTGTCTGGGTACTGGTGATCTGCGGCGATCCCAGGTGCTGGAACCCCACAGATCTAATATTGATGGCCTATCCTAAGGATCAGTTGCAGAAACCAGATAATGCCTTTGATATATCTTTAAAGTAGTTGAAATTATATTTTTGTGATACAGTGTCCCAGATACCTTACATAGGTTAAAAGAAAAAGTGAAGGCATCCTGCCCTTATCACTAGAGGGAGCTTAGGAGCTTACTGTGTAGACAGTATGCAGTGCACTCCTGAGCTCCCTCTATTGGCAGTTGCAGGCAATCAGAATTGTATCATTTAGCTTTATCCAGGGAATCGATCTGGAGCACTGTATATTCAAAATATATGTTAAGCACACAGTTAGCACAGAATTTGAGCCTATTTAACCTAAGTATATTTATTATACACTACTTGCAACACAATTGGACTAATCTTTATTACCACCCCCACATGTCAGGAATCATATATGGCCATAACAAAAGTCAACATTTTTGGAACAGTTTATTATATTGTAGTCACTTGTACTGTTGTGAGTTGGTTTTTATAAAGCATGTATTAGCATGTATAAGGAATCTGCACTTAGACGATCATCTAAAAGCTATTTTGGTGCATTTTACCTTTAGTAACTAAGTTCCTGTGCTGTGCGCTGTTTCATAGAAGGCTTCTGTTCTGTACATCAGCATAACGTACTTAAAGAGGCTGTGCCAAGATTACACTTTATCACCTATCCAGAGAATAAATGGTAAGTGTATGGTCAGTAGGGGTCTAACTACTGATCACAAGATTGAGGGTCCTGGAGAAATGTCAACCAGTTGCGATGCTGCTGCATTTTACTCTATGGAACTATTGGACAAAGGAAGTTCTGTACTCAGAAGTCTCATAGAGATGAATGGAGAAGCAGAGCACCTGCATAATTACTTTTCCTCTTAGAAGGGGGTACAAGAAACCCATTTTCGTGTTTGGCGGCTGGGTCCCCTTACTGATCATACACTTATCACCTTTACTGTGGATAGGTGATAGGTTGTAGTATTTGCACCATCTCCTTTAATGTATTGCTCCATCTTCTAAAGATAGCAGCTTCAGTCAGAGATTGATATTAGGAAGTTACTACTACTTTAAAAGGCTTAGAATTTCAATGCGTGTGGATCAGCTATGAAAAAGTGTCTCGTAACAATCACGTGGGTTTATCTAATCCCACCTACTGACTATGTATAGGTAACATAATGTGAACTGAAGCAGGATTTCTTTTGGGAAGTAATACAACCTGGGTATGGCATGTAGTCATTGAGAAATATGTCCCTTTACTCCAGTGGATGATGTACTTCATTTGTAAGTCCTGTATAGAATGGGGCATGCTTAGTGTGGGCATATCCCATATACTTCACCATATAACCTAGTAATACAAAATTAATGATTTCATTGAGAATCAGTCTTCCGAATGGATTTGTTGGCTTCTTATGAACAAAAGGGCTTTGTACCATTTCTGCAGGTGAACAGAATGCTTCTTGTCAAGTTAACCTCTGTGCCATTGTGACAGTCTCATTGCATGACCAACCCAGTTTGGCTATCCATATAGATGTGTAAAATAATATCACATACTGAAGCCTATATTTGTCATGGGCATGACACCTATACCAAAGCAAGAGGTGACCTGTGATGTCATTTATGATGCGTTCATGCTGTGACATCACTTTCAATTTTTGGATATCACACGTGCTTTTGCATCATTACCTACTGTCCTTTTCTCCATCATGCAGGAGGGTAACTTGTGGGGGTCTGATGGGGCATGAATGCAGGGTGCCAGGGGTGTCACCAACAAGCCACTCTGCCTTGGCCAGTATATATAGATACAGGGATAGGATAGCAATCTGTATCTTTGCTCCAGGTGAGGAACGCCTAGCTCCACCACTGCATTATGGTATGGAAATACTTGGTGGTTAGAAAACCAAATTACAAAGACAAGACTCTCTACGTCACGTCTTAGATTTTGTGGTAGCACATATACTCATAATAAGGGCTTTTTCAGATGATTACTGAGAGACCTCAGAGTACAAGCCTACTCATGCCAGGTGGTCTCTTATGCATGGGCTTAGGATCATTATTGGCAACATATCTCTACTGGTCAGGCCATCTAGTGGCTTCTAGCACTGTTTCTGTGACGCTCACTATGATTTGCTTGAACAGTATTTTAATTAAGCTGGCCATACACATTAGATGAATATCAGCCACAAACTGCAAATTTTGTCAGAGCCTGAGAACTCTCCTCTAACTGCAGGTGTCGGTAGATAAGGTAAGGATTGGGCTGTTGGATTTTATGATACCTGATCCTTTTGTTCTCGAGAAGATAATTCATTGCCAGAGGTGTCTCTTTCTTCCCTACTCCCATTCAGACCACATGCACAGGCAACCAAGCTGAGCATGCATGTGTATGAGGGGTCAGGAGAGACACCTGTTGGGTAAGCACGCTTTAAGCCGACTGGAATCTAATGTGTATGGCCAGTCTCAGAGCTCAAAGAACCAAAGTTTTTCTTACTCATTATTAAACAGGAATCCTAATGCTCAGGTTTTGGCCTTATTGGGGAGGTATTACACCAGAGGAGGGTACAACGTACAGGAACTCCCCTGGACTGGGCACCAAATCTGTCCGGATTAAAAGATTTTTGAAAGTGGCACAAAGCAGTATAGGTCTGACATTTTCAACCATACAAAAGAGGTGAGCTTACATAGCCCTAATTCTATATTTATGCATGAATACCAGAACTGCTCTTTAACCCTATGTGGCTCCCTACTATATCCTACTATAGATTTAGAGGCAGAAAGAGCTTCCTCCACAGATCACTGCCTCAGATTAATTTTGTGCTGATATAGGTAAATTTGTGATTGTTACAAGCATGTCTTTTATATGAACAGAAATGGACCTCACGTCTTATCGGTCCTTTAAAATGTCCTACAAGTCACCCTGTACAATAGACATTGTGTGACAAATTCTCATTGGTGCTATGCTCTGTAAACCAGCCTTGCATTAAACCTCTCATTGAGATCCATTTTTTCCATACAAAAATGTATACTCACAGACATACACCCTTCAGCCCATGTGAACTTCTTGTGTGGATGGGACCAAAATTCCTTTAGTAGCGTATATAATTCCTGATCATAAAAAACATATAGAGCAATCTATTTCTAAGGGGTGGCCAGTAAGCATAATATGGTGGAACTGAAAATCTGTCACAGGGAATCTTGTCTGGATAAGGGGTGGTCTTCTCAAAAAGATGGTCTTCTGAGGAGGTTTTACTACATTGAAGACAAATTATGATGTGCCAGATGCTTATCTCTCCATGGTTGCTTACAGGTCCAAGGAATCGTAACAATAATTGATCAGCGTAATATCTAGATATCATTTCTCAGTGGTTTGTAAAAAGTGTAAGACCGACTTCATATGGGTGAGTTCGGTCTATGAGAGATGGATTGGATGATGACTGCACTAGCCAGGCTCAACACTGAGACAAGACGCGAACCTCCAGCATAATGATTGATGGTGCTAGGAGTCCTTGCCTCCCTGCGGCTCTACTGTCCTGCACTGCAAACACAAATATAGTATAGGACAGTAGAGCCATGGCGAGACCATTCATCATTATGATGCTTGGAGCCCATGTTCCAGTTCAATGTTAAGTTCAAGAAAAATGGCTGGCATCCAGTCTGTTATCTCAAGGACCGAACCTGCCCTTGTGAAGCCGACCTAAGGCTGGGTTCACATATGCAGTTTTTTGAGCCAAATACAGGTGTGAATATGAAAGATCTAAGATATAAGACCTGCCTTTATACCTGTGCATCTACTTGACTCTTCTATTCACACTCTGCTCCCAAAGTGATACAGAGAAAATGCTATAGAATATTTCTACATTGTAACTTACCTCTGTGGGTATAATTTGCAAGAAAGTTTTTTGGGGGTTAAGGATGTTCCTTGAGGCTTTGATGCAGGAACTTGGTTACAGAGCAAATTTTTGCAAAGGGTGCTAGAGGAAGCAGAGACATTCAAGGTGCTATGCCTCGGTTATATATGTAGGCCATAGTGAGTCCTGATTTTTACTGTATATATAAAGGAAGAAAGCACTTGAATGCACATGGATGCATTTAGAATATAAAGGAAGATTTCATTGAGCTATTGCCAGGACCCTGATAACTGAAGAGCAGCTACTAAGTGTCACCGTAATATAGCGGCCTCCATATGACTGCTAAACACACATATTTATGAATAGAACATTTTATTAAGTATCTTATGATTAGATGTACAGTCCCTGGTATTGTGCTATTTGGTTATTTTTATGAATAGACTGTAAAAGTAAAGGGGTATTTTGGGACCTTTATATTGATGACTTATTGTATCTTTATCAGATCAGCAGAGGTCCAACACCTGGCACCCCCACTGGTTAGTTTAAAATTTTGGCAGCGCGTATATACTGTGTCCTCTTTACCGTATATAAGGCACAGCATTATACTTTGCGTTGTGGCTATGCCTGGTATTGCAATTCAGTCCCATTTGCTTGAAGGACACTGAGCTGCAGAAGGTTGTCATGACTGGCAGACATGACATAAGTCACTAAGAACAGGCTGCAGCACCCACCCAAGTGTTGCAGCCCCTTCAATCAGATGATCAGTATGGGGGCCAGGAGTTGGACCCCTACTGATATGATATTGATGACTTACCCAAAGGAAAGGCCACCAGTATAAAAATCTCGGAATACCCAGTTAAAACTTTCTCCAGTTCTTTTGTTGAACTAGAAACTCCATTATCTTCTATGCAGTTGTTAGATTTCAGGGTAGCAGTGCTTGCTGATGATGTCACAGGCCTGGTCCATAGTATGCCCAATGCTGCTGTTGTGTATTTGTACTCTCTCCAATGTTCTCAATGCATATTGATCAGAAAAACACTGAAGCAAATAATGGGAATATATAAGTTTACTTATATACTAAAAAAGTAGACATTGTTCACATGTGCGTGGTGGTTTCTCTTCATACCATAAGTCAAGATTTTTTTGATGGTAAGGATAGTGCTGAATGCTGGATTTTTTTATTGCTGCCAAAACTAATGGAATTGCTGATGGAGGCTTCATATAGAAACCTCATGTGTATAACTTGCAGTTATACAAAGCTGTAATACGGAACCCATAGATATCTATAAACTGTAAAGCTGGTCACACCCATGAGATAGCTGTCAGCTGAATGCTTGTATAGCATGCAGCCATTCCAACTTACACCCCCTTCCCCACAAACATATGCACATTTGACCAAATGTGCATATGTTCTGAGTTCTGTTAGTGTATAAGGTCCCTGGAGGACAGAAGGATCAGACATGTTGAAATATGACTGCCTGCTCCTTCTTCCTGACATCTGCCTTCAGGAGAAACGCAGGACACCCTCATACACATTAGATGGTTTAAGGTATAGGCAACCTTAAGGTCCTTTCACATGACAGAATCTGCTGCTGATTTTGAGGCGGATTCAGCACAAGATTACGCCCAGATTCTGCCTCCCATTATATTCAATGGGAGGCAGCAATCAAAGCAGGATTCTGAAAAAATAAACATCCTGCTCGACCCTGTCTTGGGTTCCACAGCTGATTTAGCCGCAGGACCTGCGGTCCAAGCTGATCTGGTGATTACGCCCCATTCATCTGAGCCTATTTAGTGGGTAAAAGTTGCATCAGAAAGTTGGAGGGGCAGAAATGGAAGAGGAATTTGAACATAACCTTAATGCAATGTGTATGGCCTGTGTAATGCTTGATGCCTGTATTCTGAAATGGAAGTATACTATTTGACTTCAGTGCGCTCATCAGGTCCTAAAACCAAGAAATAAGGGACTGCCCTATATAGATGTTTATGATCATAATAATAGTTTGGCATTATACCAACATAGGCAACATTCAGAGCAAGGTATGGTGGACCTGAGACATTAGGATGGATCTCCAACAGAACATTGGAAAGAAAGAAATATTCCTAATGTTATTTATAAAACCCATGAAAATATATTGTAGGACTTTAGGATGGCAGCTGTAGTTACTGGGGTGACACTTTTATGTGAAGATTCCACTATTGCAAACCATTGAAGAAAGATCAAGAACATAAAACGATCTGTATAGGTCATCATTATCATGCAGCCATTATTGCTAGCTATGATCAGACTGAATAAGACAGCATATAAAATCATAGCATGTAAACCAATTGTAAGGTTAGCGCCATAGATTGGACCTTTTATTCATCATTACTTCTATAGGTCCATAAATAAAAATAATTAATTAATACAATGTAGCAAAACACATTCACTGAAACAATGTTTATTGAAGAGTTATCCCTTTAAGGAATTTGGGGGGGGGTTCTTAAAATTCAGAACAAGGCTGCGTAATGATAGAGAATAGGGTTATATTATGACCTGCAAGGTTCTGTGACTTATCAGTTGTCAGATCTCCAATCCTGCTGCAGGATTTCTGCACTCAGTATCATTAGGGCGGTACATTTGTGATTGTAATATCGCCGAAAGTTGCAATGTAGCTCTTGTTTTAGACTTTGTTAATGACATTTATAATGGTTGCTTATCACACCCACAGAAAAATCTTAATTTTACTAATGGATCTCAAGGCAGCTGTAGTCTAGATACTGCCAAGCTAGGCATATCAAACTGTACATAATGCAGTAGGGCACATGAAATGCCATATCAGCTCTAAAGTGGCTACAAAGTCTTAGAGAAAACTCCTAAGTTACCGTTATCGATATATTATTGTTAAATATCAAAGAACTATTGAATGTTCTTTACTTTATTTATTTAAATATGTATTATCTATTTAATTTTATTTATTTTACTAATTTTTGCTGCATTTAAGCCTTAAATTGGTTGCCTGCTTTTGATAATCCTTTTTTGTAAGAAGGGTCCATGAAAGTAAGCAGATCACAAAGTTTCTTGCTGCTAGAATGCCCAGTGATCGATCAGTTGTGTTTCATTTCCCTACAGTGCCCCCACAGGAGAAGTGAAGAATTACACAGTTCTCATTAAAATAAACAGGCTGTCTATGTGTTGCATGGACAAGTCAGGTCCTTCAGAGCTTTCTCTTTATAGCTGTTTTCTGCCCCCAAATAACTGAGTAACTAAGAGTTACTGAATGTGGGAGTGTATTAACTCCAGAATGCTCCAAAAGGCTGAGTTCACATCTGTGTCTGAGTATATATTCTTCTGGTCTGCTGCAGGAAAAATGGACAACAACAGATCCCAAATGACTATAATAAGGACCTTTGGGTACCTGTTATTTGTATACAGACACCGCTGAACGAAAAAGTCCGTCTAGGACATCTGAACTCTTCGTTGGAGGCTCCGATGAGGGACTCTGATGCAGATGTGAACTTAGGGCAAGTTATTTGAAAATGGGTTTTCTAAATCAGACAAAAACTTTTAATTTGACTCATCATATATTATTACAAGTGCTAAACAGTTTACATTAAAACACAGTAAAACAGTTGCTAGGTAGTATAATATACAGATCACAGGCTACAATGTAAATAAGAGCTAACTATACAGAAAGCCATACATAGCCCCTAAAGTGACATTTTGACATTCCAACATGGTACCCCTGAGAAATGCTGTTTGCATGAAATATTATGGTTGAAAGAAAATGTATTTAGAACAAAGTAGAAGAGACCTTTGACCTAGAACGTGGTTATCACTAGGACCTAACGTGTTAAAGAATGTATTTATTATGCAGACCAAAGAGGAGATATATAAGAGAAGACAAAGTGTAGTCGGAGAGTTACAGCATGTAATAGCAAATGTTTATCAGATGTGCTATGTTTATGGATGGAGTGTAGATACACAGGGCATGAATCCTGGTCTGCAGGTGCATGAAGTCACTCAAATATCTATATTATTAAATGGAGGATTAAATGATAGAAAGATGTTATACAGAGGTTATTCCTCTTTAGCTCACACAAAATGTTTATTCTTTTACTATCAAAGGTGCTTGTGTAAGACTGTAATATGTTATTAACCAATACACGGAATCAATGATCTCTAAGCTGTGGCTTCCCAATTGTTACAGAAGTACAACTCCCAGCATATCGGGTTGGAGACCACTGTACTAAAATGTGGTTAAAGACTAAATGCAATGGAGACAGCCATTTTGTCGGTTAAACCAACATTATGCCTCAATATATTATTTGGAATATCAATAAGGTCACAATATAGGCATATTGGGGACAATTTGGAGTCCAAAAAATTCACAAATTTTTGCCCAAGTCAGAAATTGCTCAATGCATTCACATTGTGTTTTTTTCATCCATTTAGCAAATCTATTCAACAGATACGAAAAGTAGATGGCCATCTACTTGGTGTAAAACAAAAATGGATCTGCTTCTCTCGTCTCTCAGAAACTGTTTTTTTGTTTTTTTTTACATTTATTCTGTTGGATTGCATTTGTTTTTTGCATTTGCTAAACAGATGTATAAAAAATATGACATGAATGAACCCTTACCAACATGGGGAATTTTAGTCCCACCCTTGGGACCACACCTAACCAGTCAGGAAATGTTTTTGGAGGGGAGTTGGGATTCTGTAAACCTTTCCCTTTTTTTGGCAAAGTTTGCCACATACAATCTTGGCAAATTTCTTTTTGTATCTGCAAATTCAGGACATTTGACAAGTGGCTGACAGAAGCTGGCTGTCTTCTTGCATCCAAGCTACATAGCAGAACTACAGCTGTCTTCTAACTCCAGCCTAAATCATGAGGGTTCCAGTTGATACTTATAGGACCCAATTTATCAAATGTGTCCAAAACTTTGTTCTCCATAACAGCCAATCAGAGCTCAGCTTACATTTCTCCAGGGCAGTTTCAGAAATTAAAGCTAAGCCCTGATTGGTTGTTATGGACAAAAACAAGGTCTTACCATTAGAGGGTCCAATAAATGAGGCTAAATCTTCACGTGTGTGAAGCTCTTAATCTGGCTGTTTCCATTGTTTGGGGGGGACATGACCATTTTTGTAACATGGTACAGTTTTTACAATTAGACTGTAACCCATTGCAACCAACTAAATGATTATATTCTGTTACCTTAGCACAGATCTGTTTGGTTCACTGGCCAAAAGATCTACCAGACCACACTATGTTAAGAACCACCAGATCTGCTACTACTATTACTACAGAGCAGGAGACAAAGATGACCACGTTCCTACACTTGCATCCTTTCTGCTGGCTGCACCCTGTCTTGTACTATTCTGACATGTTTTGCTTCTTCAAGTTAAGAGACGACATATTAACATTTTAAGAGATTTTTACACACGCCCCATGAGGTTGAAACCTTTAACATGTTACACCCACAGTGCTACTCCATACCAGACTGGTACATCTTAGTGTGTATGTATTATGATAATGGCAGGACCCCGATGCTGCCAGCACCTGTCCCTGCACATTACCTATTAAAATCAAGCATTTTGTATTAAAAATATTAAAGGCTCCTGTGTTTTCTTTTCTATTTGTCGGATTGATAGCTTTATTCTTTATAAGCCTTCATTTTTGGATACATACATGACCATTGGGTCAGGGATTCGATGCACAGTCCCTTGCTGCTTATATTTAGGGCTGTGGAGCAGGAAAAAAGTTACTGACTCTGTCTTTGAGATAAAATGATTAATTATGTTAAATTATATTAAACAATAATTAGTATTGTATAATTAATTAGATGCATGGACTGTTCCATATTTACTGCCATCGGAATTTGATCACTAACTTTTTATGTGAGTTAGAGATTTACTGCTTCTGTCTGACCCTGGCTATTTATGAAGTAGTTGGAATGAAAGTCAGGCTGTGCAAAAATAGAAGAGTTAGAGTCAGTGTCAGTGGTTTGCCTTACTGACTCCACAGCTCTACCTATATCCTCTATTATGGTTGTGGAGTCCCTGCCCTGCCATCCACCCATTTTTGCAGAAAGCAGCAAGTGATGTGAAGAACAGAGGATATGGTGCACATTTGGCATAAGAAAGGGCCCTGTGCTAAATGTGCACCACATTAGCGCCCATCTACACCAGAAAAATGTCATAGATGGAATAATGAGTTTTGATAACTGAATTACTTTTGGTAAAATCTCATGCACTTTGCTGCTACCTTTCATGTCCTCATGAATATGTAGTTTTATATACCGTTAGAAAGTCAACAGTGCGCTGAATTCAGTGCAGTGTCAGCTTTCCCGGTATGTGCCCCAGGGGTGGAGGTATCTCCTCACTGTCAGAAGGGCGTTCCTCAAAGCCTAGCGACATCGCTGGGTAGTAAGGAACGCCCCCCTGACAGTACAAGGCTATGGACATTGATACCGATATTGGTACCGAAACTAACAGCACCAATATCTCCAGCCCCGGGGCACATACCGGGAAAGACGACTGCGCTGAATTCGGCTTTCTAGCGGTATATAAAACTACATATTCATGAGGACATGAAAGGTCATCTTTAAGCTCCCAATTCTGCTGTGGATCTGTCCTGTTTGCACATACCTTAAATGTGGCCACACGTCTCTTGATCTGCTATTGTTTCCAACTACCGCATACACATTCACACGGGGCTTGGACTAGTGTGTGTGCATTCGCAACAGGAATAGGAAATAATCCAGTTGTGGTGGCTCATGTCCTTTGAGAAGAAAAGGATCAGGCATGTTAAAATCCAACATGTCTAACCCTTCTTTCACTTGACATCTGCTGTCATGGAAGAGTTGACACTATATGAGAATATATTGCATAAAATCTCACAGATCTGTAGCTTGACTATGAATAAAAACCTTATACACTATATGGCCTGAGGACCTGCTGATGTCCAACTCCAGTGGAAGGAGCGCGGAACCTGGTATTTTCTTTTGGAGTTTGAAAACATTGAAGTCCATTACCAATTCTGCCCTACAGCGTTGGAGCCTCTAGACTGCTGTTAACCAGTGTATGCTGCCCTCCTAGAGAGGTTATAATGTCTATACAGATGTTGTGACTTACACAACTGACCCAAGTGAGTACCCACTTACTAAGGGTTAAGCAGAATTTTTGCCTCATATTCCATCATTGGTTCTGCACAAGGTGCGCCTCTCTCTGTTTTTCTTCCCTTCTATCTAGCATAAAATCTCATGAGTGACTTGTAACTAACATTACACTTGAGGCTTTTTTCTTCTGCCCTTCATCTGATTAAACTTTTGTTGAGTCCGGAGACTATAAAAGGCTGCTCTCACCATATTATGGATCCATATGGATTCATGGCTATTTTAAAAAGAGACTTTAAGACACTGTTGGTGGAAGATGATCGTAGAGTTTCCATGTTGATGTAGGAGCTTGATCTTCAGACATCAGAGAATAAAGAGTAATATTTTCCCTGGCCCCAACACCATGAGTCCAAAAGTGTTAAATCTAGATCTACTAGCATATGGCAGGTGTAAATAAAATAAGGGACAAAAAATGGTGCAATGTTCTGTTGGATGCTACTTAACAGAACTATTCTTCCCTAGAGCATTGTATGGAGACACCATAGATTAAACTATAACTCTTTGCCGCTGTGCGCTCAGCTGTCTAAAACTATGAAGCACAACTACTGCTGATAAATGCAGTTAAAGAATCAATTGTTTTTAACAAGATATCTACTAGCCGTAAATCTTGTGAGAGAATAACAAAATTAAAAAAAAAAAAATTTAAAAATCCACACTAATACTTTTCTGTTACGGCAACTATCACTGAATATCAGTGGCCACTGGAAAATTAAAATGTATCACTTTTTTTTTTCCCCCTACTATTGCGCAATTGTTAAATGAAGAAGTAATATGGGTATTTACAAGACTTTTGCTGTTAAGCTACACAAAAAGAATAATGGCATTTTTATATTATTTTAACTTAAGGGCCTGTTCACATGGATTATTTTGGAGAGAAATTTGATGCGGTCTTCCACCTCAGATTCCTCTCCAAAAACTGGCCCTGTGAAACCTGTGGCAGAAAACTGAAGCCGAGCCTTGGCTTTCCACTATGGGATTGCTGTCTGATTAGCCTCGTATACAAGGGGGCTGATTAGGTGTGAGGCCTCATGTCTGGTTTCTGAGGTCACTCAGCACGGAAACCACGGCTAGGATGCTTTTTTTTTTCAGCGTGCTGATACATTGTATGAAATATGAAATTGTAGTGTTATGAAGTACAGTGTGTTCAGCAAGAAATAAGACCTCAAACAGAAAAGTAAAATGCTATGGCTTTTGGAAAGTAGGGAGTAATACAACAAAATGCAAATGGCTGCAGCAAGAAGGGATTAAAGAAGGTCTTGCAACATAACTTGGAATATAAACCAAACCATAAATCTCTTCCAAAGGAATTTTGAGAAAAAGTATACAAAGTGGTTCTTCATTCAAAAAAGGAAAACTACCTCTAATGCCACCAATTGGAAGAATCTATAAAGTCCAACTTTTAAACAAGTCTAGAAATGACTTGAAAGATACAAGCCAAAGCAGATGAAATCTAGAAAACTATGGAATTCAGAATATCTAGTTTACATTTCACTACATTTAAATTCTAATCTGATCTGCTGACAAACAAAACCACATTGGTCCACATTTATCAATGTATTTGTGGCTTTTTTTTCCCTTGAACATCAGCTTGTGAAGTGAAAAGTAGCTGTGGCTAGCTGCTTGGCTAGAATGTAGACCCATTTGTGATTTCTGACTGTTGTAAAAATGTTGTAAAAGTTTTGCACAAAGTGGCATAAAAATTGATATGACTGAAAGCATTTAAAGGGAATGTGTCGCCAGAAAATAACCTATTGTTTCAAACAAGTTTTTATGTTAAACATTTATTAAAGAATTTTTGGTAATGTTTTTAATTTTCCAAATTAATAGCTATACTTAAAAAAAAAATCCTAAAAATCTTGCAATTCCAACTTTTGCCACTAAGCCTTAAACATTCTGTGACTTCCTGTTTCCTATAGAAGGACCACACAATGGTCTGGTGCAGACCTTATTCGCTTGTATAAAAGAGCTTTCTAGGCATGCTCTGTGACCTGGGCAGAGGTCATTGTGTAGAGGAGGAGTAGATAAGCTGTGAAATCCTCTATGGTGACTGGTGGATTCTGTGTCTTATCTATATATACATGATAGCTGTGATCATCAGTGTGCTGATAAGTGAGATGCTGCTGCTATCTCCTACAGAACAGAGGACGCCTCAACATATGATATAGCCTAGTGGACAGTGTCAGAACTGCAGGATATATATATATATAGAGAGAGAGAGAGAGAGAGAGAGAGAGAGAGAGAGAGAGAGAGAAAAATTTGAAAAACCTCACCAAAAATTCTATAAAAAATGTTCAACATAAAATTTGTAAAATGTCATTTTCTGGCGACGCATTGCCTTTAAAGGTTTTTTTTTTTTCTTTTTCATTTATGGTCTTTCAAATATGATAAATTCCTCCTGTTCTGAGATGACCATTGTAATCTGAGACCATTGTAACTTTAGACCATAACCCTATGGAAACCTATTAATTGGTTCCAAAGACCCCAAAAATATGACCACGGCACCGGAGGCCTTAATGCCAGTGATCAATGCAAACACTGATTCAGGCTTAAGCACCTGGTCTTTGCTGTATATTACAACAGAGACGCGGCAGCTAGAGTGGCCGCTATATTTAAATAATAGTACAGCGAATGTCAGGAAGGGGTTAAAGACATCCCAACAGAAATATAGCAAATCCTTACATATAAAAGTCAGAAAGAACTGCTGGAATCTGTAAATCACTTTCTATGATGGTAATAGGAGCGTTTTTTGGGTTCCTCTGAACATCCTCACCTGGTGTTCAAAGGAGCAGCTTATCCTAGACCAGGTAAAGAGAAGTACAGAACATGTGGTATTGCATGTTCTGTAGGGGGCGCTACTGGTCAGCCAGTCAATGCACGCACTTCACTAATACAGGCATTTACAAATGACACAATATGATTTGTTGGCACCTCCTGCTAAGCATTGTATGTTGTGTCTGGTTTTAAGTTACAATGGTGCAGAATAGACCACTGTATGCCGAAAATATTGTAACCCGAGTCCATTGTAACTTGAAGGACTACTTGTATAAGGAAGAAGGTGGGGGGAGGACTCACAAGAACGATGAATTATTCTCCATATTCTAGACCTAGGAAGGATCACCCAGAATGCAGCAGTGGTCTGTGCAGAATGACTCATCCCTGTTACCGGGAAGTGAAGAGGAGACATTCCTGGAAATAGCCCACAATGTGTCCTGTGTCATACATCACACCTGCTCATATCTGGTTACATAACTATGGATTTATCGCTATACAGCAATATTTGGGATTGTTTAGCAATGATATATATCATGCACAACAAAAGCAACTAAAGAGGACATTTAATGTATTGCTAATATTGCTAGCCTATACTAAGGATA
The DNA here is from genome assembly GCA_947044405.1 of Leptodactylus fallax. Taxonomy (NCBI): domain Eukaryota; kingdom Metazoa; phylum Chordata; class Amphibia; order Anura; family Leptodactylidae; genus Leptodactylus; species Leptodactylus fallax. The sequence goes on from CAMRHE010000223.1 coordinate 1,990,379, forward strand.
GGCTAGCAATATTAGTTCTGTTGGACTGACAACCAGAACCCCTCAAATAGTCTGTTTGGAAGCAACGCAGCTCCTGGTATTGGTTACAGGCTGGCAGCCGCACTACGTACTTGCCATGTGATTTGCAGTGACAGGTTTGGGTACTGCAGAGCTGTGGTACCAAAACCCGCTGCTATGAATTTTATAGCAAGTGACCAGCGCAGCTCCTTGCATGTAACCAATACCAGGAGCCAGGTATTCCCCTCACAGATCTGACATTGAAGACCTATCCTAAGGCTAGGCCATCAATTTTGAAATATTGAAATTGGACAAGGCTACATTCACATTACAGTGGTGTGCTCTTTTTCATTGCCAAGTACACACCCAAGGGTAATCGGTTTTCACAGATCCTTTTTATTTTATTCATTATGCTTACTTGTATAGCGCCATCATATTCTGCAGCGCTTTACAGATATTGTCAGTCACTGTCCCATATAGGGCTCACAATCTATGTTCCCTATCAGTATGTCTTTGGAGTGTGGGCGGAAACCCACGCAAACATGGGGAGAACATATAAACTCGGCTGCAGTGCTAACCAATGAGCTACCGTGCTGCCCGAACATGAGTCTATTAAGGTATCAGTGAAAACTGCCTGCAAAATAGGAAGTTCTGTTTTCTGGGATCATTCACGTGGACCGTTGACACAATAGTTGTGAACAGATCCATTAAAGTCAATGGTGCCGTGGCCAAGATGTTAACACAAGTCATGGACGCAGTCATGTGAATGAGCCCTTAGAGTAAGGAGTACCAAAAATGTGTAAGCCCTTGTAATATGTCCAGGAAGATGCAAAAAGTTTATAACCTTGGTATTAATAGTCAAGAGACTTAACATATTTATTAACACAAAAAAGACACTATCCACATTTCATCTATACACTACAAATGTGGGGTGTGATGACACAGTAGATTGCTAGGCAGTAATCCAAGTCTGTGCCAGCATATCCTCGGATATAAACTCCAGTGATGTGTTCTCAGGTCCTTCAGATCCTGGTGTCAGGGTCCTTTAATAAAAGCTCATTACTTCTGCACCCCATCACTGAACACGAGCCTGTCAGCGCATTCCTCCTCTTACAACCGGTCCTTCATGCTCCTGAAGATGTAATATGTATGGCTTACAACACAGATGGTGTGAAGACATTCGCCATTCCATGAATCTTGCTCATGTAGTTCCATACAAGTCAGCCTGGGAGAGTTTCTAGGACTACGATCGTAAACGGTTTGTATACAGTTTCTTCCCAAGTCTGGATGGACTAGAGGCTTTCCACAAAACACACCCGGTGGTTTGGAACTGCTTTACTCAACATGAATTAAAGTTTATGTTGCACATTGACTAGAGTTACGCTAGGTTCACACTAGCGCCAGGGTCTGCGTTGTTTGCATCCATTGGGGGACTCAAACAACAGAGAGCTGGATGGCTACAACAGCTATTACACACTGAGTCTGGTGGACACCATTGACTATAATAGTGTCTTCTAGAAAATGAAGACTGCAGCGGAGAGGTAGAGTGGGGGATTCTTCTTTGCAGGACTTTCTCCACAACAGACTCTGCAGGTGCTATAGCAGCCCAATGCAAAAAAAAAAAAAAAAAAAAAAAAAAAAATTCTCTGCAGTCATAAATTCTGGCAAATTCCAACAAAAAAAACCTCACTTGGTGTGAAAGATCCTCAGTGCGCCAACACCGTGTTGGCTCACACCTGAGTCTTCTTTCATAAAAACCACACTCACCGCCAGTGAGTGTTGGGTTCACAAGATAAATACAAGACAAGCTTTCTAAATTTTATATATTTATTAACCCCTAAATGGGTCGGTATTAACATCTAACACATGCAGTTCAGAACAGATATGCAGATGTATACAAGCATTAACAGTTACTAGTTACAAGATACAGTGCAAGGAAATAAAAGGGCATAAAAGTGAAATAGTTACTTTACCACGCATCTCCTTGATGTGGTTCTATAGGCCAACACTCATACATGCTCTGGCATGTTTGAATAACACAGTGGAGGCTCTTAGCATGTGGCATCAACACAACAATCCAGCCTGCATGCTCCTCACAGTATTCCAATAGTCTCTCACAGTGGAAGTCTGTCTGTAATCTCCTGTAGTCTGTCTGTAAAAAAAACTCTCTCATTGGCCTCTTACCTCATCTTTTATACCCTTGAGTACACCACCCAGAATGAGGTCATAAACAACAGCAAGTCTGATTGATTAATGCACTCAAGTCCAGATCCTTTGTATGGAGATGAGACCAAGAGAAATGATACAATGTTATCAACCATGTCTGATCTACCAGCTCAGATTGACCAATGCATGTTTGTTTGATCACTCAGGGCTGTGTATGAATTCAATAGAGCTAATCTGGGATGGATACAAAGCCCTATTGTTACAATGTTGCCACTACTGGCCATACACCTAGGATTATAGCTGCGCACATTATGAATAAATGCAAGTAAGAAGGGAGATACTATACCCAGAGATCAAAATACAGCTTTGAGTTATAGCCATATTTAAGTGGAATCATCACACCTCCCCCTTTTAGATGGGGCTTGCAGGAAGTAGGGGCCTACGCCCCTCTTCTGAAAGCACCTCCGCCTCCAGCTTCTCAGGCTCTGGCCCCAAGGCTCCCTCACCTCCCCCCGGGGTCCCAGCAGACTCGGGCCTTGTCAGATTCCGAGGGTGGTTGAGCGCCACGCGCCTTCAATATGTCCAGACTAGGGTCAGCTTGGACAGCATCTCTGAACTCTTGGCTGGAGTGAGACAAAAGAGAGGTGCATGTTACATAGCTGCCGGACCCTTCTGGCTCTCTAGTCTGACTAGGGACACTTCTAAGGCTCAGGCCCTGATCCACGTACACTTGGCTACCTCCTGCCTGTTCTGGGTCCGCTTTCTGAGTGCTGGCACCCTGTGGAGCCACACTCATAACCCCAAGTCTTTGGGATACCAGTTCAGAGACCCCATCCCGGCGGTCTCTCTCACACTAGCCGCTAGTTGGGAGAATTCTAGGGGATTCTGCACCTCCCCTTTTGCTTCCAAACCTAGGGGCACCTCTGGTTCTGGCACAGGTATGTTTGGACCCTGTTCCTCCTGTACTTGGGTGGGTGATGGTGATAACTTGGGCAAATGACTGAGATCATGCTTCCCCAAACCATCCCCCCACAATACATTGACAGGTAATACATTTGACATATCCCCTTCTTGGATCACACCTCCAGTACCCCATGCCATCTGCACTTGGGCCATGGGCACTCCTGGAATAGAACTGGACAGAAGAGACGTGTATGTCTCATACCAGCCGGAGTCCTCTGGCTTCAAGGGAGTGAGGCTAGTCATGGCGGTCTCAGCACCGACTCCAGGTGGTGTAGGCAACGGTTCAAGGGTCGGATCGCCCTCCACCCTTGTAGCACTCTGGCTGCGGGCTAACACCGCACTACCAGCAGTCCGTCCCTCACCTGGATCGGCCATGAGATCCCCATAGCCTACCTGACCACCTGGCACATGGTCAGCAGTTGGGTGCTTATCGGATGCACTGGGCGAAATAGTAGAAGAGCTACCCTGTACACTTTCACAACAAGCATTGGCAATTACATTGACAGTACCTTCATTAGCAATTGTTAATTCACACCGGGCCTCAATGAGATCTGTGGTAGACATATTAACAAGCTGGGAGGGAGACGCCCCCGCAGATGTCGGTGTGTCTACAGACAAAGTCTCACTGGCTGCTAGCACGAGGATGAACAAAGCATCAATAACATTTTTGCTGAGCTGGGTTGCAGGAAGCTCATTTGCATCTTCCCTGCTCTCAGCTGAAGGCAACTCATTAGCATTTACACTTACTGCCATGGGAAGTATCTCAGAGGGGGGGTTACGGGCCCTCTCTGCAGATATGACAGACACATTATCAACATTAGTCATAGACAGTTTATCACAGTAAATTGGGGTGCTCCCCACCCCATATTGGGACATCATAGGTCCTAAATCAGTTCTCAACAGTACATTAGCAGGCAAATCAGTCATTAGTCCCGCAGTCCTTTTCCTGCACCCCCGTCCAGATACACAGATGGGCCACCTGCTGTGGCTTGGGAAGCAGGGAAGTTCTCAGGGCGGTTGGGGCACTCCTCCTTGAAATGTCCTGTCTGGTTACAGGCATGGCCCTGCCGCACCTCCCCTTGGGGTTTGGGGAAGGTCACCCGGGCGCCCAGAGTTCTTGGGACAGGGGAGGGACCACCCCGGGCATAGTTTGTCTCACCCGACCTGACGACAGATGGCTGTGGTGAACTCTGGCCTGGCTTCTCCTTCCAACTTGAGGGTCTCTGCAGGGTTGTTGGAGTTTGCGCCTGCTGGGAGATTTCCAGCCTCTTCAGCTCAAGCTGATACTCCCTCTCGGCCTGTCGCTCAGCAGCCTTTCTCTCTCTCTCTGCCTGTCGCTCTGCAGCCTGTCGTTCTTGTTCTACAGCTTCCTGAAAATGGTACAACACCTGCAGGTATATGTTAGGGTCACTGGTGCCTATTTGCTGCAGGGCCATTTGCCAGTATGAAGCCATTCCCCCCACAAGGCTGGGGCTACTGGTCCCTCCTGGTGAAGTAATCCTTGGGACCGGGCTGCTTGCCGCACTTCCTGGCCTAGCCCCAAAATCAGGACTCTGCTCGATTCTCTGCATAGCTGTGGCTGCCTCCATTTCAGCCATACGCTCAGGATCTCCAAAAGCCTGGTTCTGCAGTTCTGGGGCTCTGCTTCTGAGCCCACTAGCCATCCACTGGTATTTGCCAAATAAAAGATAGGATAGAATACAAAGAGTAAGGGAGGGGAACAGCACTGTATCAAACTTTCACTGTATCTTAATGCTTGCTTTAATACCGAGCTTGTCTCATAGGATTACCATAATCCCCAGCGTCTGAGTGATAAAGGTCACCAACACACGCTGTTTATCCTAAGATCCCACTATGCTGCCACCAATGTGAAAGATCCTCAGTGCGCCAACACCACGTTGGCTCACACCTGAGTCTTCTTTCATAAAAACCACACTCACCGCCAGTGAGTGTTGGGTTCACAAGATAAATACAAGACACGCTTTCTAAATTTTATATATTTATTAACCCCTAAATGGGTCGGTATTAACATCTAACACATGCAGTTCAGAACAGATATGCAGATGTATACAAGCATTAACAGTTACTAGTTACAAGATACAGTGCAAGGAAATAAAAGGGCATAAAAGTGAAATAGTTACTTTACCACGCATCTCCTTGATGTGGTTCTATAGTCCAACACTCATACATGCTCTGGCATGTGTGAATAACCCAGTGGAGGCTCTTAGCATGTAGCATCAACACAACAATCCAGCCTGCATGCTCCTCACAGTATTCCAATAGTCTCTCACAGTGGAAGTCTGTCTGTAATCTCCTGTAGTCTGTCTGTAAAAAAACCTCTCTCACTGGCCTCTTACCTCATCTTTTATACCCTTGAGTACACCACCCAGAATGAGGTCATAAACAACAGCAAGTCTGATTGATTAATGCACTCAAGTCCAGATCCTTTGTATGGAGATGAGACCAAGTGAAATGATACAATGTTATCAACCATGTCTGATCTACCAGCTCAGGCTGACCAATGCATGTTTGTTTGATCACTCAGGGCTGTGTATGAATTCAATAGAGCTATTCTGGGATGGATACAAAGCCCTATTGTTACAATGTTGCCACTACTGGCCATACACCTAGGATTATGGCGGCGCACATTATGAATAAATGCAAGTAAGAAGGGAGATACTATACCCAGAGATCAAAATACAGCTTTGAGTTATAGCCATATTTAAGTGGAATCATCACACTTGACTGTCTCACTGTAAGCACATTTCACATCTAACTCCTGTGCAAATTTTGTGTGTGTGTGTTATATATATATATATATATATATATATATATATATATATATATATATATATATCTCGTGGAAGAGTGAAGAAATCAGGCGATACCTTTTAGAGGGCGAGTATATTTGATAGTAAGCTTTCGAGTGCGCTAGCTCTCTTCTTCAGACATGGTGTAATACTGAAAATTCAAACTAGTAAAGTAGTAAAAAAACAGGGTATGTATGCGTGCTACTTAATCAGCCAGACAAGTGTTAAAATGAAACTTTTTTATTGGATCACAATGTTACTCCACAAGGTGGCGATACAAAGTATGGCAACGCGTTTCGACGTCTTAACTGACGTCTTCATCAGGCCAACTAGATAAGAATCAAATAAAACAATAGTATAATGTATAATAAATAATATAAGATATAATAAAAACATTGTTGTACATAAGAAACAATCTACATGTATATACATAGACATACACAAACACATGTATGCATGTATGTACACACATATCCCAGCACACATATAAATGTACACATATGGTGGCAATCAACAAATGGTTAATGTATAAATAAGTAAAATGAAAAGTGAATGGATTGGTATAAGAACAAATAAGGGTTAGATAAATATGAAAAATAGTTATAGTTAATGAGAAAGAGGAGATGGGGGATATATATGGTACCAAGATTAGATGATTAGGTAGGTAATAATAGAATAGGGGGATATATATAAATACGTCTAGGAAATAATGGTAATGAATGAAAAAAAGGGGGGGGGAAGGGATATGGTTGTGACATACAATAGATGGGTGAGTAGTCAGTAAATCTGGTTGTTTATAAAAGATGGTGGAGTGTGAGAGTGTATCTAATTGATACAATAATTAGGATAGAGATGGGATAGTTGATAAAAAATGGAGTGAAGGATAGTTGATGAAAAAATGGATAATAAGCAGGTAATGAATGTATATATAGATACATGGATGATTAGATGAATGAGCAATAAATAAATAATTCAATGGATAAATCATGGGTACATGAGCATATAAATGGAACATCAGGTAAATAGATATGTAATGATAGTCCTAATAATTGATTGTAAATGTTTGTAGGGCTAAATGAGAAATATACTTAAAGTAGACTAAATAGTGGATGTAATGTTTGTAGAAGCAACTACTGATTTGATATATACAGAGTTGATGTAAAAAATAAATAGATAAATGTGACCTTAAAAGCATATAATGAATAACTAAATGGATATGGAGATGAAGGTTTAGACTTACCACGCTAGATCATGGAGCAGGCACAAAGTGTGCCCCTCTCATGATACTAGCGCTTTAAATAAGGGCTTGATTAGTGCAGGTGGCATTGAAAGAAAAAAAAAAAAAAAAAAGGTACGTGTTTTTTTTTTTTTTTTCTTTAAAAATTGGATTCTACAGTGTCATTAAGACCATGGGGCATGAGTGTATTAAGTTTGTAAATCCAAAAAGATTCACGTTGGCAGAGTTGTAAAAAACGGTTGGGAGCAGTATTAGGGATGTGTTCAATGGGGATGATGGAAATATGTTTGAAATCTTTTTGGTGTTTGAGAGAACAGTGTAGGGAAAGGTTATGTTTTTTGAATCCCTTGGTAACATTTGATCGGTGGTTGTTAATGCGTAAGTGCAAAGGTTGGCTGGTGCAACCAACATATTGAAGGTTACAAGGGCATTCTAACACATAAATAACATAATTGGTATTACAATTTAAAAATGAATTAATGGGGAAACTTTCGTTAGTAGTTTTGGATGTAATAAAGGTTTGTTGGTGTTTAATATTACTACAGCAAGCACATCGTGGGTGTCCACATCTGAAAACTCCTTTTTTTAGTGATAAAGTGTTATCTGTTTTATTCTTTTCCATATTAATTCGGCTGGGGGCTAAAAGATTCCGCAGGGTAGTGGCTCTTCTGAAAGTAATTGTGGGTCATTTGGGAAGTTGTTGCTGAAGATAGCAGTCACTCAGAAGAATATCCCAGTGCTGGGTTATGATAGATTTTATTAGTTTATGACTAGAGTTGTATGTGGTTATAAAACTAGACCTGTGTTTGATGGGAAGGGTTGAAGGATCCTGTTTTTGTTTCTCTATTAAACATGAAGCCTGTGATAATTCAGAGGTTCTCTTAATCGCATTTTGTACTACAGATTTTGGATAATGTTTATCCATGAATCTGCGTTTTAACATTTTGGACTGGGTTCTGAAGGTGTCATTGTCATCACAATTTTTTCGAATTCTTTTTAGTTGGCTAAATGGTATATTGTTAAGCCAGGGAATGTAGTGAGCACTGCGGTAGTCCAAGTAACTATTGACGTTCACAGATTTAAAGTATGTTTTGGTGGAAAATGTATTATCTATGGTTTTAGAGATCAGGAGATCTAAAAATTCAATACTGGTCTGAGAGTAATGATGGGTGAATGATATTCCCATTTCATTATGGTTTAGAGATGTGATGAAATTTGAGGCTGATAATTCATCACCGTCCCAAACAAAAAACAAGTCATCAATATATCTTTTATAGAATATTATATGTTTATTGTTCTCACCTGGGGTTTGGATGTATGTTCTCTCAAATAAACCCATGAACAGATTTGCGTAGGATGGCGCAAACCTCGTGCCCATGGTGCAGCCCTTTGTTTGACGGAAAATGTTGTTTTGAAATGAAAAGATGTTATGTTCAAGTATGAATTGGATCCCATGTAAAATGAACCCTCTTTGTGTTGGAGGCATTGAGGAATTATTGGCAAGGAAATGATTGATTGCTGCTAGACCATGGGGATGGGCTATATTGGAGTATAGGGCCGATACATCTGCTGTTGCCATACTTTGTATCGCCACCTTGTGGAGTAACATTGTGATCCAATAAAAAAAAAGTTTCATTTTAACACGTCTGGCTGATTAAGTAGCGCTCATACATACCGTTTTTTTACTACTTTACTATTTGCACTACCACTGTCTTACAGACAGGTGGTGCCAGGGGGAGCGGCAACTTGCCGGACTCATTCACTCTTTTTACCATATTTAATCCCGAGGCATTACTATCCAGGTCCCCACAGGACCACCAGAGGCGCCAGTGTGGTAATAAAACCTTTTTCTTTTCATTATTTATAAAATTCAAACTATTTATACACAAGACATGGATCTTCAAAAGGATCTTGGAATAACAAAACACAATATAAGTAGGGAAGTTATGTGACAGTGTACCTGTCCCACAGTCACAACAGGTGCACAGAATTAGGGGGACATTCTCCTGCAGGTCTTCCAATGTGGTGTCTCATATAATGTGTATGCAATGTCCCACCACAGGCCTCTATGTGGGGGGAAACAGGGCAGAGCACTTAGCGCATGCACTCACACAGATCCAACATTAATAACAGCAGAACAGATCTCCAAGTGGCCACACATTTCTCCAGAGAAAACCACTCTATTGAAGATTTGCGGGTTGTGGTTTTAATGGGACATTTTAAGACGCAGAAGAAAGAATGGGAATATAATGGGAATAATAATTTCAAACTTTGCAATTTGGACTTAATATTCATGCCAGCTTCATGTCACATTATGTATGACCTGTGAGGGTCACAAACCACCACCTGATTACAACAGATGCCTCTGTCACGTACCACAAATTTTACAGACTTTATCTCCTGACCTGTAGTAACTAACTTCTATATTGCATTTTGTTATTCCAAGATCCAAGTCTTGTGTATACGTAAATTGTGTGAATTTTTATTCCATGTGTGAATTCAAGCATAATGGGTTGTGCTGTTAAGGACAGGGAATAAGTGCCTGATCGCAGGAGCCCAATTCATAGTGCACCATTCAGGAGGCGGCCGCTTGAGTACTTTTGATCCCATCCTCACCACTGGAGACCCCTTTGGTCAAGCCCCCTGCAATCAGTTCTCACCTATCCACAAAAACAGGGGATAAGTGTCCTCAATGGCACAACCAAGCACATTAATGTGTGCTTTTTAACAACTAGCACAATGATCCATTATTTTCTATAGTCCACACACACACCCATCATTTATTATCACAGGTCTGTGGGTGAAGCTGTGAGCTAAGCACTGTTTACTGGCTGTTATTTTAGGCTTTTTAAAATGCTCCATACTTACCATTAAAGGGGTTGTCCAGGATAAAATTAAATCCCTACACTAATCTAAACACCCTCCCCCTGCCTGCTTTCTAAATGACATTAAGAGAAAAAAAAAAAAAAAAAAAGGTATATTTATCCATATCCCTGGGGCGGTTATGTGACTGCCCCAGGGACATTTTCTGATTATCCGGTGATGATCCGTTTCCAGAAACGGAACATCACTACTACTTTCTTCACTGGCATTATCACATGAGAGGAGGAGTTGTTCCTCACAGAAGGAAGCCTGGACATGAAGACAGGTAAGTATAATGGGGTGGGGGTGGGGGGCTGAATTACTTGGGAAGGGCTAGTAGTAGGTGGAATAGCTAGGGAGACGGTGTGAGAGCCTACAACTACCAGAATGCATTACATCAGCTAAGGCAGCAGGAAGCTACACCATGTAAACAAATGCAGAAGATGCCAGGAGCTCCCAGAGAAATCCAGAAATCACTGCTAAAGGTATTTGGGTGCACTTAACCCATTAATAGCACTAAGACCTTTAAAACATTTTTTTTCCCCACAAAACCCCTTTAACCGCTTCCGTACCACCCATAGACTATATATGTCCAGAAGGAATTCAGCAACTGCACAAAATTGTGCAGCTACTGAAACATGGAGCCGGCTGTAACTTCAGCCAGAGCTCCCAGAGAGAAGGCAGGGAAGGTTTATTACCGTCCCTGCTTTCCCAATCGGTGTATAAAGCACTCAAATGAGCTCTGTATAGAGCGCTATGGGCGCCGCCATCTTGCAGTTCCCCTCCGACCCGGCGGTCATGTGATCCGCCAGGATCAGTGTGTTAGAGTTGCTGGGTCCTACAGGACCCAGATCAGCTCTATAGTTATGTGAAAGCAACGTGTAGGAGGTTGCATTTCTCCTGCAACTGGGGCTAAATGTACCAGCCCCAGTTACTCCGGTGTCCTTTTGACATTGCCCTGGCACCTCCAGAATACCTCATGTGACTGCTGAGGCCAGTCAGTGGCTGCATGAAAGGACCCAGTGACTTATGAGTGACATCACCAGGTCCTTTCCAGCCAGTGCTAAGGCCCAGGATTGTCCTTAGTTAGGGTTGAAAACCATGTTGACCTGCTGCAGGTTTAAAACCCACAGTACAACATTTTACACTGCAGGCTCAGAGTTGGGTGTGAATGGGATCTCTCTACTACATTGGTACTGTATATCGCAGTACTGCTGCTGGCTAACCCAATGACAACAAATCTGGTCTCAACCCAAGAATTACATTTTCAATGTGTCACAAACTTCAGTCCTATAGTTACTTACCTTTATTGCACCATAAAAGATTTACATATTTCACAGTACAATACAAGCTCCAACAAAAAGCCTGGAGCAGTCAAAAAAAAAAAAAAATATTGCACACAAGATTTCAGTCCATCTTTATTTGTTTTCTGAAAAATTCCTGACGTTACAGAACTAAATTGAAATGCCTTTAATACCCCACTCTTTACATAGTGACTTAAATAAAAAAAAAAAAAAAAAAAAAAAAAATATATAGGTAACAAGACAAACTTTTATAAAACTAAAATCTGTATCAGCAGGTTTTAACAGCGGGAAACGGAGAAACAAATTGAGTTAAAATGCTTTCATTAATAAAAAAAAAATTTTTGACGAGTGGATAAGGAAAAGCACGATGAAACTGAAAAATTTGCAAACTAGTAAAACCTGGGAAAAAAAAAAAAAGAGAAAGCTGTTTGCAGGGCTATGCAGACTGACATGAGCTAACAGGGAGGAAGAGATGTTGGAAGATGTTTAACTGCTTCCCATGCCACCAGCTTCTGAAGAAAGCCTAAACAAAAAACAGAAGAGTTCATGTAAAACCAGTAAGAATCATACATACTATATATACACATTTATACAATGGCACTAAATACATACGGCAGACCATGTACAATGCCTCAAGACTTCAGCTGTTATATTGGGGGATGTATTAAGCCTGACCTCATGTGTGAGTAAGAACCAATGAGATGGGAGAGAGTCTGGACTACCTGGAAGAAAATGCAGCCAAAAAGCAAGTGCTGAGGAAGACATCCCCTGCAGCTAGTATATTTTTCAGCTTATGACTAGACTAAACAGAGGACCCATCACCAACAAAATGCTGCTGATCCCCTGAAAATTATACGTAAATAAAAAATATGTATATGTGTGTGTGTATATATATATATATATATATATATATATATATATATATATATATATATATATATTTTTTTTTTTTTTTTTTTTTTCTACACACACATTAACCCCAAGGGTATGTTCACACAAAGGAATCTGGGGCAGATTGGGAGATTCAGGGTAGAATCTACCTCATTGTATTTAATGAGAGACATCAGATGCTGGAAAAAAAAAAAAAAAAAAAAAAAAAAAGCATACTGCTATCTTTCTGTGGATTCCATGGCAGATTCAGTCAAGGAACCCACACCGTGAGCCATTCTGCAGATACGGCCCACACGCACAAAATCAATCAGGGGCAGAGCAATCAAATTTCATCTCAACATTTTTTGTACAACAAATTCACAAACAAACCTGGTTTTGTCCAGCAACAGTGCCACACCTGTCCATAGTCAGTATCTGGTACTGCAGCTCAAATCCAGTTAGGATAATTAAAGGGGTATTCCCATGAACATAATCATATCTATATTTGTAGATAATTAAAAGTTAAACATTTTTGCAACTATAAGCAGTTAAAAATTCTGCAGCGTTTTAAAGATTTCTTCTAACTATCTTAGTGGTGACAGTCTTGCCTTGATCGGTTGCCAGTGGCTACGACCACAAATGCAGAAATTTTCTATGGTCTGGGACTTGTCAAAAACCAAGCCATGCTTTTCTTATTGTAGCTGGGCTATCAGGCAGGGACACTACATGTATGAGAAGATAACCCGGCCACGATAAGGAAACCATTGCTGATTTTCTGACCTTATAAAGATCCTGCATTCATGGTCATATCCATTTGCAGCCGATCAAGTCAACAAGATTGTGACTACAAGATATTTAGAGAAAATCTTTAAAGCTCTGCTAAATGTTTAATTAATTATACTTGCAAAAATATTTAACTTTTAATTATCTACAAATTTAAAAATGGTTATGTTAGTGGGAATACCCCTTTAAGCTTCTCCAGACCTGCCTCATACTGAACATGTAATATAAAATACAAGCCACAACAGAAGCTCAGCACTGCACGTCCTGTGAAATGCATGTACTTTGAGGACCACAGTAGTTCTCATTCCTGTGGGAGTGTGCCCACTTGCAAGACATTTTTCTAGCAAGTCTAAGTCAATTTATATTAGGCAGGAGATGGGCCATATTCACACGGCAGAGCCCAGAAAATGTTCAGTGTGCGGGCTGTATTTCATGATCGAAATTTCCTCCATCCTAGTGAGATCTGGCTGTTCGCCATTATTCTACAGTATTGTACAGACAAGCTTTGTTAGCTCAGTACTGAAGCAATCCTGGCAATTTTGGGACTTGCTGTGCCAGAACTCTCAATGATGCAGGGAGTTTCCCTAATGTTCAGTTGGGGTAATATGGCCTGCACACCAACTTTCCCAGACTAAACTTGCACACTAACCACCATCTAGATTGCAGTCTTGTGACTACATCCTAATGTATACATCCTGGTAAGGTGTGCGCATACAGGTAAAGTACAATACGTTATAATTCTTAGATGCAGAGCTGTAATACAGAAGGGTGGCCATACACAGATGGCCAAAATTACTGATTTTGGCATCGACTGTTAGACCATGTGTATGCAACCTCCCAAGAGCAGATGTCTGAGAAGAGAAGGGTCAGGCATGTTAGATCAGCCGACAACAGGTGTCCAGCAGTTTAGCCCCCTTCTCATTCAGGACATATGCACGCTCAGGACTTGTGTGCAGGATTTTACTGCCAAACATCTCTAGCTGTTCTACAACATCTTAACCAAACTGTAAAGTTCAGAACAATTAAAAAAAAAAGACAAAAAAAAAAAAAACAAACACACACACCAGACATTTAAAGAAAAAAAAAACAAAAAACCAAAACAAAACTGTCCTGACATGCTAAGGGGAATAAAAGTACATACCGTGTTTCTCCAAAAATAAGACCTACCCCGAAAATAAGCCCTAGCTACGTTTTCCAGGTTTTTTGGAGGCGGCTTGAAATATAAGCCCTACTCCAAAAATAAGCCCTAGCTAATTTAACCCCTTCCTGACATCTGCCGTGCGATTATAGCGGATGCTGGGTCCTTAAAGATGGCGGCCGCTCTGCTGCAGAGCGGTTACCATAGCTGCTGTACCGGGTCTCTGCAGAGACTTGGAGTTGATGCCCACGGTGAGTTTCTACCCTGATCGCAGGCATTGTTGAACGTGACCCACTCTCCTGCCCACCAAAGTAGCAGAACCGCCGGAGTTAATGCCCGCGATCAGAATGGACTGACCGCGGGCATTGCGTGACCTCTGCGCTTCCCCCCCCCCCCCCCCCACAGTCCCCACCCCGTATAGCTGCTATACTGGTCTCCTTGTACAGCAGAGCCCCGCAGTTAATGCCCACGATCAGAGTCCGCTGATTGCGGGCATTGTTAAGTGTGCCAATTTGTGACCCCCCCCCCTCCAAAATCGACCCCCCAAAGCAGATAAACTATCCCCGGGGCCGGTGCTCACCAGCCCCATACCTTTGAAGTTGCAGGCTGGCTCCCGCGGGTGAGATTGCAGGAGCCGACCTGTTCCTGTGACAGCCGGGAGCCTTATGAAGGCTCCCAGGCCTGTCATAGGAATATTACTATCTCCCATAGACTGCAGTAGGTTGTATAGGGGTTAATAGTAAAAAAAAAAAAAAAAAAAAAACAAAATCAAGTGTGCCAAACTGCTGTTTTTTCACTGTTTCACGTCTGATAAAAGTTGAGTTAAAAAGCGATCAAATGTGTGATTGTTCTTCACGGAATAAATTAAGACCTACCCCGAAAATAAGCCCTAGCCCTTTTTTCAGAGCAAAAATTTTTATAAGACCCAGTCTTATTTTCGGAGAAACACGGTACTAAGGGACAACCCTGGAACATCTTTCCTTAACCACTGTGCTGCACTTCTGTTATTCACCCTAGGAATTTATGAATTGTCAACTGGGCGTTGCCAATCACCATATCAAAGCTGACACCAAGCTTTGACTAGAGCGTCAGGATCAGGAATGCTCACAATTGGCAAAACCCAGTTAATTTTCTAGGAGAAAAAGGAAGAGCGCAGCTCTAAGAAAAGACGATCCAGAATGGTTCTATTACAGACATGTCAGGAGAGTAGTCAGTCCTACTTAAAGAACTGGTTTCTGACAATGTAGTGTATAATGTATAACATGCAGACTGCTCATAAACAACTCATACGAGGGTTTGTCAAACTATTAGCTGTTTTATTGAAATACAGTGAATGCTGATAAAAGCCATAAACCGCTAACACTATTAGTAAGGTAAAGATGCACAAAGAGGCAGGAATCTACCCTCCAAATAAGTAATTCATGAGAACCCAGATCTTGCACACTAGCCACCCTCTAGATGGCTTCATCTGTAGCCGAATAGGGATGTACAGCAGATCCAACATGAGACAGTCAAAGTGTTACATATACAAGTTCAGTTTCTAGGACAACCCAAACCACAGGCTACTCAGTAGGGAGAGAAGCGCTGCTTGTCCGATTTCACTTTAGAGTATTGCTGGGCGGCAGAGGCAGGAGCAGCAGAGGATGAGGTAGAGGAGGCTGTGGACACGACATTTAGAGCCAGGAGCGGGACAGGTTTCATGTCAAGCAGATTGGAGACACAAGGGACAGTCGAGGGATTAGGGAGGCTGGAAGGTGTTTCCGAGGAAGAGGAAGAGGAGGTGGAGGCTGAGGAGGGTTCGCCACCCCCAGTTGTGGAAGCGTTCACCAGAGAGGGGGCAGCATTGGAAGAGGAAGGGGTGGAGGGTTGAGAGATGCTGAGAAGGTCAGGGGTCGTGACGCTCTGGGAGGAGGAGGGTTTAGCAGTTTCTAGACTGAAACAGAGGAAAAAAGAAAAAAGGGAACAAAACTAAACGGGTGGGTGGGAGAACAGGAACAAACGGAGGAGTACAGGAGGATAACAATGGAGGCTGAGAGCAAGCTAAACACTAGTGAAACCCAGATGATAAGCACCTAAAGGACTGTTTCTAAACAAAGCAAACTGCAGCCAAGTATGAAATGCATCCTAAAAGGACAGGCAGAGCCAATACTGTTCTATCTAGTGCAGGGCTGGAAGGGTGGAGCATGACAAGCCAAACGAAAATCCATGCACCACTCCCCTCCAGACCCTAGCCTAGGAAGAACCTAGTACAAGTTTTATCTAGTGTTCCTTAACAACCCCCCCCCCCCCAGACAGACATTAAAATTGTAAAAATCCAAAAAAAGCACTATGGCTAAAATATAGCTGGCACAACTCCAGTCCCTTATGTGCATTGTAACCCTTTACCATATATTTTCCCTCTGTGCATTCCCATTTTCATAACTAATTTTATTTCAAAATAGACCTTGTATTTTGGGTGCATCACTTTTATTACCTTTGGTTTTTGAGAGGAGAGATGACCAGAAAAAAAAAAAAAAAATAAAAAAAATTGTGGCATCTGAATTTTGAGATTTAGGGAATTTATCATGTAGCAGAACATACTAATTTATTTTAGGGGTTGTTACAGATGTGACAATACCAATTGTGGGCTCTCATTAACAAGGGAATAAAGTATTTTTATTCCTGTAAAAATTACTTGTTCTGTGCTCAGCATTGACTGCAGCATACAAGGGGTTAAATTGCAAGTATGCTTTCTATTTAGTAATGGGGTTGATCTCATGAACAGAAGTCCATGTTACCACTGGGGTTATCTGAAGTGACAATGTGCAGGGAGAGAAGGATTTTTTTTTCCCCCTGACAGCTTCACGTGTTCTCCTGCGCGTAGGTTAAAGGGAAACCGCAAGTATATGCAACACCGCTTTAACCAGTGATATCGCAGAATCTAGGAGGGTTACAATCAAGATTCTTGGCTTTTAAAGACCCAGATTGCAGCTCTGGAGTTAGAGATGAACTGCCTTCTCTGCAGACTCCCTGGACATATACTGCTTGGGGTAAACTAACGCACTTTGCTCAGACCGCAAGCAGAGATCATATTCCAGGACAGGTTACTGAAATACACGAGTAGCCATTTTTACTGAGGAAATAATGTTAGACTTTGAAACACCGATGGCAAGTGGACTTTAAGTCTGAAGCTTCATAAAGTGTGATTTCTGTAACCCATTACTAACAAACGAAAGCATCGGCTATAGTGCATGTATATAAAATGGATCGTACTAGTCAAATATAAGTTATCTGTATCCTGCCAAATCATTGGAGGGTTCTCTCAAAGAATTCAACAGGATAAGTGCCTGATTGGTAGTGGAATAACCACTGGAATGCCCACTTGTCACAAGAATGGAGTGATTGTCAAGCATGTCCACTGTGCCCCATGAGCTGGCCAGAAGAGGCAAAGCAGTGTACTGTGCCATCTGCAGTAGTATCAGACCTTGAATGGAGTGGCAGTGCCTATGTGGGACCATCACGCCATTCAGACAGGGAACATAGAACCCCTATTCTTGCGAACTTTGGGTGTTCCAGAGGTCAAGCTTCCAACCATCAGGCACTCACTCATCCAGCGTTTACATGGCAAGCTGAAATCTTGGAAACACATTTAAACAATTTCAGCCCATCTTCAATATGCTTGGATAATAGGACACTTCTAGTGGCAACAAGTTCAAAGGGTTGTCCAAGATTTTCTCTTTAAGAGTCTATCCTGACATCAACGGGAGCAGAGGTGCAGTAACAGAACCCAGCCACTATACAAGGCAGAGATCTCTGCACCATAGAGACCGGATGAAGCCCCGAACAGCTGATCCATGGGGGTGGCAGCTATCAATCTCCCCATAATCAAATATTTTCAGCCTATCCAAAGGCTAGGCCATTAAAAAAAAATCCTGGAGAACCCCTTTACATTGTCACCATCAGCCATAAAGTTAGTCAATGTGTATTGGCTTTATGCGCTGACCCAGAATGGGTTTCTATATTTCAAATAGGACACAATACGGCAAGACTAGAAGACTCTTGCCGGAGTACAAACAAGAAAATGTGAGCTTTAGAATTTACTTTATACATGCCTTACATTAAGATTTATAGCACCATATGTCTAGTATCTAGTATCTGATCACCTCCTCTGGGCCAAATCAAACATAGAACAGTGTTACTCACCTCTCATGGACTCTGGCACAGCTCCCTGTTCAGGACTTCTGCCTGATGTCAGGGACCATTGAGGCCTGTGATCGGGCCTTAGTGTGTCAAGTGATTGCCAAGTCCCAATCACAAGCCTCAGCTGTTCTTGACATCAAACAGAAGACCCAAAGCCAGCAGGGAGTCGTGCCGGAGTCCAGGAGAGGAGTAACACTGTTTTATGTTTGATCACCTCCCTCGGGCCTGCAATCAATATATTCTGGGGTTGAAGAGTACCCAGATTATAATAGCAGTTCTGATTCAAATGTGTTTGTCAGTACAAAACTGCAGGTAAAACCTCACAAATGCTGTAATAACTGAACAAAATCACTTTGGTTATCCTGGTTAATGTTTAGTTTAAGTTTTTATCCGATTAATCGTCCAGCCCTAGCTGAAAGTAGGGAGAACTAGCCTGGAAATAAGTAGAGTTTTACTTAAAAGCTAAAGCACATGCATCCCCAGCACTGAATGCTGCTATGAACAAGTTTGGAACACCATGAGGAAGCTCTCCTAAACACCAAGTAGTTACTATTTGCACCAAGTAGAAATCCCTTGTATTAGACCTCCATTGTAAAATTATCTATAGCCTGCTAAATTCTATAACACCTACGAATTAATAACGGTTCTATATTCTACACATTTCATTTACCCCAACAATTTTTTACCTTTTTGGGTTTGACATCAGCTAACAGAAAAGCAAGAATCAGTTAAAGGCATTAAGGAAACCTTCCCTTCCTGTTATACATCATACAGATTACAGGTGAACCACCTACTCTTAATTGATTTTCTAGATACAAAAGGTCAGCACTCATAGCTCATTTCTAAAGGTTTCAGGAACAGGTTTTTAAAGACCCACTGCAGCAGTACTAACAAAAAACACCCAAAATGTCTTACCTGACATTGATAAGATATTGGGCCAAACTAATGCTGGCTGTTGATCCAGTAATTGTAACCTGACGATCAGTGGAACCCTCAACAGGGTTAGCGATCTTAATCTGTGCTCCAGACATCTGGCGGATCTCATTTATTTTAGCTCCCTGACGTCCGATGATGCAGCCGATCAGCTGAAAAACACAGGATTACTGTCATTAAGCTGTATATATTTATCCAGGACATGCTAGACAGCCCACTTAGCCAGTCATTGGCAAGAGCTACAATTACTGTACAGTAGGCGTTTATCCACCAGTCACTGGCATTGCTAGGACATACATTCAATGTCTGAAAGGGACCAGAGCGCTAGGACTCCTATGGGTTCTTAGAACCCTTTTTTTGTTGAAGAGTCATGCCTGAGAAGGTAACAAAAAGGCACAAGAAACAGAAGGATTCTGTGCTTTAAAGGAAATGTGTCACCAGAAAAATTACCTATTTCAACAGATTTTCTATGTCACTAAAAGTACCAAAATCCTACAATTCTCACTCTGACCACTAAACCAAATTGACTGCTGCAAAGAACCCCTAGAGTACTGCCAACTGTCACCTCTCACCTCAACTACATCAGGCAGCATTATGATTGAAAGAACACAGCTAACCCATCAGGGCTATGAGTCAGTAGGCAAAAACTACTGACTTTCCACAGCCTGAGGCTAAGTTGAAGACACTGTTGCAGAGACTGCCAAAAATTGGTGGAGGAAGAGTCCTGCACGAAGGACTTTTGTCCAGCGTTTTCCGTTTAAAAACGACACCCAATGGAACCCATTATAGTCAATGGGGTCCACCGGAGTATGTGTGTAATCACTGTTTTAACAGTCCAACAGAAAGAGCACGCTAGTGTGAACCTAGTTTAAGTCATACATCTGTTCTAACTCCAACTCCTTCATAAATGTCTGACAACCATGGTCAGTCCAAAGCTGTAAAAATTCTCAAGTTAAAAAGGCAGTGTCATATGCATTGTAGTCGTATATTTAATTCCATGTAATTATACAATATTGATAATTGAGAGATGATTCATCATTCGTTTTATACAAAGCTGGGGCCTGAGGCAGTCACTTTTCAGACTCCACCCAGAATTGGTCCTGACTACGTAACTTTCCCATAGACCACAGAGTCAGCTCCAGACTATTGCTGCCCATGGCCATGACTATGCTGTAAAATATATCACAAAACTGCTGTTAACAGAGTAGAAGCTCAGGCGAGACGGCTTCCCCATAACCACATACTGAAAATAAAAAGTCTACAACCAGAAGACAGAATAAAGTGATGTTTTACTTGCTTTTCAGGGACAAAAGAAGTTCCCTTAGTCTAGTTTTCATTTAAGCAGGTGGTACATTTTAGGGGAGGCATGAGCATCTGTATGTCATTATTCATGAAGCTGCCTATAGGGCAGAGTCTCCCACAAGTATAATTGAAGCCAAAGGATTTATAAGATTCATTTACAGAAATTGTCTGGGCAAAGTCCTATTATACGCCAGCAAATTGCAAACATAGCAGCTTACACAAGGCCTGTGTAGACTAAAACATAGGTGGGCAGTTTCTTCATTCAGCAGATAAATCTAAGGCAGTGTCTGTCCATCTAATAGTTTAACATTGTGTCCTAAAACTAAATGCACTGAAATGTGCTGCATTTTAATTCAAGGTAGTAAGTCTGCCTTTTACTGCTCTAGTCATATATAACTATATACCTTCAGTACCCAGAGCAATAATGTGCCGCCTTAAGGGGAAAGGCATTCCATATAAATGGACAGAACTACAGTATATACCAATAAAGTTGATAAACTAAACCCTGCAAAGCTTTCAGTATAGCAGACTCATACATTAGCTACGAAGCTGCTCAGTTTGATTAGTATTTATGTGTCTTGGAGCTGTCATACGTACATCATTTGGAATGGTGAGTTCATGGGAGGTCGTCTGAGCTGAAGCATCGATACCTCCTAAGATATAAGAGACACGTGTTAACCCACTCACAAATAGATCATTTAAGAAAAAAAAATTGTGTTAGAAAAATTTTTATATATTTTTTTGAACAACAACTAAACTCAGGACAGACTAGATATCCTGTAGAACCCAGCAACATACAGCCCCAGTGATCATGAGAACAAGTATTCCTTGAACACCCATATGAATGAAGCAGCAACAGTGTTGGACCTCCACCAATCCGAAGTGTATAAGTATATAATATTGTGCCAAGTAGACCACTTTAGGGACCAGAATTACCTCTCTCCTCGTCGATATGGTCATCTGGGTAGGGAGTTTTAGAATTGCAAAAAAAAAAAAAAAGTTATTTTATTTATCTGCATGTGCCACAAAAGTAGGCATAGCAAAGTGTGAAATCACGAAGAAAAAAAAAAAAAAAAAAAGTACACTATAGATTGACATGCAGTGAATCCATATTTCACTGTGGTTCAATTTTCACTGATTAAACAAGTCTTTTCCATATGTCATGGGAATAATGGGGTTGTCCAGGAAGCTGTAATTGATTTGCCTGGTCTGGGGAATGGATTATTGACCTGAGGGGTTCTGGTCACGTGAATGGAAGCAGTGTACCTGTGCCATGAGGGCTTTACTATAGTTAGGTAGCCCCTATGGTACAGGTAAATTACCTTTGAGCTCAAGGAAGGAGGGGTTGAGTGACTTTAGAGCGGAGTGCTGCTTCCGATCTTGTGATTGAAGGATCATGTGACCTGGGTTCATAAGAGCCCTGGACCAAGTAAATTCGTTACTGAACAAGCCCTTTAAGTCTTTACCTCCCACTTTGTTATAAAAAAAAAAAAAAAAAAAAAAAAAAAAGAAGGAAAAGCTAGCTTTGTGATGCAAGTAGTGGAAGTTTCCATACCGTATGGAAAGAAAGATCACACACGAAATGTTTAGGCTTCTTTTACACCATGTGTGAAGGCAGCCTAGATTCAGACTAACTTCCTGCCAGCCATGGTCAGATGGAACAGTTTTAGTTTCCTAATTCACAAAGCTAGCGATTAAATTCCTGGGCAAGTACATATAGAACAATATCCAATACAATATCAAAATTTGTATAGTTAGGATTGTGTGGAAACTGTGGTTGGTAAGTTTCTTCAAGACTTCTATGCAGTTAAATATATGAACTTCAACTAGGATCGTACGAATCATGTTGTCCATTCTGATCAGCCATAGGATCAAAACAATGGACTGCCAAATATGACTGATGCAAAAGCAGCATATTTTGTCTGCATCCATCATTCACCAATGTAAAGGGAGCTTTCTTCCAACTTTTGCAAATGGATGAGAAAGTTCTGCAGTAAATGGATGCAGAATCCGTCTGTTCTGACTGCATGACTGATCAAAATTGACAGTTGCACTAATGTGAACCTAGACTAACTACAAAGTTAGCCTCCAGATTTTCTGTAGTACATGTATCAGGCACCAGCACTGTGTTGCAAATCCTGGGATTCTGTCCCTGAATCTGCTTGAGAAATGGAGATAAAGTCCAGCAAGCAGAACTTCTCCCCCCCATTTTTCAGGCGGAAACCCAGCAGACCCTACTACTGTCTATTGGGTCCACGGGTAACCACTTTTTAAGCGGACTGGGTTTCTGTTTTTTGAGTCCAAGCGGAACCCGAAGAACAGAAATCCAAGCTCAGGTGTGAACCTAGCGTCAGCTTGATGCATCTTGTGAGTGTTCCAGTCTAAAAACAGAAGCAATTAATTGAAAAAAGAACATGGGGTAAAAGCAGCCTTAAAGAACCAGCCTACAACAAAGCACATATAGATCTTGGAAAAACATGTGTATCATAAGTCTAGAGCTACATCTTTAAAATGTACCTCCAATTGTAAGATAACTTTTCATAAATAGTGCATATGAATATAAGAAACTTTGTAATGTATCTCATTTAAGAAATAAGTTTCCTTTTATCAAGCCAAGGTCCATATTTATACAAGTCTATGGAGGAGGCTCCTAGAAACAGATACTGCTACATTCTGCATCGGGCTGCTCTTTTAATACTGTTATGCTTCAATAGAACAGGCAATCAGTGACCAAAATGAGGCAATAAGTCAATTAACAGCCTCATCCCCCTCCCCCTCTCTACAGAGGTCTGAGGGTGAGCTGGGCGCCAATAAGTATTCTATGTTTTCAGTGTTAAGGAAAGGAGGAGGAGAGCAACTGGAAGTGGAAAAGGAAGCAGATTTCTTTAAGATAGCAAAAAGTTTCTTATATTCACTTGTACTATTCATTTATGCAAAGTGGCTTTTTAATTGGAAGAACACAAAGGAATATTCTTTAAAATTTGCACAGTCAGAAAGGCGATTTTACAGAGACTGGGGACCTTGAAATCTACACAGCAGTATGCAAGCAGAGGAGGAAGCAAAACATCTTTCTGTACTAACAACTAGTAGTTCTGTACTAATCCTAGTGTTGCCAAGTGTCAGAACACAAGATGAAAACACTACTATACATTGCATCATCTCTGTCAATGAGCAGCTACAAAGTAGAATAGTATGGAAAAGTAGCTAGAGGCTTAAAAGCAATGTATTAGGGAAAGAAGAATTGGGCATTGTGAATTTGATTGGCCAATCCTTCAGTTCTCAGGGCTAAGCCCCCACCATGTCTGTCCAGTTGTAGCCCATTTGACAACCCAAGGACACTGTCAAACCCCATGTGTGGGAAAGTTGGGGGGGGAGGAGAACAGCTGTCGCTAAACAAGCACTTTACAACTATAAAAAAAAAAAAAAAAAAAAAAGTATTGAAGATAGACACCATGGTCACCTCAGCCGCTATGAGTTTCAATGAAGCAGTGGGTTAGTGTCCTACAGGTGCCCTGACCTGCTTTATGTACAAGTTTTAGCAGGTATATTACAATGTGTGAACACAGACCAGTACAGGCACCCCTCATTGTAGCTACTTGCAAGAACTATAAAATTTTGTTCACACCAAGTTTCTAGCAGAATTTGCAGTTTGCAGAATATTGCAAAGCAAGCAGTGAGCTGTGTGGCTATCAAAACAGAAGAGGGCAAGCATAGATTCCTTACCACTGAATCCGGTGTTGCCACTGTGGGACATAGGGAAGTGAGATTGCTGCATTGCCAGTTGGTGTAACTTGGTCAGCTAAGGAAGAAAAAGAAAGCAGTTCTATAGGTGCAAGGCACTTCAATTATTAGATAGCTGGTAAAGTGAACAATGAACAGCATCATCGGAGGTCGGCAAGACAGACTGGGGAAGTATTAGATGTTATATAAAAGGAACATAACAGTTGAGAACAGTGCAGAATGGTCCTAAGCAGAAGCAGTGCGCTGTAGAAAAGCTAATG
Organism: Leptodactylus fallax; assembly: GCA_947044405.1. Lineage (NCBI taxonomy): Eukaryota > Metazoa > Chordata > Amphibia > Anura > Leptodactylidae > Leptodactylus > Leptodactylus fallax. The sequence goes on from CAMRHE010000223.1 coordinate 2,014,924, forward strand.
GCTGGGGCACACCATGAGCATAGCTGAAGAGGAACAGTTTAGAGTGAGTCAGAAGCAAACAACCCCAAAGTAAGATATAAAAAGCAAGAGCACACTTACATCAGGCTGAGGAATGGCATACTGTCCTTGAATGGTGTAGGCCTATAAAGGGAGCAAAAGGAGTCCTATTAAACCCTTGTGACAGCCAGAAAGTCCTAAAAGTGTGAAGGCAAGTGAAAGCCAAGCAAGACAAAACAGACAGCACGGATGGAGCTTATGGAGAACTAACTTTCCACCTTTAGCGCCACACACAAGAGACCAGAACCAGAGGTTATTCCTCACCACAAGCACATTGTTAAAGAACATAAGGCAAACTGATGCATATGCCATAGATGTGGTCAACAATGCCCTTCTGTTTACTGGATTATGGAGAGCTGGTTGAAAAGCTAAACAGTAATTTTATGCAGATAAATGTACCTCGGTATATATATATATATATATATATATATATATATATATATATATATATAAAAAGTGGAAATTGTGAAGCCATGGGATGCACAGTCTGAATCATGGGAATCACATGCAGTCTGTAATCCTACTTTATGTGAATCCATCTGGACACATTTGTCTATGACTGTTCACATACAGCTTCCATCTAAGAGAGAAGAGCAATGGCAGGAGGGATGGCCAAGTACTAGAGTTTACCTTGTACAAGTTGTACAGTGCTGCGGAATATGTTGGCGCTATATAAATAAAATGTAGTATTATTTATTAGCCATCTGTTCTCAGAGAGCCAGGAGAATGGTGACCCTTGTGACCAGTTTAACGCTCCAGAAAGGACTATACTAGTTAGAGAGCTGCCTGTGTAGACTGTCATTGTAGTTTGGGGAAGTTGTGAAAGGCTAGGCTATTACAACCCATAATATCCAATGATGTACATGCATGGTCTCTTGTGCTGACTGGGGGATAGGAGAGCCCCATTATCACAGCAGGGCGTCCTGAAGTAGAAGCTTCCACTATTAAACAATTACAGCATATATTTGATACACAATAGAGGGCTAGATTACCATTAGATATTTAGGTTTTATTGGGGTTCAGTGTGGAGCCACATATACAATTTAACCACTGCATGGCCATTTTTCATCGGGTTCATGACTGACACGTCCGTTTTTTTGTATACACAATTTTGATGGCTTTATAGTTCACATATGCATTAAAATGATATTTGCAGCCTTTGGCGATTTAAGTAATATTTAAAGGAAAATCCTTACTTTTACCATCTCCATTGTTAACAATATTATGTGACAGTTGTGTAACAAGGGGTGGGCTAGAACCTGTATGGTAGTTGAGTTTTCAGTCATTGTGCCGACCCCATCCCCTTTAGGGAGCATATTTTGTTGTTGTTGAGCTCCAGAAGTAAATGGGGCTGATATATTCGCTACAGTTACAAGAGGAATACAATCTCTGAGTATACACTACAGAGCTGATCTGGGTCCTCTAGGACCCAGCAACTCATGCAGTTCCTGGAAATCACATGATGACCAGGGCAATGCAAAATTTGAAAATGGTGGCTTCCATAGCAGCATACACTGCACTCATTGTGCGCTGTTTATATAGCAATTGGGAAGGCAGGGACTGCAATAAACTATCCTTGCCACCTTTTGGTAGCCTGGCTGTCACCAACAGCCTGTCCAGTCTTCTGTAGCTGTTAACACTGCAAGAAGATACTGGTTACATCCTTGCAGAGTTACATGCTGACCTCTAAACTGTTTATAGTCAGTGGGCAGTCAGCAAGTGGCTAGAGGCTTTGCAATGTTCAAAGCCTATTAAAAACCAAGACAAGGTGGCCAGGGACAACCAGTTTGCTAGACAAAGCTATACAGTGTATAGAGATAACTTAGGTGTGACTGGCAGCTGCTCATCTCCCCCTCCCTATTGAAGTGACATGCACATCTGGTCAGGGCACATGCACATATTAATGGAGGGTATGTGGCAGACAGTTATCTAAAGTAAATGGACACCTATGACTTAGTCTCACCTTCACACAGTAACATAAAAGACTGCACATGATCTGTGATAAAGGCATAAGCCTAGTCATTGAATTTTAGCTTTTAACGATTAAAAAGGTATTTGCGGCAGAAAGCTAATCTATATAAAAAGGCCTGAGAAAAACTGACAAAGAAAGGGGTAGATATAAAGTGATAAAATATCAGGACCTACCCCATGGAGATCCACAGCATCAAGGGAGACTCCCCCTGTGTGGGACCTCCGCCCCTCCCACAGGTCAGTCTCACATGCGTGCCCTCCGGCCTGGCGCGACACCTGTTGAACAAAGCGAAAATGGGGTTCAGTCATCTCTGATAAAAGTCACAGCCTCAGCCCTCAGACTTGATAACCCAACCACTTCACCGAAAACATCGGGAGCAAGTTGGGTCATGGATCCAAAATGAGGCCAAATAAAAGTTTATACTCTTCCTTTTGCTCACATTAATACATTTCACTGAAGGAACGGACAATACAGACTAAAGACTGCCCATACCCCAAGTACATAACAAATATACCAGATAACTTTATGCTATGGTCTCTGTAAAATAAAAGAAAGTTATTCCACTAACATTACAGTACTATATCAAAGTCAGAGATTGGGATGATCTCATGGCCCGATCTGATGCAGACCTATAGTAAGAGGGCCAGGACTAATGCCAAATATACTAGACATTTATATACAGGGCATATGTGGGGACCTGAATAGTTCGGAATGAAGAAAGACTTTATTCTCATGACAGTACACTAAATGAACAATACAAGACCCGATTCTACCAGAATGCCTTGCAAGTGCCTCAAAATAGTGGTACAGTATACCTATTATATTTAGATATCCTGGTGCATGTGTGGCACATGATGTTTCGGATCAATATAAATCTTGTGCCAACCACCGTTTGTCATGGTCAGTACAGCTTTCTCTGCTAGCAGATAAACCAGGTCATTTTGGATCCATGTTACAGCCCAGAGTTGGGGGGAAAAAAAAACAAACTGAAAATGAAGACTATCAGGCAGGCACTTCTATCAGAGACACTTACACTTTGTTCAGAAAGGTGATGCATCGGCGTGTCACACAAACTTACACACTGACTAACATCAGAAATATATCAAGCTTGAGTCCTGTGAACCAAGTAACCCCTTACAGCAATTGTTTAAATAGGAGAAATGTTATTGAACTGGATCAAAGTCAATCACTTGTGTAAATGAAGTATCTTTTCCCCATTTTGTAGGATGGGGTTAGGTTAAAGTATATTATAAAACTGCTCACTTCCTGTTAGTAGAGAAGCAGACTAAGGTTCTCCCTATAACACTAAGCTTTGCCAGGGAGAGTCCATCCTGTACACTGTTTAGCACAGTTGTGGCAGTTGCCATTAAGTCTGCCCCAGTGGGTACAGAAAGGCTTGCCTTGGCAATGCTCAGAGTCCTACTTAGGAGAACTTTAGAACTAGCTACAAACTAGAGGAAAATATAGTAAAGTAGGTTACAAAAATATTCAGACACCTACCCCTCTACACAATAGATAAAAGTTACACTAACTGCTTTGCTTACATGACTGGGATTTCCATGGTGGTGCACAGCTCAGACCACAGACTCAGTTTAGAAAGCAAAGTATGGACGTCTTTGCTCACTAGTAATTGCTACTTTGCAGAGGTTATATATGCTTTGTCTGTGGCTCCTTGAGTTTATTTCTTACCATTTATGTAGTCCTTGTAAATACAAGTAATGTTCAGAAGTCAGATCAGCAGCCTAAGGTGTTCACATGTAAGACTTTGATACAGATTTTTTTTCTGCTTGACAGAAGAAAAAGATTTTGATGCAAATTTGAAGCGGAATCTGGACAAGAGTGCCACTGTATTTTGTCTATTTTGCAGAGAAAAATTAAAAATTCCACAAACTGATTTTGATCAATTCTGTGCCAACAGAAAAAGGTGTATTTTCTGACTCATTTATTTCAATGGGAGTTTTCAGCTGAAGATAAAATCAGTTAATGCCTCCAATTGAAGTGAATGGGAGGCAGATTTCAGGCAGTTTACCTCAAATTCAGCAAATTCCTACATGTGAACACCTTCCTTATGCTTGCTCCAATATGGTATGGCCCTGTAATATGTGTGTGTAACTTATCTATTTTACTTTGGAGGTATTCTGACTCTAGGGGAGAATATAGAACCTTTGGAGGTACCCAACAGCACACAGTATGTGTGCATGATCCCTAAAACACACTATGGTTTTGCAACTATTCCAAGAACTGCTAGAGCTAAAGAATCACAACCTAAAAGGTTGTGACAGAGGTGGCAAGAGCCCAATTAAAGATTCTTGAATGCCAAGCAAGACATTGCAGATAAGCAGCATTTTTGGTATATATTTTGATGCTTGTTGTGCCAAAGCCAAGAGGGACATTGAAAGGAATGGCAAATATAAAGGAGGCACTTCTACTGCTCTGCTAAACCCACAAGCTTTGCAAAACATTTCCACAATGTGTGCCCTCAGCTTTATAAAGGCGTTTATTCTAATCAATTTTTCTTAACTAAGGCTAAATTTATACAACAAAATGTCAAAAAAAAAAAAAAAAAAAAAAAAAAAAGTTTGGAGATCAGTCCAAACCCCACACACACTGAATTGTGCCCTGAGCTGCCAAAAGGCTGAATTGCTACTGTACTGAACTGACAAAGCCAAGGCCACTTCAGTACAGCAGAGGTCTGGCCATTCAGGAGCTCAAGTCACAGTTTTCAGTGTAGGAAGTACAGCTTACACGTGGACCCTTTTTCCTAGACGGACTCAATAGCGTAAATGCGTCATAACAGGACTCAAGCAAAAAAGCATTTGTCGCAGATCATGTGCAAGCCCACTATTGGGGACAAATAACCCATGTCTGATATCAGACACATACTTAATGTAGAAAGTTAAAACGTTTCAAATTTGCAACGACTTACCTGACCACCGGCAAAAATCACAGGAGAACTGGAGGGCTTTGGCCGGTATGGGATTGTGACCCCCTTCGGAGGAGACTAGAAGTTACAAAAAAAAAACAAAAAAAAAACAAAAAAAAAACCACAACATTACTATGGACCTTAACATCAATTTAGAGGACAGAAGGGAAACCAGACACCAGATTAGTCAACTTAGTTAATGGATGGAGACCCCATACATGACTCACATTAGCTAGACTGAAGTGTCCTTATACCAAAGGACCTAAGTTATTAGCACATTAAAGGGTTATTGAGGAATCTGGTATACACAGGATAACTATGCCCATTTATCAAAAATGGAGTTTAAAAACAAAACTTTTTTTTGCAGAAAGGCTCAAATCACAAGCGTCAAATAACTTCTGCCAGTATTCTGAAGAGCAGGGCTTCATAAATTCCAATTAAATTTTTATCCACTGCTGGGTTTCACTTCAAAATCTACCTAAAGCCTTGTTTCTTGCAGGTGTGCGGAATACAACCACCAGTGATAAATTTATGACTTAAAATACAAACCCCTTTGTACATAATACAAACATCCTGGATTTGTAGGATACTAAAGCATCCTGAAAACCTCTCCACAGTTCCAGGACTCACCTCTAGCATTACCACACAGATCTGCTTAACGCACTCTATGATCGACTGAGGAATACCGGCAATAGTAATAGCACGCTCCGTGGAATTAGGCAGCATATCTCCTGCAACTTGAACCTGAGCCCCAGTACTCTATAGAAGAGGGAAAAAAAACAAAAAAAAAAAAAAAAAAAAAAAAACACATGAGGCATCTTAACAGTTAAAATGGATGTCAGGATACAGCCTAACATAGGGCAGAATATTTTGTGCCACGTGGCTAACAGGAGCCACATTGGACCGATTATCAATGTTTATGTTGGGTGAAACAGCCTGATGTGTATGCATGTACACTTCTCATGAGTACAGCATATATAACCAAGCCTGGTCTATTTCTTAATCAGACCCATTAACCAAAACATATGTATCCATTAGGTTAGCAAAGTACAGTCCCTTAGTTAACATGCCACCCTTACATAGGGCAGCATATTCCACTAAGGCCTGCTTTACAACTATACAAAACTCACCTCTCTGATTTCCTTTATTTTGCAGCCTCCTTTCCCAATCAGGGATCCACATTGGCTTGCAGGAACGACCAGACGTAGAGTAACTGGTGGTTTGCTGGATGCAGTACTGTTAGTCATGGAGCTGCTGATATCCTATCCAAAATGAGTGAAAACAAGTTCTTAGTTCCCACAAACCAATTGAAAAGCTGCCCCAGAGGCTCATAAAGATGCCCAAATATCAGGTTAATCTTACCTCTTCCAGTTTATCAATAATCATTGAAAAAGCTTTGAAGATGGCATTTGTTGGACCTGCTAAGGTTATAATCCGTTCAGGGCAATTGCCTTCTGAGATGTTTATTCGTGCCCCACTCTATAAGATTTAAAAAAATAAAAATGTAAATTAGATAGATTCCTCTATAGGCAGTGTTAACAGCAACAAAGAAACCAAATGTAAATACGCAACAGTATAATAAACTACTACTTTCAGGATACAAGATACACGTAAAGGGGTATTCCCATGAACATAACCATTTTTAAATTTGAAGATTAAAAAAGTTTAACATTTTTGCAAATATAATTAAACATTTTGCAGCGTTTTAAAGATTTTATCTAAATATCTTGTGGTCATGAGTTGTTGTCTTGATCGGTTGCCAGTGGATACGACCATGAATGCAGGAACTTTCTAAGGTCAGAAAATCAGCCATGATTTGCCTTATTGTGGCCGGGATATCTTCTGATACATGTAGTGTCCCTGCCTGATAACCCAGCTACAATAAGAAAATCATGGCTGAGTTCCTGACAAGTTCCAGACCATAGAAAGTTTCTGCATACGTGGTCGTATCCATTGGCAACCGATCAAGAGAACAGGCTATCACCACTAACAGATAGAGAAAATCTTTAAAACTGCAGAATTTTTAGTTACTTTTATTTGCAAAAATCTTTAACTTTGCATTATCTACAAATATAAATATGATTATGTTCATGGGAATACCCCTTTAAGCAAGAAAAAATGTTTTAGTCTACAGAGTAACCAGAACCTCTTTGAAGGCTTTTCATGAGTAGGGGGGAGAGCACTCCTAAAGCTCTCTGCCCAATGACAATGGCGTCGATGCCACAACATTCTCTTTCCCTACATCGCATGGTCATGTAAGGGGAGGAAGTATGGGGAGTTAAGGTGCTGATGTAAGCGAGTGGAGAATACAAGAGTGCCAGGTTCACTAGACCAGTGCCTCTTCAAATGTTCAATGAGAAATAAAGCTGCCACCATGACCACACACTTACATTCCAGACATTCACAAGACTCCAAATATCACAATATGATTACCCTATCTGAGCTGTCAATTTGTTAACTAATGTTATGTGCATCTATTAAGCTTCTTTCACAGCAGGTTATCTGTATATTGTAGTGATGTATACCCTTACTTGTACTGTAAGTGCGCAGTGCAGAAAGCGGTTTACCAATCCAATGACCTCCCTTACTGGATAATATATCCAGTGTAATGGTCTAAGTTACTGCGTAGTGAGGCAGCTCGACTACACTCGCTATGTGTTGGCTTTATACCTTGCCTCTAGTTACAACCATTGTTGGTTAAAGCTCTATAAAGTTGGCTACACTTCAAGGTTTAAACACATTTACAAGATGACCTTGGAACAAATAAAGCTAGTAGATAACTGCTGGTCACATTCTACTGTCCCAGATGCCGGTTTTATTCACGGCTGACAAGTGTGTTGATACTGCAAATGAAGATAGCAATGTTATAAGGAAGCATACATAAGCTACATTTCCTAAGGTTTATGGGTATTCACTGCGGTTAGGACAAAAACTTACCTCTTCACGCATCTTTTTAACAGACTCTCCTTTCTTCCCAATGATGCTACCAACTTCCTGAAGGAAACAAGAGAATATGAATCTGAGCCGATGGCATATTTAGATTTTTCATTAGAAGGCAGGATTGGTCAAAGATTTGCTGTGGTAGGCAGAATATTTGACCCTGGCGACATGTTTTGCTCCCTTATGGCTTTCAGCACCAGTGTCCAGTCACAAAATATATACATGTAACAGGAAGAGGCAGTCACAGCCCGGGGGAAGTGTCAGTCTCAACATGATCACTAGTAGAAGAAAGGTGCCCATTGCAACTAAAAAGAGACTGGATATCACTGAGTCCAACAGAAGTCAGTCCTACAGACAGTCATGGCTAGACCTAGATGAGATTTGCCCTGGTCTGTTCTGGAATTAGATCAAGTGGTTTTAGAGAAGGTCATGCCCAGTGGAACTAACCCTTTTAAAGATTACATTCGGTAACAGACCTCTACATAAAGCTGCATAGGTTAAAATATCCAAGACACCCCAAACAGATCCAAGTGTACATACTTTTCCATGCATAAGCAGTCTGATTGTGAGGGTGACGTTCAGGCCTCCTTCAATAACACCGGTGTCCATGATGAGACAAGTTCTGGTAGAACAGGGCAACAGCCAGAAGATGAACAATGCAGTCTTTGGTCACAGGAGAAGACAAGACTAGAAAGAAAGGAGAGACTTAAATATTAAGACACTCAATATAAAAAGTTCTAAGAAATTAGACATTGAAAACAGAAATAAGACTGCAGGTGCTTTTTTTTTAAACAAATGTCAGCCGATTACTATCCAAGGTGACAGAATTTGGCTCACTTCCATATTTCAGGGAATAGTTTTCAGAACAGTGGGAGGGTCTGACCACTCAGAACCCCACCAATAAGGAAGCCAGTTGTGTCCCCCATTATGAATGGAGCTGTGGTCAGGCAGTACACACACAGCTCCATTTCAATGGGAGCACCAGATAGTGCCTAGCATTGCTGGGCACTAGACAAGCATAGGCATTGTAAGTGTACAAACTAACAATTCAGTGTATCAATACTGCTGGATTTCATGCATGCACTATTGTAGATAAAGCATCTTTATTTTGTGTAACCCATCTGTGCATTTAGACTAGGCAGGGTGTATAAATGGACCTATACATGTTACTGGCAAGTAACCAGAGACTGCTATAAATATCTTACAGACCAAAGTCCTACCCTAGGACCAACACCCCTCTTAAGAATAGGGTCAGAGGGCCCAGGTCCCAAGGGAGTGGATTCCTGTTAGAGTTTTTATTGGAAATCAGTACCATAAAAGCGAAGAAAAAAAAAAATGCACATCTTCATTCAAAGTAGCTGCGTGACCCCCATTTGAGACAAGTGTAAGGCCTGCTATAAACATATTTATAGCAGTCCAAGCTCATCGATAAGGTCAGTGCTTTCTGCCTGTGGATAAGTAAACATCCGAGATGGGAAGACCTCTACTAGGCTGGAGAAGATTTTTGTTTTACCGATAGTCGATAACCTATAGAAGTCAATAGCTTAACATGTCCTTTTAACATGTGGTGTGAAAGCTCAGAGCACACAGACACAAATAAACCACTAGATCAGCACAGGAACGTAGATAACCTGCATATTTACTTAGGAATTCTTGTCTAAAACTATTTAGAGGTCAGAAGCTACCAAGCAGTACACTGTACAGATAAGGGGCATCTGTAAGAGATACAACCTTCAACGTGCCAAATATAGATTTTATAAAATCTGTCAATGGAAAAGCAAGCCAATTCACATCAAATTAATTGAGTGCATGAGAGGATATCTACTTATGTATACAATATGTGACTGACAGGTGTCTGAACATGATCTGGTTAGGTTGCAGTACACATGTATGCCTGTGTCATGTGGACACTACCACTCCACAGCTGCATTGTGTATGGGCAGCACATTTGTTCCTTAGGGGGTGCACAACTGGTTTCATTAAGGAGTAAACTAGGATAAAGGATAATGTGCCCTGTCCAGTTAGTAAGCAGCAGCACACCTAGTCAAACTAGTAATCCTGAGAGGTTCCCCTCTTCGGTTTTGAGGATCTTTGCATCAACTTTGCATCAAGGGTAATTGTGCTTCAAATGTGTCTACATGCATGTATGTTCACAAAGAGGTTGATTGTTCAGAGCTGGCCGGCCATTTCAATGGCAGTCAACTTTCAGAAATCTGGTGGTATATTATCTGTACTTTACAACTCAGGCTTTTGTGCACAAACTGGCAGCAAAAAGGATTAAAATGTGTCAGAACTAAACTGGCTTTGTTAAAGACTCCTATACAGCTGTATTCACAGGTGTCACCAGGAAAGATTGGACATGTTTAAATATAAACATCCCCAATCCTTTGTTTTCATGGAGATAATCCGCCACCAGAGATGTTCAGCAGCATCTTACACCCTTACCATTTGTGTGGGGGATGACTGCTCCTGCTATATCAGATTATGTACAAGATGTTCACAAACAGAAAATTATAGGACATGAAAGATGTTAAGAGAGTTCACATCTCTATTAGGAATTCAGTTTCTCTGTTCTATCACAGGAGCAGAACAATACAAGCTGTGACAGATCCGTCACAAGAAGCCCAGGGCTGTGCTGGAATCAGTACCAATTTTGGGTGGAGTTGGAAAGAGTTACCAACCAAGAACTTCCAAATAAAATGATTATTTTAATCATACATTAATGTTGTAGAATGTATAGCTTGTTACATATTTTCATAGGAGGTCACTGTCAGTGGTTTGGCCTGCCAACTCCACACCCCCTGAGGGACACAATTACCACATAAGGGGGTCCTTCATGTTCCATCATGGCGTCCACCAGCCGTTCAGGACAGATTTGGGTGGTATAAAAAAAAAAAAAAAAAAAAAAAGTTTATGGCTTCAAGATTAAAGTTTGTAATTCATAGTCTAAGATTTCTTAAATCTGCAAGTTTTCCCCCATGAATTAGAGCTCTGCAGCTTTAGCCATATTAAAAAAATAAATAAATAAATAAAAACAGGCTGTAAGGAAAAAAAAAAAAAAAAAAAAAAGTTAACGTTTGGCCTACCAACTCCAAGCCCTGGCATCCATTTTAAAGGACAACTGCAACAGCCAATAAGAACTAAAATGTACATAGCTAAGTCTATGAAAAATTGTTCAGATGACAGTATGTGCAATGGTTGTTCAACCCTCAACCTACTTCCATCTAGTGTGTACAGCCCCCATTAGAGATCAAAGGCAGCTAGAAGCTAGTGGCATGACAGGAATCTAGAGGCATCATAGGATGTACATTTGTGAAGTAAGCCTACTGTAGAGGACAGGTCACAGCAATGGCAGCTGTAGATCATAATGAGACACGCAAGAGCAGCACAGTGAGCCCTTGTAGAGTAGACTGGCACAACAGCTGGCATGTACACTAGTGAGGCAGAAGACATCTCACACTGCTGCATAATGAATGAAGCTTATGAAAGCAGGAGAATGCCGGAAACACAACACAAGTTCTTGGGTCAGAATGTTCAGACTATGAAGTAGCAGATTAAATTCTCTTAAAATGCTGCTGACTATGGAAAAAACAGTGGCGGCTTTGTTCTCCGCTGCACAGCCGTACAGTTACAGGGTAAAGGAACAAAAAGCTCTATGAAATCTGATTAAAGATGGGGCTTTGTGTTGATAAACGGCACTGATTCAGCAATGGTTACATGGTGCCTACTGGATCACGAGGCCCAGTCAAGACCACCACCGGACTACACACTGCCAAGCTTCATGAGAAAGGTCCCAGGAATCTTACAGAAGCCCAAAAGGCCACCTCTTATCAGATTTGCTGGCCATTCATCATAGAAACTAGAGCAGGCAACCCCCATGGAGAATATACCCTCAGCTGCTTGTTGTATAAGAGTCCTTGCTTACAATAAGGATGGACATCATACAGTGACTTAATAAATTAGTAAAGCATCAGTATTGGCAGCATGGCTATCAGGTCCCACGGGATCTATCCGGTCCTGGAGCCTCAGTTGAGAGTCTACAATGCCTTCCTGGCAGCTTCTTATACTTGGTTTAACAGAACGTGCCACCGCTCCATCATTACTAGCGAGCTGCATAAATATCACTTCCTAAGTGTTAATCTTAGAGCTGCCCCTATTAACACTGAGAAGTCAAGAATAACTGCCAGGGCTGGGGAGAATTTCAGACACCCAACCATAGCCTGCAGACCCATTACTAGATGCAAGCTGTCGTATGCCACCTGTTCTGCCAAATTAATGTCCTCAATAACAACTACACTGAAAGCACAAGATGAGCACAGGTGCAGCACAAAGCTACATGCCATGTGGCTACCATCTAGTCTGCAGTCACCTGGCCACACACAGAACTGAGCCGTCTCCTCCCTGCACCTTATCAATACGGGTGCCTGGTGTCAGGGATCTAATACTGCTAACGTACCCTTAGGATAAGTCACCAGTATTCTAGCCCAGAAATCCCTCTTAAACACACACAGATCCCTCATTTAGCTGACAGAGGCCAAAAGGACATGTAAACTGGCAATTAAAGTAATAGATGCCAGTGTAAGGTATCAATACAAGATCTTAGACTACCGAGTTTCTCATCTGTAAAAAAATAAAAATAAAAAAATAAAAAAAATTAGGCCATGCTTTATTTTTTCAGAGATCAGCCTCTGGTGCTTTCTCACGGACTCAATTCACCCATAGGGGTGAATAGTTTTAGACAAAAAAAAAAGAATTGCAAAGACCAATTAAACAGAGCCGAGAATTGGTTTGGCAGTGTGACTAGAGCGTGACTACAGCATTACAGATATGTCACATGTACGCATTACATGCAAGATAAAAGTGAGATGTGAATGCAGCGACACATTCAGTTCCGCCATAATTCTATACCTTCTGGCATTCTTTGTGATAAGCGCTCCCTAGTACGCCACTTCTCAGGGCAGTCTCACTGTTTACCAGCCTTTATATCTGCCAAATCACTACAACTATGTGAGCAATAAAACCAAAGTCTAGTAGTGTTAATACAGGTTCTAGCTACAGCATTGGGTATTTAGGTCACTTCCACAAGAGAATAGCCTGCTCAGGATTTTGCATCAGTATTTGTAAGCCAAAACATGAAGGACATGCAAATCTTTCCATTGTACTCCGGTTATGCTCCACTCCTGGTTTTAGCTTACAACAGCCAATGTGAAAGCGACCTTGCGAATATCAATAAAACCATGACGTCCAGTTAGAGGACACAATGCACCAAGGGCCGGGCTACACAGACTTCTGTAGCACTAGACATTATTAAAGGCAATGTGCAACCAAATCAAGTTTTTATATTAAACACATTTTTTGAAAAGCTTCTCAATTTTTCATGTAATTTCTATTTAAATAAAGAAGCCTAAAAATATATAGTTTGTGACTTCCTGTCTCCTGGAGCAGACCTATTGACTTCTATGTGAGAGCTTTCTAGGCACGCTGACTTGTGCACAGGTCATTGCACAGATGGGGGAGTAAATAAGCTGCAACATAACCAATTGTGCCTGGTGGATTCTGTGTTGTATCTATATATAGACGATCACTGGGATCAGTCTGCTGACAAGTGGCTGCTGAAAAGAAATCTCCCACAGAAAACAAGTGTCTGCATAATTTGTCTTTGTGGCCAGAATCAGAAATTAAGCATATTTAGGAATTTTAAGTTGACTTAAAAAAACCCTCAAAGATGTTTAATAAAAATGTCTGAAATAAAAGTTAATTTTCTAGCAACATATTCCCTTTAGGTCCTGCACTTTTAAGATTGCATAAGATTCAAAGGGGAGATTTACTAAGCTAAAAGCTATACTGTAGGTTAGTCTTGTGGCACAAGATGGCCATCTGTTCACAAAGACTATAATAGATATAGATGTAATAGATATGTATCTTTATATGATTCCATCTGTCCTTTAGACAAGCACAAGTGTATGGTATGTTGGGTTTTTTTGGACAAAAAAGTACACTGCATTTATTTTGTTTTTTTAGACTTTTCTGCCCCGCCCAACAAGCATGGTATTAAGAAAATATGGAGCTCGACAAAACCTGGTGTGGCTTAAGATGTGACAACGTGCACCAGAACAGCAGACAAATTCTGGCTCAATGTAAACCAACTAAGATGGTATAACAGATTAGGCAGCCCAATGACCACCACATTGATCTCCAGCATCAGTCACTGTGATAAATCTGGCACATTTTTAAAATGCCTCGACCAAGTTTTTACCCTCTAAGTCGCCGTATATAGCCCAGACCTTAAACACTGTTCATGAACTGGTCACGTTCTTTTGTTCTAGATGCCAATAATACCGGTAGACAGCTGAATAGCAGTATATGGGGCAGACTACTATCCAGACAGCTTTACTTTATGCTCCTCTGACCTTGGAGGGGGGTGGTCGGGGTCTTTAATGCTGACCTACAGCAAAGTAATTCAATGCTGCACAATACGTAAACCTGCACATCACAAAACTAAGAAGAGGGCATGTTCTGGATAAAAAAAAAGCAAAGGACTAAGTTTGGGCACCTGGTGCCACTATTCAAGTTCAGGTACTTTTATGACAAATTATATCTACGAAACCAAAGTCATCACAAATTCTAACTAGCGCAGAATAGGTCCAGATATAGCATGACATGCAAAAACTGGACACCTGCCAGATCTCATGTAGAAAAAAAGATGGCTGCAGGCTAAATAGTCCATGTGTCCCACGAAACCTTAAAATATGGCACACATTTGTGCACCTGTTCTCAGAACAGAAGCCTCTGAACATCTTCACAAAATGCTAAGATCTCAGTCCCCAATGACCGTACTAGTTTTACAGCATGGCTTCTATCCTATAGTACAAGTCATAGCACGGCTATGACGCATCATATCATATAATGTCTGGTATGAGGGTCTCTATACGCCTTCATAGAGGTCAGTACAAATGTCATACAACTGACCTCCACTGACAAGGAGACCTAACATCCCACAAGCTTCAGCCTAGGAATCTGTCAGATTCATAGGATACTCCGCATTGATGTGATATATTGAAGTGTGCGCTGTACACACCCATCACAAGGTGGCAGGGATTAGAGATTTACTAATGCAATTAGGATGGCTTACTGGCATTAAGATGTCCGCCGACAGATGACTTCATATTGAGAGGGGCTGTGGTCTGGCAGTCGCACAAAATGTAATGCTTTTCTACAATTTTATTAAACAGCAGACTGTCAGGTGCACAGTACTGCTCAGTAGGGAGCGCTGTACACCCAACAAGCCTTCTTGCAAAACAAAACCTGACTTGCATACCACGATTAGTAACCGTCCACCATTGTGCACCTCACTTCTAGGGCAGCGGCCAAAGCTACAAGGCAGACCAAGTGTTACTGGACACATCGGGGGGTCAATCCAGATGACACTTTGGCTGTGCCTACAAAACTGGCTTTTTAAAGGGAGCCTCGATAAGTCCATCACAGTACGTTGTAGGGGACATTATACTGGCACCATCATATAGTCCAATAGATGCAGCATCCCCTTAAAGCTGAGAAGGGTGTGTCAGGGGCAACAAGGGATCTGTAAACAGTATGGAAAGCCTTCAGCTCTGACACACCCCATTTACATGTTCATAAAGACAGATTTTTAAAGAAAATTGCTCATCTATTGGATTATCTAGAGGTTTAATGGCACTCAAAATAACATCCCCTATGGCTGGTTTGATAGAGATTCCTCGTCTCATGACGACAGTATGTCACTTTATGGTTGGTGGGCTTTGACCTCTGGGACCCCCACTATACAGAGGAAAGCTCCACTACAGAGGATCACTGAGGGTCCCAGGTCAGACCAACACCAATGACAACTCTCACCATTTGTGAGATGAAAGTCATGTCGCACAGGACATCACATACAGGTCAGCATTACAGAACTCGCCTGATAGAGTGCAATGCACTAAGCCAGCTTATACACCCCTTATAGCCTAACATAAGGATGTGCAAAGTGCACACATCCCATCACCACCAGTGTGAATTAAAGCATAGTCAGGGACAGACTCCCTCCCCTTTACAGGGCTCTAATAAAGTGCCTGACTACACTGGGAGCCCAATCCTCTTACATTTCTGTGTAGAAAATCTGGGACAAGTGCACTGCTAAACCCCCATCAATGTGTCACACATAAGCGACACATAAGTGGTATCTGCGACATTGCACAGCAGGAGGACCAGGCCTGAGAAGAAATCACGGGGGGTGGGAGCAGGAGTGATGCAGAAGATGGCAGCAGGAGTGTCCTACATCCTGTACATCAGCCATACTGCGAGGCTCTATGGAGCAGCCCTAGCCCGGCCAGACGGAGCTAGCGGAGGGCAGCATGGTCACATGCTTAGTGCCGGGATGCAGAGAGTTAACAGGAGGCGGCCATGCTATGTGCGGCCGCCTCACATGGTGCAACCACTACAATAAGTCACGGCCTAGCCGGCCAGCTCAATAACAAAGCCCGGGGAGGCCGCAGAGCTCACTCCGCAGGCCGGGGGGACCAAGCAGTACTCACCTTCCGAGTTACACAGGACGAGAGGTGACCGCCGAGAGGACGGGATGTGCGGGACAGAGAGAACGGGGAAGGGAAGAGAGGGGGGAGGAAAAACAAGGGAGGAATGGGGAGGAAGGAACGATCCGGAGGCGAGGGGCCCCGGGGAGGGAGGGAAGGAGAGAGCCGGGCGGGCGAGGAATGGCGACGGCGGGAGGGGCTGGCGGGAGCTGCGGCTTCTGCTGCTGCCTCTGCTGGTCTGGGAGGGGAAGAGGAGGCGAGGGCAGCTATCAACCCGCCCTCACCGGAAGCCTGGAAGGGAGTGCCTGTCAGATATGCCCACCAGGGGGCGTAGACTAGGAAGGACCTTTCAATCTCAGCTCCTATGGGTGCAGGGGATTGTGAGGGAGGTGACGCAGCGTTATCGTCGTCTGTGCTGATCCAAGCCGGTTACCCACATCTCCCCTTACTACTATATACTGGGCGGTCCCGCTGACGCCATACTGCTACACCCTTGGTCAGGGTGTACTAACATGGAGGCGGGAATGACGCGCTTTTTTTATTAGTCGTCATCTGCTGCAGATAATGGAAGCGACTACTGTGTTCTGCAGGGGAGACCTATAGACTGGATATCGTAGCGGTTTTAGTCAGATATTCCGCAGCTGTGCGTTTGTTTTGATTCAGTTATTGCCTAAGATGGCTGTGCCTGGACGCCGAGGAGGCTGAGAGAGATAAAATGGCTGCCAGGACGTTTCCGGCGTCCAGGGGGGCGTGGCGTCAGCGATCCAAGATGGATGAGAGAGAAACAGATTGTAAACTTGTGTGGTGCTGAGACAGGGATCATGTAGCTTGTCATGAGTTCTCGTCTTCTACCTGCTGACATATTATGTAATGGAGGGCTGGCCATGACAGTGTCTGACAACATCCCGGCATGAGAGGGACCAACGACTGGATACTGAACACAAGCTCCTCTTATGGGATTAAAGGGGTTTCCAGTCCATTATAATAGGGGCTGATAAGCTAAAACAAGTGTTTCATATGTGATTCTAAAATGACCAGACTGCTATAGAGGACGTGACCGTATGGCTGACTGCTATGTTCAAATTTGCCCCAAAGTCCCCATTGGAGACTCTGTTGCAATGTCCACCTAAAAAAAAAGTCCTACACGTACAGCTTATTCATCCGCTGGTTTCAGTTTTAAAACAACAGAAGCCCAAGGTCCGCCGCTCTCCATATTTAACTGCCAGTTTAGGGGTCCGCCTGTCTGTTGCTTTGACAGACCAGAACAATGGACAGGCGACACCAGTGTAAATTTGGTGTCATATGGATAAAATGTCCTAAAAAATGTGGTGAGCGCAGAAAACAGGATTGTTAACATCTACAATATGGCCTCCATTCATTATGGATTCAATACTAATATGCCAAATCTCTTCAATGTATCCAAATGGTACCCAACAGACCCTTTTACTGGGGGTTGTACTACACCTACCTCTCAACTTTCAGATGACAGAAAGAGGGACCAAATCTGTGGCACACGCAGCCCGCTGCAGCAAATTTATGTATAAGTCACATCTCTGATCCTGCCATTGCCCCCTTTGACCATGCCCAATCCCCTGGGTGCCCTTATTTAGTATAATGCCTCCTCCTTATGGTCTCCACACAGTAAAATACAAAAAAAAAAAAAATTCATGATGTCACACTTGTCTGAGTGCAAGCAGTGATAGAGGCTGCTGAATGGTAATGCAGGTAGCTGATGGCAGAGGTCCTTAGTCCACCCTGTATGAACAGAGAGCTGCCATTCTGCTCATGCATACAAATAGAGTAACCACTGCCCCATTTAGGCTGGGGGACTTGGAACTTCCATTCCCATAATCAGTGGGGATCTGTCCGCTGGGATCAGACCGTTATCAGGGTTTGGGATAAACATCTGATTGCGAGAATTGGGGTCTATAAATCCCCCTTGTGATTGGATTGGTCACAAGCTCAGCCATTGCTTTATTCACTTCTGTGGGTCCCTGTGCCAAAACGCCTATAGAAGTGAATTGGGGACCATCATTCTTATAATCTCTTGGTTTCCAGTGGAGAGACCCCAGGGATCAGAAATTTGTATTCATAAAAAGTACAAAATAAACATCTTTAGTGATCATAAATATATAATATGTCACTAAAACCGTCCATAAATAAGGAGACAGAGAGCTGACATGCTGTACATTAAAGTGGACCAGTCACCAGGTCTGAAAAGCCCAATGACAAATGATTGCAGCACGGTGGCTCAGTGGTTAGCACTGCAGGCAGCATTGGAGTTCTGGGTTCAAATCCTGCCAAGGACAACATCTGCAAGGAGTTTGTATGTTCTCCCCGTGTTTGCGTGGGTTTCCTCTGGTTTCTTCCCACACTCCAAAGACATACTGATAGGGAATGTAGATTGTGAGCCCTATATGGGACAATGTCTGTAAAGTGCTGTGGAATATGATGGTGCTAAACAAGTAAGCAAAATAATAATAGGTGACAGACTGAACACATGAGTTATATCTGAACTAGTATATGGCTGTAGATTTCAGTTTTGAGGTATGCCCGCCAAATGCAGCACAGTTATTAAGGGTATGTTCACATGGCACAATTATTCCTAGCGGAATAATTGTATGGGAAAGCAGAAAACAAAAAAATCTGTTTCAAAGATGTCTCACAAATGCATCCAGTTTATTTCAATCAGCAAAGATCTTAATTTTCTACCCCCCTCCCCCCGTGATCAGCTGTTATTGCATCTGACCTTACATTTCTAGAGTTTTATGAAGGTCATTCAGATGTAATGTATGAACAGGCTTTGCCATAAAGGGTCTCCGGGGACATTCGTTTTTTTTGTCAAGCAGGAACAGGTTCAAGCAGTTGCACCTAATGTCAGATCTGAGTGCATTCAATGGATCTTGAAAATTGTTGGCTATAATAGACAGATATGTTGTGTACAAGAACCAGGACTTGAAGGTTTTGTTGAATTATTAGCACGTACGTGTGGTTTTCTTCTACCAAAGAAGCAGCTTTTGCTATTGTCTGCTTGTTGGGTGAGGGGCTTTGGCCAGATGCTAAGAATGTTCTTCAATGGATGACCTAAACAACTGCTGATTCACTTAACAAGGTCTACTGGGATGTCCTAATGACAGATGAGAGCACTCACTGTGCAGATTCACGAGTCTTGTCACACCACTGTATAACCTGAGTGTACCCAATAAATGCTAAAACCTGGCCTGTCTAATCCTCAGAAATGCATTGTCATAATGAGCCATCTGGTGCAGTGCACGAGTGATACTTATTACTGCTTCTATAGTTTACAACAGTCATTTACCTAACAATAGTGAGAATATCTTCATATGGTTTCATTAAATGACATTCATTGTTTCAGGCATTGGACTCCTCAATTCGTTTTTCATTATAATGTAAGTACATTCCCTGATGGAAATCCTCAGGCATGGCCCCATCCTTATGTGGTTTTTACATGCTGTATTTTAGACAAAGCCAGGGTAGATTCTAAGGCTACATCCATATTGTCATGATTCAGTCCGCTGTTCTGAGCCTATGACGGATCACAACAATGGTGAATGATAGCAGTGTGAACATAGCCTAAGGAAGAAGTACAAATAAAATATTTACATATCAAGAATGTCTTTATATTATTAACTGTGCCACTGCCAGGATACGAAGTGTGCATTTAGTTATATTTTATAGGGTTAATCCACTTTCTAATGTTGATGGTCCATCCTTAGGACAGGCAGTCAATATTAGATTTGTGGGGGTTCTGGGACAACGCATCTCTACATGCTGGGAACAGCACTCTCACTCGCCTTATAAAGTCTATGGGGCAGTATCCAAACACATGGTATGGCGAGTGAGCAGCATGGCTCTTGACATGCAAAAATACTGATAATAATAATAGCTGATCTATGGATCGCCATCATCAATATTAGAATGTGGATAACCCCTTAAATAAACTTTATCCCTTTTAATAACCAATGCAGCTCAAAACCACCTGTCATACATACAATGTAATAGTAGCTTACTAGCCAAAAAAAGATGGGGGCCCCTGCCTACTAGTTTCAGTACAGCTGGTGCATTCTACTAAACCAGCACAGATCAACCTAGCATATTATTGGGGCCTCTGATGTCATCCTCTGCTACATCCAAGGGCTATACATCACATTCATTGTCCTGGGGCCCCCGATTTTCAGATGAGAGGCGTCCACTTTCTATTCTATAGATAATGTATTATTTTTCTATAAATAAAACTAATAATTGTGTACAGTCTGGTGTGTACAAGAGAATATATAGGGGTTAGATAGACTTTCTATTATAGCCTGAAATATGCAACCAACTTTCTGTTGCAAGTGGGGAACAAAGGAGCCCTGTTCTCTGGATCACTGAGGATAAGAATAATGCGTCTTACAGTATGTAGACAGTACCACGCACTATATGTATTCGGTGCGTTCTGTAGTATACAGATGGAAGGGGAACCAGAGGTCACTAATTCCCCCCTTCCCCCACTACTCTAATCTCTCTCTAGTGCAAGTATTAAATAATAATAATATTAGTAATGTATGTTTCAAGTGATCGAAGAAAGGATTTCTGACTATTGTCCAGAACTACAGTATATGTCAGTAACAAGAGGGTTCAGCTAATTGACTCATTGTCTGGTTACAAGAGTCTATAGAGTATTTCTCGCAGGTTCTAGTGCACCTTGTATTGTATAAAATACTATAATGTATCTTTGCTTTGAATTCAGATTTGTCCTAGCTTCTTATTGTTCATCACTACTCAGCATAATAGGATCAGTTGCTAATGGCTTAGCTAATGGGAAAGGATTATGTTTCACAGGCTCCAATAAGGATGAATAGGGAGATGTCTACGGCGCATAGGATTTCAGAAATTGGTTTTGATAGGTAGCAGACATGCAGTATTAATCGGGTAAAAGAGTGTGTTTGTTTCTGGACGCCGACTCAAATTACCGCATGAAGCAAAATTATTGTATGCACCAGCTCAGAACATTAGCTACCAATATTGTGCATGTATTTTCTCTATTGCACCTGCTTTGGAAATACCAGCTGTGAGCTGTCAGTGGTTGCTGTGAAGAGTGCTTTGGGGACCCAACTTGGACATACCCTACAAAAGTCCGTACCCCATTGGGGAGCATTTTATTGGGAAAACCCTTAGATCCTGTCTCCTGGTTTAGCTTAGCAAATTGGAGAGTGACATAATGGACAACCCTTTTAACCTTTAAATCAGCTTCGGGCTGTGAAAAAATTTTAAAAAATGCATACTCACATGTCCCTGTTGCTCCGGTGTCCTCCCGCGCGTCCCGGTTCTTCTGCTCTAGCGGCATCTCCTGGGTCTTTTACGGTGTTCCGCTGCAGCCGCTGATTGGCCTCAGTGATCACGTGACCTCAGAGGCCAATCCGCAGCCTCAGCAGGCCTCAGGAAGAGGACCCGTGATGTCACAGGTAGTGATATTGCAGGCCATTCGGAAGACGCCGCCGCAGCAGAAGAACCAGGACACACGCAAGGACACCGGAGCAACAGGGACAGGTGAGTATGCATTTTTAAAAATTTTTTCACTGCCCAAAGCGGATTTGAACGTTAAAAGGGGTTGTCCATTTTTGCCTGGACAACCCCTTTAATCCATTCCCCTACTGGTGCTAACTGCACCCGAGTTATTAAGAGACTGTGGATTCTTAATAATTCCGGCCCACTCCTATGCACCAGAATGGACATCTATGCCAGTTCCGAGCTGGTGTAGATTTCCTATGTAACTCTCAACAATTTTCTGGCACGATCGAATTAATTCATCTCCACCCAGAGGCGTACCTTGAAGCTCCTGGACCCCACAGCACCATCTGTAATAGGACCCTCACTTACCATCTGCTATCTATAATACTGGTGTCTTCTTAAATTTGTGGAAAAGCCTTTGCAACCCCTCAGGCCCCATGGCCCAGAAGCAATTGCTACCTCCGCACCCCCTATAGCTACACCCCTGTCTCTAACTTGCTCCACCTACTTTAATAAAAAGTGGCGAGCAAGGCACAGAAAGAGGGAAGTGGCGCTTTAGTGCAAATAAGGGCCATGCGCCACAACTGTTCCCATCTATACCAATTTCCTGGCATAGAGGGAATGGTAAATTCCCTCCTCAATGGGTTCATAGTCCAGTCCTGAGGCCTGACCATGACACTAATCCTGATTTTCTGCAACATTTGCCATTAAGGCAATTAGATAAATCCAATAAATCTTTGGACAGCACCTAATGGCAGCTGCTGCACCAAGAGAATCTATCCATAAGAAAGAGTTAATGACGATATATAGCTAAAATAATAAATCATTCAACCAATGGCTATCAAAAGTAATAAATTATAGTAGCGTTCATTGTAATTCTGGGTGGGTGGATGCGGTGCACTTGTACTCATCAGGGTTATCATCCGTCTCTGTTGAGCTTTTCTTGCAGGACAGATTACAAAGCTCGCTGCATTCACAGCTCACAAGTGTATGTGTGAACACATCAGATGAGGTGTTAACTAGTTGGGCTTGCTTTATAGAAATGAGTGAAATACTTGTAATGATAGCAGAAACTAAAAATAAGTAGTCGCAAGGAAAGCTTATTAAAGGGACTGAAAGTGATAAAAACAGGCTGCTTGACTACAAAAGAGATCTCTGAAAGAGCGCCCTTGCCTGTGATCACTTATCAGGCCGCTCATAAATATGTATGTGCGCCACCCACACTCCCTAATGAACAGTTATACAGCCTTTCAAAAAAAAAAAAAAGTACAGTACTGTGCAAGAGGCGGAAACCATCCTTTTGTTCAATATTTCTAGTCAAGACAGCCTTTAAAGGGGTTTCCAGGGCTTTGACATTGATGGCCTATCTATAGGATACACCAGTGTGGGGGGGGGGGCTGACTCGCTGCTCCCCCACTGATGAGCTGATTAAAGCAGCTACAGACAGTGCCGCATCCCCTTCATTGTTTGCCACATTTTGTAGTGACTATGCCAGATACTACCATTCTTTTCAGCTCAGTCCCATTCCAGTAAGCAGTTCTGAGCTGCAATACCAGGCACAGCCACTCCAAAATGTACAGCACTGTGCCTGATAAAATATCAAGTGGACTGCAAGTTATCCCCTATCCATAGATGAAAAGCCTATTCATGAGGCAGAAAAGCAGTGAAAAAAGCAAGTATTTTTGTTGCTTTTTTTTTTCCTGTGTTTTTCAGCTGCATTTCACTACATGTGGGCTTATGCATAGACACAGACTTGTACGACTAGGCCTTTAATATCTGATCACACTGATCAGCTGTTCGGACTGCTGCCAGGGCTGCTACTATACAGTGTACAGAGCTGAAAGCAAATAGTTTCATACATTGTATAGTTCCCATATGGCATTACAGGAGCTCAGTTCCCAATGAAGTGAATGGGAGCTGAGGTGTAATAGTATAGATTCAGCCATATACATCCATGTTATATAGATCATATGACAGCCACAAATCACTTCCTGCTAGTTTGCGTCATTAGAGCCGCAATCAGCATAGGGTTTGCAGTTGTAATATGGTCCTTATAATATGGACATACTATGGGTATGCAAATCCAGCCAAACATCTCAGATATCCAGTTACAGAGGTCTGATGACCTGTTAAATATATATTTTAATGACCTGGTAGAGGGTTTACAGAGCAGGGTGTGGATATTTGCAGATGATGCTAAACTGTGTTAGTAGTATAATGTTGTACCGTGTTAGCCATTGAAAGTAGTGGAAGAGTGAAGAAATCAGGCGATACCTTTTAGAGGCTGAGTATATTTATAAGTAAGCTTTCAGAAGCAGAAGCTTCCTTCATCAGACAAAATGGGAAAGTGTTTCATCCTCATACAGAACTGCACAACATCTTTGCAGACTTCTTCATTTGTGATGGTGATATGTAAAAACTGGAAGGGTAGGAATAATTGTATCACCAAGAAGAGCTTCAACAAATAAAAATCCTTATTAATGTACCTGATGTATACCTGTTGCACCTTAATAGGCAAAAGCCTCCTCCCATGTACTGTGTAGATGACTTGTTCCAAGTACACCTATCATCCTATCCTGTAGGGTGCGCTGTTGTTCTGTACAGAAATTAAATAATATGTGTACAGCAACGTGTGAAATAATGTATACAATGTACAGCCTTGTACTACATGGACTGGAAGGATGGTGAGTTAAGAGGGTTTACTGGGCTTTTTTGATGGCCTATCGTTAGTATAGGCCATCAATATCTGACCATTGGTGGGGTGACACCCAGCCCCTTACTTATCAGCTGTTTGGGATTGCTGCCAGGCCCACTACTGTACAGTGTATGGAGCCCAAAGCAGATGGCTCTGTACATTGTATATTGTCTGTGCGATGTTTCTGCAGCACTGCTATCATTTAAGTGAATGTGAGCAGAGCTGTACTAGCGCAGTTCAGCCACTATTCAATGTACATCTGCTTCTGGTCCCATACACTGTATAGAATTGAGCTCGGCAGCGGTCCTGAACTCGACATCAGTGAGAGGCCTGGGTGGCACTGTAAGAGACAGCCAATGTTGTCCTAAGCTTTATTTGTCTGTATAAACTGTTAATGTTGAATGTATTTCTGTGATTCTGTTCCTTTAAGACAGCAGCCATTGTAATTGTGACATGATGCTGGAGTGACTCCCCCCCTTTTATGTCAGCTTGCCTGTTCTGCAGACAGAATGTGAGCAGAGAAGCAGGAAGTGACGAGACAGAGAGCAGCAGCCATCTTAGCAAGTGTTGTATTGAACTGGTGTGGAGATTTTTCTGTACAGCTAAGCTGTATCTTGGTCCAGAGACAAACAGATTGTAAAGAGACAACAGGACTAGTGAGTCCACGTGAAAGGAACTGTGCTCAGTGGCTGATCAGTGAGACTGACATTGTGACTGTGTATATGGATACCACAGATAGAGACTCGCAGTGCTGTTGATGTACTGGACAGCACCTGCTAAACCCCGGCTTACATCCCAGCTCAGTGTATGGATTCGGCAGGACTGTCAGTGTGCTGAGTGGAATCTGCTGTTGGATTACATTGCATTCATTGGGTTTCCCTGTTAAAGAGGACTTCATTTCTCCCAAGATCCTGATAACCGTGAGGAGAGGACGTTTCGCTATAAAAGAAAGGAACGACTTTGGGCCCCACCGCGCGCTTCTACGGACTGTAAGCGGTCCACCTGGACCACTGGGGAAAAGGGGGTGCACCCAAATGTGATGTCAGGGTCAGTTAGGGATAGTTTTGAGTATATTGTTCATTCAGTGTCCATACTGCAGAATTGGACAGAGTAAAAGTAGAAACCATTGCAGAATTTGCCTTGAAATTGTTCATGCTATATTGTATATTTTGTTTGTCTTTATCCCTGTCATTTTACCTTCAAATAGCCTTTATTAACTTATAGTAAATATATATTCTTTTCTTGAACTACCGCGTGTGCGTTCATTTCTGGTTGCGGAGACCAAACCACCTGCCTTGCTCTCGGTTCACAGCACCCCACCCCACCCCCACCAATCAAATATTAACAATAGGCCAGTGGAGGTGAAAAAAAATAAAATATCTCATACTCACCTGTCCCCAGTGCTCCAGTGTCCTCCCAGTGCAGTCCTGCTGCTCTGGTGTCTTCTTGACTGCTGAGGCTCCAGTGTTACATGACCGCTGAGGCCTATAAGTGGCATCAGGAAGTGACCCCAGGGCGTCACAGGTAGTGACATCACATGTGCTTTGATGAGGCCGCTGATTGGCCTCAGCAATCACGTGCATGAGGACTTCCACCAGAGGACCAGACCACGCAGGGAGGCACTGGAGCACCAGGGAAAAGTGAGTATGAATTTTTTTTTTTATCTCCCCCAGCCTATTTAAAAAAATAAAATTTTTGCCCGAACAACCGCTTTAATGATTTGAGAAATATAAATATTATATTTTTGTTTAAAAACACAATTTTTCAAACTATATAACAGTAAGCATAACAATTAAAGGGGGTGTCCCACAACTAAATGCATCAAAATATGTTGGTGGGACTGCTGTTATTGACAGCTCTGGTCTTAGGTCCTGATATATTTACTTCACTCATTATTCATCAAAGCGTACCCGTCATTTCTTGTATCTTTTCAGGACAAACTGTTATGATTGTGTACATGATGAATTATATCCTGCAGTTTCCCCTCTGCATTCTATATCTATACTTTTATTTCCTCTCTGAGCTGCATACATTGCTCACAGTACATAGAGGAGAATCTGCCCTATAACTGCCTCATGCTCACTCAAAACAGTCCCAGGGACATACAGGACATATATAGAAGTACTGACATGTGACTAAAGTGCTTTGGTTACGAACAAAAGCTTCTATTTCGCCCCAGTGTCAGTCTAAGCCTTTGCTTCTTTTCTTATCTCTTTCACTTCCTGCTCACTACTCTCTTTCCCCTAACCTCTATAGACATTAGTAATGCAATCTACAGAGTAGAATCCTGTTATGACCACCAGCTAATATCCAGAGTAACTGCTATGTGCAGCTTGGACAGCAGTTAGATGGCCTGGAAGTGCTGGTAGGTTGCCTCAGGTATCTGGAGCCAAGTTGACTGTAGTGCATCCCGCATTTGCTGGAGGGTGTGTGGGGGAGGATCCATTGAGCAAACATGACAAAAGAGGTGGCCCGAAAAGGTGCTCAGTTGGGTTCGTCTGGGGAATTAGGTGACCATGGAAGTACTTGGTTGTGCTCAACCACTGTCGGATATTCTAGATGTGTAACATGTTGCGATGTCTTGCTGGAAGTTTCCATCTGCCCTGGGGAGACAAACAGCATGTGTGGGTGTGCATGGTCTGCAAGGATGGATTCATACCCAGATCAGTTCAGAGTGTCTTCTACATGGATGAGTGGGCTCAGAGAATGCCATGAAAAAATTCCCCAGACCATAATGCTGCTGCTACCAGCTTGTGTTCTTCCTGCAGTGGTTGGATGGCATTTGTTCTCTGATGTTTCTAGCCTGACATGTCAACATCTATCCGTTTGATGAAGCAGAAAATGTGATTCATAGACCATTTGCTAACCAGCGGAAGTCCAATTCTGATATGGCCATGCAAATTGAAATCTTTTTCTCTGATGCATCTTTGCTATCATAAGTGCAGTGACCATCCATCAGCATCACCTAACAATGAATATGGGAAAACAGATGAAACAAGAAGCACTGCCCATTTTTTTTTTTCATGGCCCATAGACTTGAATGGCCGAGATAAGTGGAGAAAAAAGAAAAAAAAGTGCATGTCATGATTCTTTTCTCAGTGTCTCTTGGTCCATGAAAAACAGATGTGTGAATGACTTCATTCACTATAGAGTGTCTGTGTGGTGTCTGTTTTTTTTCACAGACAGAACTGACGTTTCTTTTGCAGTGAGTTTGTAAAAGAAACGTCACAGCAGCATGTGACCTCAGATGTGGGAGTGATTTATTACCTGTGATTTCATTGCAGGGAAGAGTGGAGAAGGGAGGGGTACACAGAGAGTGAGAGCAGGCAGATGAATCATGGGAAATGTAGTTTGTCTACAGATTCACTGCATGTGAATAACAGTAATACAAGAAGCAGCAAGTAAAATAAAGCCAAGCAAAGGCTGTACAAGGGAACAGTATTTAGCACTGCTGTGGATGTATTTGCTGATCATTTTTGGAAGCTGGATAACCCCTTTAATGTTCATTTTAGATTTGTCTGTCTGAGGTTTATTGTTATGTTGGGGAAATAAAAAAAAAAAGTTGCCAACCCTATTGGTTATAATTGTAATGAATTATATTCAGGTACATAATGCAGACTACTGTACCAACTAACACTTGGCAAACTACAATCCAGTCCAGACCAGGCTGCCACCCATGGTCCTCATCTAAGATGTAGCACTGTCTGCACCTTTCAGTAGCTTCTCCTAAAGCCAGCTCCAGTAGAAGACTATTCTAGCCTCTTACAGTAAAGAAACCTTTTTCCATTTGCATTGTACTTTTTTCCTCCTCAGTTTCCTCAATATCTTGTGAACAGTAGTTTATTTTTGATCACGTCTAACCTTAAATACATTTCCTTTGTAATATTTTAACCAAATGTTACTTTTTCAAAATAACCTTTATTTATTTTAATTAATTTATTTATTTTTTAATCAAAAATACAACCTGATGCCCACTACCAGTTATACTGTTCACTTACCATAAAGCTTCAATGCATCTGAACTACTGCTATTTCTCGTCCAAAGAACCCTGGAATGTGGATATACTGCTTTCATACTGGTTTGCGGTCACCAAAAAATACCCTACACATTGAATATTACCTGCTTGTTACTTCTAGAAAGCAAGTGAGAAATGGAATATTAATAAACTATATTTAGACTGATCCACTTTCTTGGATGCGTTCCATTGAATACAGTGGGTGTCACCGACACAGCAGTTACCCTACCCGTCAGCTTTCTGCAGAAATCACAACCAGTTAGATGCTCCGAAATCATTTACGTAACTGTCAGTGAGGTGTCCAAACTGGGCAAATGTATGACGCCCAAAGCATTTTCTGCTAAATGGGAGCAGCTTGCACTTGCCTCCACAACAGTACCATCAGATCTGCCAGCTGTTATGCCTGATGTGTGAAACCTTTAAAGGGAGTCTGTCACCGGGGTGACGCATATTAAGGCAGCAACACAGTTGGATAGGTCAGGCTCCCATAAATAAAACACTTTTTTTTCCCCCATGAAAATATATGCATCCATTGCCAAGATATGCATTTATTTCACAATATGCAAATGAGCAATCTGGAGCACCGAGGGCAGCTCCTTTGCTCCAAAATGTTAATTCCCCACACTGTTCTATTACACCAATAAGAACGCAGGGCCAGGTGAGATTTCAGCATAGCTCCTTGGCCTTGTTAATTAAAAGAAAGGAGAAGGCAAGGAGAGCTTATTAGAGCAGTATGAGGTAGAACAGCAAAGGAGCCGCCCTCAGTGCTCCAGACTCATTTGCATATTGTAAAATAAATGAATATCACATCAACGGATGCACAAATTTTCATGGGGGAAAAAAGTTTTATTGAGGTGAGCCTGACCTATCTAACTGTGTTGCTGGTTTAATATGTTTCACCCTGGTGACAGACTCCCTTTAAAGGGGTAGTCTGGGCTTAATTTTTTTTTATGACCATAAATATATGTCACTCCCAATATGAGGATGGTGCAGTAGAATAGAAAAATTGGAACAACCTTACCAGTTGCAGATGATGGCGAAAATCATACATCTTAGGGCCACAAAATATCCAAGAGCAGAGGGAACAGAGTGAGTGCAGGAGAGTTAACCCTGTAAGGCTCTGCCACCTGAAATAACTCCCGCCCTAATAAGGGCGGTCCCGTTTCTGGCCCTAAATTGCCCAAATTGTGTCACCTTCCGACGCATTTCACATCCCTAATAAGGGTGCTCCTCGGGATAGTTTGGAGATGGGCATGGTAGTTCAAAAAGTTGCAGAGCTTCATCCCCGAGTGCGGGGGAGCTCCTTCCAGTCTCACCACTGTTGAAGCTCTGCACACAATATATATACACGTGGACAAAATTGTTGGTACCCCTCGTATAATGAAAGAAACACCCACAATGGTCACAGAAATAACTTGAATCTGACAAAAGTAATAATATATAAAAATTCTTTGAAAATGAACAAATGAAAGTCAGACATTGCTTTCCAACCATGCTTCAACAGAATTTTTAAAAAAAGAAAACTCATGAAACAGGCCTGGACAGAAATGATGGTTCCCTTAACTTAATATTTTGTTGCACAACCTTTTGAGGCAATCACTGCAATCAAACGATTCCTGTAACTGTCAATGAGACTTCTGCACCTCTCAACAGGTATTTTAGCCACTCCTCATGAGCAAACTGCTCCAGTTGTCTCGGGTTTGAAGGGTGCCTTTTCCAGACGGCATGTTTCAGCTCCTTCCAAAGTTGCTCAATAGGATTTAGGTCAGGGCACATAGAAGGCCACTTCAGAATAGTCCAATGTTTTCCTCTTAGCCATTCTTGGGTGTTTTTAGCTGTATGTTTTGGGTCATTATCCTGTTGCAAGACCCATGACCTGCGACTGAGACCAAGCTTTCTGACACTGGGCAGCACATTTCTCTCTAGAATCCCTTTATAGTCTTGAGATTTCATTGTACCCTGCACAGATTCAAGCCTCCTCCATGTTTCACAGTAGGGACAGTGTTCTTTTCAAGATATGCTTCATTTTTCGGTCTGTGAACATAGAGCTGATGTGCCTTGCCAAAAATGTCGATTTTTGTCTCATCTGTCCATAGGACATTCTCCCAGAAGCTTTGTGGCTTGTCAACATGTAGTTTGGCAAATTACTTTTGTCAGATTCAAGTTATTTCTGTGACCATTGTGGGTTTTTCTTTCATTAAACGAAGGGGTACCAACATTTTTGTCCACGTGTGTATGTGTGTGTGTATATAACCAGAGCATTTACAGAGCCACCTCTGAATGGCTGCCAGTGAATACAGCAAATATCACCATGCTTTAGTCATGAATAACAAGCTAAGTGAGCAGCCGATTTCAAAGAGAGACTAAGGACTGCTTTGGATTAATAATAAAAAGTTAATCGTATAGTAAATTACAATTTTATTGTTAAAAGCAAATTTTGAAATTAAGTCCTTTCCACTTGGCAATAATATATCTGACAGCAGGAACGTATGGCATGGCTCTTGCAGAGTAATAACTACAAGGACTCTGTAGGAATAATTACATTCATCCAGGATAATAACATACATAAGACACTTTGGTCTGCAGCAGGCTCATCTTCTGGAAACATCTGTGCATGCTACACTTTGGTGCAAGGGATTAATCCCGAGGATTCTTCATTAACTGGGAATGTGTTTTAATCGCTGCTGGAAGAAGAGGAGGAAGATCTCTGCAGAAAAAGACAGAAAGAAGAAAAAAAAAAACATTATACATTGCACAGAGTACTTTCATTCCTTGGATGAAAAATATACCTCGCACTCGTATAAGGATGCAGTGAATATAGTGAGTTTATTCACCTGTCGTGCATAGGAATTCAAAAAGTGTAGAGTAGATATGTGTAACGTTTCGGTTATAGAACAAATGGTATTTGAATTAAATGCTAGTATGTTTACATTACCTTTATTTGGTACACTTCTTGTACCTTTATGTAATCTTTGTAGAGTCTGATGAAGTTCAAACTGACTGAAACGCAACATATATCTACTCTACAATGTTTGACTTCCTATGCATGACTGATGAATGGTGAATAAATTCACTATTTCTACTGATATCTACAGGTTGGGACCCTACTTCAACCCTGAACTACTGTGAGAGTGCCATCTACATTACTGATCCTTCTGTTATGTGAAGAAGGCTTCAGACATAGACGTCAATGGAGGGGAGAGGAGAAATTATCTATTGCCTTGTTTTGTACAGTGGTAGTGAAATAGCAGAACTAAAAGCAGTGTGTGTGTGTGTGTGTTGCTTTCCTCCTAGCAGCACTCCTCCCCATCTCCTCTCCATAGACTTCTATGCTGGAAGTACCGCTAAAAGCAGCCTGATAAAGACGCATGCTTGTTTAATAAGATATATTACAAAGTTGTTTTTTTTTTATTTTCACTCGTACTATTTATTTATTAGAAGTTGTTTTACCACCATTCCTGAGAAGAATCCTAAGATTTTGGGTTCCCAGCATTTGGACCCTTATCAATCAGTTATATATGGAATATATATAATAAAGATAAATAATTGAAAAAAAGATGTAGCAATTGTCAAGCATGATGGCTCAATGGTTGTCAGCACCGCATCTGAGCAGAGCAATATCTGCATGGAGATTGTATGTTGTCTGAGCTTGCCTGGGTGTCTCCGAAGCTCAAAATATTGTTTCCTATGAAAATGATGCTGGTACGTGTGTCCGGGAGAGATAGGCAAATCAGCCTCAAAGGAAACAGACTGGTGAGCTGATAAATCTGTATCTATGTACATTGCTACAGAATAAATCAGTGCTATATGTCTGTAAATACATAGTACGACCACCTCTGAGCAAGACGCGATTCCCCTGGATTCCCTAGCCGATAGGCAATGCCGTGGCAGATTTACCTTCTGACAACCTCTATAGCTGCTGCAATGGCTGCTGTTTGTTGTAGTCAAGAAAAAGCTGAACAAAAACAAGACATACAGGCGGCCAGGCCCAACTTTACTGACAGTTTGTTGATTCAAGGTGGAAATGCTTAAACATACCCTATCTGGACATCTAGAAAGGGGCTGTGTAAGCCAGACAAGTCCTATAATGTTCACCTTCCTTATTTATGTGTAACGTAAATAATTGGTAGAAACTGATACATTAACATACTTATGTACCATCCTAAAATCTATATTCACCATTCAGTGGCAACATTGGCTGGCAGGTGAAGTGAATAACATGATCTCATTACAATGGCACCTGACAAGCAGTGGGATATTTTCGACAGCAAGTGAACAGTTTTTGAAGCTAATGTGTTGGAAGCTGGAAAATGAGCAAGCGTAAGGATGACCTACTTGAAGACGGTAATCCTGTGGAGGCAGCGTGATGCTCTGGGCAATGCTGTGCTAGGAAACGCTGGGTTCTGGCATTCATATGGAGGTTAGTTCATAAGCATTGTACACCCATTAATGGCAATACTGTAATAGCAATGGCCTATTTCAGCAGTATTACGTGCCGTGCCATACTGGGAAATTGTCTAGGAATAGTTTCAGAAATATGACCGTGTATAAAGGTATTTACTTGACCTCCCTGTTCCCCTGAAAATGTCAATCTGTAGGACATGCAGGAAAAAGTGCAGCCAATGCATGGAGGCCGCCCTTTGCAATTTATAGGACGTAAGGATCTGCTGCTAACATCTTGGTGCCAAATACCACAGGACACATTCGGAGGTCTTATAGAGTCCATGCCTTAACAGGACAGAGCTGTTTTGTCCCGATGATGAGGCCTATACCACAGATGCAGGTGGTTTTAATGCTATGGCTGATTGGTGTATATGTGATATACGAGGGGGTACATAAGGGCAGATTATGCAGTCTAGCTCTGCTCTGTCCTCTCCCTTTTGAGGCTGGGTTCTCCTCTCCAGGGGTTTGATAATTTTCTCAGTGGTAATTTATAAGACATAGAATGAGAAATGAACACCAGATCCTTCTGTCCTGGGTAGCAAAACCAGGCAACACACTGCAGAGAAGGAGGGGTCTGCTCTCATCTATTTATGACTCTGACGTACATTATCCCCAGCACATCAGTGTTCCACTTTATCTAAAGAAACCTTTCCCTTAACCCATACCATCACATTTTCTCTCTGCTATAATCTGGCTATTGTACATTCTCTGTTCAGTTACAGGCAGCATCCAGGTCGCTGTACAGACTATTAGCAGCTTCCTAATCCCCAGCAGAGAGCTTCACATCTGATCTCTGTAAATGCTCTTTTCATGCATTATTTAATACACGGCGTGCAAACAGAGCACATTGCTCTCAATACTTCACATCACATCATTGTACTCTTCAATCTTAATGCTGCTTGGAATATTTCACAATCTAGTCTGCCTTCTGTGCCTCTAATATTGTCCATCTACAGTAAAAAAAAAAGACCCAAGAGCTTCCAAAGTTACCCCTTGTCCTTCTTCCAGACCACTGCAGTGTTTTAGGTAAGTATATGTACCACACCAATGGAGAGTCTAATATCAAGGTAAAATGAAGTACCTATTGGGAGCTAAATATCAATGTCACAGGTATTAAATGGAGGCTACCAACCGAAAATGACGTATCCTGTTGTAGGGGCCATTAGTGACAGTGAACATACTGTACCTTCCTGGCCAGAGCACAATCTTGCTTGCCAACAAAGCCAGTTTGTAATCCATATGCAAAATAGCTGTTTAGTGCACCCACAATGTGGCCACATCTGCCAGTGGGTGCCACACATGAGGACCTGTCAATTTTTATGTTAGGGGATGGGGCTAGGTGGTGACCACAGGTGAAAATGGGTGCTCCATCCTCTAACATAGATTGACAGGTCCAATCTGTGTCAACCACGGACAGACCCAATAACACCGAAGGTGCACCGAACAGCTCATGTGCATACAGATTAAAAAGTCAATTTTCTCAGAATCAAAATTGCACTTTGACACAGAAAAGGCATGTTCACAATCTCACTACTGGCCTTTACAATAGCAAAGGTGGTTTAAAAGTGGTGGTGTAGAGTCCCTTTAAAATCTTACAACGCTAAGTCCTCATCTCATGACAGTGGTCATTGTACTTGTTACTGCTGAAATATGCTTTGAAGCAAAACTGAAGCATAGCTGATAAGAAGCTTACAGGACTATATATGCTGACCAATGTTTGATCGCTGTGTGTAGAGATTTAGGACTAGTGCATGATATTTAATGGTCAGCAGATCTTTGCTTTAGCATCTAACACCCAGGATGCATCTCTCCAAACCTGATGTTAGAATAGGTGGAGGAGTATGCCTGCACATCACCTTTAATAGACCGGTTACTCAGTTCAGGATTGTCATTCCTTGGTCAGAGAAGACAGGACAGTGTTGACAATATCTCTGTAAAGCACTGTGGAATATGATGGCGCTACACAAGTTTTTATAATTCCTACCCCTTAAGTGAAATTACGCTATATAAGTAAGCAAAATAAATAAATGATTAAAGACCTGCAATAAACAGTCAGCTGACTGATCTGAAGGACCACTGTATAGTGCCTGAAGCGTACCACCAATTATAACACAACATTTCATAAAATAATAGTACAAGTTAAAATAAGAAACTTTGTCATATACAGTTAGGTCCATATATATTTGGACACTGACACAAATTTTGTTTTTTTTACCCGTTTCCTGAAACATAATCAAATTATAGTTATATAATGGACATGGACATAAAGTCCAGACTTTCAGTTTTCATTTGAGGGTATCCACATTAAAATTGGATGAAGGATTTAGGAGTTTCAGCTCCTTAACATGTGTCACCCTATTTTTAAAGGGACCAAAAGTAATTGGACAATTGACTCAAAGGCTGTTTCATGGGCAGGTGTGGGCAATTCCTTCATTATGTCATTCTCAATTAAGCAGATAAAAGGTCTGGAGTTGATTTGAGGTGTGGTGCTTGCATTTGGAAGATTTTGCTGTGAAGAAAACATGTGGTCAAAGGAGCTCCATGCAGGTGAAACAAACCATTCTTAAGCTGCGAAAAAACCCATCTGAGAAATTGCTACAATATTTGGAGCGGCAAATTCTACAGTTTGATACATCCTGAGAAAGAATGAAAACACTAGTAAACTCATCAATGCAAATAAATCCTGGACGCCCACGGAAGACAACAGTGGTGGATGATCGCAGAATAATTTCCATAGTGAAGAGAAACCCCTTCACAACAGCCAACCAAATGAACAACACTCTCCAGGATGTAGACGTATCAATATCCAAATCTACCATAAAGAAAAGACAGCATGAAAGTAAAAACAGCGGGGTCACTGCACGGTGCAAGCCACTCATAAGCCTCAAGAATAAGAAGACTAGATTGGACTTTGCTAAAAAAAACATCTAAAAAAGCCAGCACAGTTCTGGAAGAACAAACTTTGGACAGATGAATCCAAGATCAACCTCTACCAGAATGATGGAAAGAAAACAGTATGGAGAGGGCATGGTGCAGGTCATGATCCAAAGCATACCACATCATCTGTAAAACACGGCGGAGGCAGTGTGATGGCTTGGGCATGCATGGCTGCCAGTGGCACTGGGTCACTAGTGTTTATTGATGATGTGACACAGGACAGAAGCAGGCGGATGAATTCTGAGATATTCAGAGACATACAGTGTGCTCAAATCCAGCCAAATGCAGCCAAACTGATACATAATGCAGATGGACAATGACCCCAAACATAAAGCCAAAGCAACCCAGGAGTTTATTAAAGCAAAGAAGTGGAATACTCTTGAATGGCGTAGTCAGTCTCCTGATCGCAACCCAATTGAGCAGCATTTCACTTGTTAAAGACTAAACGTCAGACAGAAAGGTCCACAAACAAACAGCAATGGAAAACCGCTGCAGTAAAGGCCTGTTAGAGCATTAAAAAGGAGGAAACACAGCGGCGTCTGGTGATGTCCATGAGTACAAGACTTCAGGCTGTCATTGCCAACAAAGGGTGAACAACCAAGTATTAAAAATTAACATTTTATTTACAATTATTTAATTTCTCCAATTACTTTTGAGCCCCTGAAATGAAGGGATTGAGTGTAATAAATGCTTTAGTTCCTCACATTTTTATGCAATCATTTTGTTCAACCCATTAAATTAAAGCTGAAAGTCTGAACTTCAACTGCATCTGAAATGTTTTGTTCAGAATTCACTGTGGTAATGTACAGAACCAAAATATAGAAAAATGTTGTCTCTGTCCAAATATTTATGGACCTAACTGTATCTATAAAAGAAAAATGCTTCTTTCTTCATGTATCAGGCTGCTTTACACCTTGTTGCTGGAGGGAGACAGAGGGTAAATGATAAAGCCCGGACTAAACAGTTAAAATGGAAAGTATCCTGATAGATGGAGAAAAAAGCATTTTTCTTTTATAAGATGTATTACAAACAGAGGAGTTTCTCAATGTGTGTGTTTCTCTAGTCTAGTGTGAACATACCCTACATATTGTATCCTGTAGAAAGTTTCTTCTTAGTAAAGATACTAACCAGCACCAATAAATCCCACAACCTTACAAGAGGCACTAAAAACAAACTTACAATATGCCGTTTTAATGGGGTTACAGTATATAGGACAAATCAAGCTTACTTGTGCATTCCCTGTTTTAATAATAATAATATATACAAAGGTATCCTGAGGTCCCAATTATAAATGAGTGAAGCATTCAAAAATTCAATTCGGTAACTTCAACGAATTTCGCAATATGATTCTATTCGATCCGAATTAATTTGCGGCAAATAAACAGCTATTTCCTGTTTGCAGAGAGCCGGGGTGGGCGACAAAATGGCAGAAGCCCTTGGATGCCGCGGTCATGTCTCTCTCTCTCTCTCTCTCTCCAGCACGGATAACTTTTATTCATGTAGCAGGATCTGCTAACAAGCAAAGACACGCCTACCCAATCACATCACTAGAGAATATCTTGTGACCGTCTGATGTCACAAAGGTCCTTACTAAATATTCGTTACCGCGAAGCATCAGGAAATTCGGATTCCATGTGAATCGAATATTTCCTGAAATTCGCATCGAATTTTACTTCTGCAGCTTCGATTCGCTCATCTCTAGTCCCAATAATGGGATTTGCATAGCACAGCAGGTTGCTGGAAGTGCCTGTGTTCAGCCTCCCCTGCTGTCACTTTTCTCTGTAATATCACCAACTCTGCTCTACTCCTGCTGTAGGTCCATAGAGTAGAGTGGAGTGTGTCATGTGACCAAGAGTTAGAGCCTTCTCCATTGCATTCTGCAAATCTAATCATTGAGGCTCTGGGGGATTTGGTAAGCTTTATTTTTTGCCGCACAACCCCTCTAAAAAAAAAAAAAATCCCAAAAATATTCTTAGAAAAAAAAATCTGCTGGCTATGATCTGTTACATACATGAAGAATGCTAATGCCAGCAAGAAAGTGTATGTTCTATGAGGCTTTATAATATGTTAATAATTTATCCTGTATTATATTCATCCTAATCTACAGGACTTCTTTCTCTACAATTCTGGCATTCTTTCCTGCAAAAATAACTACTGTATATGAACCCTTGCAAACAACACAAATAAAGATATAAAAAAATACAATTAACACTGTCATATTATCTAATACTCACCCTCCCGTGTGCATGCTTGTGAGCTTTTTTGTGTGCCTTCTTCATCTTCTTTCTCATTTTCTTATCCATAGGATAACCAGGCATCATAGGATTAACTGGATAACCAGGCATACCTGGTGGGTAAGGTCCAGAATGTGGAGGTGGGTAACCAGGTTGCCCAGGATGAATTGGTTGTCCTACAGGATACCCTGGCTGACCAGGAGGATAGGCAGGATTCCCTGGAGGGTATACTGGTTGTCCTGAGGGATAGCCAGGCTGCACAGATGGAACTGGAGGATATGCTGGATTGGTGGGGGCCGGATACGCTGGATTTGGCGGGTAACCAGGCTGCGCTGAGTAATTAAAAAAAAAAAAAAAAAAACACAAAAAAGATTAATTAAGCAATGTTAATTGCACCATAGGTTTTACCTCCTGGTTTAGACTACATGCACTGTATTTTATCCAGGGTCTTGCACCAGTTTTGTGTCACAATCCAGTTAACAGAGTGGTCCTTTAAGCAATCTTTTATGACTGGTATACTTTATGGGCCTCCAATATGAAAGGGTCCTGGTGGGGGTGGGAGTCAGCAAACATATACTTATGCACTGTCATCTGCTTATTCACACTTACGTTAGAAGATGCCAAAAAAAGACTACAGAGGGGAAGACGTAAGTGGATTTGTCAAGAGAAGTGCTTGCTGTAAGAGAAGATTGGGGGAAGGGAGTAGGAATGATAAAAAACAGAAAGGAGTTGAATGTATTAAAGGGGAAGTCTTACTTTTTAAAATGATGGCTCATCTGTAAGATAGGCCATCATATTTACACTGGTGGGGGTCCATCTCTCAACCCACCCATGTCAATCTGCTGTTTGAAGGGCCCAGAGCACTTGTTCAAGAGTTGCAGTCTCTTGTT
This sequence comes from Leptodactylus fallax, assembly GCA_947044405.1. Taxonomy (NCBI): domain Eukaryota; kingdom Metazoa; phylum Chordata; class Amphibia; order Anura; family Leptodactylidae; genus Leptodactylus; species Leptodactylus fallax. Next base: position 2,054,087 of record CAMRHE010000223.1, read on the forward strand.
TCCATTGGCTGCTAACAGCTACAACACTCAGAATGTCATACTTTTACTAGCGGCTCTTCTGATTATTGCATCATTGTGCTGTCCTAGTGAATGGGAGAACACTACAACACCCCGGACAACCACTACAGAAAGTACCAAGTTTGAGAACTGCAGCTCCTGTCATCCAAAGTAAACAATATAGTGCTTACAGCTGATTGGTGGAGGTGCGGAGAGTCAGTTCCCCACCAATCTAAAACTGATGGCTTGTCTTAAAGTGGACCTTTCACCACCTCCGCCAAGTCCAGTTGTTTGCATTATTTACTAGACACTTCGCCACTGATTCCACCACAATTGAACTTTTTTCTCTAGCTCCAACCATTCCTGAGCAATCAGTGTAGTTAGTGTTGGTGTCTCATATGCTACTTAGGCTCTATACTTGTAGGAGGGCAATGTCAGGTAGGAGCAGACAAGGGGTGTGATTCTGATTGGAGCCTCTGAATCCTACCTCTTGCCTGCTCCTGCCTGACACTGTCCACTTGACAGTAGAGCCTTAATAGCATATAAAGCACCAAAACTTACTGCACCGATTGCTCAGGAATGGTAGGAGCTAGAGAAAAAATATCATGGTGGAAGTGATGAAAGGTTCTCTTTAAGGATACAGATGTTAACCCACATTTCTGCAGCGTGACATTTTTACAGAAGACAACAAAAGCAAATAAAAAGTCATTGAAAAATGTTTTTGCAGCAATTTACCTCAATGCAGAAATGTGGGTACACTCTGCTGCATCTGTAGGCCATCAGTTTTAAAAAGTCAGATACCCCCTTTAGTGTATTAATGTATACCCCCTCTATATGTATTGAATGTATTAATACATTGGTCAAATACTGGTGGCACTCATTTATGGTGCTGTTTTTCTAGAAGAAACCTAGCTGGTAAAGGCATCCAAATCCTCCTGATGGTTAAGATGGTGAATATCATCTTCATTCAGGAAGATTTGGACCTCTGGTCCATGCTGTTGGGTACAGAAAAGCTGTCAGAGAATAAACCTGCAATGGGAGAAAAATACTGAAAGTTTGGGTATACAAAAAAATGTAATAGGGATTTGGCATGCAAGTTCAAGCATGCTGGGGCCTATGGAACTGCCCTTGTAATGATAGTCAGGACACTGACTCTGTCTAGGAACATCCATCTAAGGACTGCATTGGGAGCCACACCCCTCGTGCACTTAAAGGTTCACTGCGTATGGATTAAAATATAATTTTCCCAGTATTTACAGAGTGTTTGAGAACAACAAAGATATGTTTGTAAAGCTGTTAACATGCCTATACATCCGTATTATAAGTTGTGGGTTCATTTAGGAGATGATAGACTCCCTTTAATATGTAGATAGAAGCAGGAAAATATATTGTAACCATAGATTTGTGCAATGGTACCTATAGTGAGCTACATACCTGGAGTATTCGGATTCCACATGGTTTTTCTTGAAGATTCTTTCTAGACAAAACAAAACCTGTGTCAAATTGTATTTTCATAGTGGAAATACATTATATTCATTTAATCACTTAGGGATTATTTCTAGCACACTTCGCTATGCAGAGTATGCCATCACATACAGTGGGGGAAAAAAAGTATTTAGTCAACCACCAATTGTGCAAGTTCTCCCACTTAAAAAGATGAGAGAGGCCTGTAATTGTCATCATAGGTAGACCTCAACTATGAGAGACAAAATGAGAAACTAATCCAGAAAATCACATTGTCCTTATTTTTAAAGAATTTATTTGCAAATTATGGTGGAAAATAAGTATTTGGTCACCTACAAACAAGCAAGATTTCAGGCTCTCACAGATCTGTAACTTCTTCTTTAAGAGGCTCCTCTGTCCTCCACTCATTACCTGTAGTAATGGCTCCTGTTTGACATTGTTATCAGTATAAAAGACCCCTGTCCACATCCTCAAACAGTCACACTCCAAACTCCACTATGGTGAAGACCAAAGAGCTGTGGAAGGACACCAGAAACAAAATTGTAGACCTGCACCAGGCTGGGAAGACTGAATCTGCAATAGGCAAGCAGCTTGGTGTGAAGAAATCAACTGTGGGAGCAATAATTAGAAAATGGAAGACATACAAGACCACTGATAATCTCCCTCGATCAGGGGCTCCACGCAAGATCTCACCCGTGTGGTCAAAATGATCACAAGTACGGTGAGCAAAAATCCCAGAACCACACGGGGGGACCTAGTGAATGACCTGCAGAAAGCTGGGACTTACATAGCAAAGGTTAACACACTACGCCGCCAGGGACTCAGATCCTGCAGTGCCAGACGTGTCCCCCTGCTTAAGCCAGTACATATCCGGGCCCGTCTGAAGTTTGCTAGAGAGCATTTGGATGTTCCAGAAGAGTATTGGGAGAATGTCATATGGTCAGATGAAACCAAAGTAGAACTGTTTCGTAGAAACACAACTCGTCGTTTTTGGAAGAGAGTGAATGCTGAGTTGCATCCAAAGAACACCATACCTACTGTGAAGCATGGGGGTGGCAACATCATGCTTTGGGGCTGTTTCTCTGCAAAAGGACCAGGACGACTGATCCGTGTACATGAAAGAATGAATGGGGCCATGTATCGTGAGATTTTGAGTGCAAACCTCCTTCCATCAGCAAGGGCATTGAAGATGAAACGTGGCTGGGTCTTTCAGCATGACAATGATCCCAAGCACACTGCCAGGGCAACGAAGGAGCGGCTTCGTAAGAAGCATTTCAAGGTCCTGGAGTGGCCTAGCCAGTCTCCAGATCTCAACCCCATAGAAAACCTTTGGAGGGAGTTGAAAGTCCGTGTTGCCCAGCGACAGCCCCAAAACATCACTGCTCTAGAGGAGATCTGCATGGAGGAATAGGCCAACATACCAGCAACAGTGTGTGCCAACCTTGTGAAGACTTACAGAAAACGTTTGACCTCTGTCATTGCCAACAAAGGATATAACAAAATATTGAGATGAACTTTTGTTATTGACCAAATACTTATTTTCCTCCATAATTTGCAAATAAATTCTTTAAAAATCAGACAATGTGATTTTCTGGATTTGTTTTCTCATTTTGTCTCTCATAGTTGAGGTCTACCTATGATGACAATTACAGGCTGGCCTCATCTTTTTAAGTGGGAGAACTTGCACAATTGGGGGCTGACTAAATACTTTTTTTCCCCACTGTATCAGACTATCATGTACCTCAATGCAGGAAGCAATGGCAAGAAGAAAGCTTACACTCTCCAGGAGTATTTAGGAAACTCCAAAACAGTGTTGACTCACTCACATGATTTAGACTTATAAGATTCCCCAGAAGTGGTTTTGTTGGGGGAAGTATTGCTACATAGCAGAATACAAACATTGAGGCACATTTATAAAGACTGGTTTTACTAATGCCAGTCTTCATAGCCCCTGAGCAGACAGAGGGTGCGCCTAATACAGTCATATGAAAAAGTTTGGGCACCCCTATTAATCTTAATCATTTTTAGTTCTAAATATTTGGGTGTTTGCAACAGCCATTTCAATTTGATATATCTAATAACTGATGGACACAGTAATATTTCAGGATTGAAATGAGGTTTATTGTACTAACAGAAAATGTGCAATATGCATTAAACCAAAATTTGACCGGTGCAAAAGTATGGGCACCTCAACAGAAAAGTGACATTAATATTTAGTAGATCCTCCTTTTGCAAAAATAACAGCCTCTAGTCGCTTCCTGTAGCTTTTAATCAGTTCCTGGATCCTGGATGAAGGTATTTTTGACCATTCCTCTTTACAAAACAATTCCAGTTCAGTTAAGTTTGATGGTCGCCGAGCATGGACAGCCCGCTTCAAATTATCCCACAGATGTTCAATGATATTCAGGTCTGGGGACTGGGATGGCCATTCCAGAACATTGTAATTGTTCCTCTGCATGAATGCCTGAGTAGATTTGGAGCTGTGTTTTGGATCATTGTCTTGCTGAAATATCCATCCCCGGCGTAACTTCAAATTCGTCACTGATTCTTGTACATTATTCTCAAGAATCTGCTGATACTGAGTTGAATCCATGCGACCCTCAACTTTAACAAGATTCCCGGTGCCGGCATTGGCCACACAGCCCCAAAGCATGATGGAACCTCCACCAAATTTTACAGTGGGTAGCAAGTGTTTTTCTTGGAATGCTGTGTTTTTTTGACGCCATGCATAACGCCTTTTTGTATGACCAAACAACTCAATCTTTGTTTCATCAGTCCAAATGTGCTTTTGCATACCTCAGGCGACTCTGTTTGTGGCGTGCTTTCAGAAACGGCTTCTTTCGCATCACTCTCCCATACAGCTTCTCCTTGTGCAAAGTGTGCTGTATTGTTGACCGATGCACAGTGACACCATCTGCAGCAAGATGATGCTGCAGCTCTTTGGAGGTGGTATGTGGATTGTCCTTGACTGTTCTCACCATTCTTCTTCTCTGCCTTTCTGATATTTTTCTTGGCCTGCCACTTCTGGGCTTAACAAGAACTGTCCCTGTGGTCTTCCATTTCCTTACTATGTTCCTCACAGTGGAAACTGACAGGTTAAATCTCTGAGACAACTTTTTGTATCCTTCCCCTGAACAACTATGTTGAACAATCTTTGTTTTCAGATCATTTGAGAGTTGTTTTGAGGAGCCCATGATGCCACTCTTCAGAGGAGATTCAAATAGGAGAACAACTTGCAATTGGCCACCTTAAATACCTTTTCTCATGATTGGATACACCTGGCTATGAAGTTCAAAGCTCAGTGAGGTTACAAAACCAATTTTGTGCTTCAGTAAGTCAGTAAAAAGTAGTTAGGAGTATTCAAATCAATAAAATGATAAGGGTACCCAAATTTTTGCACCGGTCAAATTTTGGTTTAATGCATATTGCACATTTTCTGTTAGTACAATAAACCTCATTTCAATCCTGAAATATTACTGTGTCCATCAGTTATTAGATATATCAAATTGAAATGGCTGTTGCAAACACCCAAATATTTAGAACTAAAAATGATTAAGATTAATAGGGGTGCCCAAACTTTTTCATATGACTGTATATGGTGAGGCACACGCTTCTTCATTGGAGTGGGTGCACACTGTATATCCTTTAGCCATGACTGACAATTTCAGCATCTGCCTGCATCATGGTTATTTGTAGGTACCATATTTTTCAAACTATAAGACGCACTTTTTAGCAATCTACAAGCTATCCAGACCCTGCCTCCCTAATACATTACTACTGCAGAAGCAGGGATCGGTGATCATCCCTGCTGCCTGTACAACTCACCGATCCCTGCTGCTGCTGCAGTAACGTATTAATGGTAAAGGACAGCGGTCAGGAAGTAAGTGTTTCTCCTGACCACTGTCAGAGTCTGTGTGGGAGCTAATAAGGAGCATTATACTATGTGGGGAGCAGTAATACTGCATTACTGGCCCGCCACACAGTATAATGCTCCATTAGTGCCCCCTACTCAGTATAATGCTCCTTAATGCCTCCTCCACAGTATAATTAACCATTAGTGTCCCCCACCTAGTATAATGCTCCTTAGAGCCCCCATACAATATGCCAGGTTAGTGCCTGTCACGCCGCACAATGCCACATTACTGCCCTCCATATAGTATAATGCCACTTTAATGTCCTCACAAAATATCATGTCCCGTAATATGGTGTGGAAACACCAAAAGGACATTATACCATGTGGAGGCCGCTAATAAGACTTTGTGTAACAGACTTAACTGTTAGCAAACAAGCCCCTTTATCTTCCCTAGCATACCAGTTTGTGTCATTGACCTCGATACTACATTTGACTTCCATATGACTTCCATATGTCATAGGTTAAATCTCTATGACATATTTATTTCCTAATTTTTCATGCCCAAACCTGGGGTGCATCTTATAGTCTGGTGAAATACGGTAAATCTTCAAAATCCGACCACGCCCTGCTGCACTTACAGATTAATTTGTACATTGATAGAAAGAAGATTATCTCTGCTTTCCTTCATGGTCACAAGGTATGTTATTGTAGGTAGGTATTGTACAGCCGATTAAGTGTCAAGTCCACTTGTGGGACAGTAAATATTTTTTAAAAAGTTTTAAAAGTTTCTAAAAATGTATAATAAATAAATAATAAAATGTTTAAAAAAACAAAACAAAACCCTTTACAATTTAAAAAATAAATATATAAAAAGGTATATCCATGTGTGTATAAGCCTGTACTATCCTGAAATAATTTTATTTATTCCATACAGTAAATGCCATAAAATACCGCAACACACAAAATGTATGTTGGTCACCTCGCCTGCCCCAAAAAAAGCAATAAAAAAAAAAAAACAGTCAAAAAGGTGTACATACCAGAAAATGGTACCAATCAAAACTACAATTTGTCTCGCAAAATAAGAGCCATCACAAATATTGTTTTATTCAGCAATAGTGGTAAAACATAATAAAACTGTTAGAAATATGGTACTACTATAGTCATAATCATCCGCCTGAAAAAATGGCCAAGTCATTCATAATGTAAAGTGGACACCATAAAAACAAAACACAAAGCCTAATGACAGGATTGTTTTTTTTTTTCCACTTGGCCCCCCCCTCCTCCAAAATGTTAACAAGACATTATTGTGGCAACTAAAAGTACAACTTATTGTGCAAAGAATAAACCCTCATGTGGCTGTCGACAAAAAAATAAAAGTAGTTATCAATTTTGGAAGGCGTAAATGGAAAATATGTAAAAAGTTGCTGAGCCTTAACGCCCAAACAGAACAGACTCTCATTTAAAGGAGTTTTAAAAATATAAAAAGTAACATAAAAATTGCCCTTTAGCTGCATCCTTTTGGGGTTAAATTGGACTGTTAATGGTTACATGGCAACAAACATTATATTGTATATTAGTCATACAAGCAAACATAAAGTAACTAGAAATGTATCAATTCTCAGGGCTATGACGACTATACAAATGTAACTGGAAACATTTATGGTAAAAATGCACAACTGTATATGTGGGATGTTCTCAGGGCAAAGTACAGAAACAGAGAAATTACACATCAAGTGCCTGAATAGACTAAAGAGCTGGATAAACAGATGGGCATGTGCTTGTGACACACCAAGCTATTGTTTAAAGGGGTTTTCCAATTTGAGCTCAAAGGTCAGCACTGTGGTCCTAGGTTTAAAGGGGTTATCCTGTTTTCTGGGTTTTTTGGCCATAAATATCTGGATGGATGGATCAGTAATTCGGAGGTGCATTTGGTCCCTGTATTATACAATACATTGAGGGGAACTGAGCAGCAGTAACAGCGACCGGCCATTATACAGGGCACAAAGTGCTTCTGGCCCCTTGCACTGTATGTGGGGCCCGGCTGTTGTTCCCCCACGATCAGATATTTATTGCCCGTCCTAAGGATAGGTCATTACAAAAAAAATAAAAAATTTAAAATGTCTTTAAATTTGACTAAGGAAAATTAGATTGTGAAACCAGGACAGGGACTAAAGATGGTCATGGTCCCTGTACAGCACTATAAAATACAGACGTCTTATATAAGCAACAGAAGGTAAAGATATTCTATAATTTAAAAAAATACTGTGTTTATCATATCCCTGTTTATACCATGTGTTTCCTTGGCCTCAAAGGTCTTATACCATAAACCATTGGTAAATACTTCACTGAAGTTGCTCTATATGAAAGAAAGCTGTAGATATAGTATATATATATATATATATATATATATATAATCCCCATGTATGCAGAGCAATGAAAACAAGATAGCAAACCTTTAGGCTAAGGCCCCACGTGGCGCCCCGCAGCAAAAAAAGCGCTGCGGGAGAAACCGTGGCGGGATCGCATCGCTGTTCTTCCCGCAGTGCTTTAGACAGAAAGTTTGCAAAGTTTTCCTCTGCAGACTTTCTGTTTCAACTATACCTATGAGGAAACCGACGGCGTTTCCGTAGGTATAATTGACATGCTGAGATTTCCAAAACCGTGACGGTTTTGGAAATCGCCATGTATCCGCAGCGCGATTTTTTCCGCGAAGTGGTCATGGGATTCACTAGAATCACTAGAATCCCATCCACTTTGCTCTGACTGTAAAACACCGCGATTTTTTCTGCGGCGCTTCTGCCATGAGGGGCCTTAGCCTTAAACAGGTTCCTCTTCTAAATGTTAAATAGTCTAGCAAGAATCTGGTGAAGACACAAGTGCCAAGCCAATATCTAAATTTGTTTTTAAATCCTGATATCTTGCAATTTTCACATTGACCACTATGCCTCATAATAAGGCGACACTTCCTGTTCTGTAGAGATCACATTTTAGCAGTCATCTCATTATCATCACAGACAATATACAATGAAAGGTAACAACACTATTATAGGATCCACCATGCACAATAGGTGATGGCCACAGATTCCTTTCTCCTCCCTTCCTGTACAATGACCTCTGTGGTAGGTCATGTCTAGAAAACTTTCCCATAGAAAGAAGCGAGTCATCTCCAGACAACAAGTTCCTATAGTCCATGTTAAAGGGGTTATCCAGCTTCCAAAAATTAACTGCAACTACATCCACAGCAGTGCTAAATACTCACTGTTCCCTTTGCTTGGCTTTATTTTACTTGATGATCCTTGTATCACTGTCATTTTCATGCAGTGAATCTGTGGATAAATTATATTTCCCATGATCCATCTGCCTGCTCCCACTCTGTGTACCCCTTCCTTCTCCTCTCTCCCCGGTGTGCAAATTCCCTCCCTGCTACAGGGTCTGGTTTCTGTCACAGGGTCTGTCTTGTGCCGCACTTCTTCAGTCCATGCTGCACTGCTCTCCTCCACATATCTGACCAGGTAGTAAATCACTCCTATGGCTTCAAGGTGGTCACGTGCCACTGTGACGTTTCATTTGTTGGCTGCACTGCTCACAGGGAGGGGTAATGAGCTTGCAAATGAAATATCACAGCTGTGATTAATGATCTGAAAATAAATCAGATAAGCGGAGCTGAACTTAAGCAGGATATATATTAGGAAGTGTTTTGTATTGATGCATCCTGTTATTTGGCCCATATTTTTTAAAAACTGGATAACCCTTTAAACCATCTCTCTGAATGCAGTTATCTGCAGCTGAAGAAAAATGGCTGCCCTCATAATCATTAAAAATAAATAACTAAAAATCAGAAAGTACTAACAGTATTTGGCAATTGAAGGTAGTCCACCAAAATCTCTTGTAAACCACTATATGCTGTTATAGGGGTGGTTAGTTAGCCAACACACCTTTTTTTGTGTCAAAGTACAATCCTGCTGCCAAAAAAAAAAAAAAATCAACTTTTAGGCTGTTGAGGAAAAGTATCTTCTTTTGGTGCAGATTTTGCTGTGTTTTTTTAAGCCAACTCCAGGAGTGAATTGAGCAGAAGGGAGAAGTATAAGTAATTTCTATATATTTCCTATTCCTTTTGTAGCCATTCTTGGGTTTGGCTTAAAAATGAATGGTACACCTGGACCATGACCATGTCTGCCATAGCACCTGTTTTCACCTGTGGAGCCCACCCAGCACCACTCCCACCAGCGCCACAGGTCCAGATGTGAAAACAGATGCTTGAACAGATGCGCCACACCTTGGTCCACCAAACAGCTATTTTCATACAGATTAAAAGTTGATTTTCTCAGCACAAAGAATGTACTTTGACACAAAAGAGGTATGTTTACTATGTCAGTAACAACCCCAACATCAGCATACAAGTGGTGTAGATGTGATTGGTGGCGATAGTGCCTGTTTAGTTAGCAAAATTATAGGTGATAAATGTCCTTTAGGCTTAAGCCCCAAGTGGCATCCTGCAGCAAAAAAGTGATGTGGGAAAAACCGCGGCAGGCACACATCGTGGTTCTTCCCGCAGCGCTTTAGACAAAGTTCGTAGAGGTTTCTCTGCGCACTTTCTGTTTCAATTATATCTATGGGGAAACCGCCGGCGTTTCTGTAGGTACAATTGACATGTTGCGATTTCCAAAACCACGCCGGTTTTGGAAGTCGCCGTGTGCCCACTACGCGTTTTTTACTGCAAAGTGGGCATGGGATTCGCTAGGATCCCAGCCACTTTGCTCTGACTGTAAACCGCCGCGATTTTTTCCACGGCGATTCCGCTGCAGGCGAATCACGGCGTTTACGCCACATGGGGCCCCGGCCTAAATGGGTGTTCCAGAACTTGGATATTGATTACCTGACCTGTATAGGTCATCTGGTTTGGGTCTGACACCTGGCACCCCCACCAATCCACTAATAGCAGAATCTGTGGTCACCGGAAGTAACCCAGTGTACAAAGCATTGCTTTTTGGAAATACACAGCTCTGTAAAGGCTGTTCCTGGTTACTGCATCTCAATGCTCATTCAAGTAATCGGGATGTGAGCCACGGCAAACTGGTGTGGCAACTAGTGTAGGGAGCTATGTGCCTCTGAAGTCCATAGCTTCTGTTTTTAAGGCTGACAGAAACACCCCCCCCCCCCTAAGTCAGCTGTTTGTGGCTACTTCTGCTGCCTGCACTAAAAGCAATATTGGGACAGAAGTGGCTGGTCGCTGGTATCCAGCTCAGCTCCCATTAAAGTCTGTCGGCGCTAAGATGCAGTACCAGTGCCTGGCCACTATACATACATACATACTATACACTATACCTCCGGCTCCTGGACAACCCCTTTAAATGTTATGCACCCCTTCTTCCTCTTCCTTTCCAGTGACAGAGCCTCCATTGTTTCTTCTGGTCTCCACTTCCAGGTCTCTAGTAATAGGACTGTCTACCACATGTGACTGCTAAGGCCTTTTTGGGGTTCCTTGACTTCATTACTGAAGCACCATTAACAGCACGTCCCACTGCTGGGACAGATGGAAAGAATAACAATTTTCTGGGGAGCTGTGTGCCTCTGTAGTCCGTGGCTTCTGGTATCAGCTGATTCTAAGGACAGGACATCAATAGCTAAGTCCCGGAAAGCCATTTGAATTCATGACTTTATCAAGGTAATGTATTTTGTGGATGAGGATGGCATGTAGCCAGTCCGATCTAGATTGTCCTCTGGCTGGATAGGTTTTGCATAATACATTAAATAAACAGCGAGCAATATGTAGAACCTGCACCTGCTTTTGGAGGACAGGAGGAGGGGTATAAAGCTGCAAAGATGAATTTCATGTGGTCAGAGTTTGTCTAGTATATATCTGCTTACATAAAAGTGTAAAATACATCAATCACTACACACGCAGAAGACATGTAAACATATATATAAGATACAATTGTGTGTCTAATATTTACAGAAGATGTGCTATATGTACTCAGGCGTTACTGCTGTATAACCACCCTCGTACACACGCCATGAAAGTTGTCATAGGGATGGAAGAGGTTTACATGGATGTGGTGCTGTAAGGTGAAGCCCCATATATTCTGAGAACTGCGCCCACTCAAGGCCATAGCATAGTAGCCACAGCAGCTGCCACTAGACCCAAAAGTATAAAGGCTTGTCCTGTGCTTAGGACCTGCCTCTATGTGCCACAGGGGAAAGACCATCTATAAAACAGACCACAGTCTCCACACACGCAGTGACGCTTGGTTCAGACATACACGTGTTATCAATAGCAAGAGGGGATTCATGCTCTATTGCAGGGGTGTCAAACTCATTTTCACCGGGGGCCACTTCAGCCTCACGGGGTACCTTGAAGGGCCAAGATTATTTTACTCATGTATAAAAGTAACTTCTCCTTAACAGATAAGCGAGCTATTAAGGAGTAGTTACATTTGTACATTACTACTGTTACAATCAGCCCTTTGAGGGCAACCAGGAAGAACATAATGTATTGTTAAAACCTAAGACATTGGCATGTTACATACTATCCTCATCCTTTTCTGAATATATCAAAAATTAAGCAAAATACAAATACCTTTTACCCCTGCACACTGTATTATGCTCTATAGTGGCACCTGCACACGGTATTATGCTTCATAGTGGCCCCTGCACATGGTATTATTTCCCATAGTGACCCCCCACCCATGAACTATTATTATACTGTGAACTATTATTATACTGTGGGGTCTTTTCAGACCCCAGAGTATAATGATTGGAGAACCAGGTGGTGACAAACATAAAACCAGTGTTACTTACCTGGGCTCCGGTGCGTTCCCTGCGTTCGGCCTTCTTCAATGTCGCACAGACAGGCGTCGCAACATAATGACGTCGGCCGGGCTCATGTGACGCCTGCGACGTCACCAAAGAAGGCCGAAGCCTGCTGGGAGTAACATCGGATCGCCGGAGAGGTGAGTAACTCTGGTTTTTATGTTTATCACCTCCCCTGGGTTTCTGACTATTATACTCCGGGGTCTGAAAAGACCCCGGAGTATAATAATAGTAGTATTTGATGGGTTCGCCGGCCGCGGCCTCACTTACCATCCCCGCTCCTGCACACAGCCGCTTCGGCATCCCATAGCAGAAGGGGAAGCGGGGGCGGCCACGACCAGCAGCGGGGATCGATAAGTAAGTAGGCCGTTACGTGCCGGGGATGCTCCAGCAGGCAACGGCCTATTTATATATATATATATAAAAGCTTATCCTCACCTACCTGCGATGCCTTCATGCAGCTGCCGCCTCCTCCTCTTCTTGTCCGCGAGTCAGCGTAGGAGGCGTGATGACGTCACTGTATCGCTGCCTGCGCTGACATGCAGAGGTCTTGTAAACCAGCCCAGGACAGGTATCGCGCAGCTTTGTTTTTTTTAAGCGGCCTGTCCTGGGCTGGCTTACATTACATAGACAATAAAAAATGCCGCCCCCCAGACAGTGACGGGCCAGATAAGTGCCGGGCCGGATAACAGAAGGCTGCGGGCCGGATTCGGCCCACGGGCCTTGTGTTTGACACCTGTTTCTATTGTATTACGTTTTGTAGACCACTCACACCCAAAGTCTATGAAAATCACAGGCAGAACACTAGCTCTGGCAAAACTACCTGTCCATATACTATATGGTTATACATCCATTTTCAAAGGGGTTTTCTGGGCCAAAAACCTAAGAATTAGGAGAGATCAGGGAACGGTTGAAAATAAAAAAAGGGTTGTCCATGAATTTCACTTTTATGGCCTATCCTTAGGATAGGCCAAACATATCTGATTAGTTGACAGCCGACAGGGTTCACCTGTATGGGGCCACTACCAAAGCATATACTACACACAACACAGGACCATGGTCAGTTGGCTTCAGTCCCCATAGAGTGGCCGGGACTTTAGTAGAAGTTGAGCTGCAGTACTGGCCACTATATAGGGCACTATGCTTATGGCTCAGCGCAGTGTATAGTATTGGTGTTGGAAGCGTCCCTGTACTACAGTCGATCGGTGCGGGGCCCGCCTATTGGCCACCTACCTATCAGGTATTTATGGCATATCTTAAGTATAAGCCATAAAAACAAAATTCCTGGACAACTCCTTTAAGTGTTATTCACCCCTTTTAAGTGGAAGGCCTCCATTGGCTCTTCTGGTTTCCACTTCCAGCGCTCTAGCAATGACATGACTGTCCACTGCATGTGACTACTAAATCCAGCGATTCGTCACAGCAGCCTTGTGGGGAGTCTTTGACGAATATAGTATGCCAGGTTGTGCTGGCATCTTTTATGAGATCACATCACAAAATATTGCAAGTGGTATAAGTGGCCTTTGGATACTCACACTATACAAATTTTGCTTGGAACCCCAATGATCATAATGCATCATAACATCCATATCCAAGCCTGCTTGTTAAGCAGATTCCTATTCTGACATGTAAGGTCCGTACAAGTATAGGGCGGGGTTTCTAACAATGCCGTTAGATGAGTTATTGTACCAGTGTACATTAACCAGAGGCTTAGCAGCCCAATAAACTGCTGTGAGTCAATCAGCAATGTGCAACCTTAGATCTCAGCAAAGAAAATAATCTTCTTCTAAATGGATTTGTATGAGAGATTAGACAAAGGCTCTGCTTTTCCTTCCTGCATATCCATGGATTATGCCTGGTGTTGCAGCTCAGCCATACTCAAGCCCATAGTCAACAGTGGCACAGTTTCTAGGGTTTCTTCTAATTTCATACAATCCCTTAAAAACTTTGTAGGACTTATCTTGTCTAAAACCATATTAAAGGGGTATTCCAGCTGCTCTGCTTGCTGTTATTCAATAGGATATACTCCAGTACATTAAAGGGGTTTCCTGGGATTTTCGAAAAATAGCCTCAGTGCTATACGACAGGATTCAACGGCAGTATTAACAGCTAAGCACACGCCCCCATGAATATGAATAGATCAATTCATACGACCCTTTTTTTAACGGCCCATGTGGCAGAAGTAAAAAAAAATAAGATAGAACATGCCATTTCTCGGACCGATTTCACAGATCCTTCAGTAGACTCAAGTCTATGGGGGATCTGTGACAACGGGCTACCCTTGGGTGTACACTTGGCTAAGAATAAAGTACTTTTTCACAGCTGAGTGCAGGGCACATTCATCTGAATATGCACTAAAAGTATAAATTGTTATAAAATTAAAAATCACTACTCACTGGTTAAATCCAGAGCCTCAAAGCTCAACTGGACCCATTCAGTCTTGCAGTGATGGCGTCACATACATTATTAAAAGGGTTTTGCAGGCTTATTATTGAGAACTTATCCTTAGATAGGTAAGGGTGGGTTCACACCTGCGCTTGCTATCCGTCCGTTGCCAATCCAGTGAAAATCTCGGCGAACTGGATTGGCATCGGATACAGACCGGTCAGCGACGCATTGGTTAAAAACCCATTCATTTGAATGGGTTTTTAAAGCAATGCGCGGGTGTGCGCTTACACCCTCTGCGCTGCGAATCCTTTTTTTTCGTCGGAAACAAAGTCGGACACGCAGGACTTTGTATCCGACGAAAAAAACGGCTTCGCAGCGCAGAGGGTGTAAGCGCACACCTGCGCATTGCTTTAAAAACCCATTCAAATGATGGGTTTTTAACCAATGCGTCGCTGACCGGTCTGTATCTGATGCCAATCCCGTTCGCCGAGATTTTCACTGGATTTTCAACGGACAGACTGGAACGCAGGTGTGAACCCACCCTTATCAATTGAAGATCAGTGGGAATCCAACAGCTAGGACCCCCAACAATCAACTGATTGACGAGACTGCAGTGTTTGGATAATGACTGTGGTCTCTTAACAGAAAACCAAGCACAGCACCAGACATTGTAAATCAGCTGTGCTTGGTATCGCAGTTTAGCCCCATTCACTTCAATGTGAGCTGCAAACAGGTCATCTGATTGATAAACGTGGCATCACATGGCCTGGGAACGCTACCTTTTCACACAGCTGATTTGTAGGCGTCCAGGATGTCAGACCCCTGCTGATCTTCAATTGATGGGCCCTCCACCAACCCATGCTTGGGTCATCCCCTATCTCCAATGCATTTCAGTAGAGAATGTGTTGCCTATTTCTTTGATAAAATAGATATTCCAACAGTCAGACCCCTCCAATAAACTTTTATAGTGTCTACCATGGTATATAAAACTGGCCATACCAGGTGAACAATCCCACCATCAACTGCTAAACTGACCATGGATCTAATCCCCCAAATAGCAGCATAATAGGGATCTAGAATTCCATTAGATTGGGTTATTAGAGCTGTGATGAGGACAAGATCTGTGGCTGCATTATGGTTGTGTGAAACCTCTTTGTAAGGGATTTTTATCCACATAAATTGAGGGCATAAGTCGATATTCAATTTATGATCAGTGGTCCTACTGGTGAAACAGAGACCACAGCTCACTTTCAATTGGTGAAGGTCCCAGCAGATCCTGAGGGAGTGTTCACCAGATTGACTTATAGCTAGGCTACATGCACATGACCATGACTACTGTGACTGAACGGCACATGGATGACATCCGTTGACCACCCAAGCCTCCACAGCCCCATTCACTTCTATCAGTGAGCCTGGATCGCAAAAAGGACAGGAATAGGACCTGTCCCAATAATACACAGGCACGTGTATGAATGGGTGAGTATGCTAGCTGTAAAAAACATAGCAAGCACACTGACAAAGCAACCGTCTTGTGAACGGAGCCTTAGGCAGAGTAACATTAGGCATTCTGAAAATGCACCAGATTTGGCATAGTGTCTGATACACCATATTTATCATCCAGTATCTTTACACAGCCTATTAGTAGGCTTACTTATAGCTAGAATTTTATGCCAAAATTCTGGCACAACTTGGGCATATTTGGTCACAAAAGCCACACCCTCTTCTGATAAACCACACCCACACGTCTAGCAAGTCAAAAAAATCTTCAGCACACTGCAGATCCAGTTGTATGGTGCAAACCAGGGGCTTAGCTTTGGACTTCTGCTGCAAGCTCCGTGGTAATCTTGAGGAGTCACATACAGATTTTATTGCAAAAACGTCTGCTACTGTCCTGGTCATCTAAATGCAGAAATCCAAGTGTCTGCAACAAATCTGCCCAGTGTGAATTCACCTAATTCATTAATAGCTCACAGACTCCACCTAACACTAATGTGATCACCGATATCTGGGACAAATAACAGGACACCTATGAACCCTACACTGGTGACCTATACATTGGTTTCCATGGTGTCAGTGGTATAACGCAGTCATGTGACCAGCCGTCCTGGCAGAGACTTGTCTATACAGAGTACAGGGGGCAGCGCAGGTTACGCCCCGGCCCCTGCACAGACCTGAGTATACAGGGGGCAGCGCAGTGTACGCACCTGTCACGTAGGATCGCTCTAGTGCTCGTCGCTTATTTCTTCTACTTCCGGGAGACTTTGGACTATTTTTTAGTTGCGGCTCCGCCCACCAGGCAGCTCTTTATGTGATTGGTTACTTCGTCTAATTCCGCCCCGCCCCAGCAGCAGAGCCCGCCCTCCCAGAACACACCCTGGTTATCTGTACTGCAGCATCATAATTATTAACCCCTTCGTCTAAGGGAGGTGCTTCATGTTTGTCACGCAGAACTCTGGAGCTTCCTCATGGGCCAAATAACAAAGGTGTGCTCTATGGGTTATGACACAGCAGAAACTGCTCAGTCATCTCTGTCTTTATCTGCTGTGTAACTGCACTTGCCAATGGGATTTTTAAAGGGCGAGTTCATATTTGTTTTTATGTGTTTTTCCACTTTTTTTGTAGTGAGTAAGCATAAATGAGACAAGCATAGCAATGTAAGAGTGAAGAAATCTGGCGATACCTTTTAGAGGCTAACTGAGTATATTTGATCAAAAGCTTTCGAGAGTCTAGCTCTCTTCTTCAGACATACAAGAAACTGAAAATTCACACTCTTTATACACACAAGACCTGGATCTTCAATGGGTCTTAGAATCTTTAAAAATAACAAAATGCAATATAAGTAGAGAAGTTATTTACAACAGGTCAGGAAATAAACAGTCTGGAAAATTGTGGGGTGTGACGGAAAGATCAGTAATTCTTGCTGTTATTTGTTTGCAATGAGGTGGTGATTTGTGACTCTCACAGTTCATACATAATGTGACATGAAACTGGCATGAATATTAAGTCCAAATTGCAGTTTGAAATTTTTGCATTAACTTATATTCCCATTCCTTTCTCTCTCTCTGCGTCTTAAAATGTCCCATTAAAACCACAACCCGCAAAACTTCAACAGAGTGGTTTTCTCCAGAGAAATGTGCGGCCACTGGGAGGTCAAATATGCTCAGCCTCTAAAAGGTATCGCCTGATTTCTTCACTCTTCCACTACTCTCTATGGCTAACACGGCACAACATTATACTACTAACAAGCATATCAATGACATTTTGCAAAAATCTTAGCTATTTTTTATTACGCTACATTCGCATCTGCGTTCTCTTTACTGTTCTACTAGGCTATCCCAGGACCGGAAAAATGGAAATATACGGATCCTGGAAATGATGGACACAAACAGATCCCAGGAGACCCCATTGATTATAATGGGGTCTGCCAGTTCTCCTTTTTATTGTCTGGCAAGTTCTGATTGACACTGCGGCGGAGACTCCGAACAGAGACTTTGTGCAGATGTGAACATAGCGTTAGAAAACACATATGTATATATTAATTAAAGGAAGTCTAAAACTATATTCACACAACAGTGAATAACGGCCATGTGATGTCCGTTTTTTTTAACAGACGTCACAAATCAGCATTAAATTCAATGCAACTGAATGGGGGCTATTCACATGACCGTTATTTCGTCAGTTGTAACAGACTGTTAAAATATAGGTCATGTTCTATTTTTGTCGGCTTTCATGGATCCCTCCATACACTCAAATTTATAAGGGATCCATAAAAATGGCGTCCCTCAGGTCAATTTTTCACAGCCATTTTGTACCCCGGTGTTGTGTTTTTTTTCTCCCCCCTCCAAAATCACTTTTAAATCACTTATATACTGTTTTAGGACCTACAACAAGGTAAAAGAGGTTCAGAAGCAAACTTGGTGTTGGTAGACTCCCTTTAAAGGAGTTCTTTTTTTATTGATGACCAGTCCTCAGGATATGTCATCAATAAAAGATCGGTAGGGGTCTGACAGCAGTGAACCCTGCGGATCAGCTGTGTGATTGGGCGTGGTGCTCATGGGAGTGCTGTGACATCTTTACTGCTTACATTGTAAGCCATTTGTTTCATAATAACTGTGTAATCCACTTACAACCTCATCCCAATCGCTTCCCCCAGGACCCCCACTGATCAACTGTGTGAAGTGAATTGGATGTGGCTGTAATTACATTGCGCGGCCACTATGAAGCAGTGAATGGATGCCACACCTCTCCAAGCAGCTCATGAGTGTGTTTCTGGGTGTCAGATCCTTACTGATCTTTTATTGATGACCTTCCCTGAGGATAGGTCTTCTATAAAAAAAATACTGGACAACCCGTTTAAGACAGATAGACTCCCGTTAAATGCTGCACCACAATGTAAAGTATGAACATGGTCTTATTTTGGACCACATTCGCATGTGTTGTGACTGATTGCAGGGACAAAAGAAGAATATATTGGTCCAATAGAAAAAGCATAGAAGGAAATCACCACTAAAACACAACATAGGAATCTGGCCTGAGGCTAAATGTAAATGATGACTTGTGTTGTGAAACTTAAGCAGCGCAATGCCAGGTACGAGCCAGTCTATTCATGTGGTTTTCTTTCTTCAATACATCTGTCAATGAAAAGTGCACTCTACTGTTGTGTTACATTCTGTGACGGAGAACTGTTGTTGCAGAGCACAAGTGGGACCAGCTTATTGTCTAGTGGGTAAGAGGGTATCCTGACTCTCTTCTGATGTCAGATATCAAGAAATAAGCTGAAAAGTTTGGCAGTGTCTTATTTCTGTATCTCCATTGAAATAAACACGAACAGCCATCTCAACGTAACGTGCATGTGTCTGGTGGAGTCTGGAGGACTAGCTGTTAGCTCTAAAGTCACCCATACTCATGACAGAAAAGTCTGCAAAACCTGCCTATTTCGGTGGGACAAGCGGACTAACTTATGAGAAAGTAGGATTTGGCATGTTGAAATTTAACTCCCGATCCTTTTGTTCTCAGGGGAGAAAAGCCGTATACTATACTCCAATGACAACACATGCACACTCACCTGAACTGATACTGTATGAGCATGGAGGAGTCAGGAGGAATAGCTATTGGCTGAACAAGTGTTTTGCGAACTGCTATTGAAGGGGTATATACTTTTAGGGGGTTTACGCCTATTTACACTTATCCCCTTTCCACGACATGGGACTGTCAGCAGTCAGAAGATTATGGTTCAACAAGTGTCCCATGTGATTGGAGTGCTGGTGCACATGCATGGAAAGCACTGCACTCAATTCTGTGGGATTTCTGTCCCATAGAAGTGAAAAGAGTTTAATACTATTCCATTAACCTGATGAATGCAAGTGCCCCTATTCTTAAGATCACTGGACTCACAATGATCAGACATCCCTTATCCTTTGGAAAAAAAGGATGGTTTTTTTGGATTTCAACATGCCTGATCCTTTGTTATTAAAGGAGATAAGCCACCAGCAGAAGTGTCTTGCGGTGGTTACACTGAAACCACATGGACGCTCAACAAGTGGTGAGGTCGCAAGTAAAAGCTGCCAACACCTATCTGAGGTGTATGGCCATCTTAAGATAAGACTAAGGGGAGTATGATCATTTTATGGTCCACTCTTCCTAAAAATACCACCCAAGAAATTGATGTTGTCCATGAGTTTAGGGTGTGTGAAATATGCGATATTGTGGTGTATACTAATAAATCTATACCGGTGAAGTGACACAAAAATATATACTTGGTATTATTTTGATCCTGATGACTACTACTCTCCTAGCAGCTCAGTGTCAATGGGACGAAAAGTATATTATACTCAGAAATGACAGGTTATGTTATGCCTTAGTACTGTGCTGGGAGATCACTGCACTGATACATCTGCATTGTAAAACGTGACATTTCACAGACATACAGGGTCATATACATAAACTGTTTAAGGACATTTACAATAAATAAAACACCTTGGGCGGTGTCACGAAGAAAAGCAATATGTGGTGATGTGGTTCTGAATATTCTTCAGTAGAGGAGAGATTTATATATACCCACTATGGCAGAATTGTGTCCGCATATCTAAAATAAATTAAACATCATTAGGAAATCATGGGGCAGTGTCATAAAGAAAATCAATATATGGATGATATGGTGTTAAATATTCTAACGCAGTGGAGAAGGTTTATATATGTACAGTACCCTCCATGTCAGAATTGTGGCAGCATTTTATGTTGGAATTATTATTATTATGTATGAAAGTATTATTTCCTGCCACATGACAACATTATTTGGGCACTGTAGAGCTGTATTTTGAGCACTGGAACGCAGTATATTTTGAAAACTATTATGGCCCTGGCACTGTTATGTGGGCACTATATAGACTATTATATGTACAGGACACTTTTATTTAGGCACTGTATGGTCATCATAAAGTAATACTCCATTTATTCAGAACATTCATTTAATACAAGTATGTCAATCGCCCTAAAAGGGATATTACAACGTAAACTACAAAAATATGAGAGACCATGTTGTGTGCTTTCCTTGATCCCATGTACAACTTTTTGGAAATGTAATGTTTTATACATTTGTTCCATTACACATTCATAGGTTTATTGGTATGAATGCTGCCTAAGAAACTTTATTTACTAGAATCTAAAAAAAAACATTTTAACATTTGATTCATGAAGCTGTGGAACTTTTTCACACAGTCTGTAACAGTGGTTTCTAGATGTTAAAAAAGTTTTAGGCAGGTGTGGAAAAAGTGCTGCAAAGTAAGAAAGCTTTAAAAAAAAGTGTGAAAGTGTTTAAGTGAATGCACAAAAAAAGAAATCTAAATCACATCAATATTTGGTGTGACCACTCTTTGGAGGAGGAGTCCTGGAAGTGTTGATATGGTGCCCACAGAGCCCTGATCTCAACATCATCCATTCTGTCTGGGATTACATGAAAAGACAGAAGGATATAAACAGCCTACATCTACAGAAGATCTGTGCTTAGTTCTCCAAGATGTTTGGAACAACCTCCCTCCCCCTACAAGTTCCTTCAAAAACTATCTGCAAGTCCCACAACCCAATCGAGGGAACCAAAGGATGGAATGTAGTAGCTGTGATGTCACCAGTAGGCTAAAGACACTCAACTCTCTCAGGTAGGCAGTGTTGAGGGGTTCTGAGATGTACCTGATGAAGGTGATGGTTCCCCCTGGGAGCTTCCATTTGAAAAGCTGTCATCTCCTTTCCTGAGCCGTGTGATGGTGTTCAGAAGGGCCCTGATGGTAAGTAAGCTCAGGAATTACTAAGAAGGCAGCGGGGCAGTTGAATCAATGATGTGACGTTACTGAAGTAGCAAGGAACCAATGCAGATTCCCAATTGGGGGTAGTAGTTTGGAGTTCCACTGTGGGTGGCTGGTACTGGACTTATTGTGAGGGATGGCCAGGAATAAATGGTACTTAGTGCCTTTTATCTCCACTCCAGTAAATCTATACTTTGCCTCACCCACTATGTATATAAGGGCTGATATAAAGTCACAAGGATTCCTGTCTACCTGTATAATGCATGGTCCTGGCTGGGAGGCTCTGAAAAACTCAACTTCTCCTCCAAATGGTGGAGGCTTCTCTCCCGTCAGGTGGTTGGATAGCTCTTCTTCTCTGTCTCAGGGCCATAACAACAGTATCTAGGTGCCTGAAAAGAGCCCAACACTTTTCCTCAGTGGCTGCACAGTCTCTCAGCAAGGTGTATGCTCTGCTTCTAGGACTAAACTAGACTAACTGCTAACTCTGGAGACTTCCATTCTCCCTCGATAAACCCTGGCCAGAAGTCCAGAAGGAACCAAGTCCTAAAATGAGTGGGGTGCCAGCCCCACCATGAAATGAATACTCCATAAAATTAGGGAGAAACACATAAGGGAAGCTGCAAAACAATATAAAATACAGTAAAAAACACAATATATACAGTATTGTAGCAAATTAGAACACAACACAAACAAAACATTTAGCAGTGTTCACTTGGATGCTGCACAAGTGTACCTAGAAGTGATGGAAGGCAAAGGCAGTCACACTAAATATTGATGTGATTTAGATTTCTTTGTTCATTCACTTCATGTTCTTAATTTACAAAACTACAGTGCCTTGCGAAAGTATTTGGCCCCCTTGAACTTTTCAACCTTTTGTCACATTTCAGGCTTCAAACATAAGGATATAAAATTTTAATTTTTTGGTGAAGAATGTGGGACACAATTGTGAAGTGGAACGAAATTTATTGGTTATTTTAAACCTTTGTAAAAAATACAAAACTGAAAAGTGGGGCGTGCAATATTATTCGGCCCCTTTACTTTCAGTGCAGCAGACTCACTCCAGAAGTTCAGTGAGGATCTCTGAATGATCCAATGTTGTCCTAAATGACTGATGGTGATAAATATAATCCACCTGTGTGCAATCAAGTCTCCTGCTCTGTGATAGTCTCAGGGTTCTGTTTAAAGCGCAGAGAGCATCATGAAGACCAAGGAACACACCAGGCAGTCCATGATACTGTTGTGGAGAAGTTTAAAGCCGGATTTGGATACAAAAAGATTTCCCAAACTTTAAACATCCCAAGGAGCACTGTGCAAGCGATCATATTGAAATGGAAGGAGTATCAAACCACTGCAAATCTACCAAGACTCGGCGGTCCCTCTAAACTTTCATCTCAAACAAGGAGAAGACTGATCAGAGATGCAGCCAAGAGGCCCATGATCACTCTGGATGAACTGCAGAGATCTACAGCTGAGGTGAGAGAGTCTGTCCATAGGACAACAATCAGTCGTACACTGCACAAATCTGGCCTTTATGAAAGAGTGGCAAGAAGAAAACTATTTCTCAAAGATATCCATAAAAAATCTCGTTTAAAGTTTGCCACAAGTCACCTGGGAGACACACCTAATATATGGAAGAAGGTGCTCTGGTCAGATGAAACCAAAATCAAACTTTTTGGCCACAATGCAAAACGATATGTTTGGCGTAAAAGCAACACAGCTCATCACCCTAAACACACCATCCCCACTGTCAAACATGGTGGTGGCAGCATCATGGTTTGGGCCTGCTTTTCTTCAGCAGGGACAGGGAAGATGGTTAAAATTGATGGGAAGATGGATGGAGCCAAATACAGGACCATTCTGGAAGAAAACCTGTTGGAGTCTGCAAAAGACCTGAGACTGGGACGGAGATTTATCTTCCAACAAGACAATGATCCCAAACATAAAGAAAAATCTACAATGAAATGGTTCACAAATAAACGTATCCAGGTGTTAGAATGGCCAAGTCAAAGTCCAGGCCTGAATCCAATCGAGAATCTGTGGAAAGAGCTGAAAACTGCTGTTCACAAACGCTCTCCATCCAACCTCACTGAGCTCCAGCTGTTTTCCAAAGAAAAATGGGCAAGAATTTCAGTCTCTCGATGTGCAAAACTGATAGAGACATACCCCAAGCGACTTGCAGCTGTAATTGCCGCAAAAGGTGGCGCTACAAAGTATTAACTTAAGAGGGCCGAATAATTTGGCACGCCCCACTTTTCAGTTTTTTATTTTTTACAAAAGTTTAAAATATCCAATAAATTTCGTTCCACTTCACGATTGTGTCCCACTTGTTGTTGATTCTTCACCAAAAAATTAAAATTTTATATCCTTATGTTTGAAGCCTGAAATGTGGCAAAAGGTTGAAAAGTTCAAGGGGGCCGAATACTTTCGCAAGGCACTGTATTAACACTTCTGTTTTTGAAAGCATCCTACTTTACATCATATGTATATGTATATTAAGGAGAACAGAGATGTGTTATATTTTCAGACCAAAACATGCAAAGTCCTTGGCAATTCTGTGTCATCTTTTTTTCCATAGACATCAACAGGGAAAATGATAGCTGTGACTATTAAATGGCCGTTTTACTACATTACTTCTATTAACTGGTATGGACTGTTAGTCTAAGCATGAATCTGAACATAGTAAACATAAAGTAATGAGAAAACCAAGTACAACCTCTTGGTTTTGTATATCAGGACATAATTTAAAAAACTGGTACTGAAGGTCTTAAAATTAGGTAACTACAACCTCAGATGAAGAACTACACACACATGACCATTTACACAATGTCATTATTTATTTAATAAAAACTAGACCAAAATGCAGAAGCTGCGCCTGCGTGAGAAAAATGAAAGGGAATATATCACCAATTTTTTGTTATTGTATTCATATTGTGGAATATTTCACATTTTCAATCTGTTTTTTTTTTTTTTGTTTTAATTATGTTTTCTGTACATGATTATGGGGGCTGCCATCTTGTGTGAGCTTCTCCTCTGCCCTGTTAACAGTATTCATTGATATGTTTTACAGCACTGTCATTGCCGTAGACAGCAATGGAGCCAACTCATTGAGGTGTATGAGAGTTTTGTTGACATGTTCTGTGCACGGAGAGAAGTAGATAAGCTGTGACATCATCTGTTGCCAGCAATGGATACAGTGATGGGTATTATGTATAGAGGTGTTATCTTCTAATGTAATTCTGTCTGTGATGAAATGAGGTGACTGCTACAAAGACAACCCTTACATAATTGTCAAGTTTCAGTCTATTTTAGGCCAGAGTGAAGGATTTTTTTACGTCCAGAGTGAAGGATTTAGTCATAAACAATAGAAAATGAATGGCGGCACTCACCAATTCCTCCAATCAATTCTTTATTGATTGGTGCAGTTCATACAGAAAAGCTGGTCACATACTCAGTAATGGGCCGCTTCACGCAACTAGAGTTTAAGCTGGCTGTTGAAGTGCTAGTAGCGTGAAATGGCCCATTGCTGAGTATGTGACCAGCTTGTCTGTATGTCCTGCACCTCTCAATAAAGAAATACTTGGAAGAAGTTAGCAGCTATAGCCACATTTAGTACTGGGCCCCAGTTTTGGCAGTTTTCTGATATGTAGCATCCAGACATGTGTTAAAACAACATCAATGACGAAAGACATCAGCAAAGATCTTAGAGAAACAATTGTTGCTGCTCATCAATCTGGGAAGGGTTATAAGACCATTTCCAAACAATTTGAAGTCCATCATTCTACATTGTGAACAGTGTCGGACTGGGATGTCTAGGGCCCACCAGTGGAATTGTTTCTAGGGGCCCACCATCAGGACCCCTGCAGATCAGCGGTACCGAGAAAGGGCGGCTAAAGGTAATAACATGTTGGGAGCCACGCTGCTCAACCACTATACCATGTGCACCACTGCACTACCTAAACCTACTGCTACACCTTGTATTGCAAGTAAGCAGCGTGGCTCCAAGAATTGTTACCTTTACCTGTAGCCGCACTGTCCTGGAAAAGCTGATCTGCAGAGGTCCTGGCTGTTGTATCATCGTAGATGTAATATTGATGGCTTATCCTAAGGACAGGCCATCAATATTAGAAAGATGGATAAATCCTTTAAAGAGGTTGTCCAGGCATTGGAGCAACCAATGTAGCTGGCGGGAGGTGTAAAGTAAAAAATAAGTAAATTAAAAAGCATACTCGCCTGTCCCCGGCGCTCCGTTGTCCGCTGTAAGTGTCCATTCAGTCTCGTGCCGGCGACTCCTTGCTGGGAGTCCTGCACCTCATGTGACCGCTAAGACCAATTAGGTACAGGATTTCCAGAAATGAGGCGCTGCCATGAGACCGAACAGACACAGGCAGGGGACATCGGGGTGCTGGGGACAGGTGAGTATGCTTTTTTTTTTAAATTTTTCTTATTTTTACACCTCCCTGGCGACCAACACAGTGGTCGCTCCAGTTTATGGACAACCTATTTTAAGGGGTTGTCTGGGCCAAATATTTCTATGGTCACTTCACTGGTCCCCCCACATAGTGGCCTCTTCACTGGTCCCCCATACTGTATGGGGAACAGTGATGTGGTCATTATATTGTGTGGGAGCAGTGATGGGGGCTAACATCCTGTGGGGGGGGGAGATTAAACTGTGTGGGGCATATTAAAGGGGTTGTCCAGGGTTAATCTTTTTTATGGCCTATGCTCAGGATAGGCCATAAATACCTGATCGGTAGGGGGCTGATACACGGCCCCATCAGCTGTTCAGAGCCACTTCCGGAGCCCGTTCTGTACACAACACAGGGCCGGAAGCAGAAAGCTCCATCCGCTGTATAGCAGCCCGGCGCCTTCACTGCAGCTCAGCTCCTACTGACTTCAATAAGTGCTGAGATGCAGTGAAGGTGCCCGGCTAATATACAGTGGACAGAGCTTTCTGCTTCTGGCCCTGTATTGTGTACAGTCATGGCCAAAAGTTTTGAGAATGATACAAATATTAATTTTTACAAAGTCTACTGCTTCAGTTTTTCTAATGGCAATTTGCATATACAGTCATGGCCAAAAGTTTTGAGAATGACACAAATATTATATTTTCACATGATCTGCTGCCCTCTGGTTTTTATGTGTGTTTGTCAGATGTTTTTATCACATACAGAAATATAATTGCATTCACATTATGAGTAACAGAAGCTTATATTGACAGAATGAGTTAATGCAGCAAGTCAATATTTGCAGTGTTGACCCTTCTTCTTCAGGACCTCTGCAATTCTCCCTGGCATGCTCTCAATCAACTTCTGGACCAAATCCTGACTGATAGCAGTCCATTCTTGCAGAATCAATGCTTTAATTTTGTCTGAATTTGTTGGTTTTTGTTTGTCCACCCGTCTCTTGATGATTGACCACAAGTTCTCAATGGGATTAAGATCTGGGGAGTTTCCAGGCCATGGACCCAAAATCTCTATGTTTTGTTCCCTGAGCCATTTAGTTATCACCTTTGCTTTTTGGCAAGGTGCTCCATCATGCTGGAAAAGGCATTGTTGAGCGCCAAACTGCTCTTGGACGGTTGGGAGAAGTTGCTCTTGGAGGACATTCTGGTACCATTCTTTATTCATGGCTGTGTTTTTAGGCAAGACTGTGAGAGAGCCGATTCCCTTGGCTGAGAAGCAACCCCACACATGAATGGTTTCAGGATGCTTTACAGTTGGCATGAGACAAGACTGGTGGTAGCGCTCACCTCTTCTTCTCCGAATAAGCTGTTTTCCAGATGTTCCAAACAATCGAAAAGGGGATTCATCAGAGAAAATGACTTTACCCCAGTCCTCAGCAGTCCACTCCCTGTACCTTTTGCAGAATATCAGTCTGTCCCTGATGTTTTTTCTGGAGAGAAGTGGCTTCTTTGCTGCCCTCCTTGAGACCAGGCCTTGCTCCAAGAGTCTCCGCCACACAGTGTGTGCAGATGCACTCACACCTGCCTGCTGCCATTCCTCAGCAAGCTCTGCACTGCTGGTAGCCCGATCCCGCAGCTGAAACACTTTTAAGAGACGGTCCTGCCGCTTGCTGGTCTTTCTTGGGTGCCCTGGAGCCTTTTTGGCACCAATGGAACCTCTCTCCTTGAAGTTCTTGATGATGCGATAGATTGTTGACTGAGGTGCAATCTTTCTAGCTGCAATACTCTTCCCAGTTAGGCCATTTTTGTGCAGTGCAATGATGACTGCACGTGTTTCTTTAGAGATAACCATGGTTAACAGAAGAGAAACAATGATGGCAAGCACCAGCCTCCTTTTAAAGTGTCCAGTGGTGTCATTCTTACTTAATCATGACAGATTGATCTCCAGCCCTGTCCTCATCAACACCCACACCTGTGTTAATGGAGCAATCACTGAAACGATGTTAGGTGGTCCTTTTAAGGCAGGGCTGCAATGATGTTGAAATGTGTTTTGGGGGATAAAGTTCATTTTCAAGGCAAATATTGACTTTGCAAGTAATTGCTGTTAAGCTGATCACTCTTTATAACATTCTGGAGTATATGCAAATTGCCATTAGAAAAACTGAAGCAGTAGACTTTGTAAAAATTAATATTTGTATCATTCTCAAAACTTTTGGCCATGACTGTACTCCAGAATGTTATAAAGAGTGATCAGCTTAACAGCAATTACTTGCAAAGTCAATATTTGCCTAGAGAATGAACTTTATCCCCCAAAACACATTTCAACATCATTGCAGCCCTGCCTTAAAAGGACCACCTAACATCGTTTCAGTGATTGCTCCATTAACACAGGTGTGGGTGTTGATGAGAACAGGGCTGGAGATCAATCTGTCATGATTAAGTAAGAATGACACCACTGGACACTTTAAAAGGAGGCTGGTGCTTGCCATCATTGTTTCTCTTCTGTTAACCATGGTTATCTCTAAAGAAACACGTGCAGTCATCATTGCACTGCACAAAAATGGCCTAACTGGGAAGAGTATTGCAGCTAGAAAGATTGCACCTCAGTCAACAATCTATCGCATCATCAAGAACTTCAAGGAGAGAGGTTCCATTGGTGCCAAAAAGGCTCCAGGGCGACCAGCAAGCGGCAGGACCGTCTCTTAAAAGTGTTTCAGCTGCAGGATCGGGCTACCAGCAGTGCAGAGCTTGCTGAGGAATGGCAGCAGGCAGGTGTGAGTGCATCTGCACGCACTGTGAGGCGGAGACTCTTGGAGCAAGGCCTGGTCTCAAGGAGGGCAGCAAAGAAGCCACTTCTCTCCAGAAAAAACATCAGGGACAGACTGATATTCTGCAAAAGGTACAGGGAGTGGACTGCTGAGGACTGGGGTAAAGTCATTTTCTCTGATGAATCCCCTTTTCGATTGTTTGGAACATCTGGAAAACAGCTTATTCGGAGAAGAAGAGGTGAGCGCTACCACCAGTCTTGTCTCATGCCAACTGTAAAGCATCCTGAAACCATTCATGTGTGGGGTTGCTTCTCAGCCAAGGGAATCGGCTCTCTCACAGTCTTGCCTAAAACACAGCCATGAATAAAGGCAATGGTACCAGAATGTCCTCCAAGAGCAACTTCTCCCAACCGTCCAAGAGCAGTTTGGCGCTCAACAATGCCTTTTCCAGCATGATGGAGCACCTTGCCAAAAAGCAAAGGTGATAACTAAATGGCTCAGGGAACAAAACATAGAAATTTTGGGTCCATGGCCTGGAAACTCCCCAGATCTTAATCCCATTGAGAACTTGTGGTCAATCATCAAGAGACGGGTGGACAAACAAAAACCAACAAATTCAGACAAAATGAAAGCATTGATTCTGCAAGAATGGACTGCTATCAGTCAGGATTTGGTCCAGAAGTTGATTGAGAGCATGCCAGGGAGAATTGCAGAGGTCCTGAAGAAGAAGGGTCAACACTGCAAATATTGACTTGCTGCATTAACTCATTCTAACTGTCAATATAAGCTTCTGTTACTCATAATATGAATGCAATTCTATTTCTGTATGTGATAAAAACATCTGACAAACACACATAAAAACCAGAGGGCAGCAGATCATGTGAAAATATAATATTTGTGTCATTCTCAAAACTTTTGGCCATGACTGTACAGTACGGGCATCAGAAGTGGCTCCGTACAGCTGATCGGTCCGTGGTCAGCCTATAGATCAGTTATCTATGGCCTATCCTGAGGATAAACCATAACAAATTATGCCTGGACAACCCCTTTAATATACCCGCCCGGGCCCCCCTAATGCGCCACACTTTAAAGAGATTGTCCAGTATAATTTTTAATAATTAGTCCGGGGGAGGTGAATCCCCCCTACTCCCCCCCCCCCCCCAAAAAAAAAAACCAAAACAAAACACACTAAACATATTCACCTGTTTCCGGTCCTCCGGTGTCCTCCAAGCACGGTCCGGTCCTGCAGTTCCGCTGTCTTCTTTTTGCCAGAAGTCCTCACTGGCTGTGACGTCCCAGGTCCCTTCCCTTAGGCCGCTGATTGGCCTCAGGGATCACGTGACGTCACAGGTAGTCACGTGCAGAGGGAACTTCAGCTGGAAGAAAACAACAGAACTGCAGGACCGAACCGCGCTGGGAGACACTGGGGACAGGAGAGAAAGTTTGGGGGTTTTTTTGTTTTGTTTTTTTCACCTGCCCCGTCGTAATTAAAAAAAAAATGAAGGAGCCACTGTATGGAGTATAAGCTCCACAGTGGCCCCCACCCAGTATTATATGCTCTCTACAGGGGCCCCCATCCAGTATTATAAGCTCCACAGTGGCCCCCACCCAGTATTATGTGTGCCCAACAGCCCCCCTCCGCTTCGGTGCTATTATTATACTGTGGGGTCTCCTCAGACCCCAGAGTATAATAATCGGGGGCCCAAGGGAAGTGATTAAAAATAACAAACATTGATACTCACCTTGCTTTACCTTTCTTTGGCATCCTCGCTCCATCCTGCTGTCTTCAGCGTCTTCAGGCCCTTTTCCGACGTCGCTGCTGAGGCCTGTGATTGGTCCTCAGCGGTCACGTGGGGGCGCACTGACATCATTATGCGGCCGTGCACCATGTGACCGCTGGGGCCTAATCACAGGCCTCAGTCATGACGGAAGAGCGCTGGAGAGAACGCTGCGCCCAGGAGAGGTGAGAATATGTGTTTATTGTTTTCAGTCACCTCCCGTGGGCTGCCATCTATTGGAAAGGGGCCTGCAATATGCCAGGGCCCCTTTCCAATAACAGTATGTATAGCGGCCGGGGAACCAGGCTTTCCCCGACTGCTATCATAATGGTCCGGGGCCTGGCCATCTCCAGCTGGCCGTGGGTCCCATACCCCGCTGAGCCCGGTCGCGGTCGCACCCCCCTGCGACCACGATCGTTACGCCACTGGTCAGGGGCCCGATAGGGATGGTCAGGATCCCAATCGGGCCCCCATGACATGAGGACTAGTAGTCGGGGCTCGGGGCCCACCGGTGGATTCACCGGTTCCCCGGTGGGCCAGTCCGACCCTGATTGTGAAAGATTAACAAGTGGAAGACTGTGCAATGTTCAGTGAAATTGGGGGATAAAAAGATCTACATCAAAGACGCTACAGGCCTGAGTTAGCATGTTAAATGTTCAAGTTTATGACAATACAGTTAGAAAAAGGCTGAATAAGTATGGCTTGTTTGGGAGGGTTGCCAGGACAAAGTCTCTTCTTTTCAAAAAGAACATGGCAGCATGGCTTAAGTTTGCAAAACCAAAGTGGAGATGTTTGGCCATAATGTCAAATTCCATGTTTGGTGAAAATCAAACACAGCATATGAGCACAAACACATCAACCAATGGTTGGTGGAGGGGGGAATAATGTGGTTTAGTTTTGCAGCCACACGACTTGGGCACCTTGTAGTAATCGAGTCGATCATGAATTCCTCTGCATACCAAAGTATTCTACAATCAAGTGTGAGGCCATATATAGGATGGAGTCCGCCTCAAAATCAGCTCCAAATTCTGCCTGAATCCAGCCTCCATTGATTTCAATGGGAGGCAGATGCTGATTTTTTCCTCTAGCTGTTTTTTTACTCTAGCTGCTTTTTTTTCAGCTAGTGGAAAAATAAGCATCATGCCCGATATACAGGTGGATTCCAATTGATAACTCCCATTGAAGAAAATTCTGCCTGGCAGGTGCGGAATTTGACGAGGAATTTGGTCAAGCGGAAAAATTCAGCTTCAAATTCCTGAAGCTGGATTTTTCAGCTAGCAAAAATTCTGTAGTGTACTAATGCTTGGCCAAACCTGTGTCATGCAACAGGGCAATGATCCCAAATACACCAACAAATCTACAACAGAATGGCTGAAAAAGAAAAGAATCAAGGTGTTGTAATGCAATCCACACCTCAACCCAACTGAAATGCTTTGTTGGGATCTTAACCACTTCTGTACCGCCCATAGACTATATACGTCCGGAAGGTGGTTGTCTAAAATTGTGCAGCTGCTGAAATGGGGAGCCAGCAGTAACTACAGCCGGACCACCCAGAGAGAAGGCAGGGAAGGTGAAAAACAGATTTTGCTGTGGTTTTTTGAGCCAAAGCCAGGAGTGGATTGAGCAGAAGGTAGAAATATAAATACTTCTTGTATATTTCCCAATCCTTTTGTAGCCATTCTTGGTTTTGGCTCAAAAAAATGCAGCAAAATCTGCAACAAAAAAAGCTGCGTTTCTGCAATGTGGGGCCTCAGCCTTAGGGGCATTTGTTATCTTGATGGTGCTTCACTCTCTGCTCCGTCCTTAACTGCCAACCAGCCCCGTGCCCCATTGCTTGAGTGATATCTCCCACTTTATCTACAGTTAGGAGTGGAATGAAAAGTTAAGAGCGAAGCCCCAGCAGGAGAAGAAACACCCCTAAAGTCCTTTTCAGCTAATTTGCATAAGAATAACATTCTCATTTTCATGAAAATAGAGCTGCAATGCATGCAGAATAGGAAAGACATCTTTGGAAAGTGTAGAAGCCGCCGTACAAGGTACTGTTATTAGTTTGATAACAATTTACCTGCTGACAGACTCCCTTTAAGAGCGCACAAACCTCAATGAACGGAACTAAAGAATGATGGGAGAAATTGATAAAGTCATATAGAAAACCATTACTTCAACTTATTGCTGTGAAAGGTGGTTCTACAGGCTGCTGATTCATGGGATGTACTTATTTTTTCACACGTATCTTTACCATTTTGGCTTCATTTTCGTTGAATAAATAATAACTCAGTGGAATTTGTTGTGTATTGTTCATCTAAGGGTAGGTTTACACAGAGGAATCTGCCACGGATTCGGGGGGGGGGAATCCGCTCCTAAATCCGTGGCATATTCCTCCGTTTGAACCTAGCCTTAGGGTTGTATTTATCTTGTTTTAAAGGGATTATATCATTGGGAAAGGCATTTTTTAATAACAACACGTTGTAATAGCCTTTAGAAAGGCTATTCTTCTCCTACATTTGTTTTTCTGATCCGCACCGCCATTTCTGAGAATTTTCTTTTTTCTTCTTTATGTAAATGAGTCTTCTCAGAGCACAGGGGGCATTCCTTCTGGGCTCCGAAAGCACAGGGGGCTTCCCCTGTGCTCAAAGTACATGCTCTTATGAAGACCCAGCGCCGACTCTCTCTTCTTATGTTAACGCATCTTCGCAGCATCAGCACCCACCGAAGTCTGTGTTCGGGATTCAAATCCCGCGCTAGTCGGCCATTTTCATATGGCCTCGTGTAAGAGGCCACATGAAAATGGCCGACTGGATACACATTCGGCTCTGTCCAACACAAAATGGTGGAGCCGACTGAGCATGCAAGGGATTTGAATCATGAACAGAGACTCGGCAATGATAGAATCCCTTTAATAGCTTCTAAGAACCAGATTTTTTTTACTATGGCATGATACAGAAAACCATAGAATTTAAAAAGGGCATACTTTGTTTTTGTCATTTATTTTGCTTACTTATATAGCACCATCATATTCCACAGCGCTTTACATACTTCATCAATCACTGTCTCGCATAGGACACAAACACAGGGAGAACATACAAACTCCTTGCAGATGTTGTCTTTGGTCAGATTTGAACCTAGGACTCCAGCGTTATATAATAATACAGATTTAGATCACAAACAAAGAATAATACAGGTTTGTGTCACATAAGAGAAAAGAAAAAACAAAAAAAACAAGTGTATGCCTAGTCCTAATCTGATAATGTCATAGTCTAGCGTGCCCAGGACCATTGAGGTGCCAGATTATTAGATATTTTTATAGACAAAGATATAGATTAGACTGTCTACTTACTAATGCCCTATATTATCACAGTTTAGTACACTGCTAACCCAAATCCAGTGGCACCAAATATCCTGCTGGCACTTCTGATGTGCAGGTGGTGTGCCACCAAAAGAGTTAACAGGGAATAGGGTGGAATTACAAGGGGCATTGCTGATACAGAGATACTGACTGCAATGACGTAAGAAAGGGAGAGTTTTATGCCTTATTTCCTTGATATGTGTGACTATTTCTGCCCCATGCCAGAATAACAGGTTTTATATCATTCTCTGAAGTTTTCTTA
The DNA here is from genome assembly GCA_947044405.1 of Leptodactylus fallax. Lineage (NCBI taxonomy): Eukaryota > Metazoa > Chordata > Amphibia > Anura > Leptodactylidae > Leptodactylus > Leptodactylus fallax. The sequence goes on from CAMRHE010000223.1 coordinate 2,088,453, forward strand.
TGTATAGTACAAATAGTTTAAAAGTGTCCTTGGCATTAGAAACAATAGAAATGTAATATACATGTGTAGCTAGCTGTATAAACTGAAATAGTCTCATCAGCACTATTGTGTATCCAAATAGGTATCATGTACACCAGATAAGCTTGATGCGTGGGTTCTACCCTGGTTTACCACGGAAGTTCAATACACATTAAGGGCCCAAGGCACCACCAGATAACCCCACATTCACATGACCGAGTTTCAGACCAGATATTCCGGCCTGAACATCATGCTGGGAGAGGGACTCTTAGCATTATAGTTTTCTATACTGCTAGGAGTCCCTGCATGCGAGTGACATACTGTCCCGTACTGATTATAGGATTGGTCATAATGGGTCAGTATGTCACTAGGAGGCAGGGACTCCTAGCAGCATAGATAACTGTATTGCTAGACACACTGTTCTGGACGGTAAATCTGGCCAACACATGGACCGAGTTTCATGGCTGAAACTCGGTCATGTGAATATGGGGTCACTCTTTTTTTAGTATTGAAAAGACCACAGGACACTCTGCTTCATTCAAGTAGTGTTTATTAACATTCACAGCTTATAGCTGCTGAAGGTTTGTGTATCTTACAATGGTATTAATCCATCCAGTAAATTAATGAAGTATACAGAGTCCAGGTTCAATAATAGGCTGCATTTTGGTTTTGACCCAAACCTTTTTCAAGCTGATCTCAATAGTTGGTTGCATGGTGGTTGGGTGAACCAGTGGTTAAAAACATTGGTGGAGGTAGACGTGATACAGTAGCAAACTCCCCCATATAGATATAATACATAAAATAGCACAGGTGCAAAGGCGGACTACAAAAATGGTGAACGGTCTGAAGCATAAAAGCTAAGATAGGCTTAGGCTGAGGCCCCACGTTGTTGAAACACAGCTTTTTTTTGTTGCAGATTTTGCTCCGTTGTTTTGAGCCAAAGTCAGTGGTGGATTGAGTAGAAGGTAGAATTATAAGAGCTTCCTATATATTTCCCTTTCCTTTTGTAGCCATTCTGGCGGAAATAAAATGCACCAAATCTGCAACACAAAAAGCTGTGTGTCTGCAACGTGGGGCCTCAGCCTTAAAGAACTTAATCAGTATAACCTTGAAAGAAGGGAAAGGGGGACATGATCAAAACCTTTAAATATGTTAAAGGTATAAATATGGTTCAGGATGGGAAAACTACACACAAGAACAAGGGGCACAATCTGAAATTAGTTGGAGGGAAGATCAGAAGCAATGTCAGCAAATATTATTTCACTGAGAGAGTATAGGTGAGGTTTGGAACAAATTTCCTGCACATGTGGTTGGGAAATCTACAGTAAGTGAACTGCCTGGGATAAACATGTCTTTCCTAAGATATAATGGAAATAATATAAGGACAGACTAGATGGATCATGGGGTCTTTTTGTGCTGTCAATCTTCTATTTTTCTATGTTACCTTACTGATTCCTTACTGTTTCTTCGTAGTCACCATCTGCTGGATTCCCAATGTTCCTCATTTTACCCTGGTGCATTAGGATGTGAGTTCTACCACAATATCATGTCACAAGAGCACCTTGGGGGGGACAGTAAGGAACTAGTTAAGTAAATATATATGTTTTAAGCTCACTGCACCAAATGTATTGATCCCAGGAAACCCTCCTCAACAATCCTTCTGGCTGTATGTAGCGTTCTGGATTGTGTAGTTTCAAAACAGTAGATCCCATCTACATGGCTTGAATGACAGCCTCACTAACTGCTAGCTGCTCTGCAGTGTAAACAATGGGGGTGACACAGCAGTAAATTAGTATTTTTTGCACAGTTGTCCTCTATAACTGTAAACCAAAGGTGACTCAACAAAGGATCAGAATTATATAATTTATTTGTTTTTACTTTATCCTGAAACACCAAGATTCAGACATATACTGTCCTGTGGCAGCAAGCTGATGGGTGTAGAGAGAAGGTTACACAGTCTCTGCTGTACACATTGGGCGGTCAGGCGAGCGTCAGAGTCAGAGTCCCAGCAATCTTCCAATGTTTCCCACAATGTCTTGAATAGCTGTATGAAATGGACAATATTTAGCACTTATCTTGTATTTATAATGTATTTTCACATATTATATTTTATAATGTCTAATCTTTTTTTTTTTTTTTTTTTTTTTTTTTAAAAGGTGAACTTCTTAAAATTTATTGGTTAAAGTATAGGCGATTTACAAACCAATCCAGATTAAAATATCAATTAGAAAAAAGCTGTATTGTATACCAGAAGCAGCCTGCGGTTACAGCGAGTGAGAACGGCGCTAACAATGGAAGGCGGTCTCCAGTTCCTTCATCCCAAAATGTTAGGGTCCATAGAAATCTGTTCCATTGTGCAGGGTTCACAAACCTGTGCTTTATATCATTCTGTAATACTATAATGTCTAATCTTTTATGATAGTTTGTTTTATGCCTTTTGGCAGTGTAAGACCCTATGCATGCAACCGAGCATGCATCTGATGTGGGGCTCAGTTTGCGACGGAATGCACAGGGATAACACTTAGAGTGACATCCAAGTGTCATCCAATCACATTCCGTGATGCATTCATGTCTATGGGGCTTCTGATCCATTCCATTCCAATGACACGGATGATTATACAGCAGGTTCTATCCTCCTCCATGTCTTTGGAAAAGAACAGATTGGAAGCCCCCATAGACATGAATCCATAACTGACTGCATTCGGATGTCACTCCATGTGTCATTCGAGTGCATTTCACTGCAAACTCATTCTCACATCAGAAGCAAACTCGGACATGTGCGTGGGGCCTTAGGGTAAGTTCACATGGTGATAAGCGAAGAGGAATTTGAGGCGGAATTCCTCCTCTTTCTGGCCTTCTGGCTTTCTGCTACGGCTTTTACTCACCGAATAGTCTTGGATAAATGTGGCTGATCAAGACTAAATTGAATTAACTGGGAGGCATATTCTGTATGGAAATTGGTATTAATTTTGAAGCTGAATCCGCCTCAAAGTCAGTGCCAAATTCCTCTGTGTGAACATTTGAATGTATACATGGTAATGGATGGAGCGCTGGTCACGCAAGCACACTGGCACTCCATTCATAAGTTGGAAGCATGGGGGACTTTCGGTCCCCTGTTCTCCTGATCCCTGGGGGACTCAGAGGTTGGACCCCCTTTATCTGACACTTATCTCCTCTCCTGTGGAGAGGGGATAAGTGTTTTTAATGAAAAAACCCTTTAAGTTACTGTCTGTACCTTATAATAGGATATCCTTACGTAGGATTACAGAAGAACCAAACGTTTGTAGAGTCACCAAACAACAATAACTTCCAGTATAAAACCTGTTTATACTGTCATTTACAGCATATAAAATGCTGTGTGAAGGAACACGAGGCATTTCAGTGATGGTGGAAGTAGGGGATGGATGTGTTATTCATCATTGCATAATTCAGCAATTACTCAATTTTCTTTAGCAATACACAGCACTTAATGCTGTAAAGTATGCAAAAGAGCTAGAGAATTATAGGAGTAGGAGAATTAGACACACTTTAGTCAGATTTAATCAATTACAGGCAGATTAGTGATAGAAATCATAGATAGGAGTGAAAGAGGATATCTGTGCTTTGTGAGTCTGACTGCTGCAGCAATAGAGACAGGCAAATGACAGTTAACCTTTTCATTGCCAATAATTTAATTTTGTCTCACTCTGTTTTGCAATAGAGCAGTTTGATCTGTGACTGTCCACAGAGTGTTTAACATAATTTTTACTGGCAAAGTCAGTCCTTAAATCTTTTCTTAAGAATTTTTTGGGTAAGAGTCTAAATTTTTCTTCGTTAAACACATACAAACTGCTGTTCTAATAGCAAAACACTGATTCTGTCAATGCTAATCTGAAAAACCTCTGATTCGAAAGGGTTGCGGAAACAGCTTTTTTTGTTACAGATTTTGCTGCACTTTTTTGAGCCAAAGTCAGGAGTGGATTGATCAGAAGGGAGAAGTATAAGAGCTTCCTTTATATTTTCCATTCCTTTTGTAGCCACTTCTGGGTTTGGCTCAAAAAACTGCAGCAAAATCTGCAACAAAAAACTCAGCTTTTCCGCAATAGTCTTAAATTTTAAAATGCGTAAAAGTTAGTATAAGCATAGTGTATGGTTAAATTCTGAGTTTGAATCCTCTGTTTACCATCCATTTTTCCATAGACATACATGTCACCTTCACTTTGACATAACTTTGGCTGTGTTTGCCTTAGAGAGATAGAAATTGGATATATAGACTCCTAGGCACCCTGACAGAGTTAGGCTAAGGCCCCACGTTGCGGAATTTTGTTGCAGTTTTTTGAGCCAAAATCAGAGGCGACTTGAAAAGGAATGGAAAATATAAAGGAAGCTCTTAGACATTTTCCTTCTGTTAAATCCACTCCTGACTCTGGCTCAAAAATCAGCAGCAAAATCTGCAACAAAACACGCTGAAACATGGGGCCTTAGCCTTATACAATATGTTTTAATCCCATTTTAGGTGTGGTTCATACCAAACTTGTTCAACCCCAAATTAACCTTGGACCCGAGCCACATGAAGCCTAGTTTCTGCAGTTTTCCACATCTCTGAATACAGTCAGTAGTGTAAACAAGAGATGTCTTTATCCAGATCACCATGTAAGAGGGCAATGTAAGAGGAATATATGTGATGTAATTGTATTTCTTTTTCTATTTTCAGAAGATATTTTACCTGCGGATTCTTACTCCAGTTTCTGGGTACTTGAGGACGTTGCTTGTTCTCTACCACAAATGATCGCAACTCGTCTAAGGTGGGGTTTGGTCCCAACTCATCCAAAAAGGCCACTCGAAATTCAGGACACTGGTGATCTGATAAGTCACAGAGTCATTTAAAAACCATTGCAACAATGCAAAAAAAAAATTTGATGACTATAAAAAATCTTCGTGAGCCGCCTTATGTGATTTATATAGTACTGCACCCTGTGTTAACCTCTGGTTTACTATCACACCGAGGCACACAGGGTGCAGGTAGGTTTTTATAATCACCACATAGAGACACCATGTTCCATCATGCATGCATGGACCCATGCAAATAAAAAACAGTCAATCATCTATTTTAGGATCCATCCAAACTGCACATGCAGTTCATATCTGGCTGTTCTCTTACATTGCCTATTGACTCCCATAGTAAAACAAAAAAACACTGTTCAATTGCAACATCCTTTAGTAGTAAGAAACTTTGTTGTCTTGGAAAAAAATGTATGCCAAAGCAGAAGTATGCCAGGGTCATAGTTGAAGTCTTCGGACATGATTGCTACATATCAAGAACATTTTGCACTATATACACCAAACCTGCAGTGTGAATAGCCCCCTATGCCCATGTCATGCATCTGCTGGATGTCACTTTGACAAGGCTAGAATCATGCGTACAGGGGCTGATTTCTCATTGCTTATGGGCCAGAAAACTGACATACAAGTGAGAATTTTCAGTTCTTCACCTCACACGCCACTTTCCTCAAAGCATGGGCTCACCGGCCCCATCAGAGTGATAATTTACTCCAGCTTTCTGGTATAAATTATGCCAGAAATCTATGTCAGCAAAGAGCTGGTGTAGATTTCTCTTTAGGCACTAAGACCATGTTGCATGCACCTGATTTATGAGACCCGATCGCTGCTCAGCTCCTGAGCGGCTGCCATATTAAAGCCCCGACATCCTCTGGAATAGGATGTCGGGAAGGGGTTAAGGGTTCAGGTAAAATGAGCAAAAATTGTACATGTCCTATTTTTTGATGATCTGTTAAAACAGACTGTCAAAAAATCGGTCATGTGAATAGTCCCAATTACACTAATTGATTTTAATGCAGCCGTGTGACGGCCATTAAACATCATTTGTCTGAATAGAGGCTAAGTTCTTCTTTTATACTTCCCAATCCTTTTAATTCATTGTATACTAGTCACACATTAGACTTTACAGAGGAACACCAGACACTAGGAGCACTGCACATTGCAATGATCTTTGAGCTTTACAGCTTTCTTTTTAATTTTTTTAACGCTATAAGATCAAAAACCGTTTTCATATATTAACACAATTTTCAGTGAAGACCTTTCACAATGAACAAGCCATCCAGGATGAGCTTAGCAGACTGATATGTTGCTTTCTGAGAAAAGATAGTAGTATAATTTGTAACTTACTCATTGAAATCTCATTTTTTTTTTGTATTTAGGTGTCAAGTGGGCGGTCCTTATCAGTGACAGCCAATGCTCGTACAGGAAAAGCCTCCAGTCGCTGAGTGACACCACCCACTGGACTCCTAAGCATAGCAAGAGCAGCAGTTTCACTGTTTTTTCTTACAAATGATATATCCTCCCAGTTTATCCTGCTCTATAATATATTGGTGCTAGACTGGAAAGCACATTCATGGCGAAAGATGATCTTTATATTCATTTACTTTTAGTGAGATAGGCTAAGGCCTCACGTGGCGTCCCGCAGCAAAAAAGCGCTGTGGGAGAAACTGCGGCGGGATCGCATTGCGGTTCTTCTCGCAGCATTTTAGACAGAAAGTTTGCAGAGTTTTCCTCTGCAGACTTTCTGTTTCAATTATACCTATGGGGAAACCGCTGGCGTTTCCGTAGGTATAACTGACATGCTTTGATTTCCAAAACCGTGCTGGTTTTGGAAATCGCCGCGTGTCTGCAGCGTGGTTTTTCCCGCAAAGTGGGCATAGGATTCACTAGAATCCCATCCACTTTGCTCTGACTGTAAAACGCTGCGATTTTTTCTGCGGCGCTTCCGCCACGGGCTTTAGCCATAAACGGATATCTTACCTGCATACAAATCATTACAGCGACTAAATATTTCCCACAGCAGGAGGCCTAGTGAATATACATCCGCCTGAGTCAAACCCTGTTCCCAGGACATAAGATTTAAGGATCCATCCAACATCTCTGGTGACATATAGCGTAATGTTCCTATCTGTCAATGAAAAATTAGAAATTCATCAATGGATTTTACCAATGGAAGACTCTGCAGACATGTATATACATTGTATACATCAGTATATACATTGTATAGGACCTACCCCACTGGCAGCAGACATTAATTTACATCAGACTATAAAGCAGTCTGAACATGGCGGCACATATTTACCTTATTTACTGACACTTATTGCTGTGTCTGTAGGAACACAACTGTTTGCAGCTATAAAAAGTAATACATACATTTTTTTTCATGCTGTTTAGAAGGAAAATATTTCTTGTTACATCACGCCCCACACAAGCATGCTTCACACAGAGAGGTAACACATATAACACATTCATTCACACCGCTCTATTGCTGCTTTTTCAGGATTTATGTGTAAACTGAAAATTAAAATAAAAAATTTTGCTAAGTGGGAGAGAAAGCTAGATTAGAATTATCCGCAGTTGTTTAACCACTTATTGACCAAGCGTTTCTTTTCATCATCCAGGAGTTATAAATATTTATAAAGAGCAGAGATTTCAGGCAATATATACAGTGCCTTGCGAAAGTATTCGGCCCCCTTGAACTTTTCAACCTTTTGCCACATTTCAGGCTTCAAACATAAGGATATAAAATTTAAATTTTTTGGTGAAGAATCAACAACAAGTGGGACACAATCGTGAAGTGGAACAAAATTTATTGGATATTTTAAACTTTTGTAAAAAATAAAAAACTGAAAAGTGGGGCGTGCCAAATTATTAGGCCCCCTTAAGTTAATACTTTGTAGCGCCACCTTTTGCTGCGATTACAGCTGCAAGTCGCTTGGGGTATGTCTCTATCAGTTTTGCACATCGAGAGACTGAAATTCTTGCCCATTCTTCCTTGGAAAACAGCTGGAGCTCAGTGAGGTTGGATGGAGAGCGTTTGTGAACAGCAGTTTTCAGCTCTTTCCACAGATTCTCGATTGGATTCAGGTCTGGACTTTGACTTGGCCATTCTAACACCTGGATACATTTATTTGTGAACCATTCCATTGTAGATTTTGCTTTATGTTTGGGATCATTGTCTTGTTGGAAGATAAATCTCCGTCCCAGTCTCAGGTTTTTTGCAGACTCCAACAGGTTTTCTTCCAGAATGGTCCTGTATTTGGCTCCATCCATCTTCCCATCAATTTTAACCATCTTCCCTGTCCCTGCTGAAGAAAAGCAGGCTCAAACCATGATGCTGCCACCACCATGTTTGACAGTGGGGATGGTGTGTTCAGGGTGATGAGCTGTGTTCCTTTAACGTCAAACATATCGTTTTGCATTGTGGCCAAAAAGTTCGATTTTGGTTTCATCTGATCAGAGCACCTTCTTCCACATGTTTGGTGTGTCTCCCAGGTGGCTTGTGGCAAACTTTAAACGAGACTTTATAAGGATATCTTTGAGAAATGGCTTTCTTCTTGCCACTCTTCCATAAAGGCCAGATTTGTGCAGTGTACGACTGATTGTTGTCCTATGGACAGACTCTCCCACCTCATCTGTAGATCTCTGCAGTTCATCCAGAGTGATCAAGGGCCTCTTCGCTGCATCTCTGATCAGTCTTCTCCTTGTTTGAGATGAAAGTTTAGAGGGACGGCCGGGTCTTGGTAGATTTGCAGTGGTCTGATACTCCTTCCATTTCAATATGATCGCTTGCACAGTGCTCCTTGGGATGTTTAAAGTTTGGGAAATCTTTTTGTATCCAAATCCGGCTTTAAACTTCTCCACAACAGTATCACGGACCTGCCTGGTGTGTTCCTTGGTCTTCATGATGCTCTCTGCGCTTTAAACAGAACCCTGAGACTATCACAGAGCAGGTGCATTTATACAGAGACTTGATTACACACAGGTGGATTATATTAGGACAACATTGGATCATTCAGAGATCCTCACTGAACTTCTGGAGTGAGTTTGCTGCACTGAAAGTAAAGGGGCCAAATAATATTGCACACCTCACTTTTCAATTTTTTATTTTTTCCAAAAGTTTAAAATAACCAATAAATTTCATTCCACTTCACAATTGTGTCCCACTTGTTGTTAATTCTCCACCAAAAAATTTTAATTTTATATCTTTCGCAAGGCACTGTATAAATATTTAAGTCAACCTAGCTGTATAAGGACTTGTTTTTGGCAGGATTAGTTGTTTTTTTGGGGGCAAATATAACTTATTGATCGGCATTTATTAACTCTTTTTGGTAGGAATGGCAAAAAAACCTGCAATTGTTTATTGCAATATACATTGTGCAGCGTATGTAACATGTTAACTTTATTTTCTGGGTCAGTATGATTATGTTGAAACCCAATGGGACAGATTTATTAATAGTGTCAAATAGACTAGACAGTCTTATACTATGCTGGATTTATCACTGTCTAATGCTGAGTGATAAATCTGGTACATTTTAGACTGTCTAATGTAGTCCAGTGATGGCAAACCTAAGACACGCGTGTCAAAGGTGACACACCGAGACATTTTGGGTGATACACGTCGGTAGCTACTTGTATTATTGCAATAAGCAGTTGGCAATAATTTTTACTCACCTTTCCTCGCTCCTGTTCTGGCTGCCCTCTGCTGCCTCCTCCAGACGTCCCAGCATTCTTCAGCGTTGGCTACAGTGAACCCTGGAGGCAGTAGCGAAGGGTGGCCAGGACTGGAGCGTGGACAGGTGAGTAAAAATTATCAGCCGCTACTCTATGTGGGGGTGGGGGGAAAAAAAAGTGGGTCATGTACTGCGGGTGGGCTTTCAAAAAGGGGTCAAACACTGTGTGGGGGGGGGTAAAAAAAGGGGGTCATATACTGTGTGGGGGCCATAAAAAGGGGTCAGATACTGTGTGGGGACAATAAAAAGGAGTCAGATACTATGTGGGGGCCATAAAAAGGGGTCATATACTGTGGGGGCCATAAGAAAGGAGTCATATACTGTGGGGGTGGCATAAGAAAGGGCTCATATACTGTGGGGGGGCATAAAAAGCAGATCAGTTAAAAAATACGGACACATTAGCATCAGTTAGCCTCAGATAGTGTCCGCTTTTATACTTTCCATTTTTTTGCTTTTTTTTTGTTTCTGCTTTCTGAGCATGCGCAGAAAAAAAACGGACAGTAATAACGGACTGTATAACGGACTCCCGTGTGTTACTGTCCCGTTACCCATAGATTTTAATGTTAAAAAATAACGGACACTTGACATCCGTCATGAAACCGTTTTTTTTTTTTTTTAACGGACACAAAAGTCCTGCATGTAGGATTTTTTGTCAGCAAAAAAAAATGGACATGGGACGGATTTGGTGTATAACGGACACTAACGGTCACTAACAGACACAAGATAAAATCCCATTGAAAGCAATGTAATTTTTAAAGGATTTGTGACAGTTCAGTTAGTGTCTGTCGCTAAAATCTTGTAATGAAAAATAGGAACGGACACTACTGACGGTCACCAGCGATAGTGTGAACGCCCTCTTATTACTGCAATTAAAAAACGTCATGCAGTTCTTGAGTAAAGAAGTGTTGTGTAAACACAGCCAAGCTAAATATAAGCATTCCAATCAATGAGTAATTAAGCCATTTTGCTCTAGAAACCAAGTACTTCTGGTCTTTAATCCCTCCCCAGTTTATCAGAGATTACCATATTAACACAAATCCCATTGTTCTCTTAGTATATTCCTTTTAGATCCAGCAATTGTAATAATCCTTTGAAGGATCTGAATTGTGCTACTACTTCTTGGTGTACCCCACACCTACCATGTTTAATATCGCCTCATCTCGTGGCTTCTTTTTTGTGTGATAATTCTCCAGAACTACAGATAACCCAAAATCTGTTATCACACAAGAGGAATCTGCTGTCACCAAAATGTTGTCACTGCTCAAGTCTCGATGAGCGATTGCGGGCTTGCATATGTCTGTCCATAGAATAAAATATTTATTATAGAATGTATAAGACATTTTCATGACCTACTGTAAATTACCTCATCTAACAATGCTAAAAACAAGGAAACATCGAATTGTAAGGACCCATATGGAAAAAACTATCACGGAATCCACAGCAGAGATACAAGGCTAAACCTTAGATATTGGCTACTGTTTAGGAGTGTGAACTGTCACAGATTGGCATGCAGATGTAACCCTACTCAAAAGGGCTGAAAAGCAGGTGGCCAGTCCCACCCATCATGGATTCTGTGCAGTATTTGTGCTGAAACCACAGCAAGAATTGGAACTTTTTTCCTGCTACACAGTATGAATTATAACATAGTTTCCAATTTAAGGTCAGGGCCCCATGTGGCGTAAATGCTGCGGTTTGGCCATGGTGTAAACGCCACGGAAAAAAAACACAGAATTTTACTATTCCTGCATAGTGGAAGGGATTCTGGCGAATCCAATCCACACACTGCAGAAAAATATGGGCAGCGGACACGCTGTGATTTCCAAAACCATTGCGGTTTTGTCAATTATACCTATGTCAGCAGTTTCCTTATAGGCATAATGGACTCAGAAAATCTGCAGAGGTTTCTTCCTTTCTGTGAAAAGCGCTGTCATGCCATGTGCTTTTTTTTCCACAGCAATTTTTTGCTGTGGCCCGCTACGTGGGACCTTAGGCTAAGGCCCCACTTATGTAAACGCTGCTTTTTTTGTTGCAGATTTTGCTATTTATTTTATTTTGAGCCAAACCTAATAGTGCCTACAGAAAAAATTGGAAATATCTCGGAAACTCTTATAGTTCTCCCTTCTGCTCAATCCACTCTTGGCTTTGGCTCAAAAAACTGCAGTAAAATCTGCTACAAAAAAAGCTGCTTTTGCCTTAGCCAAAACACAGACGCAGATAGAAAGTGTTTTTTTCTAGCACATTCCAACATGGGAAACATGTTAAGACCTTCATGAAAGAGACACTGAGTGAACATAACCTAAGTGCTACAGTTGCAACATTGTATCACTCTGACAGGGACATCCGACTGGGGGCAACCCCAGTGTCTAAGATACTGACACTCCAAACATCAAAAGAAGGAGCTGACTACTCTCCAGAGCTCATCAGCTAGCCCACACTGACAGCACAACCAAATCTGCATGAAAGTTTAAAGGAGTATTCCCATCTGTAAATTGAAGAGTTTTCCTAAATATATTGCTTTAGCAATGCTGCTTTGTTTGCCTGCTATGTGAAATTATATCTCCTATTGTTTACACAGCGTTTCCATAGCACCAGACCTGTGTGATAACCAGGACAAGTGAGGTCACTCACTGCTCTCACTGTTGTCTACAGCTCTGCTGTTCAGCTAATTGCAGTTTGCTGATAAAGTGCTGTCTGTTATCTCTCTATGTAAACACACAGATGACACTGACATGGAGTCCATTATTATTTCATCTGCATTTATATTAGATTTATAGTAATTATAATGAGTATTGTCATACTTCATAGTGTCCTGTTCAGCAAGCTGGGGTGGGGGAAGTGAGAAGAAGAGACAGCAGGCAAAGCTGCTGAAACAGGGATATGGGAAAACCCCTTTAAGGAGAAGCTACAAAGCTGGCTATATACATATTAGATTTATATTAGTTGCACCCACTGTTTTTGATGGTACCAGCTCAATATCTAAAGTGTATTGAAGCAGATGTCAAGTGCCATAAGTAATGGGCTGTTGGATTTTAATGTACATGTTTTTTTGTTCTCAGTGACTTACCCCCTCTACCTATAGCACATGTATGTTGTTAGCTGAATGAGTATTTGGCCAATAGCTATTTAAAGTGTATGGCTGGAACTTGTACGCTAACGCACACTGAAAGCACAGTCTGATCTACATCAAAGATCACACTTCTGCTACAACTGAACCACAATACTGGAGCCATTCCTACAGTAAAAGATCCTATACAACTCCTTTTTATTGATGACCTATCTTCAAGATGATGCACTGTGTGAAGGGTCTATGGCCCCCACTAATCCGTTACTCATGACCTATCCAAAGGATCAATAAAAATGACCTGAACAACCCCTTTAAGACGGCGGCATTTTACAATCCCTGCAAAGTGGATTCCCATCCACACATTGCATAAAAATACCCCCAGCGGAAATGCTGTGATTTCAAAAACCATCGCGTTTTTAGAAATCGTAGCATGTCAATTATACCTACGGATACGACAGCAGGTTCCATATAGGTATAATTGAAGCTGAAAGTCCACAGAGGAAAACTGTGCAGACCTTCTGTGAAAAGCGCTGCAGGAAAAAACGTCACGTTTTTTCCTGCAGCGCTTTTTGCAGTGGCCCGCTACATGAGGCCTTAGCTTAAGTCTGTTAAAAAGATATATCACGCTCTGTGACATCACATATATGTTATATTGAAGTAAACTACTGTGACATTACAAATGGATTTTTATAAAAGTAACATGCTGTGACATGACATAATTTCATCAGGTAAGCTGATGTGACATCACAACTGTTTAAGTCAAGAAAGTTATTCTGACATCACAAATGTATATAACTTGGCTAGGCTGCTGTGACATCACAACTGGTGTAAGTCAGGTAAACATATGTAATATCATCAGAATGATTTAGTCAGAAAAGATACTGTAACATCATAACTCTGTCCGATAAACTAATATGACATCATAAGTGGGTTTCAATCAAGTAAGTTACTGTGACATCACAATACAAAAGCTACTGATACTTCACAGCTAGTTTTAGGGTGGGTTCACACTTGCGCCGGCTCTCCGTCCACTGCGAATCCGACATAAAGGTCGGAAGACTGGATAGGCACTGGATAGGGAAATGTTTGCGACGCTTTGCTTAAAAACCCATTCACTTGAATGGGTTTTTAAAGCAATATGCGAGTGTGCAATTACACCCTCTGCGCTGCGAAGACAGTTTTTTTTTTGTCGGAAATGAAGTCGGACATGCAGGACTTTGTGTCCGACGAAAAAAAAACGGCTTCGCGGTGCAGAGGGTGCACACACGCGCATTGCTTTAAAAACCCATTCAAGTGAATGTGTTTTTAAGCAAAGCATCGCAAACCTTTCCCTATTCAGTGCCTATCCAGTTTTCCGACATATAGGTCGGATTCGCAGCGGACGGAGTGCCGCTGCAAGTGTGAACCCACCCTTAGTCTGTAAAACGGGTGGACATACCACATGTACCATCAAATTAGCAGCTGAAAAACAAGGAGCCCATATACAGTTCTTGCACGGGGCTCTTTATTGTAGGTGTCCGCCATTGGGGGTGCTGATATATTCCCCTTTAATTGAAAGTAAAGAGTTAAACAAAGCTCTGCTAACAGTAAACAGTTCGGGGGTGAAGGATTTCACAGAACTTGCCATACATTTACAAAGGAATTTAGATCTAAAGCTTCCTAGCACTTTCACAGCTGGGCCATGTGATATAGTGTGACCTTGAGAGAAAATAAAGTATCTTGGTCTTCTCTGTTAGCACTTTTTTTTCTCTCAAAAGGTATAATGAGGCAATGGGTAGTGAAAATAAGACAAATATCTAAATGTAAAAAATGCACACGTTTTGGCATTTTCTATAAACAATATTGAATTACATAATTTAACCACTTTATATAGATGCAAGCGAGAACTCTACCTAATGCTGGTCACCAGTTCTAAACCTTCTGCTATGAATAGAAATGCCAGCGCAGATCAACAACACTTTCTATAGATATACATTCTTATTCCTTGGTATAGGGTGATCTTACATTATGTATAATGAGCTGACTATGAAACCTCCAGAGAAAGCCAGGAAGAGCCAATGGAAGACAAAACGACTTTCCCAGTGCCATTGCTACTACTTTCTAATGATCAGCAGGTGTCGGTCAGCGACATCCCATCAATGTCCTTCCAGAGACATATACTTTTAAGGCCGAGGCCCCCAGGTTGCAAAAACACAGCATGTCAATTATACCTACAGAAACGCTTGCGTTTTCCATATAGATATAATAGGGGCAGAAAGTCCACACAGGAAAACTCTGTGGACTTTTTATGAAAAATGTTGCGGAAAAAATCACGATGCATTTCCGCCATGGTCTTTTCCGCAGTGTTTTTTGCTGCAGCTCATTACGTGGGGCCTTAGCCTAAAGTGGTTTTCCAGGCTAAAAATGTTGATGATTTTGAAGTGTCACAGCTGGGTTTTTTGAATGATTGGCATCTCATGTGTGCACATACAGTATGTAGTAGTTCTGGAATGTTTGAGAAACATTTAGAATTTTTTTAATTTCTTAATACATCAAACAATTATGTTTCAGTCTTCATCTCATCTCAGCCATAAAAATACATGAATGAAGCCCTGTAATGCAAATAATGCCCGTTATTTAATTCCTTTTCCTCAATGTATAGGGTCGTCCAGTTGTAGAAAATGTTCTTTGGAAGTTTTGAAAATCAAAGTTCATTGAACGTTTTATTTAAATGTCCAGTAACTTTTCAACAAATTTTGCCTCAGTAAAAAGTGCAGGAGAATAATAAACTTTGTAACTCCTTTTTCCACTTATCTGACCCTTTTCCTGCCCCTCTAAACTCCCATTCACTCTAAAACCTCTGCTAAAATGCGCGGCTTGAGGAGCTTCAACTCCACATGCGGCGTGCAGAGACCCGCATGTCATCCAGACCGTCACGAGCCCTCCTTAAACCACTGATTGATCTCAAGGCCCAAATTCGGGACACCCTTCTGCAAAGGACTACTAAACTGCTGCTCTTTGCTAGACAGTGGTTTTATGAAAGGGCCAACAAGCCTCATACTCTTCTGGCTAGCCAATTACAAGATCGGGTAGAGAAGGGATCAGGTTACACGCTGTGACGTCCCAATGGGGCCATTGTTTATGACCCTAGAGAGATTGCACGCTTATTTCATGCCTTTTACTCTGACCTGTACTCCCTCCTGTCCGACCTCCCTCCTGATCCTGCGACGTGCTCAGCACTGTTGCAGGATTTCCTGGCCTCCTGCCATCTGCCTGTCCTCTCCCCAGACGACATTGCCCTGCTTAATAAACCCATTACAGCGGATGAGGTCTCCCAAATCCTTCAGGAGCACCCTAATGGGAAGTCACCTGGCCCTGATGGTCTTACCTATACTACAAGGTATTTGGGGCGGAACTGGTTCTGCACCTTGTCTCTTTATTCACTGCCTTCATGTCGGGAGAGCCAATCCCCGACTCCCTCTCACAATCCTTTCTTACCCTCATTCCTGAACCTGGTAAGGACCATCTTGACTGTAGGAACTATAGATCCATATCACTCCTGAATGCAGATCTCAAGCTGTTTGCTAAGCTTCTGGCGTCCAGACTTAATATGTGTCTTCCCTCTCTGGTCCACAAGGATCAGGTGGGTTTTGTCCCTTGTCACCAAGGAGGTGATAACACCAGGAGAACCATTGACCTCATAGATGTGGTATCTCGTTCTGGCTCCGAACTCTTAGTACTCAGCTTGGACGCAGAAAAGGCGTTTGATCGCTTGGGATGGCCCTTCCTATTTGAGGCTCTGACCACTTATGGTTTTCGAGGCCCTTTCCTGGCGGCAATAAGGGGCCTTTACTCATCTCTGTCAGCCACTGTTAAGCTCCCTCATGCCTCCTCTTCCTCATTTCGTCTACACAATGGCACTAGGCAGGGTTGCCCTCTATCCCCCCTCCTCTTTGTCCTCTGCATTGAACCATTAGCAGCAGCCATCCGTCTGAGCCCTGACATCTCATGTACGTAATCAGGAATTTAAGTTTCCCCTTCTTCGCTGATGATATCCTCTTGACCCTTACTAACCTTCATGTATCCCTTCCCAATCTCCACGACCTTCTCTCCCGCTTTGGCCGCTTGTCCGATTATAAGGTTAATACTTCTAAGATGAAGCCCCTGCCTATCCGAATTCCCCCTCCTAGCTTGGCTGGCCTTCAGGCTGCTTTCCGGTATAAATGGCAGTCCTCTTCACTGAAGTATCTGGGTATTTTCCTGATGGGATCCTTTTCCCAGTTTTATCAGGCAAACTTCCCTCCCCTTTTTAGACATATTCAGGCCCTCCTCGCTAAGTGGCTGGTGCTGCCTCTGTCTCTCTTTGGCCGGATATTCGCGGTTAAGATGACTATCTTGTCTAAGTTGCTCTACCTCTTTGAGAACCTCACGATACAGGACCTCCGGGCGCTGTAGGGCTCAATCCTTCGGTTTGTCTGGGCCAGGGGAAAACACAGGGTTTCTAAACGGCTTCTGACGACCCCTAGGGTGAGGGGTGGCCTTTCCCTCCCTAACCTAGTTTTGTACTACTGTGAGGCGCAGTTATGCAGGATTTCGGCTTGGTCCACTCTCCAGGCCTAATCCAAATGGATGGAGATTGAGAAGCTGTGGCTTGCCCCGCAACAGCCTATCTCCCTGCTTTGGTCTAGCCCCCCATTCCCCCCCCC
The DNA here is from genome assembly GCA_947044405.1 of Leptodactylus fallax. Lineage (NCBI taxonomy): Eukaryota > Metazoa > Chordata > Amphibia > Anura > Leptodactylidae > Leptodactylus > Leptodactylus fallax. The sequence continues at coordinate 2,105,771 of CAMRHE010000223.1, forward strand.
CCCCCGGGACTGCCTTGTTGGGCCCTATGGCACTTACAAGGGATGTTTGGCGCACCTGTACATCCCGTTTTCCCATTTCCTCACCACATTTCTCCATGACTTCTTTCCTACTCCATCCTAACTACCCACCTGGACTCACTGAGACAGTGGCTGGCCCTTGGCTGAGAGCGGGTCTTTTTCTGTTGGCCAACATCATTGATTATATGACTCAGACTCTTTTACCGTTTGCTGATCTCCAGTCCAGGTTTGGCCTCCCGGGGTCCAGTGAGTTCATGTACATCCAGGTCTCCCATCTGGCCTCCTCTATTTTTCGGGGCCCCATAGCGCCTACCGCTACACTTTTTGAAAGACTCTGTAAGTCAGGCGTTGGGACAACTGGGCTTATCTCTGACATATACCGCCTTCTCTCAGATCCCACCCCGGATGTCCTAACTACCATACCTCTATGTCACGATGGGAGACTTACTTGGGGGCGGCCATTTCGAGTAACGACTGGTCCCTTATCTGGAACAGGGCACTCAAGACTTCTAGATGTGTTGCACATAAAGAAAATTTCTTTAAGATATTGTTGCACTGGTATCATACGCCAGCTTTACTCCACTCTTTTGACAGGAATGTCCCGGATAACTGCTGGCGTTGTGGTACCCGTCCCACACATTTTTTCCATCTCTTCTGGGCCTGCCCCCTTCTCCAACCCTACTGGATTCACATCCAAGGCCTCTTGGAACAGGTATTGGGTCTTAGTCTCCCCTTATACCCCAGGGCTTACCTTCTTAACCTTCCTCCCTACAAATTACGCAAGCCCACTCTCCGGCTCCTGCTACTACTCCTCACTTCTGCTAGATGCCTGATTGCTAAACACTGGTGGAAGCCTGCCCCCCCCCCCGACTCTGGAGGAGTTATATTCCAGGATTAGGGATGCCCGATCCCTGGAGTACCTGACAGCCTTACTTAATAACGAGGAGGAGAAGTTCCACCTGATCTGGAACCCGTGGGATGAGTTCTGTGCTACACGTTCTCTCCGAGCTGGTTGAATCAATGTGGAGGACCAATGGAAAAAGCCGCGCAGATCCACAGTTAAATTCAAATATTTTATTCCAAAATGAACAACTAGTAAACGACCCGTTTCGTGGTAAAAGACTCCCCTTTATCGAGTGTGTAAAGCACTTAATTGCTGTGAAAGTTGCTTAACAGCTAGGATGTTTTCAGGTACACCTAGCTGTTAAGCATCTTTCACAGCAATTAAGTGCTTTACACACTTGATAAAGGGGAGTGTTTTACCCTGAAATGCGTTGTTTGCTAGTTGTTCATTTTGGAATAAAATATTTAAATTTAACTGTGGATCTGCGCGGCTTTCTCCATTGGTCCTCCACATTGATACCTTGCCTACACCTTTCCTTTGGTGTTCGATTGGTCCTGCTGCAATCCTGATATTTGAATGTGATTTGCCTTTGACAGTGAGTTGTGACTAACACAACCACATAAGGTGAGGAGTTACCTATATACATCTCACCCCTCTTTCTGTTTACAGTGGTAACGCACTATGTATTGCTCGGTGCCTGTGTTTTGTTGTTTTACATGACCTGGTTGAATATCTGCCACTCCCATTCTGGATGCCCCCCCCCCGTTTTCTCCATTTGTCCTCCTGTCTCGTCTTACCCTGTTTTGTTGTCGGTTAGGAAGTTTCTTCTGGGGCCTCGTTGGCCCGCTTGTTTGCACATTGTATTGTTTACCTGCCTCCTATTTATTCGGAGGTGCCTGGGGCTCTCCGATTATTCTGTATTTACAATGTTCTTTATTTTTTTGTATTTTTTTTTTTTTTACTTTCACTTCTACCTCGTTTTGTTTCTTTCTTTGTATACTAAAATTCTTTAAATAAACAGTTGAAAAAAAAAAAACCTCTGCTAAATCCATTTTTCCCTCTCAAGACAGACTGCAGCTCACAGAGGAATCATATTACAGCTGTACATAGAAGTCTATGGGGAAGGGGGATGAGCAGGAGAGTGAAGAAGAAACACAGAGATACAGAAATTGTTACAGTTAGTAGACGTTTTCTATCACACTAAGTGCTTTACTCACATCAGTACAGATGAGTACACCTCTATGTATGTCATCCATGATTCTGCTGCTGCTTCTGAGTGAAACATAAAGTTAGGAAGCAGGTTCTTCTCTACTACATGTGCAGTGGAGACATCATAGCAGCTAGTCTCCACCTACTAGGTCAGGAACAACTGAACATTAGAAAGAGAACACACAGAGGGGCAAACGTCTAAAAAATGCTAAATACAAATCATATAATAACAAGAGATAGTATTATCCCTCTACTATTGATTTATAATTTCATTGAAAAGTGGTCTTCTAGGGAGTGGTCTTCTCCAGTGGGCATTTTATATAGAACTGAATGTGACAGGAAATCAGGTCTGGATAAGGGGGTGATCTTCTTTAACGGGAGGACTTTTAGATTGGTTTTACTGTATATTATACTGTATATTAGCAATTTTTATTTGCAAAACGTTCAGGTGATATTTTATATTCCTGAACAGCCCCTGTATTTCATGTATTGTTGGTTTATTACAAATAAGTCGTTGGTATGAATCTGTATATGTTTTTTTTTTTTGCACATACAGTGGGTACGGAAAGTATTCAGACCCTTTTAAATTTTTCACTCTTTGTTTCATTGCAGCCATATGCTAAAAGCATAAAAGTTGATTTTATTTCTCATTAATGTACACTCAGCACCCCATCTTGACAGAAAAAAAAACCCAGAAATGTAGATATTTTTGCAAATTTATTAAAAAAGAAAAACAGAAATATCACATGGTTATAAGTATTCAGACCCTTTGCTGTGACACTCATATTTAACTCACATGCTGTCCATTTCCTTCTGATCCTCCTTGAGATGGTTCTACTCCTTCATTAGAGTCCAGCTGTGTTTAATTAAACTGATTGGACTTGATTAGGAAAGGCACACACCTGTCTTTATAAGACCTCACAGTGCATGTCAGAGCAAATGAGAATCATGAGCACAGTGGCCTCCATAATCCTTAAATGGAAGAAGTTTGGGACGACCTGAACTCTTCCTAGACCTGGCTGTCCAGCCAAACTGAGCAATCGTGGGAGAAGAGCCTTGGTGAGAGAGGTAAAGAAGAACCCAAAGATCACTGTGGCTGAGCTCCAGAGATGCAGTAGGGGGATGGGAGAAAGTTCCACAAAGTCAACTATCACTGCAGCCCTACACCAGTTGGGGCTTTATGGCAGAGTGGCCTGAAGGAAGCCTCTCCTCAGTGCAAGACATATGAAAGCCCGCATAGAGTTTGCCAAAAAACACATGAAGGACTCCCAGACTATGAGAAATAAGATTCTCTGGTCTGATGAGACGAAGATTGAACTTTTTGGCTTTAATTCTAAGAGGTATGTGTGGAGAAAACCAGGCACTGCTCATCACCTGCCCAATACAATCCCAACAGTGAAACATGGTGGTGGCAGCATCATGCTATGGGGGTGTTTTTCAGCTGCAGGGACAGGACGGCTGGTTGCAATTGAAGGAAAGATGAATGCGGCCAAGTACAGAGATATCCTGGAAGAAAACCTCTTCCAGAGTGCTCAGGACCTCAGACTGGGCCGAAGGTTCACCTTCCAACAAGACAATGACCCTAAGTACACACAGCTAAAATAACAAAGGAGTGGCTTCAGAACAACTCTGTGACCATTCTTGACTAGCCCAGCCAGAGCCCTGACCTCAACCCAATTGAGCATCTCTGGAGAGACCTGAAAATGGCTGTCCACCAACGTTCACCATCCAACCTGATGGAACTGGAGAGGATCTGCAAGGAAGAATGGCAGAGGATCCCCAAATCCAGATGGGAAAAACTTGTTGCATCATTCCCAAGAAGACTCATGGCTGTACTAGCTCAAAAGGAAGGGGCTTCTACTCAATACTGAGCAAAGGGTCTGAATACTTATGACCATGTGATATTTCAGTTTTTCTTTTTTAATAAATATGCAAAAATATCTACATTTCTGTTTTTTTTTCTGTCAAGATGGGGTGCTGAGTGTACATTAATGAGAAATAAAATGAACTTTTTTGCTTTTAGCAAATGGCTGCAATGAAACAAAGAGTGAAAAATTTAAAGGGGTCTGAATACTTTCCGTACCCACTGTAGTTCAGTTTATAACTTTTTGAAGGGAAACTTGTCTACTATTTTATGGTGCTCTTACAGTATGTGTGAATGTGCTATAGTTTTTAGGCATACATTATATGGCAGCTTCCCCTTCCCATCCACTGCTGACTGACAGCTTTCTTCCTATTACTATGCATAGGGAGAAGGGTGACATATCACTAGGACCACATTCTCACGGAGGCACGACTACTAGGACTTCTGTTGCAGACAATAAAAGGATAGTTTGTTGCTACTGTACTTGCACTCTGACAGTACAACACTGTACAGAACCTGCATTGGACTACAATAGACTGTATATAGATCAATCAAAACTGCAAAAGTCTAAGCAGTCCAGGGATACAATTTCGGTAAAAGTTTAAAGTATAACTAAATGTTTATTCATTTTTTTCCCCCGTAAACTTTGTAACATACTTTATTTCAGAAAAGTGCCTGTTTCTTCACTTATTTGGCACCTGCCACTCATCAAATATGTACAATAAAAGTCTATAAAGAGGGGAGGAGGAAGAAAAGGAGAGCTCCTCAAACTGAATTACTGTCCATCTGCACTATAGAGAGATAGTTTTCTTTCACAACACAGCTGGGTTAGCAGGAATTACTATGCAGCATTCTCCTGACCAAAGTGAGCACGGTGGCTCAGTGGTTAGCACTGCAGCCTTGCAGTGCTGGAGTCCTGGGTTTAAATCCTGCCAAGGACAACATCTGCAAGGAGTTTGTATGTTCTCCCCCTGTTTGTGTGGGTTTCCTCCCACACTCCAAAGACATACTGATAGGGAACGTAGATTGTGAGCCCTATATGGGACAGTGACTGTCAATGTCTGTAAAGCGCTGCGAAATATGATGGCGCTATACAAGTAAGCATAATAAATAAGTAAGCATAAAAATATATTGCTGTAGATACCTCATAACTCTGCCTCTCTGTAGACTTCATTGTAAACTTATATGTTTGTGTACGGAGTACGGGACAAAATCACTCAGACAAAAAGTAAGCACTTCTCTTTCGTGAAGTATATTGGAAAATTTGTTCCCTTCACCTGTACTATAGATTTATGAAACCATAAATAAAAGTTTACTTAGACTTTAAACTTTTATAGTGTTGAATACGTGGTGGGCAATAACAAAAAGAAAACCAACAACTAGAAAGAGACATACAAAACAAGCAAACACTATAATAATAGGCCCTGCAATGGAATACCACTACCAGTTTATAGGCGACAGACCAGAAAACCTCATAAAAGTTCAGCAAAAAACAAAAAGTCTGTTAGGCGGAAAATAATCATATAGTTTGTGAACTTTAGGTGATACAGTCCATTCAAGAAAAAAGCAGATAATTCACTTGTTTAGTTCACCCTCAACACTTTGAGCTTTCATGATAGACTTGAGAGTTCCCCATTTTAAGGTAAAATGATACAGACAACAGATATGGTTCCCGGACAATTCTAGCCTGCACCCAACACATTACATCATCACAACTCTATCATTGGGTGCAGGCAATTGGTCAACAGACAACTACCTGATATGCTTGTACCTTGTGCATAAAGTGCATTTCTTAAATATTTTAACTAAAGGTTGTACCCTATGGCTTAGATGTATCATCTAAGCCCAATGCTAGGAAATAGCAAAAAGAGTTTATAAATTCTTCCCGATGAGGCAGTATTGGGAAATAGGAACTGATCCATCCAGGGTGACAGCTGAAATAACAAGATCATGAATAAGGAACTGACATAATAAAAGTTGAAAGTATAACGGGAGTGAACCAAACAAGTGGCTAAGCTATTTATTCTCTGGAGATATCACCTGGTTTGAGGCCTAACAGACTGAGTACTTACCTAGTTGATGTAATCCTTATGGCTGTTATCGATCACCTTTAGCCTAGTGGGCCTCCAGCCTTTGTATGGACTTTGGCCCCATTTCAGTTCTGTGATCGAGTTCCAAACACTCAATATTAGATTGTGCTGCAATTCCTTGCACAAAGAGTTGCCAAAAGGACCAGTTTACAAGGAAAAAACTGTGCAGGGTATGTAGCAATAACAAAACCTGTGACCCCTTCATTCCCAGTACTGAGGATGAGGTCCTGGCACTTGGATATTCTGAATCAGCCATTTGCAAAATGCAATCCCATTCTGTGATGGGAACAGCCCCTTCAAGTGTGATTTCTCTTGTAGATCTCTTGCACTAGCTTGCACTAGCTTACTACTACAAGCATAAAATAATAAAGTGATTTTACTAACCCCCATTCCATCTGTCACTATGTAGGAAAGCCAAACCTCTGGCTAAGGAAATGGCCATTCGACAAGCTGTGTCCCAGTCAGTAGTTCGGTCAGTCAAGTAGCTCCTCAAAGAGCCCTGATGGTAAAGAAAGATATAAAAGGCTTATATCAGTGGCGTAACTACCACCATGATGTAGGGGAGGTGACAAACATAAAAACTAGTGTTACTCACCTTCCCTGGGCTCCAATGAGACTCCCTGCTGTCTTTGAGCCTCTTTAGTGAAGTCACATAATGATGCCAGGTAACTCACATCTGTGGCGTCATTGAAGAGGGCTGATGAGAGCAGGGAGCCGCAATCCGATCATTATACTCTGGGGTCTGAAAAGAGTATAATAGTTCGTAGGTGGTGAACCTGAAAATATTTGCAATGAACACCATAGGGGCTACTGTGGGACATTATACTGTGTGCAGGGGCCAATATGTAACATTTTACTGTGTGCAGGGGCCAATATGGGACATTATACTGTGTGGAGGGGTTGCTATGGGACATTATACTGTGTACAGTGGCCAATATGTAACATTTTACTGTGTGCAGGGGCCAATATGGGACATTATACTGTGTGGAGGCACTACTGTGAGACATTATACTGTGTGGAGAGGCCAATATGGGACATTATACTGTGTGGAGGAGCCACTATAGGACATTATACTGTGTGGAGGGGTCACTATAGGACATTATACTGTGTGGAGGAGCCACTATGGGACATTATACTGTGTGGAGGGGCTACTGTGAGACATTATACTGTGTGGAGGGGCCGCTATGGGACATTCTACTGTGTGGAGGGGCCGCTATGGGACATTCTACTGTGTAGAGGGGCCGCTATGGGACATTATACTATGTGGAGGGGCTGCTATGGGACATTCTACTGTGTGGAGGGGCCGCTATGGGACATTATACTGTGTGGAGGGGCCGCTATGGGACATTCTACTGTGTAGAGGGGCCGCTATGGGACATTATACTATGTGGAGGGGCTGCTATGGGACATTCTACTGTGTGGAGGGGCCGCTATGGGACATTATACTATGTGGAGGGGCTGCTATGGGACAATCTACTGTGTGGAGGGGCCGCTATGGGACATTCTACTGTGTAGAGGGGCCGCTATGGGACATTATACTATGTGGAGGGGCTGCTATGGGACATTCTACTGTGTGGAGGGGCCGCTATGGGACATTCTACTGTGTGGAGGGGCCGCAATGGGACATTCTACTGTGTGGAGGGGCCGCTATGGGACATTCTACTGTGTGCAGGCAGGGGCCGCTATGGGACATTCTACTGTGAGGAGGGGCCGCTATGGGACATTCTACTGTGTGGAGGGGCCGCTATGGGACATTATACTATGTGGAGGGGCTGCTATGGGACATTCTACTGTGTGCAGGCAGGGGCCGCTATGGGACATTCTACTGTGTGGAGGGGCCGCTATGGGACATTCTACCGTGTGGAGGGGCCGCTATGGGACATTATACTATGTGGAGGGGCCGCTATGGGACATTCTACTGTGTGGAGGGGCCACTATAGGACATTATACTATGTGGAGGGGCTGCTATGGGACATTCTACTGTGTGCAGGCAGGGGCCGCTATGGTATATTATACTGTCTGGAGTCCACTTTGGGACATTATACTGTGTGGAGGGGCCACTATGGGATATTATAGTGTCTGGAGGCTACTTTGGGACATTATAGTGCATGTAAATGGGGCATTATACCGTGTAGGGGCCAAAAAAGGGGGCGTTATTCGATGTGGGGAGGGCCCATGTCAAAAGTTTGCTATGATGCCCAGTCTTTCCTAGTTACTCCTCTGGGATATATATATCCCAGCACTAGCCTCAGCAGTCTCCACACTGCGTGTATATGAAAAAATGTAGCAGCAGCAGTCACATGATGGTGGATCTAAATCACAGCATCTTTTATTTAATACAATTTCCTCCCCTTTAACTATATTTTTTTATATGAAAAACCCCTTTGAGGCCACTTTCAAAGAAAGTACTTTAATATTTGCCTCACATCTTATTACAAAGCAGGGATAAGACTCACTTCAGGATAATGTTGAAAAACTAATAGCCGGTGATGCTCCAGTGTCCTCTCAGTACCAGATCCTGCAGCTAGGAGGCAGACAATGTTCTCATGCTGTAGAGGGGTCAGAAGATTCAGTATCCTCCATTCATGTCTATAAAGCTTCTTCATTGGGGGTGGGAAACATTTTACGATGACACCGTTACCATACAGAGCACCAAGCCACAGATCTGCAGCCAAACTATCTTCTCGAAGTGTCTGAAACACAGAGAGGAGCCGTTTTATTGATATAGATGATACTCGATAACAGCATATCTGCAGATGTTCTAATTTGCTCAGCACCGTTTGCCGGATCCAAAATTGACATGGTCATAACAGTCAGTCATTCAGTACTTTGCACAGTATAATAGTGCGACCAAAGTTAGACTTTATTTTGCCATCAAAATAATGGCAGCCTTGATGGATTCCTGACATAGTCCATAATAAGTGAACTGAGGTCCGATAATGGCTCTTCTGATCTGCTGCGAAAGGGACCTGGTGAATCCAGCATAGCGGCATGGCTTTTACTATAAGAAAATCTGAGATACCAGTGTGAACATAGCCTTAGTAAAATGCAGTTCCTTCTCTGTTAAGGGTACATGGTGGTACATACAGTAGACCGAGAGTTATTGAGGCTGGACCACCATGGCCGATACTTTTAGGTTGTTCCTGGGGCAATTTATGGGAGCTACTTGACAGGTACTTACTGTGCTGCCAGAATGGAGGAGGTGCATGTATCTTACAGATACACTAAGGCTTGCACTATTTCGAAGAGCAGGTACTCAAGAAGATGAAAAAAAAAAATGATTGATGAGGAAGTTACAGCGTGGCACACTGGGGCAGATTTATCTTGCCTTCCAGCTTACAAGGCATGAAAATGTCACAAATTATTGCACAAGTCGGGTTTTTGTGCAAAAGTTTGTGTTTTTTTTCACTTTTGCACCTTCGCCACTTTCCTAGAAGGGCACGTGGTGAGGGGCTGGAGTGGATGGAGCCACCAGCCCTGCCAGATATATATGATCATTAAGTGATCCCTGAAATCTATGGCAGCTACAAAGATGAGCACCCTCTGCCGAGGCACACTGATTCCAAAATGTTGCAGGGTTTGTAAGCACATATCTACTGCTTCCCTGAAATGTCTTCAAAAGAGACAACACAAGGATGGACAAAGTTGGGAATCCATAACGGACAGCACTAATGTCTCTTCATATCGGGCAAACCTGCAGTAGGATAAGTCCTTCCACTGGCTGTGTTGGGGGGCTCCTCATCTCTTGTAGCTCAAGTACCGCCTGGTTTTCCTGAAAACAGTCACCTCTGAGCAGCAGCCAGTGCTTTCCTTTTCTCACTATTGGATAGAAGAATTACAATGGATGGTGAGGAAGACAAGGATTTGTCATTAAATTCTGTCACAACACAAGATTATTCATCCTTACCTATGATGAGGCCCAAAATGCTCAATAAAAGAAAAGGCATCATGACAGCCATGATTACAGCCACATGGTTCCCTAAAAGTCACACATGGTACTTTAGTCTAATTTTCCACTTTTATGTAAGAAACAGGTAAAAATCAGTTAACTTTATCCCCCACTCACATGCACTGCATACATAGGTCATACATGTAACCTTTGGCCTGTATTGTTATATATCTTATGGCATATTAGAATTATTTATTATGTATTTAGAAATCTCATATAATGTAATATAAGAAGAATCCAACACTCAGATCTCATCACGCATGACAAGTGGGGACAATCCACATGATGAGCCATATCAGGGGTTATGTAGCCCCCAATAGAGGGGTGGAGGTGTTGTGGAATGTAGGAATAAGTAAAGAATGGTGATAGCAGGTATATGCATAGGGAAGACGGTGCTGGTCACCTGTGTAGCACAGAAAAGGATGACTGTAGGAGGTAGTGTGAGGACATACAGGCCATCTAAATGGCAAAATGTAAAAGAAGGATTAGGTAGGGGAACCATGGGCAAGTAGGTGAAGGGGTATCAGAAAGTGAATGAGAGCCATGGGCAGCCATACACTGGTTCTATAGGCTAGGGCTGCTACATTGCAGCTAATGATAGTGAATGCGGTTGTGTTATGCGCTCCAAGTTACTGCAAACATCACACAATAGTCAGGCTCCCTCATTGTCTTCATCTGATTTCATGGAGAGATACATGCCAAATGTTGCTATATATAGTGGTTTGTGTGCTTATTGTACGTAGTCGGCTCTAAAGATGTAACTTGTGCGCAGCTCACAGAGAGTATAGAAAGCATTGAGAATTCACAAATTCTACCAAACCTTTTGTTTGGTGCAAAGTACAGATTGTTCTACAGTGATTGTCTTTTACTATTGATTCCAATTTTAACCCCTACCACTGCCGCCACTTGCTATATTACCGTATAGATTAGGTAATAGACGATTATGCAGTCCTTGTAACCTAAGGTGAACCTACATTTTATCACATCCTTCTGGAAAATCTTAGGATATAAGAAGCTCAGATATATATTTTTGACAGAATGTAATATCTGCAAGTTGTAAACATAGAAAAAAGGGTTCAAATGTGAATGTTACTGGTGGTTGGCATCTATACATATAAGGCTCTGATTTACATGACATCTGTACATCATGTCACCGTGGACTCTTTGGGAACACTCCCCTTGTCACAGGTTTCTTTGATGGACATTAAAGTCTTTGGTAATGCCCTTACTGCGTGCATTCCATGGCTGCTCCCTCGTGGCGTTCATCCAGTCACAGGAGGCGTTCCAGGGCACACATCTTTCTAGTTCAGCTGAAACGAAAACCAGTTAGATAAACAAATGTCCTCCCCCAACAGCACCTGTGCTTCCCCAGTGATAAGGTCTAAGCCTGGGAGAAAACATCATTTATTCTGAGATTTATAAAGTGAACTGCAAGCAATAGGATATTATATTACGTATGTACAGAAGGGAGATCTGTGTGGATCTACTTTATTGTGAAAAATATGTATCTTTCCTCCTCTAGTTCTCCGGTACAGTTATATATATATATATATATATATATATATATATATATATATATATATATATATATATATATATTATATGAAAATGAACAAATGAAAGTCAGACATTGCTTTACAACCATGCTTCAACAGAATTTTTTAAAAAGAAAACTCATGAAACAGGCCTGGACAGAAATGATGGTTCCCTTAACTTAATATTTTGTTGCACAACCTTTTGAGGCAATCACTGCAATCAAACGATTCCTGTAACTGTCAATGAGACTTCTGCTCCTCTCAACAGGTATTTTGGCCACTCCTCATGAGCAAACTGCTCCAGTTGTCTCGGGTTTGAAGGGTGCCTTTCCCAGACGGCATGTTTCAGCGTCTTCCAAAGATGCTCAATAGAATTTAGGTCAGGGCTCATAGAAGGTGAAAAAAACACAAACTTTTGCACAAAAACCCGACTTGCGCAATAATTTGTGACATTTTCATGACTTGTAAGCCGGAAAACTGGCAAACAAGGCATGATAAATCTCCCCCGGTGTGCCACGCTGTAACTTCCTCACCATTGATTTTTTTCATCTTCTTGAGTACCTTCTCTTTGAAATAGTGCAAGCCTTAGTGTATCTATAAGATACATCCACCTCCTCCATTCTGGCAGCACAGTAAGTACCTGCCAAGTAGTTCCCATAAGTTGCCCCAGGCAAAACCTACAAGTATCGGCCATGGTGGCCCAGCCTCAATAACTCTCAGTCTATGTACTACCATATACCCTTAATACAGCAGGAACTGCATTTTACTAAGGCTATGTTCACACTGGTATCTCAGATTTTCTTATAGTAAAAGCCATGCCGCTATGCTGGATTCACCAGGTCCCTTTTGCAGCAGATCAGAAGAACTATTATCGGACCTCAGTTCACTTATTATGGACTATGTCAGGAATCCATCAAGGTTGCCATTATTTTGATGGCAAAATAAAGTATAACTTTGGTCATAACTAGGGGCACAAACTTGGGGTCTTGCCCAAAAGTCCCCTTTGCCCCATATGAAGTGATTAGCACTTAGTGATCAGAATTACACATTAGATTAAGGGGGCCTGTTAGGGTAAGGTTAGGTTCACACCTGTGCCCTGTCTCTGCTCGGGGTTTCCATCCCCGAATCCGCTTAAAAAATGCGGAGAGAAAAGTCAAGCAGGACCTATCTTCAGGTGGATTCTGCCTTGCAAACCCCATTAAAATGAATGGGAGGCAGAAAAAAAAAGCTAGTGGTTTTCTAAAGCGTTGTTTGCAAAAACCGCCCCAAAAACTGCTGCAAAAAACTGCTTGTGCTTTTTTTCTGCCTCCCATACATTTCAATGGGGTTTGCAAAGTGGAGGAAAAAAATCTGCTGCTGGGTCCGATTGAAATGAATGGGAGAATTGGGAAGCTTTTTTTGAGGCAGGTTTGGCGTCGGATTTACCCTTACTCTTATAGATTTTGTTTTCGGCCCAGGAGCCTTAAGTTCTGTCCTAGAGGCCTTCAAAATCTTTCTCTTTTGTTAAGGCCCCTTGCAGACGACTGTGGGTGAGATCCGTGTGCTATTCATGTTTTTCACGGATAGCACACTGACCCATTCATTTCTATGGGCACATGCACATGTCCATATTTTTCACTGATCAGTGTGCGAGCCGTGATTCTGCATGTCCTATTCTGTTCAGTTTTTGTGGAAAGGACCCGCCCATAGAAGCCTATAGGAGACTAAAAACCTAGGACGGCACACGGATGTACTCAGTGTGTCATCAGTGTGCCGTCCGTTTTTGCAGACAAGCTAGGGACATCATTAGATGTCACCTGTGTTTTTTTTATGATGGATCCACAAACTAGGATCACACACTGATGGCACTCTGAAGACACGCTGTCCGTTTTTGCGGACCTACTTCACTGATGCTGAAGACACATTGAGGACACGCTGAAGACACACTGAAGACACTCTGTCCTCAAAAACTGAACACTAATTACTAGTTTGCGGACCGCAAAATACACACGGTCGTCTGCAACTAGCCTAAGGCATAGGGTGTTTTGGGATCTGACAAGCATAGTCAGGGAAATATTGTTCTGCCCATAGAGACGTATACAGGTGCTAATAGAGGTGCTGTTAATAAATAGCGACTTTATGGAGTGAATAGTATCGTATTCACAAATTTGTAACTTTTTCATACTTTATAATTGTAATGAACATCAATCGCTTGGTAGAGATTCATTTTCACTTTGACATTAACAACCCCCTTTCCCCCCAAAAAATATCCCAGTGTCACAGCTTATTACTGTGGGTCCGACTTCTGAGACCCCCAGCAAACAACTGTGACCACTTCACAGAAAATGTAGTATTACAATCAGACCATGCAAATGAATTGACGACCATTTAATATTTAAATAGTCTGCCAGAGGGGATAGATTCAGATATAGAAAGATATATAGGATAGATAGATAGATAGATAGATAGATAGATTCTTTTCTGTTCACACTTAAGCCACTGGATGACCTTGGGTTTCCATGAAGTAGGTCTCATATGACCACATGGCACATCACTATGGCACTGTGATCACTGGCTATTCTATTTATTGAAATACGTATTGGAAAGTTATTGTAAAAATGATATTGTACATAAGCAGTGTTCTATCCTTACACTCTGATCAGTAATGGCAATGCCATAGGCAGTTGGGAATCTGGTGTTGGCAGTATTTCCAGTAGGCACATGCCATCTTGTCAGGAACATCAAATGGCCAAACTGCCTTATTTGTCAGTATATTCTCTGAGCCTCCTACATGATTGTATCAGTTGCCCCTCCTGTTCTTGTGGGATATGGGTTTCTATCTATATACATAATAATATGAGGCCTGCTGGGTTCACTTCTCTTTTAGTTTGATAGGGCAGATCAAAGTCTAAATTCTTCATTGATTACAATGATGTAACTCTTATTGTGCTGGAGAATCTAAGAACACCGAAGCAGAGTATTGTTGTTACTGCACCTTTGACATCTACTTAGAAGGATAAATATTTGATCAATGGGGTTTTGACCTCTGAGACTCGCACCGATCCTGAGAATGTGGGTTATATCCCCCCCATTGTGCATTCAGCCAGCTGAACATAGTTTTGCCAGTGCTGGATGGCATGCATTAGCGACATACCTACATTTAACCTGCATGCTGAACCCACAAAGGGGGTAAAACACCCCCATTCTCAGAACCTGACCAATCAAATATTTATCTGAGCAGGGCTCACAATCTATATCTATACACATATTCTATATGTGGGAGGAAACCCACAAAAACAGGTTGTCCTTGGCTGGATTCGAACACAGGACTCCAGTACTACAAGGGGCCAGTCCTAAACACTGAGCCATCATGCTTCCCACTAGAGTCAGTAAGACTGCATTCATGAGAACACTGAAAAAACACATTTTGTGTTTGTGAGGTATTTGAGTGTATGAAGGATTCATGAAAAATGTCCAGTTGTACAGCAGTTATCCACATTTAGGATGCATACAACACATGTATAACTCAAATATTATGCACATACCAGACCCATCACTCAAAGAGCTTATTTTAGTCACTCATACACATTTATTGGTAAAACTATACACATATCACTCACTACATACGGGGTTGATGCTGAGCTCTGACATTGTTCGACTCTGATTGGATATTGTCAGAGGTCAGTATCACTCCCCCTTGTCTGCTCTGGCCCACCCACTTGACAATATAGAGCCTAATTATCATATCAGGCAAAACTAACAGCACTGATTGGTCATGGAGGCTAGAGAAAAAATGAGTGGAGTTGGAATTAGTAGAGCAGCGCCTATTAAAGGATGCAAAGAACTGTAATTGATGGAGGTGGTGCAAGGTCCTCTCTAATGTATGTATATATATATATATATATATATATATATATGTATAATAAATGTATATATTGGTATGCTCACAAAACAAATACAATAAAAACAATAAATGCACAAAAACAAAGTCTGCATATTTTTGCCATGGAGTCCACAGCACAAATTCAAGACACAGCCTCTGACTTCTGCTGAGGTTACTGCTACAGCTTGACACACTGGGTAGCCCCATTCAGTGAGGCTACCCACTGCAATTTTGGTGTTATTTCTGGCACTGAAACCCTGGCAAAATAGGGTAGGATACTTCTTTTTATAGCACCCTATTGCTCTTTTGAATCAGTGTGTAAAAACGCTGTGTGAACATACCCTTACTATTATTTGTAAATATATAGCAATATACTTACAAGAAATGCGTTGACGAGAAAAGCTGATGTTGGCATTACACATGTCTGCAGAACATAAGCAATGGTATTTGCCTTGTCTGTAGACAGGATCACAAATATGAGATCTGCATACAGCTTGTGAAGGGAAACATCCTGCAAAACAATACAAAAATAAGTCTAAACCTCAGTGTACAAGACAACTGGAAGAGGAGCTATACCACACTGACAGGCAACCATGAGACAACCATGGGATGGTCATTGGACAGGCTCGGACTGGCCCACTAGGGTATCGGTGAATCCTCCGGTAGGCCCTGTGCCTTTAGGCATCTAGGGGAGCAGACTGGGCAATTGCCCAGGGCCCCTGTCCCCAAAAGCCCCCCGGGATCCGGAGCCTGATCACTCCAGATCCCAGTGTCAGGCCCAGCCACATCGATAACGGAAAGAGGCCTGGCGTCATGTGCTGCAGGGCCCCTTTCCAATAGAAGCCTGCCCAGTGGAGGTCTGTAAAAGTGACAAACATTTATACTCACCTCTCCTGGTCATCCGGCATCATCTTCTGGCCTGTAGCTGACATCATGTGTTCTGGACATCATCGCTGAGGCCTGTCATTGGGCCTCAGTGGTCACGTGGGGCCTGCTGGCGTCATGATGTCAGCGTGCCCCACATGACCACTGAGGCCTGTGATTGGGCCAGAACGTGTCTGAAACGCGTATCGTCAGCCGCAGACCCGAAGAAGAAGCTGCTGGAGACAATGTTATGAGCAATGCTAGGATCCCCAGTAGAGGTAAGGCAAGGTGAGTATGTTATTTTCCCTGACCTTCCCGGGGTCTTTGATTATTATACCTCTGGGGTCTGAAGAGACCCCAGAATGTAATAATAGCACTGAAATAAATGGGCAAACCTCCTGAATATTCGATAAAAAGAATTTTGAGGGGTTCGCCTGAAGCGGCTCAAGGCTTTGGGAAGTAAATTATACTGTGTGGGGCCACTGTGGAGCATTATACTGGAGATGGCCCTCTGGAGAGCATATTATATTGTGGGGGCCACTGTGAAGCATCATACTGAAGGAGGGATGTTCTGAGGAGCATACTGTACACTCCACTGTGGAGTATTATATTAAGGGTGCCCTCTGGGGAGTATATTATACTGTGAGGGGCCACTGTGAAGCATATTATATTGCGAGGAGCATATTATATTGTGTGGGGCCACTGTGAAGAATTACACTGGTGTGGCCCTCTGGGGAGCAAATTGTACCATGTGGGGCCACTGTTGAACATACTATACTGTGTAGGGCCACTGTGGAGCATTGTACTGGGGGGCCTCTGGGGAGCATCTTATATTGTGTGGAGCCACTGTGGAGTATTATACTAAGGAAGGAAACTATGGAGAGTTATACTAGGAGGGCCCTCTGGGGAGTATATTATACTGGGTGGGGCCACTGTGGGGAGCATATTATACTGGGGGGCCTCTGGGTAGCATATTATATTGTGTTGGGCCACTGTGGAGCATTATACAGGGGAGACAGTGTGGGGAGCATATTATAGTGTGAGATTTATTGTTCTGCACTGTGATGCATATTATATTGTGTGGGGCTTCTCAGGAGCATATTATACTGTGTCTTTTCAGACCCCGGAGTATAATAATCGGAGACCCAGGGAAGGTGATAAACATAAAAACCACTGTTACTCACCTGTCCGGCGAGCCGATGTTACTCCCAGCATGCTTCGGCCTTCTTTGGTGACGTCCCAGGCGTCATGTGAGCCAGCCTGACGTCATTGCCTATATGGGGCATAATTACGTGTGCAGGGGCCACTATGGAGTATAATACCGAGTGCAGGTGCCACTATGGAGTATAATACCGAGTGCAGGGGCCACTATGGAGCATAATACCGAGTGCAGGGACCACTATGAGGCATAATACCATTTGCAGGGGCCACTGCGGGGCATAATACTGTGTGCAGGGGCCACTATGGAGCATAATACCGAGTGCAGGGGCCACTATGGAGCATA
The DNA here is from genome assembly GCA_947044405.1 of Leptodactylus fallax. Lineage (NCBI taxonomy): Eukaryota > Metazoa > Chordata > Amphibia > Anura > Leptodactylidae > Leptodactylus > Leptodactylus fallax. The sequence continues at coordinate 2,123,510 of CAMRHE010000223.1, forward strand.
ATACCATGTACAGGGGCCACTATGGAGCATAATACCCTGTGCAGGGGTCGCTGCGGGCATAATACCCTGTGCAGTGGCATAATACAGTGTGCAGGGGCTGCTGCAGGGCATAATACCGTGTGCAGGGGTCGCTGCGGGGCATAATACCGTGTGCAGGGGCCGCTATGGGACATAATACCATGTGCAGGGGCCGCTGTGGGGCATAATACCATGTAATACTGTGTGCAGGGGTCGCTGTGGGCCATAATACCGTGTAATACTGTATTAAAAAAAAAAAAACACCTACTCACCTGTCCCTTGTGCTCTGATGTCATCCACCGCAGTCTGGTTCTGCTGCTCTGGTGTTCTCTTCTGTCAGAAGTCCCCAGCACACATGACCGCTGAGGGGAAGAAAACACCGGAGCAGCAGGACTGAAACGCGCTGGGAGACACCAGAGCACCTTCCCCAGCCTCATATTAAAAAAGTGGTTATCCTGGACAACCCCTTTAAGGTGGCACTTGGGCTTTATTAAAGGGTCTTTCCAGCTCATTTTTATTGATGTTCTATCCTTAGGACAGATTATCAATAAGAGATCAGTGGACCCCTCCTCTGATCATCTGTATGAAGGGGCTATGGTGCCTGTTTATATTATATGCTGTCTGTTTATAGTGACCGTGTGATGTAATTACAGTCTTGTCACATAGACATGTATAGGACGAGGCTGTAGTTACATTACATGGCCGCTATAAGATGAATGACACTATGTAAACAGAGAAGTGGTCACGGCGCTTACACAGGTACCACGGTTCATTCAAACAGCTGATCAGTGGGGGTCCTGGGTTTTTGAGCCCCACTGATTAGTTTATTAATGACCTGGAAAACCTTTTAATTAGTTAACACCTGGGGCATTATTAATAAGGGGCACTATTTATACAGGGTACACACAGACATTATTAATATAAAGATGCACTTGGGAGTATTATTCATTATGGGGGGTTATATCATATATTTTATAATTGGGGTAGCAGCAGGATGGGTGTGTAGGTGAGGACAATGTGGGTCGGGTGCCTGGAAAAGTGAGGAGCCAAAGATGTCTGTGTTGTAAACTTTACAGAGACAAGTCACAGCTGGAAGAAGTGGTCATGGCGGTCCAAAGGGAAGAGAAGGGAAATGTGAAGGATTAGTCAGAGACGTCACCTGTAAGTCACAAAATGTTACTGCCCTGTATTCACCTAAATGATAGAGGATAAATACCTGATTGATGGGGGTCTGGATGCTGAATCCCCCACTCAACCTGAAAATTGGTTTTTTTTCCCCCACTGGGTGGGAATTCAGCCTGACCGCAGCCATATATATAGGTGTGTCACTTGGTGGATGGACGAACCCGCGTGGCTCTCATTCACTTCGATGGGAGTGCCGAAGATACCTGAAGTCCAGTACTCAGCTATCTGCGGCGCTCCTATTATAGAGAATGGGGGCCACGTGGGCTCGTCCATCCACCAAGCAGAAGATGTGTGAAGTTACTTTCATTGTTAATGCCGTGTTGTTGATCTGATACTGAAGTAATACAGTAAGAAGAATTCTTAAAAACAGTTTCATAAGTTTGTGTATGTTTATTGTACGACAATAACAGCGTGTGACACTAACAGCATGTAAACACAATAACGCAATTATATATTTTTATTTTTTTTTTTTTGGGGGGGGGGCGTCTTTCAATAGTCTGCCTCAGGCAGCAAAGAGGCTAGTTTCACCACTGTATGGGATCTGCGGGTTTTCGTGGCCCAAACCAAACACTAAGTATATCCTCAGGCATTGAAGTTTATACAAATGGATCACCAAGGGAAGTTACTTTATAGAGTATATCAATGTGACAGGGAAAATATAAGAATAAGCACAACTGGTTATACAGAACATATTTTAAGGGTCTCTCCTTTATGACTTCAATGTGCCAGAAATTGGAATTGAATTTTATAAAACAATCCCTATAAAAATGACTAGCCAAAAAAGACATAATGATCTAAAATAACATTGCTAATACATGGTTAATAGGTTCATGCCAGCCCATATTAATAGGCCCATGCCCGTTGGAAACAATGACATTCCATATATATATATATACAGTATAAATATTGTTGTTTCATATTCTTACCTAATACGGCAAGCTGAATGTCTCCATTGCTGATAATCCACATCCCCATACAGCAGTTACTTTCATTGCAATGTATCTTTCCTGGTTCTGTTATGTGCCCAAATTGAGCCATAGGCAATCCAACAGAATAGGACGTATTATCAAGTATGGCACAAGATATTCCTTTAAGATGGGCATCTAGGAAATTGCAAGAATGGCAGGATTAAAGACTTGGCATACATTACCTCTCTGTGCCCAATACTAATTCTTACCTGGCAGGAAAGCTAAGAAGGAGCTCAAGTAAATGATGAAGTTTAATCCTGTGTGAGCCATTCCTATCAGCAGCAGAGGTAATATAGGTTCTGTGTAGTCCACCTACTTGGTAGTCGTCCGTATTTTCCCAAATTTTTTTGAGAACCCCTATTCTCCTATTTCTCGTTCTATTACTAATACATATTCTGACCCTCACTTCGCTCCTTTGTAAACCTTAGCCAGCAGGTCTTGGATGGGAGGACAAAAAAATCTCAAGGATACCAAACAAGGGGCGTATCTTGGCCATTGCGATATGCTGGGGGAGTGTTGTTCTGGGAACACTGTGGGCACAAAATACAAACTGGTGATGATTATGAGGAAAAAAAATAATAAATTATGGTAGAACACAAATGTGTTAAAATCTTCTACATATACATAAACAGAGACATAAAAACCGAATAAAATTTCTAAATAAAACATATACTGTTATCATAAAATAAAATGATGTACTATATAATATATATAATGCCTGTTATAGGTAATGATATGGGGGCTAGGAAATATATAGTAAAAACTGCAAACCATCCGAGCATTTCACATAATCCTCTGCTAGACAAGTTTAATATGGGCGCCTTATAGCAATGTTATTTGGGCACTATATAATTGTATGGCTAAGGCACTATAGTGTACACAAAAGGGGGGGGCAAGGCTCAATAGAAGATACCGCAGATAGCACCAACCAACCAGTCCTGAAGAAGAATAATACAAACTGCATTCTGCATACACTCAGTTTAAAGGGGTTGTTTGGGACTATAGTATTGAGTGCTGTGGCCTCTTCATTACTTACTAAGTACAGTATATAGTGGCTGTGCTTGGTATTGTAGCTCATCCCCATTCATTTGAATGGGACTAACCTGCAGCATGGTCATGTGACCAATGGACATGCCATCACTGGCCTGAGAAGAGGAATTGGAGCACAATATCATAGTCCTGGATAATTCCTTTAACATTGTGCTCTTTACTAACAGCACATTGGGAATAGTTCAGTTGATAATGATCTTCACCCCAATACCTGGCACTAGGGACACCTACACTTCTGTATACCAAATTCCATATACATACATATGTTACATAGCACACACAGTGGGGGAGATTTACTGAGTTTATATGCACTGAAAATCTGGCTCAATTTTTGTATATAAAAAACTGGTGTACATCAGGCCTTTTATTAGATTTATTATGTGTTTTAGGCTGGGTTTACATCTGGGGATTTTGGATTCCGCACCCCATTCCACTTGAAAAATGCGGAGAGAAAAGTCTTGCATTCTCTCCACATTTTTTGGTCGGAAACCAGGCAGACCCCATTATAGTCTATGTGGTCTGTGGGTCTTCGCAGGTAACCGCTTTTTAACCGGATTGGGTTTCTGTTTTTCGGGTCCCCAAGTGGACTCAAAGAACGGAAACCCGAACACAGCTGTAAACCTAGCGTTAGGCACTTTTTATGCCTCACCAGTCTCTAGAACAGTAGTGTGGCTTTATAGGGGTTGTGGCATGAAGCATGTAACCCTCTACTGTTCACGCTCCCGCATTACGCCACAGGATATCATGCTGTATCGGACTGTAACTTTACATGTCCAGGCACCATCTGCACATTAAAGGACACAACTGGTGACGGCTCATACAGCTTATATATGTGTAATGAAAGTAAGCTCTATCACAAAAATGTCTAGACCACTGTATAAGCAATGCTATCTCCGATGCTGTCCCTGCTACCTCTTGTGTCACCCCCTCTACCTCATAAATTGTAAGCTCTTGCGAGCAGGGCCCTCAGTCCCAGTGTGTGAATTGACTATTTCTCTGTATTCTATCTCTATGTCTGTACTTGAACCCTGCAATTTGTAAAGTGCTGTGGAATATGTTGGCGCCATATAAATAAAATGTATTGTTATTATTTTGTATATCCTTTATTCATAGGATAGAGGATAAATAGCTGATCAGGGAGTTTCTCACTGTTCAGACCCCACTGACCTACCCCCCCCCCCCCCCCATTGTGAATTTAGCCTCAATGCAACCAGGATAAACATCCACGCTTCCACTCCCAGTGCTGTTCTTCAGCTTTCTCTGGCGCAATTCACTGGTAACAGCCGGGGTGGTTTCTTAGCCTTAGCCCCCTTGTTTTTCCCGGATAGCACACTGACCCATTCATTTCTATGGGCGTTTACACATAACTGTGAATTACAGTCACATGTGAGGGCCGACAGTCTGGGACACAAAATATCGAACAGGTCCTATTCCTGTCCTATTTTGAGGCCCTTCTTCCGCGGCTCCTATTCATTGGATGCACGGCCAGTACACAAGCGGCACACGGATGACATCCATGTGTCCCCCATGCGCCACTCGTGTTGTTCATTCACGGCAGCTGGTGAGCACACGGTCATGTGCAACCAGCTTAATTCTGTACGTCAGTCTTATATTCATTCCCCTGCTGGTGCTAACTGGGACTGAATTATTAAGCGGGGGATTTGCTTAAATTCAGTCCACTCTGCTATGGCTAACCTAAGATTTCACCTGTGTGATTCTGGCCTTACAGTGGTTTCACACACAGTGAGGGGGAATTTATTAAGACTGGTGTTTCTTATGCCAGTCTTTATCAATTCCCCAGCTAGTGAGAGATAGCATAGATATCTCTTATAACTCATACCAGTTTTCAGGCTCCTGTCGCATGACCAAAGATCGAAGTGATGTCCTCAGAATCCTTCACTAATGTAAGTAAATGGAGTCGCACTGCAACCAGAGAGTGCTGCAACCATGACTTCCATTTGCAAAAATGTCGAACACTTCTTGATTTCATTTGTTTGTGACCCTTAGTTGCAATATCCACTAGGTCACAATTCAACTCCATTCACTTATGTTGTTGAAGAAGTTGTCAGATAACATGGCAATCTTTGGTCATGTGACAGTAATCGCAGCCAAATTCTCCATGCAGCCCCCTAGCCTTAGACCTCATTCACGCAACTGTGAAAAACTGATAAAATGGTCTGTTTTTCCATGACTGTTTTGCATCCATGTGACATACACTTTCACGGATGAAAGTGACACGATTCTATACATGGATCCGTGAAAACCGACACAAATAGGACTTGTTCTATATTTTTACAGTGCATTAATGTATTAGGCTGTGTGATGGCTGTTTTCGATGTTTGTGTGAATCACTTTTTAGGATATGTTCACACGGCGGAAAATGAAGAGGAAAAAATACTGCAGAAAATGCAGCATGTTAATTTTACCAAAAATTATGTGCTATACGTGTTGGGGGAAGGTGGGGGAGGGGGTGATAAATGCAAAACCTAGCAGAAGATCAGGGAAAATTAAAATGTTTTTGAGATTGTGTTTTCTGCTGCATTTTTTTCTGCAGTGTGTTTTACCTGTGTTTCGGTATGTGTGGTTTCAGCCTAGATTCAGTCGACCGTGGTAAAAAACGGCTGTGAAAAATGGACATATGCCCATTTTCACGGATCCCTAATACATTTGAGAGCATTGAGGGATGCTTACAAAAATCGGACATTACCTATTTTTTGATGGTGCGTTAAAATGGACCTTCAAACAATTGGCCATGTGAATAGCCCCCATTCACATACAAAGAACTTAATGCTGTTGGGTAACTGCCGTTTAAAAAAAAAATAAAGTGACGTGAATGTAGGCTTAGTCACAGGTGAACTGAAGTTGGGGTGTGGTTGCAGTGTTTATATTTCCTATAGTCCTACAGGCCATGATGTACAGCCCAAAACACACCTTGTCTAATGTCAGCTTCTTCAACCAAGTAGGAAATGGTGCCACCTAGTGTCTGATCTAGAAAATGCAAACATGCCATCCCTGTGATTAGTGAGCAGCTGCTGACAATAACTGAGGGTCCTGATTATTGGGCAGAGTCAGCGCTTGTGTATAAGATCAGGTAGTTTGTTGCATAGTGACTAGTTTTCCCTGAAGACAGGGTGATTATAGTGTAGAGGCGAGCCATACCTATTACCTGTATGTATCGTTTTCTTCATGTCTGTGCTCATTTTGTCTTATTCTTATGTTTGCCCTGATAAATTTTTGGTATCTAATAGAAGGTGTAAGAAGACTGTGGAGCATTGTCACTTAGCAGGGTCCACCTAGGTCTTATATGGCTCAATGTTAAAGGTGATCTAGACAATGGAAAACTTTCAAGCTCTATTCACATGAATGAGTTTTTTGGTGGTGTGATAAGGGCTTTTTCTTTTCCAGCAGGCACATGGCTGCACTAATATTAGTTCACTTGAATGGGGCTATTACATGACTGATTTTGGTGATCTATTTTCAGTGAGCTGTCAAAATTTATGACATGTCATACTACTTCTGTCTGTTTTTATGGATCCCTCAGGACTCAAATCTGAGGGATTTTTTTTTTTTTTTTTTTTTTTTTTTAAAAGCTCCATTTTCATGGCTGTTTTGCATGATGGTGGAGTTGTCTGAATTAGACCTATTCATTGGAAAGTGAAGACTTCCAAATGCGTTCCTCCGATCATATGGTTTGTCTTTCCACATAGATTTCATGTGGGGTAGAGAAAAGTGCAGTGACAAACACAAGTGTTTGGTGGGGTTTTTTTTTTTTTCTTTTTTTCCCCTTATCCAGCATAACTCTCAAGTGTTCTGCACCCTCCTCCCCAATTTTTATGAAAGTGGACAGAGCAGACTGGGGATCAAGCTGAACGGTGACACCTTGGCCTTTCCAATATACTATAACTCATGGCAGTCCCTGACCAACGTAAACTTCAATTCTAGTACACAAGGGTGCACCAGAACTAAGTCTGGAACTTCTTCGTTCAGGTGCATCTTATGCTAGTGGGTTTTTTTGTTTTAAGACTGGTGTAGGAAATGCCAGTCTTAAATAAATTCATTTATCACACATTAAATGATTTGGGATGGGGTTGGTCTAAGTTCAAAAATATGTACCTATAACTTTTTTACTCTAAACAGGCTCAGATTTCTGATAACTTTTTCCTTTTATATATTTTTAAAGGAAACCATGCCTAGAAAGTCCTCTACAGTTTCTGTTCCTCAAAGAAGCAACAAGTACTCACTCAGGGTGTCACTGAAGAAAGCGGACTACCTTTCCGAAACCAGCGAGTCTGAAGAATACAAAAGCAGTTCCTCATCTTCTGACTCTGAAGTGGAGCAGCCACCAGTGGCACCCCCAAGGAATTTTGAGGACGATGAACCAAATGAATTCTTACAAAGAAGAGCCAAGAATATCAAGGATAACAAAGCCATGGTTGGTCCCAGCAAAAACTTTTACTAATATGTAGATTTGATTCTTATTGGGTTTTGCAAGGATCTGTTAAAAAGCTCATTTACTTCAGTAGAGGGCCATGCCTTCTATTGTCTTTAAGTGGGAAAGTGTCTGCTATGAGCAATGGTCATAGGAAAGCCCCCTCCCCCTTTCTCTCCTGCCTATGACACTTAAGGTATTTGGGTATATCCAAGAAATGGGGAGTAAATTCCAATTTAAAGTGCGTGTTTATTAAATACTGTATTTGTCTGCTGACAGTTTATGTAGTCTCATGACACATGAAAACTCCGCTAACTGCATGTACAAAAGTAAGCACACCATGTATTTTGTAGAACATGGAAATGGTTATGTATAGCCTTCTAGGTCTGCACTGATCTCTAGATGTAACCACCGCTTCTGTTCTTGTCATTTTACAGCTTGCAAAACTTATGGCAGAATTGGAAAAGCTCCCAGGATCTTTGCAGCCGGAGCCTACTGAACAGAATGGAAACTCCTCAGTAAGACTGACCAACTCTGATATGTTTATAATATGGCTGCATGCGTGAGGCCATAGGACATTGGTTTTTATCATGCTTCATACCGGACTCGCTGCCTGTTTCTCTCTGTATTAATACAGACTCGTGTAATTCCCTGGTATAATATTAGACAAGCAGTCTGAAAATACCCCAGATTCAGTAACTGATGCTGGATGATAAATCTGGCGGATCTTTAGATCGACAAGGCTGAATTTATACCACCCTTTAGTTGCCAGAATTCTTGGACTCTACTATGGCACATTTAATCTGCACCCACATATCAAGCATATAGAGAAATTCTAGCCAAACCAAGATGTGCCACTCTGCACTAAAGATGCACTATGTTTACACGTGTGTGTGTGTGTGTGGCGGTTTTTTTTTTTTTTTTTTTTTTTATGGCTTTGCAGAAAAGACGGAGACTGTGTTGAATGTCTTTCCACTATTCTAGTTCAATGCACATCTGTAACATGATTGAGGTTATTTCTTGCTTGTGATAAGCCCAACTAGGTCTATAGGATGAACCCCAAAGCTTAGAGCGCATATCAAACTTTCCCCAATTGCTGTCAGTGTTCGAGAATTCGTTCTATAGTAACCTGTATGTGTGATACCTTTACTTTAGAAGGACAAAAGACGTCCACGTGAATCTCTTGCTAAAGTTGAACCTAGGAGGAATCCAGAGAGAGCCACTCGACGTGTGACCCGCTCCATGGGAGGAGTGCTACCTGAGACTCCAGAAAAGGAGAGGGAGCAGCGGAGTCTTGGGATCAATTGCTAGAAGAAGTAAGAACCTGACTGAGTGCCACTGACACACTTCCTGCCACTCTTATACAGTGTCATTGACTTGACAATAGTGAGCTTGGTCTGCTGCTCTACCGGGTTTGTGTGCCTGGGTGTAACTAGCAAAGACGGCCCCGTAGCAGACTCTTGAGGCCACTGTTTGTGGGTATATCACACAAGTAAGACATACAGGCTTGTTAGAATTCCTTATGAATGTTGTCATTTGGGGGAATTAAGAATGGTGTCACATGCCAGCCCTGAACAACTTCCCTGCTGGCACTCAGGGACTGGTATAGACTTCTGCTATAACTCTCCTGTCGCTTGGCTTGTAGCAAATTTTGACACACCCAAGTATCCTTCGCCCACATTGCTTTGTGCACCACTTCTGGAAAGTGGGCTACAGAAGGTAGTAAAAAATGTCTTACAACAATCAGTGCAGAACTCTGTTTTGCACAGATCTACTTTTGTGATGGGGTAATTGGTCACCTGCCCCTGCCCCAAGGGAAATGTGTTCATCTATAAAAACAGCATGGCCAATAACCTTATCCCAAAACTGTGATTGAACATGTGCTGTTTTGCTGCATCGTACTGCCATGTGGCAATCAGATGTAAATCCATCTGCAAGCAAAATTTTATGCACTTTACTTTTTTTTTTTTTTTTTTTTTTTTTGTTGTTGTTCTTATAACAGAGGAAGCCAGTAAGAAGGCGATCTGCTCGACCTAGCATTCATGCCATCCCCCATGTTGTGCGACCAGTGGAGGATATCACAGAAGATGAATTGAATAATATCGCTGATAATGTGAAGAAGGTGTACAACACAGTGCATGTGAGAACCACTATCTGCTGCAGCCAGTCTTGACTTCTCCCTTTATGGAAGGGATCAGAATGCTTAGGTCAAAATCTAAACCATACAATCACCTTCTGAACACTCTTGTATATACAATGTTAGCAAAGTTACTTATCCTTTTATGTAGATTAGAGGTTGTTAAAAACCCCAGCATACTGGATACTACTAACCTATCCACTGGATTGGTCCTCGGTATCTGATCAGTAGACAACACACTGATCCTGAATTTTGTGTTTCTGGGTGCTGTGTATAGGAGACTTCATAGCATCTAGTGTCCACCTCCAGCTCAGGGGACACTGGTGAAGGCAGAATATATTAACATGTAGTGTTACACCCCATGGACACACAGTGGCTTATTGAAATGAAATTTCCCACCATTCCCTGCCTGCAGAGATTACTGTGCCTGCTATAAAATCACTTCCCAGAATTGCAAGTTGCCTTGGCATAGTATCCTGAAGTCGACTAATGGACAAAACCCCCTCACTCATGAAGATTAGAGGCTTGTCTCATCTTCCAAGTTTCTCCAGTTCACAACAATATTGTAAATGCAGCTCTAGTAGGCTTGTGTTAGAATGTGAACCTACTATTGAGACTTGACTTCTCAATGTACAAGGCTTTATTTTTCTCTAGGGTTCCACATGTCATCAGTGCCGACAGAAAACTATAGACACAAAGACAAACTGCCGCAACAAAGAGTGTCGAGGCATCCAAGGACAGTTCTGTGGACCTTGCCTAAGGAACAGATATGGAGAAGATGTGCGCCAAGCTCTCTTAGATCCTGTAAGTAAAGTAGAAGCTCCCAATGCAGGCAGAATCTCAAGGGGGGTATGGGTTTGTACAAATCAATAAGGGTGGGTTCACACTTGCACCGGCACTTCGCCCGCTGCAAATCCGACCTAAATGTCGGAAAACTGGATAGGGAAAAGTTTGTGATGCTTTGCTTAAAATTTTTTATTTTTTATTTTTTTTTTCCTGTCGGAAACAAAGTCCTGCGTGTCCAACTTTGTTTCCAGCGAAAAAAAAAAAAAAGTTTGCGGCGCAGAGGGTATAAGTGCACATCGCTTTAAAAACCCATTCAAGTGAATGGAGTTTTAAGCAAAGCATCGCAAACATTTTCTGACATTTAGGTTGGATTCGTGGTGGACGGAGTGCTGCCACAAGTGTGAACCCACCCTAACTGAAGGGTTGTGTATGTAGAACCGAAACTTTGCAGTTGGAATAAATCCACACATCACTTTTTATTCATCAATTTGGAGTGCTGCCTGTTCCTTATCTAAATATATTAAAAAAATATATAAATTGTGTTACACTTTTTTTTTTTTTTTTTTTTTTTTTTTTGGCCAAAATTCTGGCAAATATGCCCTACTCAGTCTTGTTGTAAACAAAAGGTCTTGACTTTCTCCTGTGCAGAATTTTGTTTTTGGTACCAGACTACACGAATGATTTGTCACTAACTGAAAACTTTGTTATAAGGCACATAGATTAACTGCATTAACATTGACTTTTTTTTTTTAATTTCTCCCCTCCTTATCCTGCCTAGAACTGGACTTGCCCACCATGCAGAGGAATCTGTAACTGTAGTTTTTGTCGCCAACGTGATGGCCGCTGTGCAACTGGCATCCTCTTTCCTCTGGCCCGTTACCATGGCTACAATGACGTTCACTCCTATCTTAGCGGGTAACTTTTTTTTTTTTTTTTTTTTTTTTAGGCTGTACAAGTACCTTTTATTTAACCGGACCTAATGACATGGCTTACTTTTTTTTTTTTTTTTTTTTTTGTTTCCCCCCCCCCCCCCCAGCTTGCAAAGAAAAGGAGAGGAGAGTGACTGAGAGTAGAAGATCTCAGAAGGGCAGACATGCTTGCTGTTTTGTTGTTTTCATTTAAAGATTAATAAAATCGTTTTTTTGTTTGTCCATGTTAAATATTGTCCAGCACTTATTTATGATATAAGAAATGCAGTGGGGTGGGTACCAGCAAAAAAGTTGTCCTTCCAGTAGGATAATTAATAATTATTATTTTATTTTATATAGCACCAACATATTCCGTAGCACTTTACAAATCAGGACACAGACATTACAATGTGACAAAAAAACAAACATTTGGAGTGAGGGCCCTGCTCACAAGAGCTTACATTCTATGAGGAGATAGGGGGACACAAGAGGTCAGAGGGCTTGTTTGCTACTATGGTCCAGCCATCTTGGTTGTGTAACTGAAGCAGTATGAACCCGTCACCAGCCAGTATCTGTGAATAAACAGATACTAAGTGCAAGGAGTGCAGTGTAACTTCTAGATGGAGAGGACAAGAGCTGAGGAACAGAGAAGGAAGGATAAAAGGTGTTATTGTTCTGCACCTTCACACTACAACTGTGATCAGGTTATGTGATAAGCCTGACCATACAGATGTGATTTTAGGGCAGTTTTGAAGCTGCTGCAGTTGGATTGTCTTGGGTAAAGCATGTCAGACACTGGTGCAGCTCGAGAAAAGTCTTGGAAACAGGAGTGGGGGTTCGGATAACCGAGGATGCAAGTCTAAGGTCATTGGCAGATTGGAGAGGATGGTTAGGGCGGTAGTGATGAGAGAGGAGATATAGGGGGAAGGGGGGGGGTGCAGCGCTATGGATGGATTTGTGGGTCAGTGTGATAATTGTATATTGTATTCTGTGATGGATGGGCAACCGATACATTGACTGACACAAGGTAGATGCGTCTGTACCGATTTGACAGAAAGATGAGGCTGGCGGCTGCATTCAGGACAGATTGTAGTGGGGAGAGTTAAGTAAGAGGAAGCCAAATTACTAGATAATTGTAATAGTGACGACAAGAGAATCAGAGTAACAATGAGGGTTTTTGATGCTTCCACGGTGAGAAAAGGGCAAAATTCTAGAGATGTGTTTAAGTTGCAGGTGGCAAGAGCATGCAAGTGTCTGACTATGTGGGGTAAAGGTGAGATCTGAATCAAATACAACCCCACCCAGACAGCGGGCATGCCGTCTGGGGTTAATAGTAAGACAAATCAGGATTAGGTCGGTTAGTAGAAGGAGGAAACGCAAGAAGTTAAATTTTTGAAAGGTTCAATTTCAGATAGAGAAGACCTGATAGAGACAGCAGAAAGACAATCACTGGTGTTCTGTAGTAGTGCAGGGGTGATGTCACAGGATGAGGTATATAGATGGGTATAATCTGCATAAAGAAGGTATTGAAAGCCAAATTTGCGAATGGTTTGTCCAACTGGGTCTGTGCACAGAGAAAAGAGGGGGCCTAGGACAGATCCTAGAGGAACCCCAACCACAAGGGGCAGAGGAGAAGAAATAGCACCAGCGAATGATACACTAAATGAGCGGTCAGAGAGATAGGAAGAAAACTGAGAGCGTGTTATCTCTGAGGCCAATAGAATAGAGCAGAGTGAGGAGGAGTTTGTGGTCTATAGTGTCAAATGCTGCTGAGAGATCCAGAAGAATAAGTAATGAATAGTTCCTTTTAGATTTAGCCGTCAAGAGATCGTTGGAGACCTCCTGTGAGGGTCGTTTCTGTAGAGTGCAGTGCACAAAAACCTGATTGTAAGGAGTCCAGAAGAGAGTGAGTGGATTAGGCGGGAGTAGACCAAGTGTTCCAGGAGCTTAGAGATGAAGGGGAGGTTAGAGACACGTTAGTAGTTTGCAGCACAGGATGGGTCAAGGGAGGGTTTTTTCAGTAGTGGGGTTATGAAAAGCATGTTTGAAGGAGGAGGGAAAGATTCCAGAAGAAAGAGATTAAAAATTTTAGTAAGGTGAGTTGTAACAGTAGGGGACAGAAACCAGAGGAGCTGACAGGATAGGATCACTTGTGCAAGTAGTGGGGCGAGATGAAGAAAGGAGCTGGGAGACTTCTTCTGTTACTGGGTCAAATAATGAGAGTTCACAATGAGGAGCAAAGGAGGGAAGGGGACTGATGCCCTTGTGAAAATGTTTAATGCACACAAAGGTTAGAAAAAGTTTAAGATGGAAAGTAAGAAGGCCTCTTCTTATAGCCTGAAGTCCAAAAGACAATCATTGGATACTAGAACTGGCACCCTGTCCCCCAAATATGGTCCTAAAGGTAGACCTTTTTAACCATGGCTCTAAACTGATCCTCAAATATTTATGAAGACTGGCATATCAAACACCAGTCTTCATGGTGCCAGAAGAACAGCTCATTTATGAGGCACATCCCTTTTTATAAAAGGGGCAGCTCTTCCATTGGGTGCCTGTGCTGTATTCTATGCTAGCTTGTAGCACAACTCCAATGCCCCTTTCACTTTTATGAAAGTGGAATAGGAGACAAATGCTAATTATAACAATATTCGTCACAAACCCTTTTATGCCAGAAATCTAGTGGAAACTCTTTAATCTGCTCCAATGTTGTTAATCTAAACTAACCTGATTCTCCAGAGCCTCTCAGCAATGTTCAACTTGATTTAGTTCTGTAAAGAATGACTTGCTAGGCACGTTTGTCATATGGCGGCCTTATCCATGGCCCTATATGAATGAGCTCAAATGCAGTGGCGTAACTAGGAATGGCTGGGCCCCAAGGTGAACATTTGACATGCCCCCCCCCAACCACCGCCCCCCTGGACCTCCCCCTTCAACCCCCCCCCAAAAAAAAAACGCATTCCTGCGCACACTATTATGCGCCATAGTGGCTCCTGCATACAGTATTATGCCCCATAGTGGCCCCTGCACACAGTAGTATGCCCCATAGTGGCCCCTGCACACAGTAGTATGCCCCATAGTGGCCCCTGCACACAGTATTATGCCCCATAGTGGACCCTGCACACAGTATTATGCCCCATAGTATTATGATTGGTGACCCAGGGGAGGATAAAAACGTAAAAAAACAATGTTGCTTACCTGTTCCTTGCTCCGGTCCACTCCCTGCTACTTCAGCCATCTTCAATGTTGGACTAGGCCAGCGTTGCGTGAGCCAGGCCAGCATCGAGACACATAATGACGTCGGCTGACGTCTGGGACGTCATGAAACAGGCCTGAAGCCTGCGGAGCATAGGAGAGATAAGTACATTGTTGTTTATGTTCCCTCACCTCCCCTGGGCCCCCGATTATTATACTCCGGGGTCTGAAAAGACCCCCGAGGATAATGATAGCAGTGATTGTGGGGTTCGGCCCGCGGCCTCACTTACCGATCCCCGCTCCAGCTCACAGCCACCTCTGCAGAATAGGAAGCGCAGGCGGCCGTGAGCAGGACCCCATGGATCGGTAAGTACAGTGCTGGCCAAAAGTATTGGCACCCCTGCAATTCTATCAGATAATACTCAATTTCTTGCAGAAAATGATTGCAATCACAAATGCTTTGGTAATAAGATCTTCATTTATTTTGCTTGCAATGAAAAAACACAAAAGAGAATGAAAAAAAAGTCAAATCATTGATCATTTTATACAAAACTCCAAAAATGGGCTGGACAAAAGTATTGGCACCCTCAGCCTAATACTTGGTAGCACAACCTTTTGACAAAATAACTGCGAACAACCGCTTCCGGTAACCATCAATGAGTTTCTTACAATGCTCTGCTGGAATTTTAGACCATTCTTCTTTGGCCAATTTCTCCAGGTCCCTGAGATTTGAAGGGTGCCTTCTCCAAACTGCCATTTTGAGATCTCTCCACAGGTGTTCTATGGGATTCAGGTCTGGACTCATTGCTGGCCACTTTAGAAGTCTCCAGTGCTTTCTCTCAAACCATTTTCTAGTGCTTTTTGAAGTGTGTTTTGGGTCATTGTCCTGCTGGAAGACCCATGACCTCTGAGGGAGACCCAGTTTTCTCACACTGGGCCCTACATTATGCTGCAAAATTTGTTGGTAGTCTTCAGACTTCATAATGCCATGCACACGGTCAAGCAGTCCAGTGCCAGAGGCAGCAAAGCAACCCCAAAACATCAGGGAACCTCCGCCATGTTTGACTGTAGGGACCGTGTTCTTTTCTTTGAAGGCCTCTTTTTTTTCCTGTAAACTTTATGTTGATGCCTTTTCCCAAAAAGCTCTACTTTTGTCTCATCTGACCAGAGAACATTCTTCCAAAAAGTTTTTGGCTTTCTCAGGTAAGTTTTGGCAAACTCCAGCCTGGCTTTTTTATGTCTCTGGGTCAGAAGTGGGGTCTTCCTGGGTATCCTACCATAGAGTCCCTTTTCATTCAGACGCCGACGGATAGTACGGGTTGACACTGTTGTACCCTCGGACTGCAGGGCAGCTAGAACCTGTTTGGATGTTAGTCGAGGTTCTTTAGCCACCATCCGCACAATCTTTCGTTGAAATCTCTCATCAATTTTTCTTTTCCGTCCACATCTAGGGAGGTTAGCCACAGTGCCATGGGCTTTAAACTTCTTGATGACACTGCGCACGGTAGACACAGGAACATTCAGGTCTTTGGAGATGGACTTGTAGCCTTGAGATTGCTCATGCTTCCTCACAATTTTGCTTCTCAAGTCCTCAGACAGTTCTTTGGTCTTCTTTCTTCTCTCCATGCTCAATGTGGTACACACAAGGACACAGGACAGAGGTTGAGTCAACTTTAATCCATTTCAACTGACTGCAAGTGTGATTTAGTTATTGCCACCACCTGTTATGTGCCACAGGTAAGTAACAGGTGCTGTTAATTACACAAATTAGAGAAGCATCGCATGATTTTTCAAAGGGTGCCAATACTTTTGTCCACCCCCTTTTTTATTTTTGGTGTGGAATTATATCCAATTTGGCTTTTTGACAATTCTTTTTGTGGTTTTCCATTGAAGACAAATTAAATGAAGATATTTTTACCAAAGCATTTGTGGTTGCAATCATTTTCTGGAAGAAATTGAGTATTATCTGACAGAATTGCAGGGGTGCCAATACTTTTGGCCAGCACTGTATATAGGGCCCGTTACCTGCTGGGGTTACTCCAGCAGATAACGGCCTATTTTTAAAAAAAAGCGTAATGTCCCGAGCCCTGTGGCAGCCGCTACCGCTGCTACCCCAGTAGTTACGTCCCTGCTCAAATGTATGAGCACCTCTACACTCAAGGGGAAAGTCTTGGAATTGTGGAAATACAAGATTAATAGACATGTTAATGATTTGCATATGATAAATATACAAAATATTCAACTTCTTGCTTTTTGAGTATGAGCCATGTAGCGAAATACCTGCACTTACACTCCTTGGCATGTCATTAATGGTGGCCTGAGGAATGTTATGCCAAACTGAATGTACTTGGGCACACAAATCTTCAATATTAACTGACTGCTGGCAGCTCCTACAATTGCTGGACAATGAAGCTCCAAAGGTGCCTGATGGGAGACTGGAAGTCTGGAGATGCCATGGTAGCATATTTAGGCCACACAGGATGCTCACAATACCGCAAGATGCAGCCTGGCATTGGAAAAAAACAGCTCCTGGGACACTATGGAGAAATAGTCGTAAAACTGGGTCACAACCAAATCAATAACACTGAGCCATCCCATACCATAATCGAAGAAGTTGGACCAGTGTTAAGGCATCTTCATGCCGTTGCCCATGTGGCCTCCAGACCAATGTCAGGGTGTGATTGTGCCCAAGACAAAAGTAGGACTCGTCGCTGGAGAGGATAGACCTCTATTCCAGCCTCCATTGCCTTGCTTTGCACCATGATGGCCTTTGAAAGCAGTGTTATGAAGTCAATGGAACATTTGTAGTTGGACATCTGGCTCATAGCCTAATGTCATACAAATACCTTCTAATGGCTAACTTTTTGACATTGTTGGCCACCCTAGGCTTGGGATGTGACATCCAATTTCATTTGCAGTACAGAATGGATCACTAAACGCCATTCAGCCAATCCATTCATGCAGAGTTTCACCTGCATGCATCCCGTGCTGTCGTTCCAGTTTGTTACTCTCATAACTACTGGGACATTCAATATGGAACAGAGTTTGACATTTCAATCCAGGCACTTGGCGATCAGTTTGAGTGATAAACCAAAGTCTTAGTTCAAGGATTCTTGAACCTCTGTTTACTGGCACGTTGATGTGTGATGCCCTCAAGTGCAGTCGTCCCACACCACTTGATCCAATATTTTAGGTTTTATTTGGCTAAAAATAAACTTTGCTTTCAATCTGGCTTTTCTGCCCTCCCACATGCTACAGATTGGCTTGGTGCTTGAAAATGTGATCATTTGCAGATCTTAGCAGCACCTACTGCTTCCTCGATCTTCATAACCTTCCAGCTTGTCCTTATTGTTGCTATTTCAGTGTTGTTTCTATTTTACAGCTCACAAAACTACCCACCGGGGGACCTGAACGATAGAGCCCAATTGCCAAAAAAGTGGTTACCTGTGTACACCGGCAGACCCCATAGACTATAATGGGGTCTACCATACGGGACATTTCTCTCTACCAGTTTTTGCGGTGGAGACTCCGGAGCAGATATGAACTTAGTTGTGTATAAAAAGTGGCCTAAGGTTAAATCCACACCATGCTCAGCGGGGGTGGCTTTTTATCTATATTTAGATTATGGTCATCTCAATTGCAACTAAAATAGAAAAGGACCATAGCCAAATTTTAATACAGGACTTGCATACACATTTCTAGATTCTTGGGATGTATGTACAGAGGAGAAACTGAAAGTTGGCTAGTAACAGTCCTGAAAAAACATTCTGTTTTCTACCAGAGAAAACAGTTAGCACAAGATTTTTTTCCTCAAGTAGACCTGGAAAGCAGATGCCTATATTGATTTACTTGTTCTCGGCTCAGTATCTTCATTTATTAATGTATTAATCTTATTATTAAAGCATTATTAATCCTGTGGCATTGTAGATATAAAAGAGGTTTGAGTACTTGAAAGGGAGTCTGTCATCAGAACTCAGCATATCAACCCAGCCCCGAAGATAGATAGGTTAGGGTCACCTGAATTGAATAGTATTTTCAATTTGTGATCAACTTGAGATCACATTTTTTTTTCAATATGCAAATGAACCATTGTTGCCCCTAAGAGCTCATTTGAATATTGCCAAGAACAGCGATATCTCAGCAATGGAGGCACCAACTCACAAGGGGAAAACCATTTTGATTCAGGTGACCATAACCTATCCATCTGTGAGGCTGGGTTGATATGTTCAGTTCTGGTGACAGACTCCCTTTACCATAGGGCAAGCTGGTACAATAACATAAAATTATACAAGTGACTGATTATTACATAGGGAGGGAAGAGTGAAGAAATCAGGCGATACCTTTTAGAGGCTAACTGAGTATATTTATAAGTAAGCTTTCAGGAGCACAAGCTTCCTTCATCAGACATGGTGTTATACAAGAACTGAAAATTCACAGATTTTTATACACATGGTCTTCAAAGGATTTTAGAGTCCTTAAAAAAACCAAAACAAAATGCAATCTAAGTAGAGAAGTTATTTACAACAGGTCAAAAAAAAAAAATCTGGAAAGTTGTGGTGCGTGACAGAGGGATCTGTTATCTGTTTGCTATCAGGTGGTGATTTGTGACCCTCGCAGTTCATACATAGTGTGACATGAAGCTGGCATGAATATTAAGTCCAAATTGCAGAGTTTTAAATTTTTGCATAAATTTGTACTCCAATTGTTTCCTTTCCTCCTGCGTCTTAAACTGTCCCATTAAAACCACAACCCGCACAAATCACCACCTGATAGCAAACAGATAACAGATCCCTCTGTCACGTACCACAACTTTCCAGATTATTTTTTTTGACCTGTTGTAAATAACTTCTCTACTTAGATTGCATTTTGTTTTGGTTTTTTTAAGGACTCTAAAATCCTTTGAAGACCATGTGTATAAAAATCTGTGAATTTTCAGTTCTTGTATAACACCATGTCTGATGAAGGAAGCTTGTGCTTCTGAAAGCTTACTTATAAATATACTCAGTTAGCCTCTAAAAGGTATCGCCTGATTTCTTCACTCTTCCACTACTTTCAATGGCTAACACGGTACAACATTATACTACTATTACATAGGGAGGGTCCTTACCATCTACAAGGTAAGTGAGGGTATAAACTCCTCTTACAGCCATGTAGCGGCAGAGTGACTGTTGAAGGCTGTAGGCTTTTCTAAAAAGGAAGGTTTTTTGGGTTGCTATGGGAAAGTGATTTAGAAGTTGCCAGAAATAAGTGGCAAACAAGTACCATTCACCAAAAATCCTCATAATAGCAAGGATGATAAATGCATTATGTTCCTATGATGACACTGAATGTGACAGAATTCAAAACTAGAAGCACAGTCATGGTGACATCCACATGGTGACATCCACATGGTGACATCCACATGGTGACATCAGGGGGCATCTGAGGCCACATGCACACAAGCAAATATGGTCTGGAAAGTCCAGACTGTGTATGTTTCCTGGACTGAATGTGATCTGGAGGCCAGGACTCCTTTCATCATAGTGATCTCTGATGATATGAGTCCGATTCTCCACTGACCCATACTATACTGTATATTATCATAGATAACTATGATGCAAGGAGTCCTGGTCTGCAGACCACATTCAGTATGGGAAATGTGAGCAAATTACGGTCTGTATTTTTGGACTGTATTAGCCTGTGGGTATGAGGCCTGAAGGGAATGTGCAGGAAAAATGTGGGGACAAAAACATCTGGGCAGCAATGAATTGTGATCGGCTGAAGTAATCATGCTGGTCTGTGTTAGGTGGTGAAGAAATAAAGCAATTGCAATCCAAGAAGAACTTAACCTGTTTATTCTTCCATTGACTTGGTATGATCAATACTACAATGAAGTCACTTGTGTAGTATGTAGATTGATAATGAGTAGTAGCATGCTTGTTGGTGAAACAACTCTCATACTGGGGTTAGCGAAGCAAACCTGACTCAGCAATGAATCTCTGTACTAAGCTGGGGTCTGCTACTGTATATGATATCAGCTTAGTCATGCTTTTATAAGCTGAATTCTTATTCTATTTTTACTTAAAACCTTCAATTTTGGGAGCTTTGTGTCTCGCAGTAAAATGGGAGAATTGCTGCTGCACACACACAACAAAATTCTCCTGTATTTACATAGTGCATTATTTGTACTGCTGTGTTCTGGTGCTGTATTTATATATATATATATATATATAAACAGTGCTGGCCAAAAGTATTGGCACCCCTGCAATTCTGTCAGATAATACTCAATTTCTTCCAGAAAATGATTGTAGTCACAAATGCTTTGGTAATAATATCTTCATTTAATTTGTCTTCAATGGAAAACCACAAAAAGAATTGTCAAAAAGCCAAATTGGATATAATTCCACACCAAACATAAAAAAGGGGGTGGACAAAAGTATTGGCACCCTTTGAAAAATCATGCGATGCTTCTCTAATTTGTGTAATTAACAGCACCTGTTACTTACCTGTGGCACATAACAGGTGGTGGCAATAACTAAATCACACTTGCAGTCAGTTGAAATGGATTAAAGTTGACTCAACCTCTGTCCTGTGTCCTTGTGTGTACCACATTGAGCATGGAGAGAAGAAAGAAGACCAAAGAACTGTCTGAGGACTTGAGAAGCAAAATTGTGAGGAAGCATGAGCAATCTCAAGGCTACAAGTCCATCTCCAAAGACCTGAATGTTCCTGTGTCTACCGTGCGCAGTGTCATCAAGAAGTTTAAAGCCCATGGCACTGTGGCTAACCTCCCTAGATGTGGACAGAAAAGAAAAATTGACGAGAGATTTCAACGAAAGATTGTGCGGATGGTGGCTAAAGAACCTCGACTAACATCCAAACAAGTTCTAGCTGCCCTGCAGTCCGAGGGTACAACAGTGTCAACCCGTACTATCCGTCGGCGTCTGAATGAAAAGGGACTCTATGGTAGGATACCCAGGAAGACCCCACTTCTGACCCAGAGACATAAAAAAGCCAGGCTGGAGTTTGCCAAAACTTACCTGAGAAAGCCAAAAACTTTTTGGAAGAATGTTCTCTGGTCAGATGAGACAAAAGTAGAGCTTTTTGGGAAAAGACATCAACATAGAGTTTACAGGAAAAAAAAAGAGGCCTTCAAAGAAAAGAACACGGTCCCTACAGTCAAACATGGCGGAGGTTCCCTGATGTTTTGGGGTTGCTTTGCTGCCTCTGGCACTGGACTGCTTGACCGTGTGCATGGCATTATGAAGTCTGAAGACTACCAACAAATTTTGCAGCATAATGTAGGGCCCAGTGTGAGAAAGCTGGGTCTCCCTCAGAGGTCATGGGTCTTCCAGCAGGACAATGACCCAAAACACACTTCAAAAAGCACTAGAAAATGGTTTGAGAGAAAGCACTGGAGACTTCTAAAGTGGCCAGCAATGAGTCCAGACCTGAATCCCATAGAACACCTGTGGAGAGATCTCAAAATGGCAGTTTGGAGAAGGCACCCTTCAAATCTCAGGGACCTGGAGAAATTTGCCAAAGAAGAATGGTCTCAAATTCCAGCAGAGCATTGTAAGAAACTCATTGATGGTTACCGGAAGCGGTTGTTCGCAGTTATTTTGTCTAAAGGTTGTGCTACCAAGTATTAGGCTGAGGGTGCCAATACTTTTGTCCGGCCCATTTTTGGAGTTTTGTGTAAAATGATCAATGATTTGACTTTTTTTTCATTCTCTTTTATGTTTTTTCATTGCAAGCAAAATAAATGAAGATATTATTACCAAAGCATTTGTGATTGCAATCATTTTCTGGAAGAAACTGAGTATTATCTGACAGAATTGCAGGGGTGCCAATACTTCTGGCCAGCACTGTATATATATATTATAGGAATCAGTCCAGAACTACATGGGAGGACCATTTCAATGACCTGAAGTAGTGGTATAACTAGAAATGGCTGGGCCCCAAGGCGAACATTTGACATGGGGCCCCTCCGAACCGCCGCCCCCTCCAACCCCCCCTGCACAAACCGCATTCCTGTGCACACTATTATGCACCATAGTGGCCCCTGCACACAGTATTATGCCCCATAATGGCCCCTGCACACAGTATTATGCCCCATAATGGCCCCTGCACACAGTATTATGCCTCATAGTGGCCCCTGCACATAGTATTATGCCCCATAATGGCCCCTGCACACAGTATTATGCACAGTAGCAGCTTCCACAGGGCTCCGGGCCCCATAATATCCCGGGCCCTGTGGCAGCTGCTACCGCTGCTACCCCGGTATTTACGCCTCTGACCTGACGATAACTGGAACCACAAGATTGAAGTTAGTAACACACTACACCATCATGGATCAAAATCCTGCAGGGCATGCAATGTCCCCCTGTTCACACCAGCGCATGTCCAGGACCGTTTGAAGTTCAACAGTGACCATCTGGATCATCCAAAGAAAGCAAGGGAGAAGATCATTTGGTCAGATGAGACCAAAATAGAATTTTTTGGTATCAACTCCACTCGCCGTATTTGGAGGAAGAAGAAGGATGAGTGCAACCCCAAGAGCACCATCCCAACTGTGAAGCATGGGGGTGGAAACATAATACTTTGGGGGGTGCTTTTCTGCAAAGGTGGCAGGACGACTGCACCATATTGAAGGGAGGATGGATGGGATCATGCATTGCGAGATTTTGGCCAACAAACTCCTTCCCTAAGTAAAAGCATTGACGATCGGTCAAGAATGGATCTTCCAACATGACAATGACCCAAAACACACAGCCAAGGCAACTAAGGAGTGGCTCCATAAGAAGAATTTCAAGGTCCTGAAGTGGCCTAGCCAGTCTCCAGACCTGAACCCAATCGAAAATCTTTGGAGGGAGCTGAAACTCAGTGTAGCCCAGCGACAACCCCGAAACCAAAAAAGATCTGGAGAAGATCTGTATGGAAGAATGGACCAAAATCCCTCCTGCAGTGTGTGCAAACCTAGTCAAGAACTACAGGAAACGTCTGACCTCTGTAATTGCAAACAAAGGTTTCTGTACCAAATATTAAGTTCTGTTTTTCTATTGTATAATCAAATACTTATTTCATGCGATAAAATGCAAATTAATTATTTAAAAATCATACAATGTTTATTTTCTGGATTTTTTTTAGATTCTGCCTCTCACAGTTGAAGTGTACCTACGATAAAAATTACAGACCTCTCCATTCTTTGTAGGTGGGAAAACTTGCAAAATCACCACTGTATCAAATACTTATTTTCCTCACTGTAGGTATTTCTGACTATAGCCATAGGATATAACATAAATGCATAGAAAACCGCATGCAGATAATACAGTACTAGCAGGTGAATACATAAGAGTAAAGAGAGCATGCACGACGTGAGAGTCTGATTATAGGGAGGAATATATAATAGATTATGGGCTATGGTGAGTAGTGGTTGGAAACAGCTGTCCTCCAAGTAATAGGAAGATGACTACAATCGCTCCTGTTTATTCCTGATAAAAAGTACATGAACAGAACATTTTCAGGTTTTCTTCACTGTATATAGCAACAACTTCAAAGAAACTAGAAACATTTTTCACAAATATTTGACAATGTTCTGTCAAGACAATATTTTCTGACATATCATACAGTAAAGCGTTACGTGTAAGTAAACGCTGACAAAGCCTTGGGGACACTTTGTTACCTAGCAACTTTAGAAACCTAAGGCCTAGAAAGATCCGGCTACCACATCATGGATTCTTCAGATATGGAGGAGCCGGGTGTAACTTGTAAATACATATGAAAGGCCAGAATTTTTTATTCTATTGACGTAAAAACACTTTCAGAATACACAGATTTAGGAATTGTGACACACATCATGTACGCTGCACACTATGTAACTTATCCTATGTAGGATGCACAGTTAGGAAACCTAAAGGATTTTTCTGGGATTGTAATATTGATGATTTATACTTAGATCATCCGGAAAATTTGGCATATACCCTCTTTATACAAGAAGAAAACAAAGGTGTCAGTGTCTGTAAAGCATTTTGTTGATAAACATGGTGGATCTCTGTATACATTTAGTCTTTCGGCTATAGAAAAAGTAAATGAACCAATATGAGTAGACAGGTTCAGAAATATCATCATATATCATCAAACAGTGTTAGGATTGGTATATTTATATACAGCTGCAGTAGCTCCCAATCCTGACTGTGTTTTGAACAGGTGATTCCTTTTACAGCTAGAACTGTGATCTTTGTGTCATATGAAAGCTGAGGATTTCATTATGACACATTTCATATGACACAAAAAACACTGTTCTAGGTTTTATAGTGCCTGAGATATAAGTGTTTGAAGTCACTCCAACCCAGCCTTGGCTTCCCTGCAGTATACGAGAGCCATAAACCTATACTCTAGTGAGAAGCATTGTGTACAGATATCAGCTCTCAATAGAGAAACAAGAGATTGAATAAAGAAGTGCAGTATTTCACAGAAAGGAAACAAAATTCCTTATTAAAGTATATTACAAGATGCACTGATGGGCTGTCGCAACAGAGTTTCGGACTGAAGACCCGAAGAGCTCAGGAAAGCTCTTTTTTTATAGGAGACTTTACTACCCAGCATGACTAGAAAGCATCAGAGCATAACATGCAAAGACTGCACTGCAAGTAGGACAAAAAGGGCACTGCCCCTGAATAGCCAATGGGCACAGCTGTGTTTTGGAGAAACAATGAGCCACCCTGTATCTAGAAAAAGGTGAGAAAGGTGCAGTAACTTACCAGCAAATACTAAGTGGAAGTAACGTAAAATACTACAGTGAAGGGCGTGCTTTCCCCCCCCCAACAATCATAGTCAAAGCATCGTACACAAATGTACATTATATACAGTGACCACCGAAAGCCATAATTGTATAAGGTGGTAACCTCCACACCTGACAGATGTCCCTGTTGACTAAGCACTAGAATGCTATGAATTGCTTCCATTGTGGTAAACAGTTAGTTATATTTTATACAGGGCTATGTCTAGTGAAGGAGATAATGTATAATACAGGAGTTCAAAAAACATAAAAATAATCCTTTTGTCTTGTACTGCCATCTCAGATATTACATTACTACTTGCCTAGGTAGTAAGTATCCAGGACATAGCTCAAAGTATAATGGAAGGAGCACATCACATGGGGCATAATGCCATTTAAGTGTTTTGGATTTAGGAAAGATAATGGTGAAAGAGTTAAAATCGATTACAGAAAGGAAATGGGTGGGAGCTGAACAACTAGGAAATAAGGGAGGGCCCAGGCAAAAGTACACTGAATAATTAGTGATTGTGTAATGAACGCAGAAATCAACAAATTGCTGGGCTCGCTGCGAAAACAGCCCATGAACGGGGTCTTATTTGGTTTAGGAAGCAAGTACAGAAGATACTTGCCTCATCTCCAGTATCCAGAGGGCCCATCAGACGTTCCAGACCCATGGTGCCAAGGGCCAGGCAGCAGCAACCACGTTCCAGTCGTGACTCTCTAGCCTGTTCAGCTAGACAGCAGCCTCGTTCAACTGGACGCAGACGTCGATCAGGTATTGCGTGCGACACTCAGTATCACATTCTTGTGGGTGCTGTAATAGGGTCCCAACCCATGAAGTATCAAGTGAAGAATTTCAGCTCTACATTAGTTCAGAATTATATGCTTTTATTATCTATATCAGTGTACTTTCACAGGTTAATTACACAGAATCGTAAATGTTTTGGGCCTAGTTCAGCCTGTGTCAGCCTCTGTTAATAGAGATCATATATAAATTTAACATATATATAGAATTAATACACTTCATAGTATGATCCATCTTTACAAAATTGTAGGGTCAGTTTGTGGGATAAGTTAGAGCAGGGGTAGGCAACCTTTTTTGTTCGGCGTGCCGATTTAAATTAAAACATCAAAGATGAGGTCCTTGGAGTGTCGCGCAATAATTTTAAGGCTGACGACACCTACACTAAAGTCATATAGCACAAACCGTAACATAGGGGTGCTGTCATACTGTGCTCCCAGCCACAAGCGTTTACTGCTATTAGCCTGTATACAAATGTACTTTTCCAGTAGATATAAGCGATATAACTACATGTGTAACCCACAATTAGTGGTAAATGTATGCAACTGGTAGCAGAGTGAGGTAACACCTCTAGGGTGATGTCACACTATGTACCTAGATGCTGCATTCAGTCCCCGGCCACCAGTACTTCCACTTTTCTGTTAGAGAAACGCGGATTAATTTCAGCCACTTTTAGTTCCTGGCGGTGCGGTAACAGCAAAACCACAGCCAGTAATTAATGAGAGTCACACTTACCCCAAAGTGACAGCACTGGTTCCCGGGGACTGGATTTGGCTATAGCCACATCGGGGTACACAGTGTGTCACCACCCAAAAAGAAACACCATAAGGCTGTTACGGAAACGCAGCTTTTTTTGTTGCACATTTTGCTACTTTTTTTGAGCCAAAGCCTGGAGTGGATTGGGCAGAAGGGAGATGTATAAAAACTTCCTTTATATTTCCAATTCCTTTTGTAGCCCTTCTTGGCTTTGGCTCAAAAAACCACAGAAAAATATGCAACAAAAACAGTGTTTCCGCAACGACGGGCCTCAGCCTTAGGCCTCCTGCACACAAATGGCACGGATGTGGTTTTCACTGACCTATACATTAAAAAGGAATTGACAGGGCCACAAATGCAGACAGATATAGGATCTACTCCATAATTTGCAGCTCTTCAATTTGGCCCGGACACACAGCCGCAAAAACAATGGCTGTATGTATGGGTCTATTGAAATATGGTTCATACTTTTATCCACAGTTGTGGATAAAAAGTATAGTCATGTGCATTACAGTTTAGCAACTCCTTGTGCCTCATATTAATAGCAGTTAACCCTATCATGTCCCTCACATTAACCCCTGTGTGCTTTACATAAGGGTTACTGATATGTGAGACATATGGAGGTAATAAGTAAATATCTTCATCATTAAGGTCCTTTATTAGTACCTCCATATGTCTCACATATTAGTAACTCTTATGTGAAGGACACAGAGGTTAATGTGAGGGACATGATAGGGTTAACTGCTATTACTGTGAGGCACATGGAGTTACTAAAACTAAATTAATAACCCCAAATGCCTGACATTAATAGAAATTGTAACCCCAACATGTACCTGTTATTTTTTTTTTTTTACTTTCACTTTGCGGGCAGGAGTTTCTTCCTTCTCCTCCTCCTCACCCCTCTCATTGGTGGGCAGAGAGGGCAGCAAGAGAAGAGGGAGCGTCCTAGACCAGTGCTGTAGCAGAGCACTAAAATGACACGCCCTCTTCTTTTAACCCCTTCCCGACATCTGCCGTAATAGTACAGCAGATGTCGGGTGTTTAAATATGGCGGCTGCTCGGGAGTCGAGCGTCCGCCATAGCCACCGTGTCTTTGCTGTTTTATAAAACAGAGACCCGGAATTAACCCCTCTGGCGCGTCGGTCAGAGCTGACCAAGGCGCCATTTTGCCGGCGGCCCGTTACTGACAGCCAGGAGCCTTGTGAAGGCTCCCAGGCTTTTCTTTAGTATCTCTCTATTGCAGGCTGCTCTATGGAGCATGCAATAGAAATGCCGTTTTTTTGCAATGCATATCAGACCCCCTGAGGTTCAAGACCCCTAGGAGGTCTAATAAATTGCAAAAAAAAAAATTGTTTTTTAAAAATATCAAAAAAAAAAAATATATATATTAAAAGTTCAAATCACCCCCCTTTCCCTAGAACACATATAAACGTACTTAAATACAGTGAAACACATACACATTAGGTATCCCTGTGTCCGAAAACACCCGATCTACAAATAAAAAAAAATATTTTTCCCATATGGTAAACGCCGTAGCTGGAAAAAAAAATCAAAAGTGCCAAACGGCCATTTTTTCACTGTTTTGCCTCTGATAAAAATTTGAATAAAAAGTGATCAAAGCAATAGCAATTCCCCAAAATAGTATAACTAAAAAGTACACCTGGCCCCGCAAAAAAAGACGCCCTATGCATCCCCTTACACCTAAGTATAAAAAAGTTCCGGTGTCAGAATATGGCGACTTTTAGAAAAAAAATTTTTTGCACAGTTTTGGATTTTTGTTAAGGGGTTAAAATGTAAATAAAACCATAGAAATTTGGTATCCTCGGAATCATACCGAAACAGAATACAAGTGACATAGCATTTTTCCTGCACAGTGAACGCCATAAAAACGAATCCTGTAAGAAAGTCGCACAAATGCACTTTTTCTTCAAATCTACCCCATTCTGAATTTTTTTCCAGCTTCCCAGTACATTGTACAGATAATAAATGGTAGCATCATGAAGAAAAATTTGTCCCGCAAATATTAAGACCTCATATGGCTTTGAGAGCAGAAAAATAAAAAAAAAGTTATGGTGTTTGGAAGGGGGGGGGGGGGAGTCAAAAACAAAAATCTAAAAATTCCTCCGGCAGGAAGGGCTTAATAACTGAAGATCCCATGCTGGACCTTGGCACATGTGCCAGGGGTTGCCGACCCCTGCTTTAGAGGGAAAAAAAGTGGGGGAGCAAAGGGTGGGTGAGGGTGGGCATTCCTGTACCTGTGATGCAATGGGATACTAGATGTAATTAGGAGCTGGACTGTGGAGTATCAAGGATGGATCTAAAAAATAAAGTACAAGATTATCTTATGTTCTAAAGAAAACTATACGGTTCATATTCACGATTCAAACCCCTCGGTTTCAAAGTTTGGAGTTTATAAATCCTAAAGGCCTCTTGTTTTTTCAACGAGAGAACACGGTTACCCCCTCTCCATGGTTTAGGAACAGACTCAAGAACTTGAAATCTAAGTTGGGAAATGCTATGTTTGTTCTTAATGAAATAGGAAGGGATCGGTAGTAATAAATTCTGACACCGTATATTGGACTTATGCTGTTTGATGTGGTCTCGGACATGTTGGGTAGCTTCCCTAACGTATGCGAGACCACACAGGCATTTGATAAGATAAATTATGAAATTGTTATTGCAAGTGAAGTACAGTAATACCTCGTACACTCGCGTTTCGGAATTTGCGAATTCATACATTCGCGATATTTTTTTGGCAACTAACATATATAGATTTTGCTCTTTTTTCTCAGATCTGTGAAATTTAAAAAAAAAAAAAACACCTTCGCTATTGGGTAGTAGCGTCCTGTTCGTTACGTACCCGGTAATTAGTTTCATTTTACTGTGAGTGTGTAAGAAAAATTTATGAATGTATTAATATACAGTACTGTACAGTATACTTTAGTATACTGTACAGTACTGTAGGGTAAAGTTTATTGATATTTAGGGGTTAAACATTAGAAATCGGCATTGTAAGCACTTCTAATTGCTTGTACCAAACATTCGCGATTCCTCGCGATCCGCGACCGGTTCTGGACCCTAACCTCGCGAATGTACGAGGTATTACTGTAGTCCTAAATCTGAATACCCTGTCCTATGTGGGGATGATATACAGTATCGCCTTTGAGTACGTTAGAGCATTGGTGACACAAGAGGCATGTGCCCTTCTTCTGTGTTCTCAAAAACTGTTGTTTGGGGATTCTGGTCGATCAGTGCCCTTTTACCCATGTGCAGGGGCTCAGTGACACGTCTCAGTCAGGCAGTTTCAGTGCCGAGTGGTGCACATGCACATTGGCAGCCAAGCTTAATTTTCTCATTTGGGGGGGGGGTGGGGGCAATTAAATTTTCACCTCATGCAGCAGAAAAGCTAGAATCTGCCCTGGCTGTACATCCATAAAGTTTCCATTTGTTGGAGTATTATTGGCAGGGTCAGTACTTTATTGACTGCTGCCTCCTCATGGAATACTCTATTTCCAGGACCTCTTTTGAGACATTTATAATGTTTTTGCAGTGGGTAATCCCTGGGGGCTAATGGTGTGTTAATTTCTGTTGTACCCTAGAGAGCAGGAGGGAGGGGTAGTGTTCCTTTGTCCTCTGGATGAAATGGAAGTGCCTGCTGTGGTTTTTGGGTATTGTGATACATAAACAAGTCTGTTTTCCCTTACTCCTAATAACAGTAGTTCTAATTTGTTTTCCCCTAGTCCTAACAGCTATTTTCCCTTAGTCCTAACAATGGAGAGGGGGTATTTCTGCCCCTGTTTTACTGATTGGACAGCTGAAATATTTAATTAATTCAATTACTATAATTGAATAATCCCACCACCTTGACTACAAAGGAGGAAAAGACCCCACCTACATCTGTGAAGTTATAAAGAGAAATTTAGGAAATCTGGGAGGGATTCTTGTGCTGTTGACAGGACTAAGGAAAACACATTAACATAAATCTGCTTCCCTTATGTCCTATCAATAACACAACATAGGGGAGATATTAAGTAGAACCCCTAGGGAGGGTCCCCTTGACAAGCTGAGCTCGAAACTGAACGGCCAAAGTCTGTGGACTACGTGCTTCTCAGATGCACCCTATAGTGTTTCGAGAATGTAAGGTGGGAGCTCTATGAGGCTGCCCCACATGTTTGATCTATGGATATTAGATTTCTCTCTGCCCAAGTAGCGGAGATGAGTCTTGTAGAATGTGCTCTAATGAAATCTGGTGGGTCTAGAACATGGGAAACAAAGGCATGCCTAACTGTTTACTTAATCTACCTTGCTAGAGTGGGCTTAAATGACCTAAACCCTTTATGGCTTTCAGAAAAGTCAATGAACAGGTTTTCAGATTACTAAACGTTCTGGATCTGTCCATATATGTTCTTAAGCTTCTAGAAATGTCCAGAGAGTGCAATTTTACTTCCTCTTCTGAAGCTGGATATTGATTAGAATATAGGTAAGAAGATTACTTGATTTATATTGGCCGAGGAGGGTACCTTTGGTAGAAACATGGTAGTTACATCAGCTGAGCTCTGTCCATTAAAAAAAAAAAAATAGGGGTCTACAAAGGACAAAGCCTGGAGCTCTCCTACTCACTTGGCTGATGTGACTGCCAATAAGAAGGTTATTTTATAAGCCAGAAACTTGAATTCCACCCGATCCAGGGGCTTGAAGGGTGGATTACACAGGCCTTTTAGGACCATAGTTAGGTTCCACTGTGGAATAGGTTGCACCACTGAAGGTCTCAACCTTACTGCACTTCTCAGGAACCTCTAAACTAACGGGTCCTTAGATAGCTGCCTCTCCAAACAGGCTGATAGAGCTGCCGTCTGTACTTTTAATATAGAACTCTATCCAGGCTGTCTTGAAGAAACTGTAGGATGACTGCAGTAGAAGGGTTGGAGCTGTCAATCTCCTGCTTAGAGCACCAAGTTACAAATATATTTCTTGTCCTGGCATAATTCCTCTTGGTTGATTATGCTCTGGATAGAGCCATAGAACGGCCTCAGAGAGTCCTCTATACTGTGACAAGGACTAGTCGACCTCCAGGCTGCCAGGTTGAATCTGTTTGGATCTCGGCAGAGCTGAGAGCCATGAGACACCAGGTTCTGAACTGGGGAAGTCTCCAGTAAGTTCCTCGAGCTGGGAAAACCATGACCTCTTCAGCCAGAATGGTATGATAGCAATAACTGTTGCCTGATCCTGTTTTATTTTCATCAATGCCCTCGATAACATGGAAATCAGAGGGAAGATGTAAGACAGCCTGAACCTTCACTGCCAAGGGATTGACCTCCTGGTACAGAGAGCAGAACTTCTCTAACTTGGCATTGACCTTTGTATCCATTAGGTCTATTTTCGTAAGGCCCCACATCAGGGTGATCTGGTGAAAAACCTCTGGGTTCAGAGACCATTCTCCTGGGAGAAACTGTCCTTGGCTCAGTTGATCAGCCAGAACATTCAGGGATCCACTGATGTGTACCGCAGAGAGATGAGATAAATTCTTCTCTGCCCAGCTCATAATCTGACCCACTTCTTTGAGAAGGGGAAGAGAGCAAGTGCCTCCTTGCCTATTGATATATAAGACAGTTATCATGTTGCCTGACGTCAATCTGACCGCTCTCTCTCTGAGGTGGGAAGAGATATCGAGTAGGGTAACTGTACTGCTCTGAGTTCTCTCAGGTTGGAAGATAGGTACTTGGAGTGCTCAAGAAAGGAGACTGACACGAGATTCTTCCAGGTGTGCTCCCCATTCCTTGAGGGACTCATCTGTTGTCAACAGGGTCCAGACTGGTTGGACCGTGGACTTCCCATCCCTCAGGTTGTACCATCATCTGAGAGACAGATACATCTTAGACCTCTAGGATTGCTATCCCAACACTTGAGGATGTCCCACGGCAGTGGACAAAGGTGCCACAAGGCCCAAGGAATTACTTCTATGGCTGCAGACATTAGTTCTAATGCTCTCATACCTGTGTGGACCGAGACCTGATGGGCATTCTCAGATATTTTCCAGCCACTACTACTCCCTCCTTCCTGGCCGGTGGTAAAGAAATTCTCATGAGGTTGGAATTGATGACGAATCCAAGAAATTTCTTGCTGGTGGATGCGACAATATCCAACTTGTCCCAATTGACAATTCACCACCAGGGACTGAAGCAACTGAAGTGCGATCTGAAGATGAGCAAGAAGAATCTGTTGGGAAGTGGTCTTTATGAGTATAATGGCTTGAACCTGAAGCCTGAGGTTTGCCCCAACAGCTGAGAAAACAAAGGGGGCTGAAGATATCCAAAGGGGAAAGCAGTAAACTGAAGGTGTCTTATCTGCCCGCAAAGATTTACCACAATTCTCAAATACTTCCTGTGACAGGTGGCAATGGGCACATGCAGATACACATCTTTGAGGTCAAGAGTTACCATGAAATCTCCTGGTTCCAGAATAATGAAGACGAATTTTATGTTGTCCATGAACCTTTTTGTCTTGATAAACTTGCTTAAAAAACGCAAATCTATAATCATTCTCCATTTCCCATAGGGTTTGTGGATGAGGAAAACAGGAGAGTAGACCCCTAGTCCCAGCTCGACTGTGGGTACATCTTCTAAGGCTCCTCCCTTTTGAAGATATCCAATAACTAAATCTTCTAGAGCTTTCTGTTTTATTCCTGGAAGAAGGCTCGTCAAGATGAACTTGTCCTGAGGGACAGAGACAAACTCTATTGCATAACCTTCTCGGACCATCCTTAAGACCCAGGAATCTTGAATCTCTTTTTTCCCCAACAAGATGGAATAAGGAAAGATGACCCCCAACAAGAATTTCAAAAATAAGGAGAAAAAGGTTCCTGAACCCGTCAAAATTCAGGTTTCTTGTTCCTATCATCCTTTTGGTCCTTCCTGGAAGGATGAGGTCTTTGGAACCGGAAGCGCCTGCGATATTGTGATCTAGGCTGCTTAGATCTTAAGGGAAATCTACCCCTTCTAACTTGCCTGGATCTGCCCCTGTAGGATTGCAGAAGACACTTCCCCTTTTGTCAGCCAGACCGTCCATGATCTTGTCGACTTTGTAGGGGAAGCTACAGATGTTAAATTTAGATGTATTATCTGCCAACCAAGGTTTTAACCATAGGTGTCTGCATGCTGCCGTCGATAAAGCCAAGGCTGCCAACTTACTATGTTAAACTAAGGCATCCACCAGGAAGTCAGCACTCAAGTTTATGTACTTGAGGGAGTTTATCAGTTCATCACTAGAGACTCCTGAATTGATGTCTCTCTGCAATTGTAGGAGGTTGGAGCAGATCTTCCTAGAGACCTCATTGGCTGTTATGGCAACTGAAGCTTGAGCGGAACTAGCAGAATAACACCACATTAAGGAGCACAGTAGGAGCGGGGGAAATTAAACCGTGGGGGTAACTGGAGGGTGACATTAAACTGGGGGCAACTAGAGGCAGACATGTCCCCCTCCAGCTACCCCCATGGTTTAATGTCCCCCTCCAGTTGCCCCCAGTTTAATGCCCCCTTCCAACTTGCCCCCAGTTTAATATCCCCCTTAATCTGCCCAGAGTTTAATGTCCCCCTTCATCTGCCCCCAGTTTAATGCCCCCCTCCATCTGCCCCTAGTTTAATGTCCCCCTTCATCTGCTCCCAGTTTAATGTCCCCTTCATCTGCCAACAATTTAATATTCCCCTTCATCTGCTACCAATTTAATGTCCCCCCTCCATCTTCCCCAGTTTGATATCCCCTCCTTCATTTGCCCCCAGTTTAATGCCCCCTTCATTTTCCCCAGTTTAATGCCCCCTTCATCTGCCCCCAGTTTAATGTCTCCTTTTCATCTGCCCCCAGATTAATGTCCCTCCTTCCATCTGCCCCCAGTTTAGTGTCAACTTTTCCTTTGCCCCCAGTTTAATGTCCCCTTCTCATCTGCTCCCAGTTTAATGTTCCCCCTCTATTTGCCCCCACAGTTTAACATAGTAAAACACTGATACTTACCTCTCCTCGCTACCCAGCTGCTCTGTGTGAGGTCTCCCTCTCTGGACTGTTGAGGGAGCTACAGGCGCGATGTGAGTGACGTCATCACATCGCGCCTACAGCTTCCAGGGTCAGTGCATACAGGAACACAGTGATGAAGCAGAAGCTGTCCGCTCCTGATTCATCGCTGTATTCAACTCATCTGCATCCTCTCTGGACGCAGATGAGTTGAATCTGGGACATACCTGCTGCCAACCGGGACCGTGGGACAGGACCCACAATCTGGGACTGTCCCGCCGAATCCGGGACGGTTGGGAGGTATGCCTGCGCTGAATACATCAATTGTCATGTATTGTCATCAGATCTTGTTTCACCTGCATGGAAAGCTCCTTTGACCGCATGTTTTCTTTACAGCAAAATCTTCCAAATGCAAGCACCACACCTCAAATCAACTCCAGGCCTTTTATCTGCTTAATTGAGAATGACATAAGGAAGGCATTGCCCTCACCTGCACATGAAACAGCCTTTGAGTCAATTGTCCAATAACTTTTGGTTCCTTTAAAAACAGGGTGGCACATGTTAAGGAGCTGAAACTCCTAAACCCTTCATCCAATTTTATGGATGCCCTCAAATGAAAGCTGAAAGTCTGGACTTTATGTTCATGTCCATTAAATAATAATAAATTGATTATGTTTCAGTAAACAGGTAAAAAAAAAAAAAAAAATTTGTGTCAGTGTCCAATTATATATGGACCTAACTGTAGTTATCCCTTTAAAGTCTATGGGATACCGCTGTGGCACCCATAACCACCTCTAACTAGAATACACTTTAGTGAGGGAGCCTAGTTTAGTTACGCCACTGGATGAGAAAGATGTCAGTGGGCCATTTGCACACACTACTTTATCTTGATCTTGGTCTGACTCAACAATATTTGGTCAGATATTACAATTAGGTGGGATGTTGTGCAAAGTATGTTTGTTTTACTCCAAAACATCACTGTGTCAATTGGCGTTTTTCTTGGCATGTTCCTATTAAAACCAAAAGCCTATAATGAATTTAAGTAAGGCTGGGTTCACATCTGCATCAAAGTCTCCGTCACAGCGTCTGTCTAAGATTGACTGGCGATTTCAGTTAAAAAGAATGAACATCTGATGTACACCCATATAGTCAATGGGGTCCCTCGGGCTCCGCTGGTGTCCTCTATTTCATCAGTCCATTTGTATGTTCTTCTGGTCCTGTGCCAGTGTGAACCTACCGTAACAAAGTAAATTGTACAAAAATATCCAAACCTTTATTGAATAGAAATGATATAATTAAAATGATACTTTGTGCAATTCTTTAGGGAGTGCCTGACGCTAGGTTCACTCCTGCGTTCGGGTTTCCGTTCGAACGGAAACCTAATCTGCTTAAAAAAAGCGGTTACCTTAGGAAACCTGCGGAACCCATAGACTATAATGGGGTCTGCTAGGTTTCTGCCCGAAAAGGGCAGGAAATGCAGAGAAAAAAACGCTGCTTCCTGGACTTTTCTTTCCCTTTTTTTATAGCGGAATGGGGAACAGAATCCCCAGGCGGAGACCTGGCACAGGTGTGAACCTAGCCTGAGTGTGCAGCTCTCATTTCTTCCATACTGTGGCAGCAAATAAGCCCTCATGCACACGACTGTGTGCTTTGTCAGTGTGCTTGTCATGTTTTTAATGGCTAGCACGTTGACCCATTATATACTTATGACTTCATATACACTGGTCCATGTAGATGGCTGTGAGCCGGGGCAAAACTCATGACAGGTCCTATTCCTCTCTGTTTTGCGGCCTGTTTTCTGGGGCAGTGGCGTAAGTACCACCATAGCGACTGCCACAGGGCCCGCTATGGGACATTATACTGTATGGAGGGGCCACTATGGGACATTATACAATGTTTCATAGTGGCCTCCGTACAGTATAATGTCCCATAGCGGCCCCTTCGTACAGTATAATGATCCATAGCAGCCCCTCCACACAGTATAATGTCCTATAGTGACCCCTCCACATAGTATAATGTCCCTTAGCTGCCTCCTCACACAGTGTAATGTCCCATAGGGGTCTCCATACAGTATAATATTCCATAGCGGCCCCTTCACACAGTATTATGTCCCACAGTGGCCCCTCCATACAGTACAATCTCCCATAACGGGCCCTCCACACAGCATAATGTCCCACAGTGGCCCTTCCGTACAGTATAATGTCCCACAGTGGCCCCTCCACACAGTATAACATTTTACAGTGGCCACTGCACACAGTATAATGTCCCATAGTGGCCTCCAGACAGTATAATCTCCCATAGCGGCCTCACCACATATTATAATGCCTTATAGTGACCCCTCCACACAGTATAATGTCCCATAGTGGCCTTTCATACAGTATAATGTCCCATAGCAGCCCTTTCACACAGTATAATGTCTCATAGCAGCTCCACACACAGTATAATGTCCCTTAGTGGTCTTCAAACAGTATAATGTCCCACAGTGGCCTCTACGGTGTTCATTCGCAAAGATTGGAAAAATTTGGGGGTCGACAGAAACCTAAATTTTTGGGCTCACTACCCACAAACTATTATGATACTGATCGGAGGGGGAGGTTAACAAACATAAACACAGTCATACTCACATCTCCTGTACTCTGGCGCTGGTCTCCGTCCCTTTTCAATGATGTCACAGACATGGGTTACACTGACGTCATTATGCGTCATGAAACCAGCATGACCCATATGATGCCTGTAATGTCATTGAAGAGAACCGAAGACAGCAGGGAGACGGGCTGAAGCTCACCTATTGTTTTGTTTGCTCACCTATTGTAATGTACAGTCATTACCATAAGTGTTGACAACCCTGAAGTTTTTCCAGAATATTAAGTATCTCTCCCAGAAAATTATTGCAATTACACGTTTGTTATACACATGTTTTATTTCCTTTGTGTGTATTGGAACAACACAACAAAACTGAGAAAAAAGGCAAATTGGACATAATTTCACACAAAACTTTAAAAATGGGCCGGATAAAATTGTGGCAAGTAAATCACACCTGAAAACAGATTAAAAGGAGAGAAGTTGACTCAATCTTTGCATTGTGTGTCTGTGTGTGCCACACTAAGCAAACTGTACAGAAAGAGGAGAATAGAACTGTCTGAGGACTTGAGAACCAAAATTGTGGAAAAATATCAACAATGTCAAGGTTAAAAGTCCATCTCCAGAGATCCTTTGTCCATGGTGTGCAACATAATCAAGAAACTTACAACCCATGGCACTGCTAATCTCCCTGATCACATTGATGCCAAACTCTACGCATTTAACGTTGCTTTTATTCATATTCCAGAAGACTCCAAGAAGAAGAAAGCGATATTCTTGTGCCAATGTCCATGTTGTGCGACCAGTGGAGGAAATTACAGAAGAAGAATTGAATAATGTTGCTTCTCATGTGAAGGGTAAGAAGAAAGGATACCAATGTGAGCACTATTTGGATGTAGGAGTTTCTCTTATAACTCCCCTGGCTCTGTAACAAAAAATAATCTTTAACCCCTAAATGACATGGCCTAGGCCTTAAATGGTCAATAAGTTTTCAGACAATTTAGTCTTATTTCATAGAGCATGTGATTCTGGACCAAATTGTAATGTACTTTAATTAGAAACGTTGCTGCTTTCTGTCTGAAAAAAATCTCTAAAGTTCCTGCCACTAGGTGTCTCCCTTCTAGCTAATTTGCAGTTCACTATTTTGTTACCAGGGAAGTTTGTCCATAGATAAGAGATACAGGCAAGACGGAAAGCCAATGAGTGAAGATGGGGTTTTTCCCTCCTCATACAGTGAATGGAGAGGGGTGGTTGTTTTTTTCCTGACAGCACATCTGCTCTGTGCAAAGAACTGAAAAGTCTGCAAATCTCACATCTTACAATGTAGGAAAAATATTCTATGTACTTGTATCTACTTCTGGCTGCTTGCGTGATTACAAATGGGATGTTATTCAAAGAAAGCAGCAGATTTCCTGTCTGTGATCATAGATTGTTTTTATTTTTCCTGTGTTTTAGCTGCTTGGTTGCATATATTTGCCACATATTTGCCCTGTATTTGCAATCCAGTGTTCCTGGATCTCCTATATTATGCTCACATGGGCTTTTCTCAGCTATTTGTTTCCTATTGTACGGTTACTCCTGGCAGGATGGCAGAGCATTATCAGTAATGGATAGGGAAGGAGGGAGGGCTGCTCTTTATTGTACAGGCCTACAGCCTGAGAGACAAATGTAAATTGTGTTTCAGTCATAATGTCATTATTAGCAGTAGAAAAACTGATAGGAATCCATGTATAAAGGCTTATACAGTCATAGAACAGACTACCCAGCAACACCCTGCACATATTTCAGCTTTTCAAGAAAACTCAGGTAACCTTTAAGAACAGGGGCATAACCTAAGGGTGTACATTGGGTGCACCCACATCTGGGTCCAGGAGCATTAAGGGTCTCATAAGGTGTCTCTTCCCAATATGAAGAAACATTTACTATAAACAAAACATTATATTTGGGGGTAGAGATGAACGAATTGAAGCTGAAGAAGTGGAATTCGATCCGAATTTCAGGAAATCTTTGATTCGCATTGAATCCGGATTTCCTGATGCTTCGCGGTAACGAATATTTAGTAAGGGCCTTTGTGACATCAGACGGTCACAAGATATTCTCTGGTGATGTGATTGGGTAGGCGTGTCTTTGCTTGTTAGCAGATCCTTCCACATGAATAAAAGTTGTCCATGCTGGAGAGAGAGAGACATGAGTGCGGCATCCAAGGGCTTCCGCCATTTTGCCACCCACCCGGGCTCTCTGCAGACAGGAGAGCTGTTTATTTGCTGCGAATTAATTCGGATCAAAGAATCGTATCGGAAAATTCTGCGAAGTTGCTGAATCAAATTTTTTAAAACTTCGCTCATTTCTAGTTGGGGGCCTGGCACAGATTTTGAATTTGGGCCCAGGAGCTTCGTATTACACCTCTACTTAAGAAAAAATCTTGGTTTCTGTTGCTGTAACTTTATTTTTTACCTAGTTACATAGTGGTTTGAAAAAAGACTTATGTCCATTAAGTTCAGGCTAGGTTCACACTTAAATGAAGGAGAGCCCGTCCGCTAAAACAGGGGTTACCTGCGGACACCCACGGTTCCCATAGACTATAATGGTCCGGTCCAGTTTCCACTGTTTATACTGAAACTGATTTTTGACGGAATCTGCGACAGAGTCTACTATGGAGACTGAATCTAGCCTCAACTGTTTTATACTTAATAAAGTAAGGCAAAAACCACTGTGTTAATGGCACAGACCCAATTCACCATAAAGTAGACAAAATTCCTAACGGATCCCAGGATCCACATTTTACATTAACCCCTTCTCAACATCGGCCGTATTATTACGGCAGATTTGGGGTATTTAAATATGGCGGCCAGGAGCTGAAGAGCTGCCATAGCTGCCGGGTCTCCACTGTATTATACAGTGCAGACCCGGTGGTATTAATTGCGATCGCGATATTAACCCTTTCATACTGGCCCTCAAAGTTAGAAAAAAGGGCTTATCTTTTTTGCCGCTGCCTCTTCTGGTTCTTCTTCTGGTATGGCTCCCACACGACGAGAGCGCAAGAGCCATCCGAACGCT
The DNA here is from genome assembly GCA_947044405.1 of Leptodactylus fallax. NCBI lineage: Eukaryota > Metazoa > Chordata > Amphibia > Anura > Leptodactylidae > Leptodactylus > Leptodactylus fallax. The sequence continues at coordinate 2,164,138 of CAMRHE010000223.1, forward strand.
CCCAGGCCTGTCTTTACTATGTGCCTATTGAGGCTTGCCTGTGGCAGGCCTCAATTGGTATATAGTGATTTACTCATAGACTGCAATACAGTAGCATTACACTCCATGAGACAAGTGATCTAAAGATCATAGGTTTAAGCTCCCAGGCCTGTAACAGACCACTGGAAAATGGCATGCGCAGTCAGCTCTGCCCGGGCTGCCATTTTCCGGTGGTCTGTTACAGCGCTGTGTCCGATGCCTGCGAATGGCAGAAGATACAGAGAACAGGAAGAGGGGAGTGAACACAACAGACTAAGGGGCGGTGAAAAGCTATGACGCGGGGGGTGCTCGCAGCACAGGAAGTACGTCCAAGGTGCTCCATGATGGTAATTAGCATAACTGAAGAAACAAATTTTATCAGAAACGGCTGGGAGAAGAAAAGAATGGAAGGTAGGAGTACAGTGGCCTTTTTAAAGGCCATTCCAACGTGACATTAGTTTAAAAGGTGTTTTTTTTAATGATAGACTCCCTTTAAGGGGGCATTATACTGTGTGGGGGCACTATGGGGTATTATACTGTACAGGGGGACTATAGGGAGAAATTATACTGTGTGGGAGCACCACAGGGGCATTCTTCTGTGTGATGGCACTAAGGGAGCATTATATTCTGTGGGGGTACTATGGGCAGATTATACAGTGTAAGGGCCCTAATGGGGCATCATACAGTTTGGGGGCACTAATGGGTCATTCTACTATGTAGATGGGCACTCAGGGAGTGTTATAATGTGTGTGGGGAGCACTACAGGGCATTATATTGTCAAGGCACTAAAGGGGCATTTTACTGTGAAGAAAACTAAAGAGGCTTCATCACTGTATGATACACATAGTAGACCATTACTGTATGGGGACACAGAGGGACTGGGTGGGATTGGACAGGATCAAGTTGACATAGTTGGGACTAAGCAGGCTAACGTGACATGCAGATGACCGTGTGCATGTCACCGGGCCGTGATTGAACGGCAGGGGCGGCACACGGACGTTATCCATGTGCCGCCGTGCACCGACCATGCTTCCGCAGCCCCATTCATTGGGTCCAGTGAGCATGGTCGTAAAAATGGACAGGAATAGGACCTGTCCTGAGTTTTGCTCACGGCTCATGACCCCATACATCGGACCGTGAAAATACACAGTCGTATGAATTGCACCATAGAAGTGAATGGGTCAGTGTGCTAGCCATGAAAAACACGACTAGCACACTGACTGTGCACATGGTCATGTGCGTGAGGCCTTAGGGAGTGGCTTAGCACATATAAATTTGCCGCAGTGCAAGGTTTGTCCTTCTTTCAATCCCCTGAAAGCTGCTAGGTATGACTAATCTGATCTTTATACTGATAAAAATATTTCACTGACCCTGTATTACAATGCAGAGATGCATATACAATTCTGTAGACTTGAAAAGGATTGCCTGAGACTTTAATACTGCTTGCCTATTTTGTGAATTGTGCGCTTAGCGTACTTTATTTTGACCTTTATAGGGCTCCACGTGTCATCAGTGCTGACAGAAAACTATGGACACGAAGACAAACTGCCGCAACCAAGAGTGTCAAGGCGTCCAAGGACAGTTCTGTGGACCTTGCCTCGATAAAAGATATGGAGAAGACGTGCGCCAGGCTCTTAAAGATCCTGTGAGTAAAAAACAAACTTCATTGAAATACATCTTGTGTAGAAGCTACAAACAGGCTGAATGTGAAACCTCTAGTTTCCGATATTTAATGTATTTACTGTGTATGTCTACATGCCCCATGGCTCAGCAAAGAACATTATATCTTAGTTAATAAGACTGGCACATTTTTATCATTTGGCAGTGTTATATTAGGCAAAGCCTAATTCCACCATATGTAACATGCCCCGTTTTGTACATTATGGCCTAAAACATTCTCAAATGTCAATGGGGAAGTAACACTCCTATCAAAAGACAATGGACTGTAATGCAATAAAAAAGACAGATTCGATGTACAGTACTCATGCAAAATTTTAGCACCCGACTACATTAGTATTGTGCCACAATGACAAAGCTGAACTAACAGTTCTTGCTGTATTAGATATAGCTGAACTACAAATCTAGACCGGACTAGTTATGTTATGCGTATGTTGCTTTTCTCTCTCTCTGTCTCTCTCTCTCTAGACCTGGACTTGTCCACTATGCAGAGGGAAATGTAACTGTAGTGTTTGTTTGAAGCATGCTGGGCTCCCTGCTACTGGTCCTCTTTATCGCAAGGCACGTGCCCATGGTTTCACTAATGTTATGGACTATCTTGACAGGTAACATTTTTGTGCAACTCCTTTCCCCCTAGGGCTGGGAGATTAATTGAATTAATTTACCCTTAGGCTGAGGCCCCACGTTGTTGAAATGCAGTTTTTTTTGTTGCAGAGTTTGCTGCGTCTTTTTAGCCAATGCCAGGAGTGGATTGAGCAGAGGGTAGAAGTATAAGAACTTCCTAAATATTTCCCATTACTTTTGTAGCCACTCTTGGCTAGGCTCAAAAAAACCTTGTGCTGCAAAAAAAGACATCTAGACAGCTCTGTACATGGAAAAAGACATAAGAAAGTTACAGGTGTCACAATTTGGCAATTAAAATACTTTTTTGCATGTTTCAAAATTAAGAAAATCGAGATTTAAAATCGAAAATCATCCCTAGGGTTGAAAAAAATAGAAATTTTATTTATTGGCAAAATCGCCCAGCCCTACTTCCCTGTTATTCAACAATCAGTTTGTAGTGTTTTTACTTTTTTGTCATCATGACTGACTAGATTCTCCTTTTTTACAGCTTGCAAAACTGAAAAACTTAGGAGAATGTTAAAGCTGAACAGTAGAAGAGGTCATGGGCTAAAGGAGAAGCACTCAGACTAAGAACAGAGCTTGATATTCATCAAATATGCTTAAAATGACTTGACTTACCACTTCATCTAATATTAAAAAAAATGCGCAAATTGAGAGAATCTTATCAAAAAGTAGCAAATGCTTGATGAATTTGGCGCAATTTAAAAAAAGGGTTGTCTTTTAAGAACTATCGCTTGATGCAACTCATGTGGTATTGTGACATTTTTTAGGTGCAATAAGTGTATAATGCAACTTTGTGCCTAGAAATGCAACTTTTGTATTAGTGGAATTTGACTAATTTCTCAGCGCCATTCAGACCACATCCTCTTTTTACAAGAAATTGCAAATAATTCTAGATAAGTGCAAATCTTTTAGAAAATTATGTAAAAGGGTGATGAATGTGGCTAATGGTTATTATGGATGAAATTAGGTGCAAATTACATAATTTGATGAATCCCCCAGTGTTTGAAAAATAATATTTACTTTATTAAATGCACTATCAAGAATATGCTGTAGGGAAGGGGTAATGGGCCCCGGACAAAAGTTTGCACCGGTGAACACAAGACTTGAGTTACGTCACTGGATGTGCTGTCTGAATTTTTTGTATGTGTAGATACTGTAGATACCCTCTCCCTACAGCTAGTGACGGTGACACGTGCTGCAGCGGTATCTCAGATATTTGAAAGGAATACAGCTTTAGAACCCACAACTGCAGTTATCAAGAATATGGTGAGTGAGTGAGCGGCGCAGCATCCAGCATGTAAACAATACTGGGAGCTGCGTGCTGTGGGAACCAGCTGAACTGCAGGGTCCTAACAATCTAACAGATGTAAGAGATTAGTGGAGGTCCAACACCTAGGGCCCATGCTGATCAACTCTTTGAAGATACTGTGGTGTTTTTGCGAGCGCCATGACTCATTCACTATTTACATTGCACAGTATCAGTTTTTACATCATCATGCAATGTTATTACAGCCTGTAACAATAGTGCACGGCTGCTATCAACAGTTAGCGTATAATGTGAATAGTGAAGGGGCCCCACACAGTATAATATGCTCCACATTGGCCCCCACACAATATAATATGCTCCACATTGGCCCCCACGTAGTATATTATGCTCCACAATGACCCCACACAGTGCTATATGCTCCACTGTGGCCCCCACACATTATTATATGCTCCACAGTGGCCCCCACACAGTATAATATGCTGCACAGTGGCCCCCACACAGTATAATATGCTGCACAGTGGCCCCACACAGTATAATATGCTCCACAGTCGCCCCACACAGTATAAAATGCTCACCGCAGTGGCTCCACACAGTATAAAATGCAAACAAGAGCCCCATAGAGCCATTTCAGATGGACCCCATGAAATTTGTTGAATATTTGTGAGGTTCGGCCCTCCGCTCCTCAGACCCCAGAGTATAATAAGTACAGGCCCAGGGAAAGTTATTAAAAATAACAAACACTTATAGTCACCTTCCCTCACCTGTCATGTGCATCCTCACTCTGTCTGGCTCTCTTTAGCATCTTCTTCGGCCCTCTTCTGCCTACAACTTAGGTGATGTGCATCAGACATCACTGCTGGGGCCTGTGATTGGACCTCAGAGGTTACGTGGGGTGCGCTGACGTCATTATGCAGTCACAGGCTGGAAAAGCCCCGGAGAAGATGCTGAGGACCGTCAGAAGCCCAGGAGAGGTGAGTATAAGTATTTCTTATTTTTAGTCACCTCTCCTGGACAGGCACCTATTGGAAAGGGGCCGGTGACATGCCAGTCCACTTTCCATTAAAAATATGTATAGCGGTTGGGGAACCAGGCTTTCCCCGACTGCAATCATGGTGGTCTGGGGCCCCAGCCATCTCCAGCATGCCCTGGGCCCCGTACCCCTCCAGGTGTGGTCAAGGTCGCAAAAAATGTAATGACAATGTGTACAGGTAAATATTCAACATATGAAGTTATGACTAGTACTATATCGTGTGAATTTATTGTCTTGTCTGTTGTGGTGGGTGATAGTCTGTGGAAGGACCTAAAAGCTATATCGTAGAAGAGCCCGAGATCAAGGAAACAATAGATTTGGTTAATATTACGTTACATGAACTCATTCAAAACACTATAAGTAGTAGAGATAAGTTGGTATCCATGTCTTCAAGTATAAAAGATGTCACCGTCCACCATTGGTATATTTTCACTGGCTTCTCAACAACTGAAAATTAGATAATGCAGTCTGTATTTAGCCCTATATTGTTACTGTTTAAGGGCTTAATATTATTGACATTGCTGAATATACACGTGTGTGTATATATATATATATATATATATATATATATATATATATATATATATATATATATATATATATGGGATTAGACAGTTTATTTGAATTTTCTGAATATTATTGCTGTGTTTACGCATCTATTTGATTATAAAGCTTATAGCGTGGCTAGCGCGAGTACGGAGCGGCAGCATGTGAGCTGAGCTCCGACGAGGACTCCTATAATCCTGCCGATATCCTGCTTGTGTCCGGGCTCTGGTGACCGCTGAACACCCCATCTTCTCCTGCGCGGGTCTTCGGTCCGGTGGCTGTCCTTAACATCGCAGCGGCTGTGCCGGGCGGTGGAGATCCGTGCGGGCGGTGGGCTGCGGCGGTCATCTTGCCCGCGTGGTGGGCCTGCGGTGACCGGCTGTGTAGCTTGCCTGGGCTCTGCGGTGGAGCGCTGGGTGACAGGGGACTGGGGCTGCCGGCCTGGGTGCCCTGGGCCTCTACTTTGGGGTATCTACCCACAGAAACAAACTGGCCCTCTGATAACACCTCCTGGAAGCTGATGTGCCATATCTTGGTCCTCTGCTACTATCTAAAGGTTGTATTGTGGACATTGCTAGATATAGTCCCTCTGATAACACCTACTGGCCTTCATGGTAGATGCCACTATGGACTGATCCTCTGATAACACCTATTGGCTGCTTTGTCTGGCGAGTGAGTACTGTATCCTGATCCTCTGTTACTATCTATTGGCTGCATCGTGGACACTGCTGGGGGCTGTCCCTCTGATAACACCTGTTGGCTGCATGGTGGATGCCGCTATAGCCTGACCCTCCGATAACACCTATTAGCTGCTTTGTCTGGCGAGTGAGTACTGTATCCTGACCCTCTGTGGCTGTCTATTGGCTACATCGTGGACGCTGCTGGGAGCTGCTCCTCTGATAACACCTACTGGCCGTGTGGTGGATGCTGTTGCAGGCTGACTCTCGGATGGCACCTATTCGCTGTTTTGTCTGGCAAGTCAATACTGTATCCTGATCCTCTGTTACTATCTATTGGCCGCATTGTGGACACTGCTGGGGGCCGTCCCTCTGATAACACCTGTTGGCTGCATGGTGGATGCCGCTATAGCCTGACCCTCTGATAACACCTATTGGCTGATTTATCTGGCTATTGAGTACTGCATCCTAATCCTCTGATACTACCTACTGGCTGCTTGGTGGTCACTGTTGTCTTGCCATGAGTCGCCAGTCTAAAGGATCGGCTTCTGAGCGTCTCCGGGGATTTGCCAGGGAGCAGCAGCAGCGCAGCCCGCCGGCACTGTATCCACCGTCGGCGGCATCTCCTGCTGAGGACGCGGAGCCCACGTTGCGACAGGTCACGACTCAGTTGCTTGAGGCGATCCAGTCCAGCACTTCGTCCCTCACAGGTTAAATTGAGGAAGTCAAGATTGATGTGGGCCTTTTGCGTCAAGATTTTCAGACCTTACGGGGTCGAGTGAAGGAGGTGGAGGATCGCATCTCTCTCTTAGAGGATAATTCAGCCCCAGTACCGGCGAGGCTTACTGCACTGGAGAGATCGGCTGAGTTGTGGACGCAGAGAGCGGATGATCTTGAGAACAGACTCCGTCGCAACAACCTGCGCATTCTTGGCTTGCCGGAATGGTCAGAAGGGGCTAATCCGTGTGAGTTTATGGAGAGGTGGTTGAAAGAAACCCTACCGGAGGCCAAGTTTTCTCCTGCCTTTGCCGTGGAAAGGGCCCATCGAGTTCCTGCCAGACCGCCCCCTCAGGGTGCCCCTCCGAGGCCGCTGTTGGCCCGTCTACTCAGCAGTGGGGATCGAGATGCAGCGCTGCGGGCAGCACGTCAACTTGGAGAGATTAAATTCAACAGTTCATCCATCTCCATTTTTCCCGACTTTTCTGCAGCATTACAGAAGACTCGTGCCACTTTCGTCAATGTCAAGCGTCGACTGCGGGAAAGTTCCATTCATTACTCCATGGCTTATCCTGCACGACTCCGTGTGATCCATGAGGAGAGGGTTATTTTCTTCACATCCCCGCAGGAGGCGGAAGACTGGCTGAACCTACTGCCTCGACCTCCCAGACGGTAACAGGGTATATGATGACTGGTGGGGGGCCCCCTGTGGCCCAGCCCCCGCTAATGACTGTTATTATTGCTTGCGGTTGCCTATGGACTTTTCATATGATGGGTGTTTGGCTGCCCCATGGGCACCGGCCAAGAATTTTTCTGTTTAGGGTCCCTTTGGAGATTCACATTATAGTGATAGTTTATTGCTTGGGCTTTTTAGTTTGAAGATAGTGCCCTATTACCATACCATCTTGGGTGCACTACTTCCCCCATTTACCAAGTGCCACGTATTGTGTAGGAGCAATCTTAGACTCCTCACTAATAGTTGGAATGCCCCTTATGGGTTTCCAGTTTTGGTTGAATTATTGCTGCAAGTCCTTTTTTCGGTTTAACGGTCCGGTGGGGAGGTTAATGGTGGGGGTCGGGGGGAACCCCTCATTCTTAATGTATAATGTGATTGTATGGTGTTATGGCGACCCTTAAAGTATGCTCTTGGAATATACGGGGTATGGGCGGTGTGAAGAAACGCTCTACTATTTTTTCCCACCTTAGACAATACAACCCTGATTTGGTGTGCTTGCAGGAGACACATCTAGCACCTGATACGACCAGATACTTACAAAAACCCTGGGTCCAGTGGGCCCTGCACTCCACTCATACTTCTTTCTCTAGAGGGGTGTCCCTCCTGGTTCACCGCAGGCTCCGCTGGGAGCCGGGCCTCACTGTTAGGGACCCTGATGGGCGTTATGTGTTTGTGCAGGCCTGGATAGAGTCTAAACTTTATGTCATCCTAGGACTTTATTTGCCACCTGCATCTGACTTTTCAGTTTTACATGAAGCGGCCCACTTTGCGGCTAAATTTCCTGCCGCTACAGTGGTTTGCATGGGAGATCTTAATAAATTAATGGATGCTTCCCTAGATAGATTAAATGTAGGTGCCCCTGCCCCTTCTGGTGCTCACCCTACCCCCCTGGCCCAGCTTATACAGGAAATGGGTTGGCATGATCTCTGGCGTCTTAAATATCCACAGGCCCTGGTGTTCTCCTGTCATTCTGCCACTCATCACTCTCTGTCCCGTATTGATCATGCACTAGGCAATATTAAGGCATGTTCCCTTTTGCTTAACATCTCATATTTGCCCAGGGCAACGTCTGACCATTCTCCGTTGCTGCTGGAATTTGGGGATACTGACCTCTCTAGACCTTCTCATAACTGGCGTATTCACCCCTTTTGGCTCAAGCTGATAGCAGTGCATGACCGTATTCCGGATCAGTTGCAAGCCTTCTTAGATATTAATTCCCCTACCACCACACCTACTATCTTATGGGAAACTATGAAAGCATATTTGAGGGGATGTCTCAAATCCTCTATTTCATACATTAAAAGAGAATCATCTTCCCTTGAGAGAGACTTAGCTGAAAAATGTGCATTGTTGGAGGCCGCGTATATAGCTAATCCTACTGATGACTCCAGAACTGAGTGGCTTCAACTGGGTAGGCAATATCTACATGTTCTACATGAAAAGTCCCGCAGGTCTCAATTTTTCACTAAACAACGATTTTATGAGTTGGGTAATCAGTCTAGTAGCCTTTTAGCCCATCTTATCCATTATAACACAGCCTCTCCAGCAATTTTGAGAATTAATTCGATGGACGGGGATGCCCTATCTGATAGTGCGGCCATCCGTGACCGTTTTCATCAATATTTCTCGACCCTCTACCAATCTCAGTTACATGCACCTACTCAGGATATTGTCCAGTATTTGGCAGATGTTTCCATTCCAACCCTGACAAATGAACAACGGGAGTTTCTGGACTCTCCCCTTAGACTGGAGGAATTATCTGATGCATTGGTGGACATGGCCAAAGGGAAATCACCGGGCCCGGATGGTATTCCGGTTGAGGTATATGTACAATATCAGGATAAACTGCTCCCTGTCTTATTGAAATGTTATCAAGATGCGTTTGTGGCCCGCACTCTGCCGGATTCCTTCTATGATGCTAATATTGTTCTCCTTCTTAAACCAGATAGGGATCCGTTGGACTGTGGGTCATATAGACCTATTTCTCTCCTTAACATCGATTATAAATTACTTACTAAAATTCTCGCTAAGAGGTTGAATACTGTGGTTTTGGATTTAATTCACTCAGACCAAACGGGCTTCATGCCCGGCAAATCTACTTCTGAAAACCTTAGACGGGTCCAGGTGGTTTCTCAGATAGGGGCTGCTCTTAAACAGGATTGAGCGGTGGCTTCCCTTGATGCCACTAAGGCATTTGATTCGGTGGAATGGCCATTTTTGCTTCAGGTTCTGAGGTGTTTCGGTTTTGGGGAATTGTTTATTGCTTGGATTATGCTCCTTTATCAGTCCCCTAGAGCCGCACTCTCCATTAAGGGTGCGTTATCCCCGTATTTCACTCTCTCTAGGGGAACTCGCCAGGGATGTCCGTTGTCTCCATTACTCTTTGCATTGGCGATAGAGCCTCTTGCTATTATCCTTAGGACAGACCCGGTTTACAAGGGAGTGATTATTGGCACTAAGGAGGAACGGACAGCCCTTTATGCAGACGACCTCCTATTATTTATGTCTGACCCTGCTCATACACTCCCTAGAGCTATGACAATAATCGATAAATTTGGTATATACTCTGGTCTACTGATAAATTGGGCCAAATCATCATATATGCCCCTTTTTAGACAATCACTGCGAAATATGGGAGAATATATTTGTGGCCTGAGGGTTGTAGATGCCTGTAAATACTTAGGGATCCATATTTCCAATGATCATAGACAATTCCTGAGTTTAAATATATATCCACTGCTTGGTCATTTTCGGGCTAAATTTAGGGTGTGGGGGGCTTTACCCCTGTCCGTTGCAGGGCGGATTAATCTTATTAAAATGGTGGTCCTCCCCAAATGTTTGTATATTTTAGAACATGTGGCTGTGTCAATACCACAGAAGTTCTTTAAGCAATTGGATTCCATACTTATTCCCTTTATATGGGGCAGTTCGAGGTCTAAATTACGTTTCTCCACATTGCAGCGGCCTAAAGCTATGGGCGGGATGGCTCTTCCTGATATATTTTTATATTATCTTGCTGGGCAACTTCGATATCTTAGGTCCTGGTTGTTGGCGGATCCTCTGCCTGGCCCTGAGGCACATTTAGCATATCATCTACATATACCCAATTTATGGCCGGTTTTGGAACACCCACACCTGTATAGAGGTAGCTTGCTCCCAATCCATACATTGGCAATACAGGTCTGGCAGCGAGCTAAGCGGGTGGCGGCTTATACTGGAGTCCCTACTGAAACTCCGATATGGGATAACCCAGGTTTGACCGAATTATATGCCCTTCCGGATGCACGGAGTTGGAAACAGTTTGGAGTTACGTCCCTGGCTGATATTTATGATCAGGGCGTATTCCGCTCTTTCGACTCTTTGAGTACCCAATTTGGTATCCCTCGAACCCAATTTTTCAGGTTTCTCCACGCCATGTCCACACAGTTTCCTCCACCGGCTGTCAGCATTTCCACATATCCCCTTATAGGGGTGCTCAGGTCTCAAGGTCCCCAGGGCCTTATCTCAGCATTGTATGCCCATCTTATACAGGTCAGGATGTCTCGTCTGGAAGCTCCGGCTCTAAAGAAATGGCGCACTCTTATCCCTGCTCTCACACATTTTCTGACCTTTTGGAGTCGGCACAGTTTGTTTCCCCAGCCGCTAATAATAAGCTTATACAAGTAAACATTTTGAATCAAAGTTACTTGACCCCTGCACGTCTGCATAAAATGGGACGGCTACAACATCCTGGATGTTTACGGTGCACTGCTAGATATTGTGATTTTTGGCATATGATATGGGAGTGTCCTATAATTAAAGCATTTTGGACTGAGGTCGTGAACTTATTATCAGACATACTGGGGACCCCAATTCCATGTTCACCTGAAATTTGTCTGTTTGGTATCCTGGATGAGGAAATATGGCCCCATCATACTCGCATCTTTCTGCGAGAATCCCTTTTCCTAGCCAGGAAGGCTATTGCCTTGCGCTGGATGGATCCTCGCCCCTCCTCCCTATCCATGTGGAGGAAATTGGTAAATTCCATCATCCCATATAATAAAATAGTATATAAAGGCAGAGGTTGCCCTGAAAAATTTCGGAAGGTTTGGGGCTCTTGGTGTGACTCACCTCTGACTCTATACACAGCCCCATCATTTCGTAATGCCCTGCACACACTCACTGCTTAGACACAGGAAGGAGTGTCCAGTTTGAGTTGTATAGTATTTTCCTTATTATCTACTAAGTCTCCCTGGAGTTCCGCCATAGGAAGTATTTATTAGGATATCTTGTTTGTATATGTGTGGGGTTTTTGTATATGCCTTTGCTCCCTACAGTTTGATTTGGACTCTGTGTTTCTTTCAGCTCCCTTGCCTGGATTCTCTCCTGGACGATTTGTATCTGATATTTACATCTACCATGGACTATGCAGCACTGTTTTGGTTCTTTTTGTCTAGTTTCTGATATGTCTTTGTACAACTTTTAGAATATGTCCTTTGTTATTCCTTTTTAAGCTTGTACTATTGATGTGTAATTTGTTGTACGATTGTTCAATAAACCGAGTTTAAAAAAAAAAAAAGCTTATAGTCTGGCTTGCAAAGAAACTCGCTAGAAAGACACATAAAGCTAAGACAGTGAGACTACAGGTTGTAGGGTGGTGGGGCACACTGACATACATGAAGGTGAAAGCATTTCTCTGAGGGTGTTAGACCAATGTATGTAAATGGTATAGCATTCATGAAGAATGCAGGGAAGTTTCTGTAAAAGTCCTTGGGATCTGATTAGCAGCTCCTAATGTACCCTGGGTATGGGTTATATCATTTACAAAAGGTGGGAAATGTGGAGGATGCCAGCTTGTGCCTGTACCCATCTTACATTCCTTTCTTGGCCCTGCCCAGAGCTCATCCCGTCCTTGCAGAAAACTGTTATCTATAATCGGATGAAACTTCTTGTTTGTGCCTTATCCAATAGCTATGTGCCAAAACCTATGTTACAACTTTATACCCAATCATGTTATGTTAATTATACTAATCGCACCGTCTCTTTGTCTATGCAATATATAACAATACCTACAATGTATAAAAATCTCACCCATCTGCCATTAAAGATTAGCATCCATATTGGTCATATAATCTTAAATTGTGGCTGTGTGTTTCTCTGAGCCGGCTCATATACCAATTGCAATAATTTGGACTTCAATACGGATTGCGCTCACACACCATGGCACTCCTCTTGTTATCAGTCAAGAAGTGCTAGACATTACTTTACACCACTGTATAGGTGCATATTTGCATCCCTTTTAGCCGTATATGCTTTAAGACAATAAGTACTGTGTAATGTACATCCAAACATGGTGTGAACCTAGTCTAAATGATCAGTTTCTACAGCAGTATTGGGTCACTATGATAAGGAATTGTACCTTCAAGAAATTCTCCTTTACCATTTTTTCTCTTTTCCTACATTCATCACACGTGCTTTTGGCTTGTACACTAGATGAAAATTCTGCTAAGTAAGCTCTTCATAGCACATATAACAGGAAATGTGCAGCTATAGTCATCCAAACCAAGCTCTGTCATGCCTGCTCAGAAAAGATTAGAATAAATGCTTTCTTGGCCAAGAGTATAAAGTATATGATGAAATCAAACAAGACAAGCTTTCTTAAAGGGCTTTTACACTTTTATAAATTTGATAGTCTATCCTTGATAGGCCATCAATATGAGACTTGTGTACATAGAACTAGAAAACCCCTTTAAGTTGCTGGCTGAAAGAACTTTTTTACTAAGTCGAAGTAATTTGAAAGACAAACTCCTTATAGAATATGTCAGGAGTCCATCAGCTCAGAATCCTTAGGGGTCACATGACGGAAAATGAAGAGGAATTCCTCTTCATTTTCCGATGCAGGGCAATCAACAGGAAGTCTCGAGCCACAGCATCCGCAGCAAGATCAAGCAGGACACATTTTTTTCAGTGTCCTGCTGTGATCTCTGCCTTCCAGTGAAAACAATGGGAGGCAGATTTTGGGTGCAATCTGCCATTGATATGTGAATTGAAGCAAGGGATCGGTGAGAAATATTTCGTAGTTTTTTGTTTTTTTTTATTTCCCCTACAAAACCCTTTTGAGGTCACATTTCAACTACATGTGATCAAGATCCAGTCCTTGGTTCCAGGGAGCTGATCAAGGGTTCTAAACGTGGCCTACAGCCAGTTTATGTTTGTAGACAAATCCTAGCATCACTGCAGGTAAATTGACCCAAACATTGTTAGGGTAGCAGCACATGACCATGTTTCACCCATGAAACTCAATCCGTGCGTTAGCCAGATTTACAGAATTCAACTTTATGCTGGGAGTGGGACTCTTAGCAGTATAGTTATCTATGATGCTAGGAGTCCCTGCCTCCCAGCGACACACTGTTCTATACTGTAATTGGTATCGGACAGTATATTGCTGGGAGGTAGGGACTACTACCATCAAAGATAACTAGGATTTATTATGCTTACTTATATAGCGCCATCATATTCCGCAGCGCTTTACAGACAGTGTCAGTCACTGTCCCATATAGGGCTCACAATCTACATTCCCTATCAGTGTGAGGGGAAACCGGAGTGCCCGGAGAAAACCCACGCAAACACGGGGAGAACATACAAACTCCTTACAGATGTTGTCCTTGGCAGGATTTGAACCCAGGACTCCAGCACTGCAAGGCTGCTAACCACCGAGCCACCATGCTAGGAGTCCTACTCCCAGTATGAAGTTCAAGCCGGTAAATCTGGCTAACACGCGGACTGACTTTCACAGGTGAAACACAGTCGTGTGCTGCTACCCTTAGTCTGACTCATTACACCCACAGTCAGGTCAGGATTTATGGCCATTATATAGTTGCAAAAAGGGACCTTATAAAACTTGTGGTAAATCTGGCCTTAGGCTAGTTCAAATGAAAATAAAAAGTTTATGTTAAGTGAAACTGGGATAAGTCATATCTTCCAAGAAAACTACATTTTTATAAAACAATTTCTACCAGTTCAAACAATGTTAAAGCTGATCTACACCAGACATAACTTATGAAAAAGGAAGCCATGCTAAGGACTGTAATACAGACAATAACTAAGTGACCACTTTAGGAAGGCTTGAAACATGGTCATCCTGCAAGATAAATAAATAGTCTTCAGGTAGGTCATTTTTCCAAGTTAGGCTGAGGCCATGTACTATTGCATTTTTTTTTTTGGTGCAGATTTTGCAGTTTTTATTTACTTATTTTTTAGCCAAAGCCAAGAGTGGCTTCAAAAGGAATGGGAAATATACTCATCGACAACATATAGTGCACCCAGACAGAAATGTTGGATTGCTGCAAAACTTGACATGTAGTTATATCGCAGGCAGGTATGTAAATGATTACAGGTGTGGTTGGATTAGACACTGGGTCTCATCACAAGAAGGTGTAAAAGTGCTGCCCCATTGCCCAATAAAAAAAAAAAGCTCGCAGAAGCTACTTTTGGGTAGCGTACTTCTTGGTGAAAGATTGTTGACTGCTAGACACCTCTACAATACACTCCAATTTTGCCCAGTTGACAGACTTTAAGAGGGGGCGCATCACAGAGAAGCAGGATGGTCATTTTGACAACTTGCCCACTGTCTAGGCCATTTTGACCTAACTATTAGGAGTGGTTACATGAGGGCATGCACACAAGGCAAACTGCCTGTAGAAGGTCCACACAGACCACCAGTAGAAATGTTTGTTTGATCTGTCGACAAGCACGAGCAGCCACCATAGTTTTCATGTCCACCATCCAAACACAGGTGGCAATTTCATGACACACCCTGGGACAGAAAGTAATCTTGTGTATCTTTCAGATAGTTTATAGTTAAGACTAGACAGTCAAACTGCACCAGTTTATCCAAAGTGTCTGATGTGGTTTGAAAAATCTGGCATACTTTTAGACTGTTTAGTCTAACTTTACACCACTTATGAGATGGAGTAATTTCGACAAAATTTTGGTACACTGTCTACTGCATTTTGCTTATTCATCTCTTCCCCATTTTCAACAAGCCCCCTCACCTGTGAGATGAGGCACAGATACTATTAAAAGGTACATAAAGCACACAGAAAATGAGATGTAAACCATGGACACCAATTTTTTTTTTTTTTGCCACAAATTACTCCAAAATTCTGTTGCATTTTTAGCCTTTGTTTTCTGCAGTGTTTTCCTTTTTTTAAACAATGTGTGTTCTTCATCTCAATGTATTTTCCAGGACTAATACATCGTTGACCTATTCTATATGATTGGTGGTGGTCTGGCACCCAAAGAACAGCTGGTTAAAGAGGCCACAGCAGTTTCTTCACTGAATACCAAGCACAGCATATAACATTACATAGGAGTTGTGCCTGGTATTACAGAATCAGTCCTGTTCACTTGAGACTTAGCTACCACGTGACCAGGGAACATGAAATAATTGACATAGGAAAGAGGCTACAGTGCCTGTAAGCTGATGTGTGGGGGTTCCAGGTGTTTGACCCCCATCACATATTGATGACCCATCCTACATATAGTCCATCAATATGCAAGCCCTGGAAACCACTTTAAAGTTAAAAGGGTTGACCTTACCCATCAACATGCTATTCCAGTGATGGCAAACCTATGACACACCAAGACATTTTGGGTGACACGCATCGGCAGCTAAGTATTGTGTTATTGCAATAAGCAGCTGTCGATACTTTTACTCACCTGTCCATGCTCCTGTCCTGGCCGCCCTCTGCTGCCTTCTCTAGGCGGTGCTACACTAACGTCATGATGCTGAAGAATGCCAGAACGCTACGTACAGCGTCCCGGCCTTCTTCAGCGCTGGCAACAGCGCACCCTGGAGGCGGCAGCGGAGGGCGTCCAGGTCTGAAGCGTGGACAGGTGAGTAAAAAGTATCGGCCACTACTCTGTGTGGGGGGGTGGGGAGATAACAGGGGGTCATATACTGTGGGTGGGCTTTAAAAAAAAAAAAAGGGGTCATATACTGTGTGGGGGGTATTTAAGGTGTAAAATTGTGTGAGGGCCATAAATAGGGGGGGGGGGGGAAATCATATGTGCTGTGGGGGGGGGGGGTTATTCCTATCCTGTGGTTAATATTAAATAATGTAATATATGTAATATTAAATCTTGAGACAATCCCGTTAAAAAAGGAGTTGTCCAAGATAAGCTTTTTTTTGCAAGGAGAACCAAAAAGGAGAACCAAAAGGTGAACCCCCTCCCCCCGCAAAACCCCCCACTCAACTGTCCCTGGTGCTTCCACACTGTGTCTTCCACTGGAATTCCCCGCCGCACGTGACCGTTGAGGCCAATCAGTAGCCTCAGGAAGTCACAACTTGTGACGACCCATGTCCTTTCCTTAGGCTGCTGATTGGCATCAGCGGTCACATGCAGCGGGGACTTCCGCCAAAAACAGATCCCTGAGCAGCAGGATCGGACTACGGTGAGAAACACGGGAGCACAAGTGACAGGTGCGTATGAGTTGTTTGAAAGGGCCTTCCCCAGCACCCTTGCAAAAAAAAAAAAATGCTTATCATGGACAACCCCTTTAAGGATTACAGAATGTTTGACCTGAACATACGATAAGAGTGGAATTTATTTTTGAAATAATTATTGTATGGCTTACAGTAACATTATGTTTTTTTTTGTTGAAAATGAAAATGATACAAAAAACTACTGTAAAGTAATAAAAACCCCAGCAGATTGGATAGAGCTCATAAGAGACTTTATTAAAAACAAAAAAGTGTAATTAAGTTTACAAATAGGTTATAAACTACAGTAATTGTCACCTTTGTACAAAAGAATGGTTTTAAAATGTTTCCCATGTTACACCAGGATAAAAAAACAAAACAAAACAAAAAAAAAACAGAACATTACAAACATTTCATTATAGTCTAGCTTGTATTTATTGCCAGTGTTAGAGTTTTAGGCACGGTTTATACATTCCCAGAGGTTTTAGAAAAGTTAATGGCTTGAAGAATACTGCCCCAAAATAAAAGCAAGCAGAGGAATAGACCGGCATCAGATTAGATTTAGTAAAGCATAAAAATAAAGAAAAATTGATAAGGGAAAAAAAAAAAAAAAGCACAGAGGAAAATCAACACTATTACAATTCCTGCCATTAGCTCATCTCAGATTCCAATTTTTGCATTGCTGACATATCTTACCCACAAACCTCATCTATTAGGGGCCTTTGGGCCTGGACTCTAGAACATACCAGCACATAATTCTAATGGAAACCCATGGCAGTCCAATTACACCAGACTAGTAAATCTTTGCATTTCATCATCCATGACACGGGGAGGGCATGTTCTGACTGCAGAAAAATGAAGAGGAATGTGAGGCTCAGATTCCTCTTCATTTTCCTGCTGTCGCTGATCACCCCCAGATGAATGAGGCTGATCAGCTGACTGTCTCACACCGCAAGTTCTGTGGCTGATCAGCTGCGAAATCTGCAGCAAGATCAAACAAGACATTTTTTGTGTGTCCTGCTCCGATCTCTGTCTCCGATGTTTTTCAATGGGAGGCAGATTCAGAGTGGATTTTAGAGCAGATATTGAAACCGAATTTGCCTCAAACTGAGCGCCAAATTCCGTGTGAACACATCCCAAAACTTGAAACCCTGGTTATGTTCCAACATTACATTCTCCTGGAAATCACGTTACATGCAGACACACCACCTGTCCTCATTCAACAACTTGGTAATATGTAGCCCTATATTCCCCCCATGCAAATCTCATCTTCTAGACCATCATATCATCATGGACCACAATTGCCGTAATGTTACTCCTCTCAAGTAACTTTTTCAGCAAAACCATTTCCAGACAGGAGTATTACAGATTGCTTTCTGGTTCAACCACAAAAGTCTACAGACCAGCACTCACAGCCTTGTAGATCCATTAGAAGCTGTGAATTTAGGTTAGTCTAGGAAACCTGTTTGTAGCATGGGTGTAAAAATAACCCCTGTAACGTCTAAAAACACTGTCCACCTATAACAACTCACATCTCAGAATATTTCATCAAAATCATTGCATCCCAATACATAACCGTATAAGACACCCTAAGTTGGCCACTAAATAGTACAGATCACCCACATAGGATCTTGTACATTTTTTTAAATTGACTGTCCAAGATGAGAAAAACATGGCTACTTTCCTCCAGAAACAGCGCCACATTTGCCCAACTTTGTGCTCGGCACCACAGCTCAGCTCCATATTCAAGTGAATAGCGTGACTACAATATTACTGACAACCTGAGGACAGCTATGGTGTAGTTTTAAAGGGGATGTGTCACCAGAAAATGACCTTTATTAAAGTACTAAAATCCTGCAATTTTAACTCTAGCCAAAGACTAAGACTGACCGTGTCAACTCTAGATGTTTTCTTTACAGCAGTCACCTTATTTCCATTAGATAGCATTACAATAGAAGATAACACCTCTATAGATAAACCCTCTGAGCCATATATGATGCCACAGCTTATCTACTCCCCTTTCCTCCACTGTGCAAGTCTAGAAAACTCTCCCATAGACTTCAATGAGTTGGCTTCAGATTGTGAAGGCAGCCCCCATAACCATGGGCAGAAAATAGAATAAAAATTATTATTTTTTTAATATATATTAGATTTATTTTCTGTTTAAGGAGAAAGCAGCCATGTTTTTCTAACCCTGACAGAAGTTTAACAATGGGTCTTAATTATATGCAACACTGTGTGAATAAGTCCTAGAAGTCGAAGAAATAGTCTGGCTGCCATGACACTTGTATGAACACATCAGATAGTACATGAGCCAAGACAGACAACAAAACGTCTGGTGCAAAAGCAAGCCTGTACAAGAAACCTCATAACCTGGAGATACAGATAGAGGGTTATTGGTTGTCTGCACAGTAAACAAAAACTTGGAGTCTTGGACAGAAGTAGAAAGCAGATGTTTATTTACAGCAAACAGTTATATCGATGGGGGTCACAGAATTCATAAAATAAAACTACAAGCAATTACATAGGTATCAATGCTGAAAATCCAGTACAATGTATAAGACAACAATAATGGGGGGGGGGGGGGACAAGGTTAAAACAACTGGGTGACGCAGGTGACAACGGCTGACTAGAATGCATAGCTTGTAACTAATCCAACTTGTTTCCTTGTATTCATTATTCATGGTCTAGCCATGTAATGGTAAATTTAAGGCACAATCATTGAGGAAAAAAAAAAAAAAAAAAAAAAAAAAAAGAATGCAGACAACATCAAATGCAACATTGCTATCCAGCCCGAACCAAAACCATGACCTCCACCTTTATAGTGAAAGTGAGATCCACTATTGTCATGTCATACACCAAGGCCTTATGAGATCACTAAACCTCTATCCTGTAAACAGAATACAAGATGACCAGAAATAATCACTGTACAAAAATACATTTTCATATGTGTAGGCGGTGTGTATAGATTTATATAAAAATATGTAGGTGGAAGCCCCCACCAAATACACTTTCCAAAAAAAAAAAAAATTTTTTTTTTTTATACGTATATTTACACAAGTCATTTCTTTAAAAAACACAGCTCACTCCACTAACATCTGCAAGTGTCTCAGAACATGTGCGAAGGGGACACGGACAGAGAAAGGCTACAATTTATGTTCAATGGAAAATTCTAATACACGGACCATCAAGAACCTAAGATTTCTCGGCTCAGTCAGATAACCTGCATTCTGTATGCTTTCGCTGAAAGCAGTGACTACTCTTCCCTATTCCTCCAGTTAAAAAAACAAAACAAAAAAAAAAAACAAAAAACAAAGACTAGGGCTACGAGACATTAAGATTGCAATCGCTGAACGTCCAGTTGCACCTAATGCAAATGTGGTTGTGTAGTAATCCAGCAGGGCCGAATTCTGCCAAGTGTCAGTTTGCAGCACCTTGTGGGTCAAAGCTCTGCCACATTCACCACCAGTGGCCCCAAATTGTGATCTGATATGATGCACAACATACAACTAAAGTAAATGGCAACATGAATTCTCTAGTCTGGTGCTTTACTGTCCAGGGGATGCTTCATAAGAAGTCTTCAGTTCTGACTAGACCACTGGCAGATCCAACTAACTATGCAATACAGACCTGGACTCCAATATTTTCAGCCATAAATGGTAACTGTGAACTGTGTACACACTGGTTTGGCCTTCCTGCTTCCATAGACAGAGCAGACAGCCTGTACATAAGGTAGACCCTATTACATTATAGTAGAGACAATATGACCGCCATGGATCACCATTATTTCTCCTGTTCAATGGGAATGTGATATTAGTGGACAAAAAGGACAGAGAAAAAACACACAAAGAAACCCACAAAATGCCTGAAATTCAATGTAGAATACAATATATCCAGATTACAGATTAGCAACACAAAAATAAAATGTACTAACAAGATAAGGCTATGCAGAGTGACCAGAGAAAGTTTTGGTCTAAGCACTTGTTATAACATTCAATTTTTTGGCATTTTTTTTTTTTTTTTTGTTATTTCAGGTTTTAATAGCCTCTATATATATATGCGTCTTGTTAAAAATGTATTGCTTTGACAATAATTATAAAGGTTTTCAATGTTTACAGGTGTACCTTAGGTTTTCCTCTGTTTCTGAAAATATAAGAAAATAGAAATATTTATTATATATAATATATTTATAATAAAAAAGGAAGAATAGATAAGTCCTGGCAAACATCTTCACAACCTTCACCCGTCACAGCGGTTGCTGGCTCTCCATCATCGGGTAACTCTCACCAACCAGGTCAAGGTTTAATAACTGGAGGTTTTCCCATTTGTACAGATACATGGTTACCATCCTCCCAAACAGGAAGCCCTGTAGATTTCTGTAATAGGTTAATCAATGAGAACGGATGGGGGTGAGGAATGGGAGGAAATGAATTTCTACAGAGCGGAGTCTCCCCACAGTGAGGCGGGGAAGATTGAGTTGGCACAAAACTTCCATGTTACAACAAACTTTTGACACTTTTGGACCCATCATTCTTTTACAGCCCAAATGCCAATACCCAAACATTTTCCCAATTATATACAGTCCTGCCTGAACAAGGCACCTCAGAAGCCATTGCCGCTGATATTGATTGACTGCAGGTCTGCCACTTGCATGACGTTTATACCGCTGCTGGCGAGACGGGCAATGCCTTCAGGTGATATTGCTTCCATGGCTACCATATTGGTGGTAATAAGGGCCTGAGGAGTGGGAGTGGAGGCAGCACTTCCATCAGAGCCTGTCCCTGTTTCCATTGGAACAGTGGTCATGGCTACTGGTCCGGACTGGCTTTTCTTGTTTTGATGTGTTTTTATGTGCTTGGACAAGTGATCACTTCTCATGAAACGCTTCGGACACTCGGGACACACAAATTTCTTCTCACCTAGAAATCAGATAGAGGAATGTGTTATATTACCGTTTCTTTACCTTCTACAAGATCAAGCAATTGAAAGTTATCAGCTTATGTAACATTGTGCGGCAACTGACTTACCTAAATGAACACTAAGCCTAGATAATGGTAAAAGTAATGAGCAGATAACCTTGCCCTTACTGGTTTATCAGTCTACAGGATTTTGTATCTGGCGAATAGCTAAGAAAATCCCTTTATATGGGATGGCTGCTTTCATTCACTAAGCTAGAGTTAAAATGACAAGACTCTGGCTAC
The DNA here is from genome assembly GCA_947044405.1 of Leptodactylus fallax. NCBI lineage: Eukaryota > Metazoa > Chordata > Amphibia > Anura > Leptodactylidae > Leptodactylus > Leptodactylus fallax. The sequence goes on from CAMRHE010000223.1 coordinate 2,186,098, forward strand.
CTGTAGCAGTCGCTAGGGGAAGCTTTCCCATTTCATCTTCAGCATTACAGGTTTCTCCAGGGAAGCTTTCAGCTTCCCCAAGGTCCTATCTGTGAGAAAACTCTGATTTCAGAGCTAGAAGCGACCCTGGGTCACAGTATCAGCATCTGAGTCACTCTGCTCTTATTGTTCAGATAGGTACCTGTACTATGGAGGCTGGCAGACTAAATTATACTACTAAAGTCAGGTAACTAGCAGTAAACACGTGAGGAAGGAGGAGGCGGCGGACACTACATTTTTTCCCCACAATGTTTTTGCTGTGTTTTTCTCTGCCTTTTTCCTTCCCCTAATAAATCTATAGGGAAAACGTTCAGGATTCCATAGCTAAAGTTAACTTGCAGCACTTTTCCGTAGCATGTTTATCCCCATAATGTGTAGATGAGATTAACCAAAATCTCATTCGCTTTGCTGGTACTGTAAAACTTAGTGTTTTTTTTCCCCGTTGTGTTTCTGCAGTGTGAAACCTTAGCCTTAAAGTAGGTCTCCAAGGAGTCTTTCAACTAATCGTTTTGTGCTAGAAGTCAAATTGTTTAAATGGCTACATTTTGTACAAAAATGAAAAAAATATATTCTTGTTATACCTGGTAATAAACCATTAAGGCCTCAAGCACGACCGAGTGTGCAGGCAAAGTTCTATTCCGATGGGCCATTCTGTTATTTATAGAACAGGCCCTACAAAACATTAGAATGGAGCACCAGAAGAGCCTCAGCTACACACATGTGCAGGGGGCCTAATACATTTTACTGACCAACAGCAATTAAAGCTCAGAAAAATAGTTGCACTGACTACATCTTAGGCTACACGGCAACTTTCCTATAGACCTGCAAGAAATCTATGAAAACGTCCATCAAAAATTAATGTATAACATGACAATTTGTAGTAATCGCACAGGCCAACTGATTACAGATTAGGCTATGTTCACATCTGTAGAGTCTGTCGCAATGTCTGCCTAATATCTGAGGATGAAAAAGTCCTGCCTGAACAGCTTTCAGTTTAAAAACAACGGACACCTGACTGACCCCATCATATAGTCAATGGGGTCAGTCTGGCTCTGTCACCACTATTTTAGCAGTCCACCTGTCCATTGCTCTGGTTCTCCAACAGACCAGACCAACTAATGTGAACTTAGCATTAAGTATATTGACATTGATTTCTATAAGCAAGACTGGCAGTACTCTTTACTACACAACTTACCAGTGTGGGTACGCTTGTGCCTCTGTAGCTCATCACTTCGAGTAAATCTCTTTCCGCAGAACACCCAAGTACAGACAAAAGGTCTTTCTCCAGTATGCCAACGTAAATGAGCCCTCAGATGCGACGTCTTCCCATAAACTTTGCCACAGCCTGGGATATGACAGATATGCTGCTTTTTCTTGCCTGGGTCACTTGAACTCCTGAGTGGCATAAAAAAAGGCATTTCATCAGACAAGACACTTCACGATCTGAGTCTGCAACAGACAGCAGGTCTTTCCACTCTGCTGATAACTCATGACCATGATATGTCATAAATACAGAAGTGACACAACCAGCAATCCTTTGTAGCCAACTGAATAATGTTTTCATGAATGCATTGGAGCCCTCACAATACATTGATACTTCTTATTTTCTAGAAATGACTCTTCAGCTAGTGCTGCATACACTGCAGACAGCAGTCATTTATCATAGGCAGGATTACTGTAAACTGTAGCATCCGTACAATAAAGCACCGGATCCACCATTGACCATAGCAGATTGAGATAGCATCCCTCCCTGTAAAGGTCACAGAACATACCCAAAACTAACAAAATAGTCAAAAGGTTGTTTCTGAAAAGAGCCACAACAACAACCTTCATCTGCCTCTAAGGTTAAGGACATCAGTTACTGTGGATGATATACTGATTTTAATATAAAAAAAAAAAAAAAAAAAAAAAGTAGTCTCACAGACAGTCTGATGGGTGCAAAATATATATGTCTGGTTTTGTGGCACATGTAACACAGAATGGCATACATCCGTTTTGTTTTTACAGACCCCCCCAGTGAGTACAACACCTAGCATCCTTAGGATAGGTCACCCGTACCCCCCAACCGATCAGCTGTTTAAAGGGATCGCAATACATTTGTATAGTGGCTGTGCCTGGTATTGCAGCTTAGCTAATTCAATTGAATGGGATTGAGCAGTGATCAGCTGTGACCAACCAACAATGTTACATGGCCTGAGAACCAGATGCAGTACTCAAGGAGCGCTGCTGCCATTCCAAACAGCTGGGTCCAAGGATCTTCAATTGATGGCCTATCCTAAAGTCCCAGAAAATGCCTTTAATATTGAGATTGCTGTCACATAGGAAGGCATCCTGCAAACTATAGGGTTTATTCAAACAGCCATAATTCTGAATATTATATGGACCAGTACTGCAGCAGCAAATCCTAATTACCCAAACTAGCAGCTCCAAATATTAGTGTATATATTCTAAAAACATGCAGAATAAAAGCTTCACTTTCACATGGATTAGTGTGGTGTGATACTCTACAGTTCATGACTCCATTAAACAGACACTGTTCTCCTATATTTGCAGTTCATACCTTCCTTCACTGTCCTTACAGTAAGGACAAGTACAGGCCTCCCTGCGCATTCTCCGGCCAGGCTGGGGTTGAGGATCTGGGCTTGTTTCACCCTCTTCCATGGCAGAATGATCCTCGTGTAACCCATCGGCACCAGCAGCATGAAGGCTTAAGTGTCCGCTTCCATCTCCTGTATTGGCAAGGGAAATTGTTAATGTGGCACTGAGATACATCTAAGCATATACGCAATAGGAACATTAAAAAAAAAAATTGCTTCATATAGTCATACAAAGAGGGGGAAGAGTTAAACAAAGAAGGGACCACATGAGTTTAATTTACAGTATATTTTTTGCAGACATGACAATTTTTGATTCTGGTGTGAAAACTCTTAAAAACAAGCAATACACAGTGACCCCTTGTGGAGATTTCCCTGCCTGAGCAGTGTACACAGTGCTGTATGTCCCATGCTGTTCTCCCACAGAAACCTTCCAACGATACAACATTTACAGGAGTATGTAACATGGATTTGCTGGATTTGTAAGGAATCTGACAGAGGAAGCTTTGAGTGTATTCCTAGGAATATAGAGCTGTAAAGGTCCATACACTACAACAAGTGCCCTAAATCTAAAGCTAGCACAGACCCAGCTGGACTGTAAGATATCTTTATTCTTCAGCAGTCCCTACCAGTAGTCTATTTTTTCCCCCTGAAAACTCCTTTAAAAGTTCAATTTTAAAATGTATTTAACACACTTGGAATTTAAAGGGGTTTTCTGTGATACATCGATGACCTCTCCTTAATACAGGTGATCAATATGTAACAGGTGGGAGTCCAACATCTGTGACCCCAAGAGTTCAGTTAAATGAAGAGGCCGCAGCGCTGCGGCCTTGTCACTGAATACCAAGCACAGGGTCATACATCTCGCAGGGCTGTGCTTGGTATTGAAGTTCAGTCCCTTTCACTTGAATGGCACAGATCTGCTGCAGGACCATGTGACACCTCTTCAAACAGATGGGTGTTGGACCCTAACCAATTACATATTCATGACCGCCTTCTAAGTTTAGGCCATCAATATGCAAGACAAGGCAAACCCCTTTTTCCGGATTTCTATGGTGATAGTGGAGCAGGATGCAGCAGCTTGTGAACAAACCATTGCATTCTATTTGCTAATGCCGTTATTTTATTAGCACTACAAGTGTCAGGTATCTGCAAACTCAATGCATTATGCAATGCCATTTATGTACAAAGAACCAGTAAAACCAGTGCGGCTGCTGCTACAGAACACAAGGAATGGAAACAAAGAACAAATACACAACAATGCATCACTCCAGGCAGCTAGCTACATAACAATGGAGGGGATCACTGTTAAGAGGCTTGCTTTATTGTGACTGTCAGCGGTGTGTTTACTGAATTTTAGGTGCATACAGCAGCAAATCAAATGTGTCCCTGGAAGGAAAAAGGTATCAACTCATGGGCAAGTTACTATTAACTAAAGTACACAATGCCCTGTGTCCCGACACCTTTTTGTCATAGCCGGCAGGAATTATTTTAGTAATGGATGCTACAACAGTAGCTCTGTGGGATCAGACCAGAGAGGCTTGCATTTTATCTTTGTCATTGCCCATTTTACCTGCTTACAAGACATCAATTTCAAGAGCTGACTGCTCACTTGCTGCCCAATATATGGCATCTCTTGCCAGAAGCCATCGTCACAATGATATGCACTTGTCAGTGCTTTCATTGCAGGTATGTATGATATTAGTGAACAGAACCTGAACTCCATAGTGATTTTGATCCTCATTACACTTGAAGTTTTACCATAAAGACAACTTAAGCCTATCTACAGGACAGCGTTGCGGATCATTGGGTATATTACACTGGGACCCACAGCAATCATAACAAGGGTGCCCTGCACCCTCATCACAATGGATCAGGTCACTCCATCTCTATATGATGGCTGAGGCTAGCTAAATGACAGCACGCAACTATTTTGGTTAGTTCTATAGAGATGGGCGAATCACAATGTACATTTGTAACAGTCACTCCATTCATCCACAAAGACACAGGACCCCTGTCCTAAAGATCAGTGGGGATTCCAACAAATGCGTCCATGAACGCACACAGCATCTCTAACAGCATTTGTCAACTTTTGCATGTAGCAAGTCAAATGCAATGTGTAACAGACTTACCAGTTGCATTAGTTATGGTCAGAGGAACCCCTTGAAGCTGGTGTACTTGTATTCCAGAGGCTCCTAAGGCACCTAGGTTAATGGTCTGAAGGCCAGGCATTGATGAAAGCTGAGCAGCATTCACAGTCACTGTTCCGGCTTGCATGGAGGTGGCAGCATTGCCTGACTGCCCCAGAGATACACCTTGCATGGGAGCAAGAGTGATTGTCTGAGCTTGAGGATTCTGAATCTGTAAGTTTTGCAACTGGATAGTTTGCCAAGTAACCTGCCCATTGGGCCCCACTGTAGGAGTACGGATTATGATTGGACCAGTGTTGGGCACAGTTTGAATCTGAAGATTCTGTAGGGCATCTTGTGAGATGGCTTGTGCACTGAAGGTTTGGCCAGAAAGTTGTGCAGCTTGTAAAGTCTGGATAGTCTGTCCACCCTGGACAATCTGAGGTTGGATGAGAATCTGCTGCTGCTGAGATTGCTCCCCGTCTTTTTGCTGGCCTTGTTGCATGGTGGCATTGGACTGAACAGAATCAGTAACCAAGCTGAGCTGACTGCCAGATCTCTGGGAACTCTGGACCTGGACATTGGTTCCGGGGGGTGCTGCTTCCACTGGTACAGTGCAAGAGATTCACACCGCTAGCAGTAGTGCTGGTGGAGAGATTATTGGCATTCGTAAAAAAGGCATTGGCCTGAGAGGTGGCGAGCTGTGAAGAACTAACACATGAAGTAACCGGCAGCGAGTTATCCTGAGTGCCACTGCTCAGTGTCACTGACTGAGATGTGGGGGTCAGAGAAGCTGCATTCACAGGGAGAAGGGTGATATTGCCATTGAGAGCAACAGGAACATTTGCCAAATACTGGGTCTGTCCTGAAAGGACGTTGTTGGCTAGATTTACCCCTTGAATAGGGACAGCTTGCTGAAGAAGGTTGGGCATGGCAGCAAGGATGTTTCCTGCACCAGTGCGATTGGTAGTAATTATTTGCTGATTGGTAGTTGGGATGATCTGCAGCTGTCCGGAGGCATCCTGCTGGACATTGACCTGAGGGGCGGTGGTAAACTGAAGCTGTTGTCCATCCACTGTTTGAAACTGGGGTATAACCTGATACTGAATATTAGGCATTACACCCTGAAGACTGGCCAGTACTTGCTGGTTCTGCACGTTTGGGGCAGCTGCTACCACAAACTGTCCAGGGGCTATTGGACGGTTCTTTGAAGAGCCATCTCCTAAACCTTGGTCCTTGGAAGGAGTTGCTGTAGAAATGATCTGCCAGCCATTGGCTGTCTGTGCTATTTGGGCATTGCTCAAATCCAGTTCTGTTGCACCATGCTGCTGGCCTGCACCATTTCCGTTTTCAGGAGGCTCAATTCTACTACAAGTGGCAGCCAATAAAGCCAAAGGAGAAGGCTGGGAATCCTATTCAGAGAGAAGAGAAAAGAAATAAGCAAATTAATACATTAACAGTAAAAGACAGCAGTGGTTGAAGTGTAGCACTCATTGCATCAGAGGGTTCTAAAGTATCGAATTCTTAAACTGAAAAATTTAAGGGGTTTTCTGGGAGGTTTTTTTTTTCTGAGTTTAGTAAAGGCAGGGGGGTATGGAGTTGGAAACAGATGGCTCCCAACACTGTATAGTGGCAAGGCAGCATGGAAGCTGAAATGCCATAACGCCACTTGGCCACTATACAATGTACAGAGCCATCTGCTTCTGGCTCTGTACACTAGCATAGGGATTGGATGTAGCACTAAACAGCACATTTGTGCAGGAGCCAGTTAACCCCAATAACACATATTTAAGGACTATCCTAAGGATAAGGCATATAAAATATTATTATTAATGGACTCATTTTCTGACACGCTTATGACAACTCTATGACTGTTCCCATAGTGGCATACAGCAGCCAGCACAAGCTGTGGATGTGTCTAGAGAATTACGATGTATTTATACGAAGCAGCATTTACATTTTAGCCAACTGGTAATAAGACTTCAGACAAACACAAGAAACCCCAAAATTCTTGACCAAGCAAATTGCTACCTCATTGACCATCTCAAACCCTGAAGATGCAACATCACTATGCAAGAGAACACACAAGCACATAGCCAAGAACTAGACAACTAAACTTACAGGGGTGCAGCATACAGAATTACAATACAACACTCTTCGTCACACACAGATGAAATCCCATGTGCAAGACAAAACAATAGAGAAAGTCCCTGTCCTCAAATAGCACCAGCCATCAAGATTGCAGGGTGTATGGCGAACAACCATAGTCTGATGCAAGCCATGTGTATGTGACTTCAGATGGTTCTTGCCACAGTTAAACCAATTCACCAGCCAACCCGTTTTGCTCTGTGGCCTAGTCCAGGCATCTATAGATAAGACGCACCTCTCATTCAATATGAGCTTTTTTTTTTTCTTGGCAATGTATGGACTATACCAATAATTTTAACTGGGGGGTGGGAGGTAAACTCCCATAACATCTACTGCTGCTGATTTGATGGACAAGTGTCAGAGCTATGAATGAAGATACCAGTGGAGACTCCATAACTGTACACTTGTGGTCTCAGATTATTTCGGAGAATACAGCAGAAAATCAATGTGTACTTCCAGCAAGTAGAGATTGTACTGTCTCTAGCTGTCCATGTGACGCTGTGCTAAAGCATCATAGAAGTGTCAGTAAAACATGGAGGCTAGGGGAAATTTGAAAATCAATATGGAGTGCAGCATGTGATGTACAATGAGGTGGGAGGTCAGGAATGTGAGATGCAGATCAGCATCTGATCTGTGGGGACTTCACAGCCGACCCCAGACCGATCAGCTGTTCCAGCAGCCTCCAGAAGTGGACAGGCAACTTGTTCAGTCTGCTCCTATTCAATTAATACAAGCGCAGCTACAGTTCCCCAGAACCCCTAATATTCAGTGTATGGCAGCGCTGCTCCTATTACTTGAATAGCAGCATGCGTTCCCCGTCCATTGCAGCAGCTTCTGGAGGCTGGCAGAATAGCTGATCTGTCCTAGGGTGGACGTTGGACCTCCACAGGTCAGATGCTATCCACAGGATAGGTCATCAGTAAGAAATATGTATTAGAGGCCAAAAAAACCTTTAGGCTGAGGCCCCACATTGTGGAAACACTATTTTTTTTTGCAGCTTTTTTTGAGCCAAACCTACTAGTGGCTATAAAAGAAATGAGAAATATCTAGGAAGCAAAGTAGATTTCTCCCTTCTGCCCAATCCATTACTGGCGTTAGCAAAATCGGCAACAAAAAAAAGGCAGCTTTTCCGCAACGTGGGGCATTTGCCTTAAAGACTCTTTATAGACTACACACAAAAACAGTCAGTGATGTAGTATGCTCCATAGAAGGGGAATTTTACTCTGACACGAGCATACTGTACAGACCTGGGTCTTTATGAGGGATACCTAATGGACGGCATAGAGCAGTGATGGCAAGCCACTCAGTCAGCAGAAAACCTTGATACACACCTCCATTGAGAGGTCACAAGTGACGTAGTCTCCTCTTGTGTGGGAAATAAAGTTCACTATTCATTGAGGGTATAGAATTGCCTAAGTATTACATCTTCATGTATCGCGGATTGCAACTTATGTACTCAGCTCTGTGACCTGCTAGATGGTTTTATTGGCTTTACTTTAAGGTAGTCTTAAAGCTGGTCATAAACAGAAGACGAAAATTGGCAAACCTGGATATTTGGTGAAAAAATGGCACTACAGCAATCTGATCAAACGTGGAACAGATGTGGTGTACTTGTGATCAAGAACAAGTTGCTTAGTTTTCTTTACACCACTACTTACACCTAGGCAGTAGATCCCTGACTACTAAGAAAGTACAGCAGAAGAATAAGATCTGCATAAAAAAAAACAAAAAAAATGATGGAAGCGATTTCCCATCCTGTAGCGTTCAGTGAACTGTCAGTTTGCATCAGGTTCAGCACTAAAAACTGCTATTTTTTTAATCCTAAAAGTGTACCCTACAACACTTTTTGGACACTGAAACCCAGGTCAATTAATACCCTTCTATTTGACATTCATGTTTAGTGGATCGCTTACTCAGAAAAGTACATAGTGGCGTATTCGTTATTAAACGGGGGTCTTAATACTCCCCAACAACATACATCACGTAGGGACTGTGCCAAGTGTTGCAGCTCAGCCCCAGTCAATTAAAGTAGCAACTACCTGAGAGCCCCATTAATCTATATCTGATGGTGCCACTGCAGTGTCACTAGCTTGAGGGACAAACCCTTAAAGGGCTATTCCTCATCTTGTAAAGCGACGGCATATTGCTAGATGACCACCCAGGGAATACAGCAGACACATTACTATTTTCTCCCTGCAAAGGGAAGCCCAGCTACCCACTGTGTAAGTAACTGCAGCAAGGCCCCAAATAAGGCTCCATGCACATGAAAGTGCTTTGTCAATGTGCTAGCTGTGATACCAGCAAGCACACTGACCCGACAGTCTTATAACTGTTTGATCTGCAACCCAGAATCACGACATAAAATGAATATGTCTGTGGAGGTTACATGGATATCATCCCATGTGCCATTTATACCATTTTCTCACAAACCTGTACATACATGTTTGTGTGCGTGTTGCTAAATGTAGCTGGTCCCTGCACAGACAGTAGTGCAGCTGTGCACTAAACCGCTTTCCCCCTCAAGATCCAACCACTGGGATCCTAGAAATGTTTTATATATGTATAAAATAAGAACGCTCCAAGTCTAGCTTCATACCACTTTCACATAAGCTTTCCTTAGAGGACTTCTAGCCTTACCTCTACAGAATAATTTCCACTTTTCTATGGAGAAAAGGAAAACTGCTGCCAGTATATTCACATGTCACGGATCTGCCTAAGGCAAATCCAACATGTATTTCAAAAGTGTTCGAGCCAGAAATCCAAAGCTGACACCGATTTCTACCAAGCATGTGCTGGCGGATCCACAAAGTGTACATCCCCATTCGACTGGGCTAATGGGTGGCTTATTTCAACACGTTTTCTTTCCTGAGGCATGGCCAAAATATTGTGCAGTTTTATCTATCATACAACAAAACCCTCATCAAATCCACAATGTGTGAACAGTTAGTATTCAACTCACACAGGAGATTCAGAGAACTTCACTCAAGACCACTGTTATGGATCGCTAGTCACACATTTATCACCCATTCTGTGGACAAACCGCTTTAAGCCTGAGGTCACTTGTTGCAGAAACGTTGCGTTTTTGCTGCAGATTTTACTTTTTTTTTTTTTTTGCCAAACCCAGAAGTGGCTCCAAAAGGAATGGGAAATATAAAGGAAGCTCTTAGGCTAGGGCTACAAGACGATTATGGCCACAACTACTGTCACGCAACCAAAGATCACCCTACTACTCTCACTAACACGACCCCCTAGTCCAGTGATGGCTAACCTTTTGAGCATGGCGTGTCAAAATTTGTAAAAATACCTAGCGTAACTCAGGGGCCATGTCACATCTTTTTATGGCCCACACAGCATATGACTCATTTTTTTAAAGCCCACCCGCAGCATAAGAACCCCCCTCCCCCCACCACAGAGTAGTGGCCGATAATTTTTACTCACCTGTCCACCTTGTGCTGCCACCTCCAGGGTGCACTGTAGCTGATGCTGAAGTACGCCGGAACGTTACACATAGCATTCCAGTGCTGTGACGCAAGTATAGTGCCACCTAGAGGAGGCAGCAGAGAGCTGCCAAGACAGAAGCGTTGTGTAAAAATTATCGGCAGGTGCTTATTGCAATAACACAATAAGTAGCTGCTGATTTTTAAAAAAATGCCACCCCCCCCCCCCCCCAGTTTATTTCCTAAGACGACACCTGAGGCCATCGCCTCATGAAAGGTGTGCCCCTGCGGCTGCCATTTGGTTCGGACAATGTATGTCACCTAAAAAACACGCATATCATAGGTTCGCCATCACTGCCCTAGTCGCAAAAAACTTGTGTAATGTTCGATTTGAAGTTGAGGTACATTAGGGGGTCATTTAGTGAGGAATTTGCAGGGCGGGAGACGTAACTTTAGCCTTTATAAAAAAGTCACAGCAAAAAAAAATTTGCAATGTGTGGCCTGAGCCTAAAGGCTATTTCATATAAACCTATGAGCCAGTAAAACCTGCCACACATGGACATAGATAATTGCCATCTGATTAACTAGCAAGCTTGCTGAAGAATAGAAGACACAAGCAGATCATGTTTCACAGCGAGGGTTAATAAAGATGACGCACTGCACCAGGAAGAACATGCAGATTCCATATAGAATGTTCTTAGATGGCACGTTCTGTGGCCAGTCACATGACTCTGCATATCGTATAATAGCTCATTCACGTCAGACACTTAGTAAACATACTGCCAGTCAGTACCAGCTCACATTTCCCCAGCCAGCGCTTATAATAACCATTAATATACAGAGCAAGACACTATGCAACAAAGTGACACAGAACCTATATAGTCCACAATACATTACATAACACGATCCCTGCTGAATAGGCTGGCACTACATAGGAGATCACCATCTGACTGCTGGGGCCCAAGGTGATCATAAGAACATGAGCCCTTTGTACCCCATACGAATGGAGCATTAAGTCACACTTGCTGCGGCCCCATATATAGCAATTGGATTGGCAGACAGAGACACGTACTGGTCACCGCTCTGCCAGCCTCACAGAGAAGAATGGGGCCACGGCAGGATGCCTATATAACCAATACTGACCAATCACACCTAGTAAATTATCCCATAAAAACAGAAAGATCCCTTTAAATAATAAAGTCTGGTCATGTGATCAGAAGACAGTGCAGCAGCAACACCCAAACCACACCACATTAACCCATTCACTGCCAACAGCCTTACCCCCTTCCACATGTCAGGTAAAGCCATCCCATCCAAGTGTGCCAGCATGTAAACAAACCAGCATGTAAGAGAGGATCCCAGAACAGGAGGGACAGGGCAGAGGAGGATGGGTTTCTGGAGCCAGCCCCAAGTGGGCAGTCAAAGTTAAAGGGGTGGGTGGGTTGGCAGGCAAAGGGTGGGAGCCAGGCTGCAGAGCAGAGACAAACCAACTCCCCGCAGCCTCCTCCTTCCTGCATGTGTGTGAATAGGGGGGAAGGGCTGCCCAGGGCGCTCTGGGTGGGTGCACATACCTGCCCCTTCTGGACAAATCCGCCTCCTCCTCCCGCCCGGCTCTCTGACTTTCCAGAAGTGATCTCTTCAGCGGTGTGCTCCTGATCTGCGGGGTCAGAGAAGAGGGAGACAGTGTGAACAGTACTCTACAACACATCCTGGCACTAAAGTGCGCACGACACAACATGGCGGGCAGGCCTTGGGAGCTGCCACTTCCGGGACAGGATGGCGAGGCCCAAAGGGAGAGGAAGGCACTGGGGGAACAAGTGCTTACTGGGGGCATGTTAGGTGCGACAGGTCAGGGCAGAGGGGTCACACAGAGGAGGTGGGGGCAATTTTAGGCTTCTACCCCACCCACCCTGGGGGACAGCGAAAAGGGCGGGAGAGGTGGAGAGACAGGAGGGAGGGATCCTCGCCACCACCTCCGATTGTGGGGCAAGTAAAAGGGGGCGAGGTAGCGAAGGGACAACGCGGGTGAGGGCGGATATCAGTGACTATACAACCCCCGGTCTGCCCCGGTAACACCGGCCTCACCCTCCGCTGGCACGGCCTATAGACGCCGAGTACACACACAGCCTCCTCCTCCCGCTGTTCTACCCGTACTAATAACTAGGGAACCATCCCGCCCGCCCCGCTTTATTCCGCCATCACTTACCACTCATGTTGTCCAGGGCACAGCCTCTTCACACAAACCTCCGCTGACGAAAACAACCTAACCTGCCTGCCGCGCGGCGGAGACGGAGAGCAGGCGTGGCTACGGGCGGAGATCGACAGCCTGCCTGACCACTCCCGCTGAGGGGCGGCTCCACCCGCCCAATGGGGTGGCACGGTGGGCGGGAAAAGACGCAAGATCGACAGCAGGAGAAGGCCAATGGCAGCGCGCGGACTCCGCCCCCCGCCACGGAGTGACGAAGTTGTACTACTGGGGGAGGGGAAAGAAGGAATGTGGCATGGGCGGGAAGAAGGGCGTAGCTCTCTTCCTCTTCTCCTGCTGAGTTCCCCCTCCAAAAATTAACTGACGTGCTTTCTGACCAATGACGGAGCGAGATAGGCGACTGGACCAGCTCAAGAGAGTCAATCAGCGGAGGAGGAAGAAAGTTGCAGCATGTTACAGTGACCGGCGATTAGATAGAGTGGTTGATCGGGCATACATTTGGGCGCCATTTCGTCGAATTCAAAGTTACCCGGTGTAGAAGGGCTGCGGCTATTTGGCTTACATTTAATATTGGTAGTCGCCCGTGGTACACGGTCACTATGAGCGCAAGAGGTTCAGCAGCAGCTGAAGTAACGCCCTATGGGTCAGAGTTATTGCACAACACGACCCCATGCAGCTGCCAAAAGTTGCAGATGTTTGCAGTGCAGAGAGGAAAGAGAGACCACAAGTACACGTGTCTATGTGGTGGCGGCCCTTATCAGGCTGAGCTCACACACAGCGGTTTCCTACAAAGAAAAAAAAAAAAACCTAAAGCACCACTTAAGTTTTTTATTTTTTTAGCCAAACTCAGAATCTGGTCCATTAGAAAGACGTATCAGTCCTCCCTTTAGGCTGGGGCTGTATGGTGACTTTAATTGACCAAAGATTACAGTGTCGCTATGCGACTCCCTCACTAATGTAAGTGAATTGAGTGATATTGCGACCCTGCGACAAACAATCCCACAGTGCTCCAGCTTTTTGTGAATCGAACTTGCAGTCGCAGCACCTGCGGGGGTCACAATGTGACTCCATTCACTTAAGCTATGTTTACATTTGCGCCCTTGTGTCCGGTGTTCTGGTTATTCGGAGGACCAGTACAATGGATATTCAGACTGCTAAAACAGCGGACATTGGGTGTCTGTTCTTTTAAACTGAAACGGATCGATAAAAAAGTCTTGCAGCGCACTTTCGCCTGCCAATTTTCAGCGGTCACTGCAATGGAGACACCAATGCAGATGTGAGGCCAGCCTTACATTAGTGAAGGAGCTGCAGAGGGCTATGGTAATCTGGAGAGGGGATAACTTGCATATCAGTGGGGGTCCAACTGCTCAGACCCCCCAACTGATCAGAAGAATGAGGGACTTTAGTCCCCCATTCTGAATGGAGTGGTGGTTGGGTAGCGCGCACACACCACTCCATTCATTTGAATGGGAGCACCAAAGATAGCCGAAGTACAGCGCTTGGCTCTGTCCGACACTTCGTGACCATGACTCTATTCGGTGAGAAAACCTTCACTATGAATCTATTCCTGACTTATCCAAAAACTGTGACTCCCAGTCCCTTTCCCCCTAGAGAAATTGCTGCATTTGACCATCCATAGATGTATATACAGTGATGGCAGAAATTCAGGTTAATTCGGATGTCTGCCATTGTAGATCTACTCATGGCTAACACCCCATCCTTTCTGGCCATTCTGTGTGTGGATACCCAATGGGAATTCAGTACTATTTTTTTTCCTACGATTTGAAAATACAATTGCGTACATGAGAAAGTCTGCATCGTTGCAATTTCCCATTAGAAACAGCTGAAGGCAGCCACAACTTCCTGGCAAAATAAGCAAGAAAACCCCCACTGTAAACATAACCTTAGGCTAGGAACACAAGGAGTGGATACAATGCAGAATGTCAATAGAGACATGATACAGTGAACCCAGCTGAAATTGTCTGGTTTTTGAAGTGACTTTCAGACAAAATTTCCGGGTGGCTGGCCTGGCTTTTAGCAAAAATTAAAAACCTTAAGCAAACCCACAGAATTACAGTAACTCACCGACTGCGTTTTAAAAATCTGCAGGGTAAGGCACTTTGTGCTGCATTTTTTTTCTGCACTGTGTGGATGAGATCTAAATCCCAAGCACTACCTACAATGCTGCTGTACATTGCAATGGGCTGGAAGCCAGCAATTACATGCTGAAAACTCACATGTGTCCCAGGCCTTACTCCGATTCCTGCTCTGGATGTGCAGTAGTTCTACACAAGGATTAGCCATATTTTCATTGAAGTACCATGTTACTTATTTCCTTAGTGCTGCCAAAATACAGCCAGAAAATTTTCAGTTGCATGTGAAAATGGTTGTGGAAGCCTGTGATATGGATTGTTGTCTGACTTGATATGAATTTTGGCACAGATTCCATGTAGTAAGGGTGCATTCACATCGGTGTTGGAGGCTCTGTCTGGAGTCCGTCTAAAATCGCCAAAAAATTCTTGCTTGTTCTGTGAAGAAAACAGGTAGCCAAAGGACCACATAAGGCTAAAGCCCCACGTTGCGGAAACGCAGCTTTTTTTAGCCAAAGCCAGGAATGGATAGAGCAGACGGTAGAAGCATAAGAACTTCCTATATATTTCCCATTACTCTTGTAGCCATTCTTGACTTTGGCTGAAAAAAACCGCAGCAAAATCTGCAACAAAAAAAGCTGCGTTTCCGCAACGTGGGGCCTTAGCCTTATAGTCATTTCGGGATCCATTGTTGTCAGTCATTAGATGGATCTGTTTTAATATTTAGCTTGTTCTGTTTCAACAACTGAAGAGAAGAATGGACCAAAACAATACAGATGTTAACCCACCCTAGTCCATATTAAATTCGACAAATTTGCATGGATCCTTATTGGGCAAGTTCATAGGCTGTGGGTTCATTGCAGATCTGTGATGTTTCTCTATCACAGTACAGTATAATGCAAACAAATTTGGTTTAGAAAAAAAAATCAGCAGGTTGCAGGCATGTTGTGGATTTGATGTCTGGGGCCACACAGGCTGGCATTTAACCCACAGCGATCTATAGTAACAGCATAGGGGATGAGACATGCAACTTTCAACCTTTCCTAAGCAAAGAAACTTGCAGATGAGCTTCAGCTAAAACCACTGTGTCTCTGTTGTAGAGCAACATGCTGCAGAATTTCCCTGACGCAAGGTTCACACCTACGCCTGGGTTACCGTTTTTCGGGTCCGCTTGGGGAACCGAAGAACGGAAACTTAATCCGCTTAAAAAGCTTTTACCCGCAGACCCCATAGACTATATAATGGAGTCCACTGGGTTTCCGCCAGAAAAATGCGGAGAGAAAAGTCCTGCTTACAGGACTTTTCTCTCAGCAATTTTTATGCGGATTTGGGAATGGAAACCCCGAATGTAGAACAGACGCATTTGTTAACCTAGCCTGACAAAAGGTCTGCAGCGTGTTCATCTCATGTGGTCCTAGCCTAAGGCTGGGGACACACATGGCGAGTTCACAGTCGATTAACCTCAATAAAATTACTGGTGGCTAATCTGCTGTGATGAACAGTAATAGATGGGATTTAAACAGGTTTTTCCACAAAAGCAAGTTATCCCATAACTTGCTTTCGTGGGAAAACCCCTTTAAAACCTATCCTACCACATACTACAGAAAAAAACACAACAGACTATCTTGCACTGCGGGTTTTGAACATACAGCATATCAATAGTTACATTACAAAAAATATGGAATGACACGCATCTTAAAGTAAGGAGCTACTAGCCCTTATATACCAAAATATATACATAAGAAAAGGAGAAAGGAAAAGACCCTGGAGGTGTAGAATATAAATAAGCTCACACACAATGTAGCCTATACAAAATCAATCTTTATTTACATACAACAGACAAGACAAGGCATTCAATTTAAAAACAATTAGGTTTGGTTCACACTTGTACTATGCTCTCTATCTGATGGAAATCCGGTCTGCCAAAACAGCAGTTATCGACGGACCCATTAGACTATAATGGAATCTGCTGGGTGACCATCTGGGATTCCAAGGTTTTTATACTGAAACCAGCAGAGAGACAAGTCTTCTGTGCAGGACTTTTCTTTCTGTTAATTTTCAGCGGAAGCTGCTGCCGCACAGATGTGAACCTAGCCTTAGAAAGTACCCACAGATACTACACAAATGTATAGGGGTCCAGTCATTATAAGCTGGTAAGAAACCCCCTCTCTACACCCCTTTCACACACACCAATGATTGAGATATATATACAGTCATATGAAAAAGTTTGGGCACCCCTATTAATCTTAATCATTTTTAGTTCTAAATATTTGGGTGTTTGCAACAGCCATTTCAATTTGATATATCTAATAACTGATGGACACAGTAATATTTCAGGATTGAAATGAGGTTTATTGTACTAACAGAAAATGTGCAATATGCATTAAACCAAAATTTGACCGGTGCAAAAGTATGGGCACCTCAACAGAAAAGTGACATTAATATTTAGTAGATCCTCCTTTTGCAAAAATAACAGCCTCTAGTCGCTTCCTGTAGCTTTTAATCAGTTCCTGGATCCTGGATGAAGGTATTTTTGACCATTCCTCTTTACAAAACAATTCCAGTTCAGTTAAGTTTGATGGTCGCCGAGCATGGACAGCCCGCTTCAAATTATCCCTCAGATGTTCAATGATATTCAGGTCTGGGGACTGGGATGGCCATTCCAGAACATTGTAATTGTTCCTCTGCATGAATGCCTGAGTAGATTTGGAGCTGTGTTTTGGATCATTGTCTTGCTGAAATATCCATCCCCGTCGTAACTTCAAATTCGTCACTGATTCTTGTACATTATTCTCAAGAATCTGCTGATACTGAGTTGAATCCATGCGACCCTCAACTTTAACAAGATTCCCGGTGCCGGCATTGGCCACATAGCCCCAAAGCATGATGGAACCTCCACCAAATTTTACAGTGGGTAGCAAGTGTTTTTCTTGGAATGCTGTGTTTTTTGGACGCCATGCATAACGCCTTTTTGTATGACCAAACAACTCAATCTTTGTTTCATCAGTCCACAGGACCTTCTTCCAAAATGAAGCTGGCTTGTCCAAATGTGCTTTTGCGTACCTCAGGCGACTCTGTTTGTGGCGTGCTTTCAGAAACGGCTTCTTTCGCATCACTCTCCCATACAGCTTCTCCTTGTGCAAAGTGTGCTGTATTGTTGACCGATGCACAGTGACACCATCTGCAGCAAGATGATGCTGCAGCTCTTTGGAGGTGGTCTGTGGATTGTCCTTGACTGTTCTCACCATTCTTCTTCTCTGCCTTTCTGATATTTTTCTTGGCCTGCCACTTCTGGGCTTAACAAGAACTGTCCCTGTGGTCTTCCATTTCCTTACTATGTTCCTCACAGTGGAAACTGACAGGTTAAATCTCTGAGACAACTTTTTGTATCCTTCCCCTGAACAACTATGTTGAACAATCTTTGTTTTCAGATCATTTGAGAGTTGTTTTGAGG
The DNA here is from genome assembly GCA_947044405.1 of Leptodactylus fallax. NCBI lineage: Eukaryota > Metazoa > Chordata > Amphibia > Anura > Leptodactylidae > Leptodactylus > Leptodactylus fallax. The sequence goes on from CAMRHE010000223.1 coordinate 2,204,195, forward strand.
AGCCCATGATGCCACTCTTCAGAGGAGATTCAAATAGGAGAACAACTTGCAATTGGCCACCTTAAATACCTTTTCTCATGATTGGATACACCTGGCTATGAAGTTCAAAGCTCAGTGAGGTTACAAAACCAATTTTGTGCTTCAGTAAGTCAGTAAAAAGTAGTTAGGAGTATTCAAATCAATAAAATGATAAGGGTACCCAAATTTTTGCACCGGTCAAATTTTGGTTTAATGCATATTGCACATTTTCTGTTAGTACAATAAACCTAATTTCAATCCTGAAATATTACTGTGTCCATCAGTTATTAGATATATCAAATTGAAATGGCTGTTGCAAACACCCAAATATTTAGAACTAAAAATGATTAAGATTAATAGGGGTGCCCAAACTTTTTCATATGACTGTATATATATATATATATATATATATATATATATATATATATATATACAGGTATGATAAATACAGTGCTACACATATATAACAAGTGCAAATAATACATATCAAAAAGCCTAGCAATAAATATGTCCATAGACAACAAAATTCAGGTGCATAATATGCTATAAACCAGGGGTCGGAAACCCCCGGAACGCATGCTAAGAGTGGCACGCGAGTCTTATTTCCCTGGCACGGCAGCCCGAGTCCTCACCCAGCAGTTTCAATCGGACCAGACATTGCCGAAATGAAACTGCTATTATTATACAGTAGGATCTCTTCAGACCCCAGAGTATAATAAGCCGTGCCCTCTGGGAGGTGATCAAACATAAAAAACGTTACTCACCTTCCCTACGCTCTGCAGCGGCTCTGTGCTCTTCAGGTGCTTCTGCCTGACGTAAGAGACCGCTGACAGGACCTCAGGGGTCATGTCCGGCGTCATTACGCATAATGACGCAACATGACCCCTAAGACCCATTCGGCAGTCGCTGACTACAGGCAGAAGTGCCTGAAGAGAACAGAGCTGCCGCCGAGCGCAGGGAAGGTGAGTGACATTGTTTTTTTATGTTTGTTACCTCTCTTGGCCCTCCACTTATTATACTCTGGGGTCTGAAGAGACCCCACAGTACAATAATAGCTAGTGAGTGGTGAAAATTGGAATATTATAAAAGTTAGAATATTATACTGTGTGCAGGGACCACTATGGGATATAATACCAAGTGCAGGGGCAACTATGGGACATAATACCGTGTGCAGGGGCTGCTATGGGACATAATACCATGTGCGGGGGCTGCTATGGGACATAATACCATGTACAGGGGCCACTATGGGACATAATTCCATGTGCAGGGGCCGCTATGGGACATAATATCGTTTGCAGGGGCCGCTATGGGATATAATACCATGTGCAGGGGCCGCTATGAGACATAATACCATGTGCAGGAGCCGCTATGTGATATAATACCGCGTGCAGGGCCCGCTATGGGATATAATAACGTGTGCAGAGGCCACTATGGGACATAATACCGTGTGCAGGGGTCGCTATGAGACATAATACCGTGTGCAGGGGCCGCTATGAGACATAATACCGTGTGCAGGGGCCGCTTTGAGACATAATACCGTGTGCAGGGGCCGCTATGGGACATAATACCGTGTGCAGGGGCCTCTATGGGACATAATACAATGTACAGAGGCCACTATGAAACGGCATAATTAAAATCGGCACGCCAAACAAAAAAGGTTGCCTACCCCTGCTATATACAATCAATACATAGGGATACCAAATCCTATCTCTCCACCCTGCTCCGCCCACTTTCCCAAATGTGGCGAGAGATGCAGAACAAAGGACTTGCTGCAAGAAAGGGATGTGCACTTTTATACACCACGATTGCACCCAACTATGACAGAAAACTGGCATAGATAGGTTAATAAAGTTCCTCCAGTGTACAGAGGCGGAAGCAGATAGCTCTGTACACTGTATAGTGGCCAGGCAGAGTTAGGGTGGGTTCACACTTGCGGCGGCACTCCGTCCGCTGCGAATCCGACCTAAATGTCGGAAAACTGGATAGGGGAAGGTTTGCGACGCATTGCTTAAAACCCCATTCACTTGAATGGGTTTTTAAAGCAATGCGCGGGTGTGCACTTACACTCTTTACGCCGCAAAGCGTTTTTTTTCGCTGGAAACAAAGTCGGACATGCAGGACTTTGTTTCCAGCGAAAAACGGCTTCACGGCACAGAGGGTGTAAGCACACACCCACGCATTGCTTTAAAAACCCATTCAAGTGAATGGGGTTTTAAGCAATGCATCGCAAACCTTCCCCTATCCAGTGCCTATCCAATTTTCCAACATTTAGGTCGGATTCGTGGCGGACCCACCCTTACCGCAGCTCAGCTCCCATTGATTTCCCCCCATTTGAAAATGAGCCTATGTGTAGTATAATGTTAGTGAATAACACCTTTATTGTGGAGTAATGTGCTCCCCTCTGTGGCACTGATCTCCTCTCTGCTCCTCTGACATGCTCAAGATTTGCTGTATGAACAGGAAGCCAAACTCAAAATGCAGGTCTATGGGAATCAGATCAAGGCTCAATTACACCTGCATTGTGAGTTTGACCTCCTGTTCATACAGAAAACACTGTGGGCATCAGAGGAACAGGAAGGAGGTCAGTGCTTCAGAGGAGAGCACATAAAGAATTGTCAGTAAGTTATTCAATAACATAAAAAAAAAAAAATTATTGAGTTTCCATGCTACTAGTTTAACACACTGTTATCGTAGCACAATATACACAATACACAAAGTTCTAAAACAGTTTTTAAGAATTCTTCTTCCTGTATTACTTCAGTATCAGATCAATAACACGGCATTAACAATGAAAGTAACTTCACACATCTGCTTGGTGGATGGATGAGGCCACGTGGCCCCCATTCTCTATAATAGGAGCACCGCAGATAGCTGAGTACTGGACTTCGGGTATCTTTGGCAGTGAATGAGAGCCACGCGGGTTCGTCCATCCACCAAGTGACACACCTATATATATGGCTGCGGTCAAGCTGAATTCCCACCCAGGAAGGGGAAAAAACCCAATTCTCCGGCTCAGTGGGGGTCTCAGCAGACAGACCCCCATCAATCAGGTATTTATCCTCTATCATTCAGGTGTATATAGGGCAGTAACAGTTTGTGACTTACAGGTGACGTCTCTGACTAATCGGTCACTCTTCCCTTTGGACCATCATGACCACTTCTTCCAGCTGTGACTTGTCTCTGTAAAGTTTGCAACACAGACATCTTTGGCTCCTCACTTTTCCAGGCATCCAACCCACATTGTCCTCACCTGCACACCCATCCTGCTGCTACCCCAATTATAAAATATATGATATAACCCTCCATAATGAAAAATACTCCCAAGTGCATCTTTATATTAATAATGTCCGTGTGTACCCTGTATAACTAGTGCCCCTTATTAATAATACCCCAGGTGTTAACTAATTAAAAGGTTTTCCAGGTCATTAATAAACTAATCAGTGGGGCTCAAAAACCCAGGACCCCCACTGATCAGCTGTTTGAATGGTACCTGTGTAAGCACCATGACTGCTTCTCTGTTTACATAGTGTCATTCATCTCATAGCAGCCATGTAATGTAACTACAGCCTCGCCCTGTACATGTCTACAGTATGTGACAAGGCTGGAATTACATCACACGGCCACTAAAAACAGACAGCGTATAATATAAACAGGTGCCATAGCCCCTGTTTATAGCATCCCATTTACACACACTATAATGTTCCACAGCAGCCCCTGCACACAGTATTACACAGTATTATGGCCTGCAGTGGCCCCTGCACACTGTATTATGCCTCGCAGCGGCACACGGTTGCTCCATAGGGCCCCTGCACACGGTATTATGCCCCACAGTGGCCCCTGCATACAGTATTATGTTCCACAGCAACCCCTGCACACAGTTTTATGCTCCCTAGTGGCCCCTGCACTTGGTATTATGCCCCATATTGGCCCCTGCACACGGTATTATGCTCCACAGTGGCCCCTGCACATGGTATTATGCTTCATAGTGGCCCCTGCACTGGTATTATGCTCCATAGTGGCCTCTGCACAGGTATTATGCTCCATAGTGGCCCCTGTATTGGTATTATGCTCCATAGTGGCCCCTGCACTGGTATTATGCTCCATAGTGGCCCCTGTACTGGTATTATGCTCCCTAGTGGCCCCTGCACTTGGTATTATGCCCCATATTGGCCCCTGCACACGGTATTATGCTCCACAGTGGCCCGTGCACATGGTATTATGCTTCATAGTGGCCCCTGCACTGGTATTATGCTCCATAGTGGCCTCTGCACAGGTATTATGCTCCATAGTGGCCCCTGTATTGGTATTATGCTCCATAGTGGCCCCTGCACTGGTATTATGCTCCATAGTGGCCCCTGTACTGGTATTATTCTCCATAGTGGCCCCTGCACTTGTATTATGCTCCATAGTGGCCCCTGCACAGGGTATTATGCTCCATAGTAGCCCCTGCACTTGTATTATGCTCCACAGTGGCCCCTGCACAGGGTATTATGCTCCACAGTGGCCCCTGCACACGGTATTATGCCCATAGTGGCCCACCCATGAACTATTATTATACTCTGGGGTCTTTTCAGACCCCAGAGTATAATAATTGGAGACCCAGGGGAGGTGACAAATAAAAAAAAAACAGTGTTACTTACCTATCCTGGACACCGGTGCACTCCTTGCAGCTTTCGGCCCTGTTTAATTGCGCACGCACATCACGTGATCAGGCCGGCAACACGACCTGATGACGTCACCAGAGGCCCCAAGCCTGCTCGGAGTAACACTGATCGCAGGAGAGGTAAGTAGCATTGGTTTTTATGTTCCCTCACCTCCCCTGGGCCTTCGATTATTATATGCCGGGGTCTGAAAAGACCCCGGCGTATAATAATAGTAGTTTTTGAGGCCCGCGGCCTCACTTACCGATGCCCGCGGCTGCTCACAGCGGCATCCACTTCCCTTTCTGCGTCCCATAGCAGTAGGGGAAGCGGAGGCGGCCACGAGCAGAAGCGGGCTAGGTAAATAAATAGGCTGTTAGCTGCTGGGGATACTCCAGCAGGTTACGGCCTATTTATATATTAAAAAAAAGTTATCCTTTCCTACCTGCGATGCCTTGATGGAGCTGCCGCTGTCTCCTCTTCACCCGCGTCTCAGCGTTGGGGGCGTGATGACGTCATTGTATCGCCGCCTGCGCTGAGATGCGACGTCTCGTAAACCAGCCCAGGACAGACCCCGCTCAGCTTTGTTTTTTTTTTTTTTAAAGCGGCCTGTCCTGGGCTGGTTTACATTGCATAGTAAAAATGCCGCCCCCCAGACAGTGACAGACATTAGCGGTGCGCCCCTGAGTCTAGGTTTTAGACAGTTCACAGTTAGACTAGAAAGTCCTAAACTGCTCCAAATTCATCAGAGTGTCTTATGCTGTATGATAAATCTTGCGTATTGTTAGACTGTCTAGTCCAGGGGTCAGCAACCTTCGGCACTCCAGCTGCTGTGAAACTACAACTCTCAACATGCTCCATTCACTTCCATGGGAGTTCCAAGAACAGCAGATCAAGTATGAATGCTGGGAGTTGTAGTTTTACAACTGCTGAAGTGCCGAAGGTTGCCTACCCCTGGTCTAGTCTAACATTACACTACTAATTATTTAATCGTAGCCATTGGCGAAGTGCACATCGGCCATGTTACTCCCTCTTGGTCAGTATATAATAATTATTGACTGTCATCATTTTTTCCACCTATTATCTGTGTACATATATGTGTTTGGATATATGCCAGTTGGTTGTTGGAGCAATTCACTCATAATGTATACCATTTATTCCACCATTGGAGAGTTTTTCAATTTTTGTGGGTTTTTCTTGTCCCCTATATAATATGTGTTTTTATATGTTTTATGTGTCAATATAATAAAGATTTCTGGTATTATTTATATTTTTTGTGTGCTTTTCTTTGTGGTATGACCAATAATTAGTTGACCAAAACATTTTGGTGCATGTTGTCACAAATTAGCCCGTGCCCTTTTCCTGTGAGGTCACACCCTATTTTTTGCACAAGCCATAAAAGTGCCTAAAAAGTATCTAAAACACTTGATAAATATGGTGCACAGGACGTTAGACACTTTTTTTGTCGCAAATTACGCCAGAATTCTGGCGCCTTTTGCTTGATAAATCTCCCCCACTATACGTAAGAAAGTGTTAAAGGGGTTTTCCGGGCAAAAAAACTTTTTTTTTAAAAAAAGGTATTTTAGTGTTATTAATGGGTTAATAAGTACACCAAAACACCTTTAGCAATGTTTTGAGTGAGTTCTGAGTTTCTCTGGGAGCTCCTGGCATCCTCTGCATTTGTTTACATGGGTAGCTTCCTGCTGTCTAGCCAACAACTACCATGATGCATTACACTTCACTCAGATCCCCCTCTCACTCCCTCCCCCTCTCACACCCCCTCCCTATTTCCCTAACTAGCCCGCGGACTACTAGTCCTACTTACCTACCTAACTAACTCAGTCCACCCCCTTTATCATACTTTCCTATCTTCTGTGTCCTGGAGATCCGTTTCTTCTGTCCTGTCAGCTCCTTCTTCTGTGGACTTTTACGGCGCCTGCGCAATAGAGCTGGAGTGCCGGCTCTATTGTGCATGCGTGGGAGACAGGCTTCTTCCGCTTTTCACGTCTGTGGAGTGACTCCGGCTCTATTGCGCAATCCCTGGCAGAAAAGAAGGAAGTGACGTTTTGTGCCCAGAAGAATGAAGACAGGTAAGTGTGATGGGGTGGGGGAGGTTAGTATTGGTGACATTCCATTTCTGGAAACGGGGAAACGGAACGTCACCTGAATATCAGAAAGTGTGCCTGAGGCAGGTAATTATACATTTTTTTTAAAGTAAGTAAATTATAAGTTAGGTGGGGGAGAGGGGTTAGTTTAGGGTTAAATTTTTAGTTTATCTTGGACAACCCCTTTAACATGTGATTCCTTTTAAGGCCGGGGACCCACGTGGCATCAACCCCGCGGAAAAAAACGCAGTGCTTCAGGCTAAGGCCCCATGTTGCGGAAATGCAGCTTTTTTTGTTGCGGTTTTTTGAGCCAAAGCCAAGAATGGCTACAAGAGGAATGGGAGAGATATATAAAATTCTTATACTTCTCCCTTCTGCTCAATCCACTCCTGGTTTTGGCTCAAAAAACCGCAACAAAATCTGCAACAAAAAAAGCTACGTTTCTGCAACGTGGGGCCTTAGCCTTACAGTCACAGCAAAGTGGATGGGATTCTTGCCAATCCCATCCCCAATTTGCGGAAAAATACGCGCAGTGGAGACGCTGCGATTTCAAAAACTGTTGCGGTTTTGGAAATTGCAGCAAGTCCATTATACCTACAGAAACGCCGGCGGTTTCTCTATATTTATAATTGAAGCAGAAAGTCCGCAGAGGAAACCTCTGCGGACTTTCTGTGAAAAGCGCTGCAGGAAAAACCGCAATGTGTAGCCGCCGTGGTTTTTCCACAGTGCTTTTTTGCTATGGGACGCTACGTGGGGCCTTAGCCTAGAGTTGTCTTTCCAGTGTTTTAAAGTTGTGAAAGTTGTCCTTAGCTACAAAGGCTTGGGGTGTGGTCTTATGTCAGTCTGTGTATACGAAATCATTGCTGGCAACATGCCAAAAACTGTCAGGATGGAAAGAGGAACAAAATAAAAGGCCATTGCAAAGCCTGTTATTTGCATGTGTATCTATTTTCAGACATTCCAGAAAATAGCATTTATGCAGGTTCATAAACCTTTAATAATTTCAAGTATTAGGGCATGTTCACATGTGGTAGATTCCTGCATTTGTATGAAAAGTTGAAAATGTTATTTGCGTTGTTTCTGCAACATGTGCATGCATTATTGCAAGCCCCATTCAGATGAATGGGAAAGTATCTGAAATGTCTGCTGCATGTCAATAGCCTCCAAGGGGAGCCTATGTCCCCCACCGATACAGTTTATTACTACAGTGGGGCATGGAAGTCTATGGTTCTCTGCCCCATTGTTCACCCCCATACACTACAGGCTACTTTATGTCCGTAGCCTATGAGGAAGAGGAACAGTGCCACAGATTGCACAAGGATGGAAGCCTGCACAGCATTGGAGAATGTGGTTGAAACATGAGTGAGATTTTATTTTTCTTTATTTCTCACTATTACCAATGGTGTTCACATTCAGAGAGCAATACTACTATAGGGGCCACCATATGGAGCACCATTACTGATGCTTGGGAGCATTATTACTGTTGGGAGCAATATTACGAATAGGGGCATGCAGGGGATGCATTATTACTGTTAGCGGAATTATTACCAATGATGATGGGAATTTAGAATGGGTTGTCAAAGACATACAATTAATATTGTGTCCTTAGACTAGGTCATTAATTTGAGAGTAGTGGGGGAGGGGGGTCAGATACCTGTGCCCTGCATCAGCTGTTTTAAAACAATGTATAGAATTGGAATTATATTGTTCTTTATTCTGTGTAGTGGCCGATCCCAATCAACTGTAATAGCCCGCTCAGCCACTACACAGTGCATGGAGCTATCTACTTCCAGCTCTGTACACTGTGCTAATACAGCTGATCAGATGTGTCCTAAGTCTTCTACTAGTTCTTAAAAGGGTATTCCAGTTATTTCAAATTACTCCCTATCTATCGTATAGGGGTTAACCTGCTGATCAGTGGAGTTCCAACTGGGACCCCTACTGATCAGCAAGTTACTCCCTATCTATAGTATAGGGGGCAGCTTGCTGATCAGTGGAGGTCCAACTTCTAGGACCCCCACCAATCACAAGAGCGGGGCAGATCAAGCATGCATGCTGCAGCTCCATTCATCTTCTAGGACTTCCAGAAGCAGCAGGGTACAATGCTTGGTTATCCCTGGCAGTGAATGGAGTTGCCATGCATTCGCAAGCAGATGCTCCATTCATTTTGGGGTAAAAAGGAACCCCATTCTCACGATTGTTGGGGTCCCAGTTGTCAGACTTCCACCCATCAGGAAGTTACCACCTGTAGATAAGGAGTAACTTGAAATAACTGTAACACTTCTTTAAGTTCTGAAAACCCCATTTAACTCCTTTCTGACATCCACTATAATAGTACAGTGGTTTTTGGAGTTTAAAAATGGCCACCAGGTCTTCGCTATCCGTACAGGTGCTGGCATATTGTATGAAATCACCTCCCTCCGGAACTTGATCTGGGGGTAGCAGTCCGTTAATATTACAGCTGGAAGCCTATTGAAGGCTCCCAGGCCTGTTATTAGTCGTCTTCTTTTACATGCTGCCAGAGGAAGCATTAAATAGAAAAGCTGAATTTTACAATATGCTGCAATACCATAGTTTCAAATCCCCAATAGGTTTTGATAATAAAAGCAAATTAAAAAAAATGTAAAAAAAAAATCTAAAAATAATTAAAAATATAATCACCTACTTTCCTTAGATCATATGTAAGAATAAACAAACATATTAGTTATTCCTGCATCCAAAAAAATATAACAAAAATCATTCCATACAGTGAATGCCAGAGCAGGAAAAAAAAAATCAAAATGGCTGAATTGCTGTCTTTTTTGCATTTGCCTCTCAAAACATTGAAAAAGAAAATTAGAAATTAAAATAAAGAATTACTAAAAATAGTATATGTAGAAACTACAACTTGCCCTGCAAAAAAGACACCTTACACAGCTCTCTGTACAAAGAAATATAAAAAAGTTATGGATTTCAGAATATGCTGACGCAAACTAATTTTTGTAAAGGTATATTTATTAGATACATTTGGAATCGTCATAAGAAAATAGTGCAATTGCAGTTTTTTCTAATTCCACTTGTACAGAATATTAAATTAGCTTTTAGGCTGAGGCCCCATGTTGCAGAAATGCAGTATTTTTTGTTGCAGATTTTGCTGTGGTTTTTTGAGCCAAAGTCAGGAGTTGATTGAAAAGGAATGGGAAATATATAGAAAGCTCTTAGATGTTTCCTTTCTGTTAAATCCACTTCTGACTTTGGCTCAAAAAACCACACCAAAATCTGCAACAAAAAATGCTGAGTTTCTGTAATGTGTGGCCTTAGCCTTAAAAACACATGAAAATGATGGCTTTTTTTGTACAAGCGCCCCACCCCCCAAAAAAGTATGAATTAGGCCTTAGGCTAGGGCCCCAGGTGCGAGACGTCATGGCACAAAACCCTGCGTTTTGCAGTACCTGCAAAGTGGATGGAATTCTGGCTAATCTCATCCACACATTGCAGAAAAAAAAATCTGCAGCATGTCAATTATATATGCAGAAATGAATTTGTTTTCCGTATAGGTATAATAGGGGCAGAGTGTCCACAGAGGAAAACTCAGCGAAAATGCAACAAAAAATGCTGCGGAAAAAAACATGATGCGTTTCTGCTACGTTTTTTTCTGCAGTGTTTTTTTGCTGCATCTTGCAGTAATCGCAGTGGGTAAATACACTGGTGGCTAACCCAGTAGGCTTCAACCCAACTAAGGCTTCATGCACCCGACTGGTGTGGCGCGTGAGAGCCCCCCGACCCCCCCTACTATATTTTATGATGTTCCGCCATAATATTTTTATAGGATCTGCTCTAAATATATCGGAATGGAGCATCAGGACACTTGGTCGTGTGCATGAAGCCAATTCATGTAGGTATGGCATAGGGATTTTACTGCCTATCAATATTGATGGACTACAGTTAGGGCCCTTTCACACTAATGTGTTTCTCTTCGAGTGCTGTATGTGAAATAAAAAACAGACACAGCGCCCCATTATAGTGAATAGAACCATTCACATTTTCTTTTTTTCACGGATCAAGAGACACTGGGAAAAAAATCATGAAAAAAAATGGATAGCACATGGACCTTATATGTGCATTATCCATGTTTCCTCCGTTTTTCCCAGATTAATTGCTAGGTGTTTCTGAAAAATATAGAAGGTAGCATCTATTTTTTTGCAGATACAAAAACAAAACAAAAAAACAATGGCATACAGCAGATCAAACACAGAAATACACTAGGATGTACAATAACTGTGGGAAATGTGATCGTTGGTGTCCCATAGGAATTCAGTTCTCGTGATCCTAGGGGATGCCATCGGTGGGACCCCAGGTGATAAGTTATTATTATTGGCCTCTTATAATTTTTATTTAAATTACACTTGGTAATAAGTTATAAAGGAATATTCAGACTCCTTTAGTTTATACATTGCTTCTGGCATTTCAGCAGTGCGCCACTTCATTATTATTCATGGATGATCACAGTGTGAACACCACCCTACTTTGCTTCCATTGTGTATAGTTATTTACAATTAGTAGTTATCTGAAGGCCTTCATTGTAGCCATCTCTTTAACGAAGTGACTGTACATTAACCCTGTTAATTATTGTCTAGTAATCTCTAGCATTTCTGAAATTGTTTATCCTTTCTGTAGATTTTTTCTCTGTAAATAACCTTAAATCCCTTTAAAATCATGAAGTTTTTTTGGGACTTTAATAAAATAAAGTTCAGAGATGACAAAAAGTGCAGTGGGAATTTCAAGAAACGGAGATATTAGTGTAGATAACATGAGTGCACTAGAGGCTACATTCACACAACAGAGGTGTGTACTCAGCCGTAAAAAAGTACTTTTTTACCAGCCTTGTGTACACCCAGTGGTAATCTGTTTTCATGAATCTCTCCTAGACATGAGTCTATTGAGGGATCCATGAAAACGGACTGAGAAACAGCCAGCTCTATTTTTTTCTCGCAATGTTCACAACAGTTGTGTGCATACAGTCATGGCCAAAAGTTTTGAGAATGATACAAATATTAATTTTTACAAAGTCTACTGCTTCAGTTTTTCTAATGGCAATTTGCATATACTCCAGAATGTTATAAAGAGTGATCAGCTTAACAGCAATTACTTGCAAAGTCAATATTTGCCTAGAAAATGAACTTTATCCCCCAAAACACATTTCAACATCATTGCAGCCCTGCCTTAAAAGGACCACCTAACATCGTTTCAGTGATTGCTCCATTAACACAGGTGTGGGTGTTGATGAGGACAGGGCTGGAGATCAATCTGTCATGATTAAGTAAGAATGACACCACTGGACACTTTAAAAGGAGGCTGGTGCTTGCCATCATTGTTTCTCTTCTGTTAACCATGGTTATCTCTAAAGAAACACGTGCAGTCATCATTGCACTGCATAAAAATGGCCTAACTGGGAAGAGTATTGCAGCTAGAAAGATTGCACCTTAGTCAACAATCTATCGCATCATCAAGAACTTCAAGGAGAGAGGTTCCATTGGTGCCAAAAAGGCTCCAGGGCGCCCAAGAAAGACCAGCAAGCGGCAGGACCGTCTCTTAAAAGTGTTTCAGCTGCGGGATCGGGCTACCAGCAGTGCAGAGCTTGCTGAGGAATGGCAGCAGGCAGGTGTGAGTGCATCTGCACGCACTGTGAGGCGGAGACTCTTGGAGCAAGGCCTGGTCTCAAGGAGGGCAGCAAAGAAGCCACTTCTCTCCAGAAAAAACATCAGGGACAGACTGATATTCTGCAAAAGGTACAGGGAGTGGACTGCTGAGGACTGGGGTAAAGTCATTTTCTCTGATGAATCCCCTTTTCGATTGTTTGGAACATCTGGAAAACAGCTTATTCGGAGAAGAAGAGGTGAGCGCTACCACCAGTCTTGTCTCATGCCTACTGTAAAGCATCCTGAAACCATTCATGTGTGGGGTTGCTTCTCAGCCAAGGGAATCGGCTCTCTCACAGTCTTGCCTAAAAACACAGCCATGAATAAAGAATGGTACCAGAATGTCCTCCAAGAGCAACTTCTCCCAACCGTCCAAGAGCAGTTTGGCGCTCAACAATGCCTTTTCCAGCATGATGGAGCACCTTGCCATAAAGCAAAGGTGATAACTAAATGGCTCAGGGAAGAAAACATAGAGATTTTGGGTCCATGGCCTGGAAACTCCCCAGATCTTAATCCCATTGAGAACTTGTGGTCAATCATCAAGAGACGGGTGGACAAACAAAAACCAACAAATTCAGACAAAATTAAAGCATTGATTCTGCAAGAATGGACTGCTATCAGTCAGGATTTGGTCCAGAAGTTGATTGAGAGCATGCCAGGGAGAATTGCAGAGGTCCTGAAGAAGAAGGGTCAACACTGCAAATATTGACTTGCTGCATTAACTCATTCTAACTGTCAATATAAGCTTCTGTTACTCATAATATGAATGCAATTATATTTCTGTATGTGATAAAAACATCTGACAAACACACATAAAAACCAGAGGGCAGCAGATCATGTGAAAATATAATATTTGTGTCATTCTCAAAACTTTTGGCCATGACTGTAGATCCATTAAGGTCTATGGGGATTCCAGCACATGGCTGTGAAATCCTGTAGTGTGAATGAGCCCTTAATGGAAAGTAACCTGATTTCATCATGAAAAAGTAGCAAACAGAAATGTGTAATGTTCAGAGGTAGGGCTGGGGGATTATGACATAAATCGCAATCATGATTAAGTGAACATCTTATCTCAATTACAATTAATGAACAATTATTTTAGGACACTCCACTTTTTACATGCCACACTATTTATATGCTATACCATGCCACTGAATTATAGTTTTGGTTATTCACATATCAGCAATTCTCATTGGAAAGCGTACAGTTAGTGACATATCCTTTAGTCAATGGCAGTGTGTTAATCAAGCCACTGATCTTCTATTGATGATCTATCCTTAGTATAGGTTATTGTTATTTTTGGGCCTCAAAACCCCTTTAAATTTACAGGTGAATTAAAGGTGTTTCCCAGGAATGTAATACTGATGGCCTTTATTTAGTTTAGGCAATAATTATTTGATTGGTGAGGGTCCGAACCCAACACCTGTGCTCATCAACTAATTATTTTTTTACTCCCTGCACAGCTCCATATGTACACACATGGCTGTGCCTGGTACTGCAACTCAGTCCCATTCAAATAAAGTAAACCTGTCAGGTCATTCCTGCTATCTGACAGGATCAGATGATACAGGGAGAAAAGCTGAGCCCTGTGACATAGAGGTTTAATATAAACTTGATGTCACTAAAAATAATAAATCCGGTGCCTCTCCTGCACTAATGGTTCTGTCTTTATACCATGGAAGCCCACTTATAGCCACTGTAATGATGTGTTATCTATACTGTTTGCTTGTCAGTGGCAGAGCTTCAACTATAGTAGCTGTAGCTGCTGCAATGGTGCTCGTGACTTTATAGGGCTTGGTCAGTCCCCCTGGAGGCTGAAGGGAAAGGAGAGGAGGCCATGGATCAGTAAGTGAATAGTGACTTTTACCTGCTGGAATAATCCATCAGGTAGCCGCCTAAAGTCACTGTATGGGGGGCACTTACTGCATGGGGTTCAATAAAGGGGCAGTAAAGATGGTAATTACTTTGTGGAGGCCAGTAAAAGAGGCAGCATAATTTATGGGGGCCAGCAAATTGGCAATATACTGGGTAGGAGGGCAGCAAAGGAAGCATTATGCTGTGTGGGGGTTGGGGGGGAGGTAGAAAAAAGTTTGCGATGGGGCCCGATATTTCCTAGTTCCTTGGAACAAAATAACTACAAAAAACCTTATCATGTGTCTTTTTAATTCTTCACAATATTGTAGTTATACTGAATTGTTGCTAAACGTCTTCCTTCTTGTGAAAAAAGAAGTTTTTAGGGGCATCGTGGCTGGTACTAGAGGTTTGGCCACTGGTCCTGGAGATCCTGTGGCTGGTAATGAGGGAGTTATGTTGCCAGAACTGAGAACACTATATATGTTCCCCTTTTTGCATGGGTGTTGAGTGAAGTCAATCCAGCAATGTGATTTTGCTAATGAGACCCGGAGAGGAAGTTTCCAGAAGCTTAAAAGATCTAAAGCTAATTCTCATATATTTTATGCAGTAAAATAGGAGAACATGGAGAAAACAAAAAGACATGGACCGCATATCCCAATATTATACATTGATCTTATGCTTTTAAGCAACATTCTTAGTATACATATTGATCACAGGGGTTTATTTCCACTAGCCAGTTCACGGCGACCTCTGTATAGTGGGTCCCTACTCTATTGTGTGCGGCAGTGCATGGTGACCACCACATCCGTAGCTCAGTGTCCACAGGGGGAGTGGCCCAGCAGCTCAAAATTTTTATAACCATTGTGACAATTGGGGGTAGTTTAGCATCAAAGGTAGGAGCTTCCTGGACTTGACAGAGGTGTTTGTCGCACTGGGTGCCAAATAAACAGCATATCAGGTAATGGCAATCCAAAAGAAATGGCTTTATTTAGCTTGTAAGTGATAACAGGAACAAAAAAATAACAAAACAGCCTAGCCCACACAGGGCAATACCTCACTTCTTGAGCCCTGACTAACTTCTGGGGGCAAGAAGCTTTAGTGAGGTTACTTCTTTGCAGTCTGGCTCACACTGAGCTTAACCAGTCCTTTCTGGAACCCAGTCCTCTTGGTACAGACCACCTGTCCGTCTCCAACTGGTCCACAGTCCACCTGCTCCCTGAAGTTACCAGCAGCACTCTCCTGCTGTGTGCACTCCCTCTGGAGTGAAGCCCCCAGGTATGGGTGGGGTCAAGGTCCTTTTCAACCCTGTTTTTGGGTTGCTCTCCACCGTTCTCTATGTTCACACCCTCACATTTCCTCCCCCTCAGCTCACCACTTATGGGGTGAACGACAATGGGACAAGACATATAATGACGACGTCCCTCTTTAATCAAGTACAGTTGTCCAGTGTCTCTCCAGATGTCTCGATCTGGCGGTCTCATTTTCCAAGTTCCGGTCACGTGACATTTCTGGTTTTTCAGCAATTTTATCTTTTTGTAGGTAAATTTAACATCAACGATGACATGTAACCATCTCTTACATCTGTATGCAAATGACGACTGCTCAGTCTCTGCATTAGAATCTCTACCACAGTTACTAACATTAGTTAGGGACATAGCAACATTGTATCTCAGCCTCTTCTTGTTGCTTTTAGCATCAGGCTGTAAAACAATTTCTGCCTCTTCTCTTCTTTTTGAGTTGATTGTATTACTTCCTGATGCCCACTTCACAGATAACATGGAGACATTATTCACCATTTGTCCACCAGACATTTGGCTAGAGACAGGCACAGAAACACCTTTATCCACAATGGCTTCAGACACTTTATTTGTTGGGACAATATACCCGTGGTCAGTCTTCTTATGGACTCTTATTCCACACTTTTGACGTTTTACAGAATCACGTTGTTCCATCATAATCTGATCATTGGTATCAACATCACTGGATAGGTCACTCATGTCTTTCTGACTTAATGGCTCTCCTTTCTCTGCATCTATGCTGGCAGCTTTCTCCAATTCTAACGCCTTCTGTAGCGCACAAATCTCTGATTCCAGCTCCAGATTTTTCTTCACTGCCACATTTTTTCAGCAGCCTCCATCTCAGTTTTTACTAGTGCACCTTGCAGGTCTTCCTCCTGTATGTCCACTTGCACCTTTAGTTTAGCAATAAGCATTTTTAGATCTATAATCTGAGCAGATAAATCAGACATTTTTTTCCTTAAACTGAATCCTCATGTCTTCTATCTGGAGGTCCAATTCTCTCTTGGCCTTTTCCAGCTTGTCATAAGCATTGACTTTGTCCTCATACAATATCTGCACAGATTACAGGTTTTTCTCTACTTTTTTGTGACTCACGTGTAAGGTTTGTAAATTCTGAGCATGGACAGACGACATCTCCATCAATTCTTTGTCCTTATTTTGCACTAGAACAGACAATTTTTCCATATCTTCATAAGATCCTGTAAGCGCCCTCTCCAGGCTACATATTCTAGCTTGGAGTTCCATTTCTCTCTGTTCCAGAACTCCAGCTCTGCTCTGCCATTCCTTCACTTCATTGTTTAGGTGAACCTGCTTTAGTTCATGCAGGTTCTGCTCTGACTGCAATGTCTGCACCACAAATTCCAATTCATGCTCTCTGTCAGACACATACTTTCTCAGCTCTGCCACTTCATTTTCTTTATCAGTTAATGCAGCCGAAAGTTTTTCACACTTCATGACTTGGGCCTCCAAATATTCTGACTGACGTTGCAAAAATTCACTTTTCTCATGTTTAGTGCTTTCAAGTTCATCTCTTAATTTTTCAATGTCACACTGTTTGGCACTGGAGTCTTGGACATGCTGCTCCTTTAAATCCTGCAATTGCTTCTCAAGCACTTGCTTTTGCTCCACACTCTGTAGAACTTTATTGGATAGAGCACATTTCATTTCAGCAAACTCCTTCTTAGTGACACAGTCCATTCCAGGCAAACCCAGCCTCGATGCCACGATGACTAGGATATAAACTCCTTATAGAGTCAAGTTCTTTCTTTAACTTCAAGTTCTCTTTTGCTGATACCTCAAGTTGCCATTTCCAATCAGATATTTCATCCTCATAAATAAACCTGATGGTTTTAATCTCATCTTGAAGCTGCTGCACCATAATATTTTCTTCTTTAGCACTTTCATGCACTCCAGTATGAGACATACAGACAGCAGGGACATATTCAATCATAGAACAGAGGTGCTTCAGAAAAACTAAGTCACTCTCATGCAACCCATTTTCTTTACTTGCACTCCACATGCTCTGTTCCGGGTTTTGTGTCTCTCTGCCTTGAGACTGCTGCACTAACACACCTGTTCACATCTTTTCTGCTTTCTTACAAACTGAAGTTTTCTTTTTCTTGCACATGGTTAAAATAACAGGAATATACAATATTCACCAGAAACCTTGGGTTCAACCAGCAGCAACTTTTTAATACTCTTGGGCTCTCAATACGTGAGAGCCCGAGACTGTGTGTCAGATACCGTGATCTGTAATACGGGGGCACCTTAGGGTAGAGTTCCAGCCCCTTTCGTCTTCACATTGTGCACTGCAGATTTTAGGTGCAACTCATCTAGCTGCTACCTACAGAAGTATTCTGACGACTCTGCAATAGTAGGCCTCATCACAGACGATGATGACAGGGAGTACAGAGAACTGAACCAGGATTTTGTGGACTGGTGCCAGCGGAACCACCTGAAGATTAATGCAGGGAAGACCAAGGAGATGGTGGTGGACTTCCGTAAATGCAGGTGCCCTCCTAAACCAGTGGACATCCTGGGGACAGGCATCGAGGTTGTGAACACCTATAAGTACTTGGGTGTGTTCCTTAATAATAAGCTGGACTGGGCAGATCACATGGAGGTCCTGTACAGGAAGGGCCACAGCAGGCTCTACCTGCTTAGGAAGCTGAGAGCCTTTGGAATCCTGGGGGCACTTCTTAGGATTTTCTTCAACTTGGTAGTGGCATCAGCCATCTTCTTCGGAGTGGCCTGCTGGGGGAGCAGTATATCAACCAGGGACAGAAATAAACTTTACAAGCTGATTAGAAGGGCCAGCTCTGTCCTCTGGAGCCCACTGGACCCAGTGCAGGTGGTGGGTGACAGAAGGATACTGTCCGTGGTGAGCTCCATTTGGGAGAAGAAGTCCCATCCCATGCATGAGACCGTGATCGCGCTGGGCAGTACTGTCAGTGACCGACTACTTCACCCTAAGTGTGAGAAGGAGCGCTATCGGAAGTCTTTCCTCCCCACCGCGGTTAGGCTGTACAACCAACACTGACCTAAGCGGAGATCATTACACACAGAAAACTGAAATATCTCTCTGCCTGTTAAATCCCCCCCCCCTCCTCTGCTACTTCTTATCTGTCTGTCTACTATCAATGTAATGCCTTTTACCTTGGAACATTCCTGTACATGTTGTATTTGTATTTGTATCTGCTTATCTTTGCTGCTGTAACACACTGAATTTCCCCATTGTGGGACTATTAAAGGACTATTATTATTATTATTATTATTATTATTACTATCTTCTGCAGTTACATATATTCACCCAAACAGTTAAGTGTGGCACTACAACAACCAGCATTTTCTTCTGTCTTCCACAGAAAACACACACAGACATGGCACCATAGCCTTTCACATAGATTGTTTGCAATATCCAATTTCTATACACATTGCTTACTTTCTTGCCATGAGCAAGCACTTTACAGACTTCTGTGCCACAGTATACACAAAGTCCATCCCCTGGATTCCTCTTCCAGAGTTTTACTTTCACCAGTTTTGGACACAATTTGGTATTTTGTAGTTCCACTCACCCTTCCTGGGTTTCTGACTGAAATAACAGACTTCTTTTTCAGCTGTAGGCCACAATGCACATTTAGCAATACTGCAGTTTACCAAACACTTGTCTTCCAGGACTTGCGTGGATCTCTTTTTGCCCGCATCCAAAGCACCATATGTGACAATTGGGGGTAGTTTAGCATCAAAGGTAGGAGCTTCCTGAACTTAACAGAGGTGTTTGTGGCACTGGGTGCCAAATAAACAGTATATCAGGTAATGGCAATCCAAAAGAAATGGCTTTATTCAGCTTGAAAGTGATAACAGGAACAAAAAATAACAAAACAGCCTAGCCCACATACAGGGCAATACCTCACTTCTTGCACCCTGACTAACTTCTGGGGGCAAGAAGCTTTACTGAGGTTACTTCTTTGCAGTCTGGCTCACACTGAGCTTAACCAGTCCTTTCTGGAACCCAGTCCTCTTGGGACAGACCACCTGTCCGTCTCCTACTGGTCCACAGTCCACCTGCTCCCTGCAGGTTACCAGCAGCACTCTCCTGCTGTGTGCACTCCCTCTGGAGTGAAGCCCCCAGGTATGGGTGGGGTCAAGGTCCTTTTCAACCCTGTTTTTTTGGGTTGCACTCCAGCGCCCTCTAGGTTCACACCCTCACACCATATAAAGCTATGTTCACTTCTTCCTCCTTTTTTCTATTCTTCTGGCCCATCAGAGGACCAGAAGAGCAGAAAAATGGATACAATTGGATCCATTCTATGACAGACATGAATGTAGCCCAAAGGACCTCTATTGACTATAAGGGAGTCCGTCGAGTGTCCTTTTTTTAAACTGAAGTTGCTGAATGAAAGTGTCAGGCTTACAGCACTTTTTCATTGTGTGATTTATGACGGATCCAGCACAGGTGTGAACAAAGCCTTACCTGTACAAAATATCATCACAATTGAACTTATGTAACCTGTGCTCTACCTGCTAAAAAGTACCCTATTGTGCCAATTGCTTTGTGGCCTTTGAAAAATGATACTGGATGATTGTAATATTATATCCATAAACTTCACAGTGCAATAGGCTTTCAACAATACTAACTTACACCCTACTCTCAATGACAATGGCTTCGGAGGGTGAACGCTCTTTTCTTTACACTATAACTATGAAGGCAACTTTCAGAGTTGGTATAGGAGGTTGTAGTACAGAGACAGATAAGAACTACAGGTGCATCTCAATAAATTAGAATATCTTTGAAACGTTCATTCATTTCAGTGATTCAGTAATACAATCCATAATCCGCGTCTTCCATGATTGTTTGTCCTACTGAACCAGACTGAGGGACCATGTAAAGGCTTAGGAAACCTTGGCAGGTGACACACTGAATTTACAATACTGAACTTTTTTACAATATTCAAATTTTCTTAGATTTGGGTTTTCATTACCTGTAATCCATAATCAGCATTTACAGAATTAAAACACTTGAAATAGAACACTCTGTGTGTAAAGAATCTAGAAAATATAGGTGGTCACTTTTTTAATTTAATTACTGAAAGAAATAAATGTTTCAAAGATATTCTAATTTATTGAGATGCACCTGTATGTGTGTTTTCATTGTTATATTTTTAATGCCCTGATATAAATGTGGTATATAAAGAAACATGGCTTTACATGGTCACGTGAAACTGGCCGACACTTCATTGTACCCTGTTTCCCCGAAAATAAGACACCCCCGAAAGTAAGACATAGGAGAGGTTTCGTAGAATTGCCCAATATAAGGCATCCCCCAAAAGTAATACGTAGGAGATGTTTCGTTTCGCAGCATTCCCGAACAGAACATACGGTATATACAGTATGTGAGGCCGCGGGCCGAACCCCACAATCACTGCTATCATTATACTCCAGGGTCTTTGAAAAGACCCCGGAGTATAATCGGAGGCCCAGAGTTGGTGAGGGAACATAAAAAACAATGTACTTACCTCTCCTGCGCTTCTCCAGGCTTCAGGCCTGTTTGGTGACGTCGCAGACGTCAGCGGACGTCATTTTGCGTCGCGATGCCGGTCCACATCACGTGACGCTGGCCTGGTCCAACATTGAAGAAGGCCGAAGTAGCAGGGAGTGGACCAGAGAGAGGAACAAGTAAGCAACGTTGTTTTTTTATGTTTCTATCCTCCCCTGGGTCTCCGATCATTATACTCTGGGGTCTGAAAAGACTGCAGAGTATAATAATTGTTCATGGGTGGTCCACAATGGGACATATAATAGTGTGTGCAGGGGCCACTATGAGGCAAAATACTCAGTGCAGGGGCCACTATGGGGCAAAATACTCAGTGCAGGGGCCACTATGGGGCATGATACTGTGTGCAGGGGCCACTATGGGACATGATACTGTGTGCAGGGAAATTAATGGTTTGGATTGTTATGATGATGTCCTAGAAGATGATGACATAACTGTCATTGAATAAATTTTACTTTCTATTCGTACCGTAAATATTGGTAAATGTACCATACTGTTAATTGTTGTACATGGAAATAATGGTACGGTAGTAGTAAGAAATTCTTGATAGGATTCACAGTTTGTCTGGTTATGCTGGTTTGTGATGACAACTACTGTACAGTACCGTATATAATAAATGTTCATTTTTTTGTTCAGCAATAAATGTAAATTCTTCTTCATTGAAAAAAAAATAAGACATCCCCTGAAAATAAGATACAGCACATCTTTGGGAGCAAAAATTAATATAAGACGCTGTCTTATTTTCGGGGAAACAGGGTAGTGACAACAGGAAAATTTTACATGTAAGTTCATTTGTTTATTTCCTACCTTTATGAACTACATGAAAGTGATTTTTAGGGTTTTTAAAACCCTACATAAACAGATTGATGTAAAGTATATTACTATTTTTGGAGGGGGTAAAGCCTGTAGGAAATTAATGTATGTGTGTAGACTAAAGCCTAATGCAACATCACTCTTCTATAATAAAATAATGATAAGATACCTACAACATTCTGCTGTACACATTTCATTCATATTCACTTCCGCATGCCTACTCTGCAGCTGTCAGTGACTTCCTGCTATAGGGAACCTTGCTGTCTATACATGTTACAAACACAACAGCTGTCTCTAATATTTGTCTGTTAAAGGGGTATTCCCATCTTCAGGATCATATTTAACACTTTCCAGCCACAGCCATTTTTCATTGTCCTTTGAAAAACCATATCTATTTTATTTTTCCATTCACAGAGCTATATTAGGGCTTATTTTTTGTGGGGCCGATGGTACTTCATAGTGGAACCATTTAATGTTCCATAGTATGTACTGGAAAACTGCAAAAAAAATATATTTGCACCATTTCCTTTTTATGGTTTTTATTTTTATGGTGTCCACTGTGCAGTAAAAATGATATGATATATTCTGCGGGTCATTACTATTATGGTAACACCAAATGTATATAATTTTTGTTATGTTTTAATACCTTAACAAAAATACAGAACTTTGAGGGAAAAAAAATCTTAGAGTCACCTTATTCTGACACCCATAACTTTTTTTATATTTCCATACACGGAGCTGCATAAGGCATCTTTTTTGTGGGGTCAGTTGTAATTTTTATTTATACCATTTTGGAGAATGTCTGATGTTTTGATCACTTTTTATTCTAATTTTTTTGGAAGTGGAAAAATATTGTGAAAATACAGAAGTTTGTCGATTTTAGATTTTTTTTTCCCACTACAACATTCACCATAGGTGAAAAATATTTTTATACCTTTGTAGTTCAGGCATTTTTGGATGGGGGATACCTAATATGTTTATTTTTATTTGAGATTCAGGAAGGGGGAGCACTTTTAATTTTTATGGTTTTTAATATTTAAAAAAAAAAATATCTTTAAAAATTGCCATCCATGTGCTGTCTGTTTTATATATATATATATATATATATATATATATATATATATATACCATAAAAATTTGTGTTATTCACAGATGTGAATAATGGATCAACCTTGGACAGCCATGGACAGCACAACTTGCAAAACTGCACTGTCTGTAAGAAGTAAAAAGCAATAATCAATTAATCTTTGGTTATGTTAACTGAAAACTAGCCCTGAGTATAGCAAGCGTTGTATGTGTGTGTTTTTACAAAATATCCATGGGTTCTAAAACCCAATTTAACAGACTAGTTTATTCATCTGTAAATGGTTGTTTGGGTTGGCAACACACTTAGTGACCCATCGCCTGTTTGATGTTGTGGTTAAAACTTAGGTAACATACTGAGTTGGACTTCTTATGGTTCACACTAGCATAGCCGAACTGTTGTTTTGGTCTGTCGGGGGACCACAACAAGGAATGGCAGACTGCAAAAAAAGAGGTTACACACGTTGACTATAATGGAATCTGTCGGGTCTATGCTTGTTACAGTGCAGAAAAGCTGCCTGTGTAAAAGGACCCTAGAATGGTCCGATGGGTAGGAAATCAGTCTGTAAACACATCTTAGCTTGCATCTTGCTGAATGCCTTCTTTAAAGGCTGGGTTCACACGTTGCTTTTTTACTTAAAGGGGTTTTTTAAATAGGCCAGGGGAGGTGAAAAAAAAAATAATATAAAATCATACTCAACTCTCCCTGATGCTCCGGTGCCTCCTGCCAGTCCATTGTTGTCTTCCAGCAAAGTCCCCGCCGGATGTGACTGCTGAAGCCAATCAGAGGCCTCATCGAAGGACACGGAACATCACTATGTGTGACGTCCCGTGTTCCTTACTGAGGCCGCTGATTGGCCTCAGCGGTCACGTGAACGCTGAGGCCAATCAGCGGCTTCAGCGGAAGGGACCTGGGACGTCACAGCCGGCAAGGAATTTCATTTCAAGAAGACAGCTGAGCAACAGGATCGGACTGTGCTGAGAGGACACCGTAGCACTGGGGACAGATGAGTATTTTTTTTTTTTCACCTCCCCCCACCTATTTAAAAAATAAAATTTTTGCCTGGACAACCTCTTTAAGAACTGCATGCTATTTTTTAAATTGCCCTATTGCCTAGCACATTAGGCCTTCACACGTCCATATATCACATACATGTGGTGTCCGCATTTTTGTGGACCCCTGTAGGTCCGCAAAAAAACAGTGGAAGCATGTCCTTTTTTTCCACTGATGCTGATGGATCACGGATGCATCACACCAATGAAAGTCTATGGGTCCTTAAAAAAAAAAGTATGACATACATGTGTCAGCCATTTTTCACGGACCTAGAGGTAAAAAAAAATATAGAAAATGAAACAAAAAAGTTCATCTGCTTTTTACAGATGTGAAAAGCTGATCAACCATGGACAGCACACCATCCGCAAATGAGCAGGGGGTGCTGTTTGTGAATAGGAAACAGCACCGAGGATGCAAATGTGTGAATGAGGCCTTACTGTGCATTTCATCTAAATGGTTATTAAAATGTAACCTCTGTGAACCCAGCCTAAGGAGAAATTGCTTTTATTGCTTACTACTACATAAGTAAAATGCCTAAATTCCTGTAGATCATTGCTCTGTACCTGCTGTGTACAATGTTTGGGTACACCCAGCTTGTCTATGGTTGCTTACAGCCGCCCCTTTTTTTCACCACGTGGCTGGGCTTTTCCTTTGCTTAGTCACTGTGTGACTCTTATGAAAACTAATCTCCACCCTGTAAATAAGTGAACTCAGTCACCAGCCCTCCCTTTTAGCTGGTGCACTTGTCGGGATGCGGTAATGAATGCTGGGTATTGTTGTACGGGCCATCTCCTTTCCTCTAATTGTTCTCACACTTTCAAGGGTCATGTGTTTTCCATGATAATGCAGTACTCCTTGAAACCAGTAGAGGGCAATTCTTGTAGGAAAAAAAATTCACATGTCAAATCAATTTCACGATGAAAAACAATCTTCAGAAAAAGCTGGATCCGGTGATTTGGCTTCTGGGAAGTGTCCTCAAGTCACTGTTCAGTAATCTCATAAAGGAAAAACAACATTTTATGTAAGAAGTAGGATATCTGGGAACAACATTTTATGTGGAATTCACTAAGAAAATGTTGTATTGGTACGATATATACACTACTGTTCAAAAGTTTGGGGTCACCCAGACAATTTAGTGTTTTCCATGAAAACTCACAACTCAAATGAGTTGCAAAATGAATAGAAAATATACTCAAGACATTGACAAGGTTAGAAATAATGATTTTTATTTGAAATAATAATTTTCTCCTTCAAACTTTGCTTTTGTCAAAGAATGCTCCATTCACAGCAATTCCAGCATTGCAGACCTTTGGCATTCTAGCTGTTAATTTGCTGAGGTAATCTGGAGAAATTTCCCGCCATGCTTCCAGAAGCCCCTGCCACAAGTTGGATTGGCTTGATGGGCACTTTTTGCGTACCATACGGTCAAGCTGCTCCCTCAACAGCTGAATGGGGTTGAGATCTGGTGACTGCGCTGGCCACTCCATTACAGATAGAATACCAGCTGCCGGCTTCTTCCCTAAATAGTTCTTGCATAATTTGGAGGTGCTTTGGGTCATTCTCCTGTTGTAGGATGAAATTGGCTCCAATCAAGCGCTGTCCACAGGGTATGGCATGGCGTTGCAAAATGGAGTGATAGCCTTCCTTATTCAAAATCCCTTTTACCTTGTACAAATCTCCCACTTTACCAGCACCAAAGCAACCCCACACCATCACATTACCTCCACCATGCTTGACAGATGGCGTCAGGCACTCTTCCAGCATCTTTTCAGTTGTTCTGCGTCTCACAAATGTTCTTCTGTGTGATCCAAACAACTCAAACTTCAATTCGTCTGTCCATAACACTTTTTTCCAATCTTCCTCTGTCCAATGTCTGTGTTCTTTTGCCCATATTAATCTTTTCCTTTTATTAGCCAGCCTCAGATATGGCTTTTTCTTGTCGCCTCTTCACTGTAGACGTTGACACTGGCATTTTGTGGGTACTATTTAATAAAGCTGCCAATTGAGGACCTGTGAGGCGTCGATTTCTCAAACTAGAGACTCTAATGTACTTGTCTTGTTGCTCAGTTGTGCAGCAGGGCCTCCCACTTCTCTTTCTACTCTGGTTAGATCCTGTTTGTGCTGTCCTCTGAAGGGAGTAGTACACACCGTTGTAGGAAATCTTCAGTTTCTTGGCAATTTCTCGCATGGAATAGCCTTCATTTCTAAGAACAAGAATAGACTGTCGAGTTTCACATGAAAGTTCTCTTTTTCTGGCCATTTTGAGAGTTTAATCGAACCAACAAATGTAATGCTCCAGATTCTCAACTAGCTCAAAGGAAGGTCAGTTTTATAGCTTCTCTAACCAGCAAAACTGTTTTCAGCTGTGCTAACATACTTGCACAAGGGTTTTCAAAACATCCATTAGCCTTCTTACACAGTTAGCAAACACAATGTACCATTAGAACACTGGAGTGATGGTTGCTGGAAATGGGTCTCTATACACCTATGTAGTTATTGCATTAAAAACCAGACGTTTGCAGCTAGAATAGTCATTTACCACATTAGCAATGTATAGAGTGTATTTCTGATTCATTTAATGTTATCTTCATTGAAAAAAACTGTGCTTTTCTTTCAAAAATAAGGAAATTTCTAAGTGACCCTAAACTTTTGAAAAACTGCATATATTGTATAACTATATACTTCCGCTAAGTTCACACCAGCGCTGCTTCTCTGCTGTTCTGTTCCGTCGGAGGACCAGAACAACAGAGAGATGGTCCACTAAAATAATGGTAACAGACGGAGTCCCACAGAGGAAAAAGTCCTCCATGCAGGACTTTTTCCTCCACTGATTTTCAGGCGCACACTGCAACAGAGTCTCCAATCGCCTGATTTGTAAAAATATGATATTGCAACATACTCCACGTACAGGTGTCTGCCAGCAGAGGGCACCTGAATCATTGTGCAAACAGGGGTTGATGAGCTTGTGAGCAGGACAGGAAGAGGTGGTGTCCAGTGTCCTGGGAAGAGGGTGTCAGTGTAACAAGCGCGCAGTGCATAAGACATTGGAGCAAATTTTATTTTTATTCTAGGCCATCTCAGTTTCACAACTTATTAAACACTAGTTACAACAAATCTTGTTGTATCTGGTGTTTTTACTCTATTATCAATACTTTCCGAAAAAGATGGCATGGTGAGAATGTGCTGGAAATGGGTGACAACAGACTTGTCATCATTTATGCGACAAAATTGTCGTAAATGATGCCTGAAATAGATGTCAGCTATAAGCAGGCATGTACTAACCACAAGGTCTGCTAAGGCTAAGGCCCTACGTAGCAGAAACCGTGACAGAAACACATTGCGATTTTTTTTTTTCCCACTGCGCTTTTCACAGAAAGTCTGCAGAGTTTTCCTCTGCAGACTTTCTGCTTCAATTATACCTATAGGGAAACTGCCGGCGTTTCCATAGGTATAATTGACATGCTGCAATTTCCAAAAATACGATGATTTTGTAAATTTCAGCATTTCCACTCCACATATTTTTCTGCAATATGTGGATGATATTCGCTAGAAATATGTATTTGTTATGTGTGAGCAAGACAATAGAGGAAGCATTACTTCCTCAAACTAAGCAGACTTATAAGCAGACAGTTATATTACAGAGAATTCCAAGAAATAAATCAATGTATATAGCATACAGAATCTGGCATACAAAGGAAACAAGATGAAGAAATGTCTTAGGCCCGGTTCACATCTGCAAGCAGCACTTTCCTCTCCGCATGTTTCCGAATGTTTCGTGCGGAAACCACACAGACCCCATTATAGTCTATGGGGTCCGCGGGTTTCCCAGGTAAACCGCTTTTATATGCATATAGGTTTTCGTTTGAGGGGTCCTTGAATGGAAACCCGAACGCAGATGTGAACTGGGTCTTACTTCTCAAAGGGGGCTTTCCATGTGTGGGTTTTTTTTTTTTTTTAAATTGATGGGACTGCTACCAGGTCTGAAAGCAGTGCTGAAAGCGATGTCTCTGTGGACTGTATAGGGGCTGTGCTACATTACTACATCACTGCTTCTGTTGAAGTCAATGGGGCACATTTATTAAGCTACTTGCATCTTTTTTTAGCGTAAATTGCACCTTGAGGTCTTTTTCTGCTCTACGCTTCATTTATGAAGCATTTGCGCCTTTTTCCCAGATGTTATGCTGTCCTTTTCTTAGGCCGCTGATCGGCTTCAGCAGTCATGTGACCACTGAGGCCAATCAGCGACCTGAGGAAAGGGTGTGGGGACATCACAGCCGGCGCGGACTTCCGCTGCAACAAATCATCAGAGCAGCAGGACCAGACTGCGCCGGGAGGCACCGGAGCACCGGGAACGGTGAGTATGTTTTTTTTTTGTCACCTCCCCCAGCCTAATTTAAGAAAAGAACCTAAAAATTATCCCGGACAACTTCTTTAAGTCATGGGCATGGCATAAGTCATCCTTAAAGGGGGTTTCCAGGCTAAAAATACTAATGACCTATCCTAAATGGTAAATGCATAAGTGTTATCATTTGTGGTATTTTTAGGCCTGCATGCCTATGTATGTCCATTGTGATGTAGAAATTGCAAACATTCATGAAGAGATAAAAAAAAAAAAAAAAAAAATCAGCATTGTCATTTAACTTTAATCTAGTATGTATACTGTATATGTGACTACAGTAATGGTGATATGACTTTAATAATATATACTATTAGTGTATTCATTTAGTGCAATGTCAGTTGTTTCTACTTGAGGATCCAAGGTTTCTAATATGCTTATTTTCTATTAAAGGTGTTTTCTAGGTGTTCAGTATTGATGATCTGTCCTTAGGGTACTGTAGTTCATCAATATCAGATCAGTGGGGGTCAGACACCTAGCGCCCCCATCGATGAGGTGATTTACAAAGAACAGATCAGGAACCAGACAGCTGCATTCTCCGTGTAGTGGCTGAACCAAGTCACTGCAGCTTAGAACCTGTGCCTGGGAGCTGATCTGCAGTAAATTGGTTCGACCACTACACAGAGAACAGTGCTGTCTGCTTCCTGCTCTATTCTCTGTGTATCAACTGACTGAGGAGGTGTCAGTAGTGGAAGAGTGAAGAAATCAGGCGATACCTTTTAGAGGCTAACTGAGTATATTTGATGGTAAGCTTTCGAGAGTACTAGCTCTCTTTTTCAGACATGGTGTTATACAAGAAACTGAAAATTCACAGACTTTTTATACACAAAAGACATGGACCTTCAAAGGATCTTAGAATCCTTACAAAAACAAAATGCAATATAAGTAGAGAAATTATTTATAACAGGTCAAGAAATAAACAATCTGGAAACTTGTGGGACGTGACGGAGGGATCAGTAATTCTTGCTGTTATCTGTTTGCTATCAGGTGGTGATTTGTGACCCTCACAGTTCATACATAGTGTGACATAAAATTGGCATGAATATTAAGTCCAAATTGCAGAGTTTGAAATTTTTGCATTAACTTATATTCCCATTTCTTTCTCTCTCTCTACGTCTTAAAATGTCCCATTAAAACCACAACCCGCAGAAGAGGTGTCAGACTTTTCTACCTGATATGGATGATCTATCTGTAGGATAGACTCACCAGTATTTTAGTCTGGAAACCCCTTTTAACCTTTAATCTACCATCATCTACCTGTAGATCTTGGACAAAACAAAGTATGTTCTACTCACCAGGTGGTGCAACCTATATGGTCAAGTAGATATTGCCCCTGATATTATAGAACATACAATGTAAATATACATACATATACAGCAAATATATTCAAATGACAAAGGTTGAAGAGAGGCTTTTCTCTGTTCTTGACCACCATATTATTCCACATGTGTTGGTGCCCCATGGTAGACATCACCCAGAGCACATGCCCGGAAGCCACTGCCCATCATTAGCTGTTGCTTTGGTTATAGCTACTGACTAATATTCAGCATTACCACACAGTAACCTGGCCATGCAAGGTGTGATAAGTCATAGAGAATGTGGTCACACTTGTAATGGCATTTCATGAGAGTTGCACAACAAAGGAAAGGTTCTCTAAGAGTCAGCACCGACTGTGAACCTCTTCCTGTTGTAATTCATTCTCTGAGCATAAATTCTTGAAGAGCATGTTGTAAGAAGCTGTGCACTGTGTGGATATATGTACATGGGCATAGCTGGGGGTTTGGGTATTATGATGGGTGCCGCAAACCCTGGATGAAGGAATACTGTAGGTACAATGTCAATTCTTCTCTCACTTATGCAGTAGTTTTCTACCCAATTTTCTACAATATTTCTAGAATATGAATCAGATACTAAACTAAACCTCAGCCGTGTCTTTTTGATACTAATTTACACACAAATAAAACCGCATGCTGAATAAATGTTATAACATCTATACTATATGATGGAAAGTCTGTGACAAATCTTTGTTGTGTCTACTGGGAATAATTTGCATTGGTTGTCTTTGACTGTAAACTGTTAGCTAGGATTCAGCATATTTTTCAGAATTTAGTGGGATATTTGTGGTTCTTCATATTTGGCCAAGTCAAGACCTAACACCAGTGGTTGGTTTCTCTCTGGCGCCATTCATCACACCAAGGGCTCAAATCCTATCAGCACTTACTTTGGGACATAGTTAGATCATGGTTGTGGGAAGCGTGTGCAGTCATATAATCTCTGTGACTCAATGCTAAATCACAAGTAAAGTCTTCGGAAAATTAAATTTATGTATTACCGCTATTCCTCTTAATGAAAGTATGATATAATACTATATACACTGTATTTATGCTGTTTCTAAATCACAAAAGGTATTGTGATGCCCAAATAAAGGACAAAAGACCTGTAGCTTTGCCTCTTAGGCTTAGTTCACATAGCAATAATACAAGTCTGAAAAATCTGACCTGTGTTATTGCCATGGAACCCGCAGCAGATATCCAAGGCTGAGCTTCAGTTTCTGCAGCGGTTTTCCATTTCTAAATTGCCAGGGGTTCTGCAACCTAACTAAAGGGGTTTTTCAGGTTAAAAATATTGATGAGCTAAGGATAGGTCATCAATATTGTTATCCCAGAAAACCATTTAACCTCATTCAGTTGAGCTACTCAATGAGTGTCCACCTGCCACAGTTTCAGTGCTGTCTCCAGTGCAAGAGAAGATTCAGTTACTGATTTACATTAAAATTGAAGGGTGGTGGCTTTAAAGGGGTTTTCCAGGGACTCATTGTTACTTACTGCCCAACTTCTTTATGTGCTAAACACCAGACTTCCAGGCTTGTTCTGACACCAGGTTGTGTTATCGGAACCAGTACCTGGCACCCAGCTCCCTCTTCGTCCTCCCTACGCTCAGTGTTCAATGTATATGGGGGCCAGTAAAGCCAGCCCCATATACACGTAATACCATGGAACACTGAGAGGAGGGAGCTGATGCTGGTTCTGATCATGTGACCTGGATTTGGAACCAGCCCGAAAGCCTGGTATTCAACACATGAAGAACCGGGGCACAAAATTAATTTCTAAGTGTCCCAGGAGTCAGTGTGAAAAAACTCAGTCTGAACATAACCTTAGACTACTTAGCATTACTGCAGAATCTACATTTGTGTTTGGTTTGGCAACAACCCTCTTAGTATATGCTTCAAGCTATGAGAATTAATGTTGTCTAGCTACTGTTTTTCTTCCTGTTTGGGTCACCACCATTTCCCTACATGTAGCTACACATGCAAAACATGTCATAAATTGTTCTTTACAGCAGACTGCCTCTTCATTTCACATACACTTGTTTAGGCTCCTTCTACTTAATGATAAATTTTGGCATTTGCAGACGACATACCCAGTGATGAGGGTACTCGGACATTCCACCCTGGCATTTGGAAGCACAATGACCCGCTTGCTGTGTAGTGAATTTGACTTACACACATGTTTTAGTGCTTTTGGGTTATGTTTAGGGTGTATACAAACTGCTGTAAACTTCACTCCTTTTATTCGTATAGATTACCCTCTAAGAAAATCTAGATTTCATTTGACAGGAGGGAGGGTGAAATGTGTATCCGAATACCCCATGTCTTTATAAGGCTATTTTCACATGACGGAAAATGAATTTCTTTTCATTTTCTGCCACCGGCATTTTGGCTTGCGGTCTAGCCGCGACGGGATGCTGATACATGGCATCGGCATTCCGTTGCGGCTTCCCGCTGCTGATTAGGCCTGGATGAATGGGCCTAATTAGCGAAATCCACAGCAAGATCGAGCAGGATGCTTTATTTTTTCTGTTTTGCTTTCAATGGGAGGCAAATTCTGGGCGGAATCTGCCCTGATTCGGGGGAAAAACCCACCCTCAAATCGGCGGCAAAGTGAACATACCCTTACACACTGTTAAGGGAGATTTCCAAGATTATTTTTGATTGCCTAGTTTTAAAACATCAATGTCTGATCAGTGCGGGACTGACACCCGGCCCCCACATCGATTAGTTGTTTTGGACTGCTGCCGGGTCCGTTACTACACAGCATACAGGACCCAAAGCAGAAGGCTCTGTATATGGTCTAGTGGCCAAGCCATGCTATTACAGCTCAGCAGCACATATACTGGCAGAGCTGCAGTAACGTCTCAGCCACTATACAATGTACCAATCTATATTCTTTCGGCTCTGTACACTGTACAGCATTGCTGCAAGACCCAGTACTAAACAGCTGATCAGTGCAGGGGTAAGTTGTCAGCTCCTTAGGGTATGTTCACATGGGGTTTTTTTGCAGGCTGAAAAATCCTGCTTCAGGAATTAGGAAATGGTTTTTTGATGCGTTTTTTTTACATGATGCAGTTTTGGTCGTGTTTTTAGTTGCGTTTTTCGTTTCAGTTTTTGTCGCTGTTTTTTGCTCCAGTACACTGTATGGACCTGTAAACTTCCCTTTAAGCTAAGGCCCCACGTAGCATCATGCAGCAAAAAAAATTGCGATTTTTCCCGCAGCGCTTTTCACAAGAAGTTCACAGAGGTTTCT
This sequence comes from Leptodactylus fallax, assembly GCA_947044405.1. Taxonomy (NCBI): domain Eukaryota; kingdom Metazoa; phylum Chordata; class Amphibia; order Anura; family Leptodactylidae; genus Leptodactylus; species Leptodactylus fallax. The sequence continues at coordinate 2,237,271 of CAMRHE010000223.1, forward strand.
TCTGCGGACTTTCTGCTTCAATTATACCTATAGGGAAACCGCCAGCATTTCCGTAGGTATAATTGAAGTGCTGCGATTTCCAAAACTGTGATGTTTACACCACTCGGGGCTCTGGTCTTAAAAGCTGCTTGCGATTTTTGATGCGTGTTTTTTTTTTCTGCCTCCCATTGATTTCAATTGGTTTTTCAAGGTTGAATCCAACTGAAAATAGGTAATGTCGCTTTTTTTTCCCCTCTAGCTGATTTTTTCTGCTATTGACTCAAAATCACCTCAAAATCATCCTGCAATAAACTCTGTGTGAACATACACTTAATGGTCAGATATTGAGGGCCTATCCTCTACTACAAATAAAAAATTACTGGAATTGTAATGTATGTCTGAAATGCATGCTAGACCCTCGCCAGTCTGATTTGTAGGCTGCTGCATCATTACAAAGACCAAATGATTAAAATAAATTTTGACTATTTACATAGTATTTCCACTTTAAAGGCTCATATTTACACACAAAATAAATTGTGGCTGAAAGTGAAAGTTAAATATTTAGTGCTGCGCAAATAAACGATAACACTGCCACTTGGTGGTCATAATACAATCTGCACTAGAAATAACCAATCACATACACAATCTGCAAACTAGTAATGGGATTGTGGAAGTGAAGTGAAACTCAAGATTTAGTGCTAAGCAAATAAATGGTAACACTGCCCCCTGGTGGCCACAATATGTATCAAATATATTATAATTTCTGGTGTAGGCAAATTCCTTCGGGTGCACTAGCCATTTTAGACTCTAATTGTCGTACATTCTCTACACCATATTTTTTAATTGTTTTTGACTGTTGCGGATATTTCCTGCACTGCACTGTTGAATTTGGCTAAAAATACACAATAATATATGTATCAGAAAATCAGCTTTTCCACAACGTGGACACTGTTTTTGGTCAACAAGGGGCATGGCTTACTGAAAAATGGGTGTAATTTAATATACAACATTTTGAAATCAAAATGCGTCAAAATTCTGGCACATTTTTGGTATAATCTAAGCCAACAAATAGGTGGTGTAAAGTTAGACTAGACATTCTAAAGATACACCAGATTTATGACCCAGCATCAACCACTGTCATCAATCTGGCACAGTTTACGACTGTTTTAGGGCTTATTCACAAATCCATTTTTAACAGACATGTTCTGTCCATGTTGATCACAGACAGCACACAGTCCCCTTGATTTTTTAATGGCTAATGCACACATCCGTATTTTTTCCATAGATCTCTGATCTGTGGACAAAGACTGGAGATGCGCTCTAGTTTGGCTAGTTTTGTGGATTACGTCTATGGGTCTGTGGAATTCACAGGCAACACACACACAAAATGGTTGAGTTAATGAAAAACAGATCAACCGTGGGAAGTACACAAAGACAAAATCCAAAGGATCAACATGAACAGCACACATGCGTTATAGACATGTGAATAAGCCCTACAGTAACTGTTAGGGCAGCGATTCCCAACTGGGGTGCCCAGAGACTCGCCAGAACCCATTGTAATTTGAGATCCATTTGGTAATGAGGTACTTGTTGTTTAATTAGGGAAGCTGATACTTTAACACCATACTTACCACTGTAGCCCACCGCTGTGGATATTTTCTAATATACCAGTCTGTTCCAGTAAGCTGATATAACTGTTAATGTCATTGCCCCCGATGAGTCTTTTAACCTATATACAGTAGAATAAATGTGTATTGATAATAATAATAATACATTTTATTTATATAGTGCCAACATATTCCGCAGCACTGTACAATTTGTAGGATTCAAGTACAGACAAAAAGATACATTACAGAGTAATAGTCAATTCACACACTGGGACTGAGGGTCCTGCTCGCAAGAGCTTACAATCTATGAGGTAGAGGGAGTGACACAAGAGGTAGCAGGGGCGGCAACAGACATAGCATTGCTTATACAATGGTCAGACAATTTTGTAATAGAGGTAACTGCCATTACACATATATAATGCTGTATGAGCCGTCACCAGTCGTGTCCTTTAACGTGCAGATGGTGCCTGGACATATAGAATTAGTCTGATACGGCATCATATCCTGTGGGGTAATGTTAGAGCATCAACAGAGGAGGGTACGTTTTAGGGATTCTAACTACAGAAGGGTTTACATTAGGAGTTGTGATAGGCCTGTCTGAAAAGATATGTCTTTAGTTTACGCTTGAAGCTGTGGAAATTAAGGGTTAATCTGATAGTCTGGGATAGAGCATTCCAGAGAAGTGGTGCAACTCGGGAGAAGTCTTGTATATGAGCGTGGGAGGTTCTGATAATAGAGGATGTTAGTCTTAGGTCATTGAGTGAACGGAGAGTACGGGTTGGGTGATAGACAGAGATGAGGGAGGAAATGTAGGGAGGTGCAGCATTATGGAGAGCCTTGTGGATGAGGGTGATAAGTTTATATTGTATTCTGTATTGAATAGGCAGCCAATGTAGTGACCGGCACAGACCGGAGGCATCGCTGTAGCGTCTAGGCTGATAGATGAGCCTGGCCGCCGCATTCAGAATAGATTGTAGAGGGGAGAGTTTAGTAAGGGGAAGACCGATTAGTAAGGAGTTACAGTAGTCAAGGCGAGAGTGAATCAGGGCAACAATAAGTGTCTTTAGTGTATCTGTGGTAAGGAAAGGGCGGATTCTGGAGATGTTTTTGAGTTGGAGATGACATGAGCGTGCTGATTTAAGTGTGCGTTTTAAGGGCCTTGTAGGTTAGGTTTCCCGTTGCCCTTATAAGGTTGCGTCCTTCAATGAGACAGCCACAGGATAGCTATAGGGTCATATAGAGACAGCACAGACCACTTCATCTGAATAGTAACCAGTAGCTGAATATTTATAATATGGCTCCAGACCATGCAAGTCTCTGCCCATCTTTAACAAGTGTATACCACTTATAAGTGGTCTGCGGTGGCAGCAGAATTGTACATGTACCTGTAAATACATGCACAGTTGCAACTAGTCCTCCCATAAGCAAGGGGGTAGCATCATAGTGTGGGTGGTGTGCCTCTACTCCCGGCACAGTGAGGGATTCAGCTGCTGTATCACAATTAAGTCCTCTCTCCTGTACCCAGGGCCATCAATATAAAATTGCTTTCAGCTACACTGATCTGATCCCTGGGTTCGGTAGCATCCCATGTGGATGTAGTACATATGGGTATGTGCAATGTATAAACCCAACATAATGCTGAGAACTGATTGAGAATGAATGTTCCTATGAATGCATATTCAGCTCATATTAAAGGCCCTAAAAACTTTAGCCAGGTGAGGGGGCTCCAATCTTCATACAATCCAGGGCCCATGGTAGTCCTAATCCACTCCTGATGATAAGACTATTCCATACTCATTGGGGGTAATTTATCCTCCCCTATACACCAGTTTTCTGGTGTAAAAAAAAAAAATGCACATTGCATGCACATATGGTTATCATGTGCATGGTAAATGGTTTATTTTCTGTTATTGTTGTATTTAGTAGATCTGGGCTGCGTGCCTAGGTTTATCCATTGTGATGTAGAAAATTACAAAAAAGTGATTATCGTATTTTTCGGACTATAAAACGCACTTTTCCCCCCCCCAAAATTTGGGAGGAAAATGGGGGTGTAGGGGAGGTGGAGGAGCGGGGCTGCTTCCTGCAGCAGCAGAAGTAGGACGATGTGCGGGCCCTGGGCTTGGGGGAGAGGGTGTCCATGCTATTACAGCGGATGCCGGGTCTGTAAAGATGATGGCGGCCGCTCTGCTGTAGAGCGGTCGCCATAGTTACCGGGTCTCCGCTGTAATGTACAGCGCAGACCCGGAGCTAATGCCCGCGATCAGAGTGGGCATTAGTACCTCATAGCTTCTCCCCCCAAAGTGTAAAAACTGCTCCAGGGGTTGGTCCCCACTGGCCCCGTACATCTCAAGTTGCAGGCCGGCTCCCACACGACGAGATCGTGGGAACTGACCTGTTCCTGTGACAGCCGGGAGCCTACTGAAGGCTCCCAGGACTGTCATAGGAATACGAATATTGAGGCTGGTCAGACCAGCCTCAGTAGTAATGTACAGAATCTCCCATAGACTGCAATACAGTTGTATTGCAGTCTATGGGACTTGCAATCAAATGATTTTAGGTTCAAGCCCCCTAGAGGGGATAATAAAATAGTAAAAAAAAAAAAAGTTTTAAAAAATAAATAAATAAATAAACGAAAAGTTCTAAATCACCCCCTTTTCCTAGAATACATATAAAAGTAGAAAATTACTGTGAAACACATACACATTAGGTATCCCCCCGTGTTTGCGTGGGTTTCCTCCGGGTACTCCGGTTTCCTCCCACACTTCAAAGACATACTGATAGGGAATGTAGACTGTGAGCCCTATATGGGACAGTGACTGACAATGTCTGTAAAGTGCTGTGGAATATGATGGCGCTATATAAGTAAGCATAATAAATAAATAATAAATAATCCCTGTGTCTGAAAATGCCCGGTCTACAAACTTATGAAAATATTATTCCTGTAGGTTGAACGTTGTAGCGGGAAAAAAAAAATCAAAAGTGCTGAGCCTCTGCTTTTTTCGCTGTTTCGCCTCTGATTTGAATAAATAGTGATCTAACCAATAGAAATTCCCCAAAAAGGTATAACTAAAAAGTACACCTGGCCCTGCAAAAAAAGATGCCCTATGCATCCACGTACAGCTGCAGGGACACCTGTCAATGTGGCCTTGCAGCTGTTGCAAAACTACAACTCCCGTATATTAAATATTTTACCATTTTTTTGCTTCAAAATTTTTTTTCCCTATTTTCCTCCTCTAAAACCTACATGCATCTTATGGTCCGGTGCGTCTTATAGTCTGAAAAATACGGTATATAGATAAATCATAATTAAAGAAAATTATCAGCATGTTAATCCAACTTTAATCAAAGTGTGCTCGTTATATGTATTTATGACAACAGTAATAGTGATATGGTATATTATAAATGTATTTATTTATTTTTTTTAATTTTCTGGGAGCTTAATGTTTATAACCTATACTTAGGATAGGCTATCAATATAAGATCTGACATCTAGCACTCCTACCTATCAGCTGTGCAAGTACCGCCTCCATTTCACTGGCCTCTAATGTCACATTCTTGAGTAACATGACACGTTTGCAGCTCAGTCTCATTTAAATAAGTGACTGAGCTGCAATACCAAGCACAGCCACTCTACAAAGATCAGCACTGTGCTTTGTATGCAGTGAAGGGGTTTCTGTGTTCATCTGAATGCTGCGGCCTCTTCAGTCTGCTGACCAGTTGGGGCGCTCGGTGTCAGACCCCTGCCGATCTGTGATGACCTGTCCTAAACATAGGTCTTCGGTACGTTAGTGTTGGAAAGTCCCTTTAATTGTAGCTGGCTAGAGTTGGACTCTTAATTCCAGTGGAAATAACACTGATATTCTTACTCTGTTTTACCAGCTTTGTTCAAATAAGCGACTTCTCCTACCAGTGAAATTCATCTTCACATCCAAACCCACACATTCAGTTCCCCTACACTCTCCTCCCATCAAAATGTTCCACAATGCATTTACATAAATTTTTGCTTTGTAGACAAATACATATTTTCTTGGCCCGGCTCCATCCCCCAACCTCTACCCCACAAACCTCTGTATGGGATTAATGGATTCCTTTGGTGGTAGAAGAGAGAATGACTTCACAGCAAGATCATTTGTCCAATCTTTGTTATATGATCAAGCGCTTAACTCCTCCATGGCAGGAAGTTCTCCAATGGTAGCTGCAGAACAGATTTACCAAGCTTATAGAAATACAGAGGTCTTACCACAATGTGAATCAACATTGGACTAAGATGAATCGATTGCATGAGCCTTCACCAATTTTGTACAGTAGGTAGGGGACCTATGACTGTATATTGAACAGTAGTAGGCGTATTATGTAGAAGTAAAACTATAAAAAGCTTACTCAAAATATAGCATCACGCACATATTCCCTGTTTAAGGCTGAGGCCCCACGTAGCGGAAACGCAGATTTTGCTGCTGTTTTTTGAGCCAAAGTTAGGAGAGGATTAAGCAGAAGGTAGAAGTATAAGAGCTTCCTATATATTTCTCATTACTTTTGTAGCCATTCTTGGCTTTAGCTCAAAAAAACACAGCAAAATCTACAACAAAAAAATCAGCGTTTCCGCAACGTGGGGCCTCAGCCTGAAGGGTTTTCCGCTTTGTATAATGTGTACTTTTTACAAGGTTTCAAAAATATGTAGATAACAAAGTGTCCTCTTGCTGGGATCACAAGTGATCAGAGGTAATCTGAGAGGTAACCTAGAAGTTAGTGTTCAGTCTCTCTATAATGCCATCACAGGATAAATTACGCATTGCACAGTGTCTGTTCAAATCATTGAGTGTCTGTGTAATCTAGGACTGGACAGATCTTCCATAGCAAGAGACACTCTTTACAACGGCTCTCCATTTTGGCCAAGAGAAGGGAATCTTGAACAGGGAACACCCCTTGTTTTAAGTTAGATGAAAATGGGTTGTCTAAACCACACGACTCCCACAACCCCATTTACGGCATATTGTCCTCTTCCAAGCATCCCACTTATTATACAAATAACAAATAAGGCTATGTTCACATCTGCACCAAAGTCTTTGTTGCAATGTCTGCTTCAAATCACTGGCCGAACGGTTTCAAGTTTAAAACTACGGACAATGATCCCATATCCTCCACTGGGGTGATCCTGCTCCATTTAGAATCTAAGGGGCTGTTGGAACAAGCTGTACTCAGCTATCTTCAATATTCCCATAGTCTGTATATAGCAGCAGCGTATACTGTATATGCTTGACTACCACAGCATTCAAGTAGATGTCCTGGGACACTATTCTTGTGATGCGTGGGGAACACCACAAAACAGTCACTTGCATCCAATCCTGCGAATAGTTAATACGTTTCATTCTTGGTACAACCCCTTTAACACCACTGATTTCTTGTTTGTGTCCCTATTTCATCTGTCAATGTATGAGAATGTTGAAGTTTTGCAGGGGAACACCTCTAAACCCTAATTCATTCCTAAAATAGCGATTATTTTTGGGAATACATGTGCCTTGTATTATTATATTTACAGGGATCTATAAACTCCGTAAGTTTGTAGAAGAAAATATAGAGTGTTTGCAAGCTGTCCTCAAACATATCACAGACAAAATATTTGCCTATTTCGGCCAATTCAGCTATTTTATTTCTATTAATTCCTTCCAACGTTTTCTTTTCCTCCGATTTGGCGCAGTAGCGCAGTGAAGCATGGACACAACGTGCTATTTCCAAGATGCCCGTAGACTCTTGAAGCTCTTGCTCAGTGTAGCTGTTTGTCCAGCAGGAGGTAACATTCCCCTGGATCACGAGAAAAAATATTTCTCTTTTGCTCTGAAAAAAAAAGTGAAATAAATGTATTCTCTTATTATACGGAATATTATACAGATGTCTCTTACACCTTCATCCATAATTTAACACTGACATGCACAGTATTTTTTTTATTTATAGTCGCAGCTCCTAGCAAGTGTGTGGACAGAATGGGCGGAATGGAAATTCTAAATTTTGCAAACACAATATTTGCAACTGATGAGCCCACAGAAAAGTGGCATGAAAACAGGTTCAGCGTGTAGAAACAGCATCACAAAACTCATGAAATACTAAATGCTAAATACTGTAGCTGAAGGAAAGCAACAAGGAACTTCTTATTTTTCTCTGTGGCTGTCCTGCTTTGCAACTCAAAGGGATTGTAAGCAATTAGGGTGATATATGAGGATATTGCTGTATATGCAAATCCCTTATACTGTGTGTGTGTAGATTTGCCAATGAACCTACAAGTTAACTCCTGTCTTTGTTGAATAGTTAGGGTGGGTTCACACTTGTGCCGGAGTCCGTCCGCCACGAATCCGACTTAAAATCTCAGAAAACTGTATAGGGAAAGGTTTGCAACGCATTGCTTAAAAACTCATTACACCCACTGCACCGCGAAGCCGTTTTTTTTCGCTGGAAACAAAGTCGGACATGCAGGACTTTGTTTTTCAGTCGGATTCGTGGCAGACGGACTCCGGCGCAAGTGTGAACCCACCCTTAGTTTTTTGGGTACACATATATGTTACTGTTTAATATTAATTTTTGGAGTAAATATGAAAGCAAACATACCATCTCTAATTGAGAGTTGTTCCATAGACAGCACACAGAGAAGAGGAGATCCCCTTCCTCTATTTTTTTTTTGTAGCACATCTTTAGAAGCAGCAGCAGCATAGAAGATGTTATACAGCACTTATGGTCAGTGTAGCTATAAATCCTGCACTGGGGTGACATAAAACATTTACTAGAGCCTTCAGCAGCATTTCTGTGTGTGTGTCTCCGCCTCTGTTTCAACTCTCCAGCAGCCTCTTACCATAGAGTTCTATGGGTAACATGTAACCTGATCTCTCAGTGAGCTGACAATCTGTCTTCTCTCTGAAAATGGCTTTTTTCCAAGACCTCTGTTATGTGTCAGTGAATGGAAATATTCTTATTAACATTTAGAGGCTAAAATCCATTCTTAACCTTATCCTGCTCACAGATGAGGATTTGTTACAATGTGTTGTAATTCAGTTTGGGGTCCCCAGTTTGTGCTGGTGATCCCTTTTCACACTAGCAACCAAGATAAAGAGAGGCAGAGAACAATAAATATACAAAGGTAACTGTTGCGCATTTTCAAAAATGCATGCATATTGTATTATAAAAACATGTGTTTTCACATACATTTTTGTGGAAAAAAAGCAATGTGTAAACCAAGCCTAAAAGCCCTTTCACACTAACTACTTTTCTGTCCGTGTGCTATCTGTGAAAAAAAAAAATGGACAATAGACGGACAGCAGACGTACCGATTATTTTCAGTAGAGCCATTTACATGTCTGTTGTTTTTCACAGACAGAGAGGCGCTGAGAAAAAAATTGTGGCATGCACATTTTTATACTCATTATTTATTTATTTTTTTTCTCTATTTGTTTCGTCAAGTCTATTGGACCGTGAAAAAAGATGGAGAACACTCAGACATCATTTGTGTGTTTTGTTTTTCATAGACAGCATCTTATTTTTTTTTGCAGATGAAAAAAAGAACTGATGACACAAAGATGGCACACAGATACAACAGAGAAATACACGAGGATGTATAAAATATAAATTTTTTTTATAGTCCTCAAAATGAATGGGGGCTATTCTCATGACTGCTTTTTTGATGGTCCATGGTCATGGACTGTCAAAATATAGGTCATGTCCTATTTTCTTACATTTTCATGTCCCCTCCCCCATACATACTGGAATGTATGGGGGATCCGTGAAAACGGCCGCCCCTTTGGTGCAAGCTGGCGTGAAAAATTGGATGTTTTACACGGCCATTTGGCACCACTTTTGTGTGCATCTAGCTTTAGTGTGAAAGCAGCCTAAGGCATCATTCACAAGTCCCCTTCCACGGACATATGAGATCCATGCTATTCACAGAAAGCACCCCACCCTGCTCATTTGCAGTTGGTGTGCTGTTCGTGGTTTATCCGCTTTTCACACTTATGAAAAGATCAACTTTTTTTTTGTTTCATTTTCTATATTTTGTATGTCTCTGGGCCCATGAAAAACGGATGACACACGGATGACCCATAGACTTTCATTAATGTGATGCATCTGTGAAAACATAGGACGTACTTCCCCCTGAATAAACACATTGAAACGAATGGGTACATATGGAGTCCGCCATGTACATGATATGCGCACCCGTAAATAAGACCCAAGTCCTCAGCATGAATTAGTGCATCTAGCTCTATCCTTTTCCTGTGCCTTAACATGACAGCGCCACACTTCGCTTTCTGCTGGGAACATCTTTCTTTCCAGAATACTTTTCCATTTTTTTTTTTTGCCAGCAGACATTTACAAGATTATGATTACAATTTTAATTTTGTCTCTACGCTACGCTGATCTTCTTGTTGAGCAGGTCCCTGCTGTTATTCTGAGCCTTCCACCTGCAGCTCACTTGTAGCTTCCCTTCTTCCTTAGAGAATATAAGTTTATACTATTGTCTGGAGTACAATGAAAAACACGCAATGATCTGCCAAATCTGACCATGCTACAGAACTGGTCAAACAGGTAGAAGAATCATCAATGGTCTGGTATTTATGACGGTGACTAGTGGCCTTTCCTTCCTTCATTTGTCTTATGGCTCTATAGTAGTTTTAAAATTAGAAAGTTCCATTGTGGTTTTTGAAGAATAGCATTGCAGGCTCCTAATGGGGCCTCCAACACAAGTGTGAACAGAGCTTGCTAACAGAGTTTGCAGAGGGATGATATTGTGGCGCACATTTGGCGCATGGCCCTTTCTTGTGCCATTCCATAGCGCGCTTGCCACATTATGTAAATGTGGGTGGAGTGGGGTAGGGAGCTGGGGCTGGTCAGACATATTCAGAAAACTGGCATGAGTTATAATGGAAATGTACGCCAGTTTCTAATGTAGATTTCCATTCTAACGTTGGCACGTGCACCTCTACAAACTATATCCATGGTTCAATACGCGTCTTCTTTAAACTAATGGTTCTGTGTGCCTGTCGGAGCCTTTATTAAGACTGGCGAACAATATTAATAACTCTGCCCTAGTATGCCTAAAAAAACATAAAAAGACATTATTCAAAAATGGTAATAAATAAAATAATAGCACTGAAGTGTCATTAAAAAAAGAAGCTTAGGACAGGTTCGGGGAGGTTTTTCTTTTGATTGTATTTTAAAGCAGATGCAGTTTGGAGAGCTTTTTATGGAGTTTTAAGGCTAGATTCACACGACCGAGTTGTGAAACTTGGTCCGTGTGTTTGCTGTATATACCAGCCTGAATTTCATGCCGAGAGTGGGACTCCTAGCATCGTAGTTAGGCTCGATTCACTTCTGCGTTCTGCCATTCCATTCGCAATCAGTATTTGAAATCTTCAAAAACTGATTACATACTGATAGCAATGAGTTTGTATCCATTTTTGACCAATCTGTTTTTTTTTTTTCACCTTCCCCCTTCTTCATTCTGAGCATGCACAGAGGGAAAAACAGATTGCAAAACAGACACAAACTGATTGCTATCAGTTTGTAATCAGTATGCTATCAGTATGTAATCCGTTTTCCATAGACCTCAATGTTAAAAAAAAAACTGTCCATCTGGAATCCTTATTTTCAGTATGGAGAGAAAGTACTGCAAGTTCTACTTTTTGCCCCGCACGAAAAAGCGGAAACCAGACGGAAAGGGCACATGCGGATTGCTTTGAAAACCCATTGAAATCAATGTGTTGTAATCCAGACCACACAAAATCAGTTTTTGAAGATTTCAAATACTGATTGTGAAACGGAATGGCCGAACGCAGATGTGAACCGGGCCTTATCTATCATTCCAGGAGTCTCTGCCTCCCAGCGACATGCCGCTTACAGTACAGGACAGTATGTCACTGGGAGGCAGAGACTCTTAGCATCATAGATAACTGTAACTCTAGGAGTCCCTCTCCTAGCATACTGTTCAGGCCTGTAAATCTGGCCAACAACCGGACCAGATTTCACAGGGGAAACTTGGTCATGTAAATCTAGGGTAAGGGTCTTAGCCATATATTCAGCTTGCTGTGTTTTGTGTAAAATGCAGGTTGTTTCAAAAACACCACTAGGCTGAGCGGGATGCTTACTGCACATCACAGCAAGTACACAGCATGTGTCCACAACCTAAGTTATGGAAAAAAAAATGTCATGGAAAAACTATGGGCTAGATTTACTATTGTAGTTCTGACTTGGCACTGGCATAAATGTGGCATATTCTTGGTGTGTTTTTGGCACATCTAGTTTGAGATAAAATGGTCTGACTTTCTAGACATATGAGTTGGCTTTTCAGAAAATGGATGTGGCTTATGCTAGGTTCACACTAGCGTTGGGGTTTCCATTCTTCGGGTCTGCTCGGGGACCCGAAAAACATAAACCCAATCCTCTTAACCTGTGGTACCCATAGACTATAATTGGGTCCGACGGGTTTCTGCCCGAAAAATGAGGAGAGAAATGTCCTGCTTGCAGAATGGGAGAAAGAATCCCCGAATGGTCACCCAACGCAGGTGTGACCATAGCCTTAGAAGGTGCCAAAACGTTCCTAAATAATAAGCCAACTAAAAGGTGGTGTAAACTTAGACTAGACAGGCTAAAGACATGTCAGATTTAGTAACCAGCATCAGCCACTATTTACAGACTGACTATCTAATGTTTGTAATGTCTAAGTGCTTATTCACATGACAGTGTTCTTTGGCCATGTGCTAGCCATTGCCCCATAGACATTACTGGATCTATTTGCACAGCCGCTTGGTTTTTCGGTCTGTGTGACTGATCTGTTAAGTAATAATGGATCAGTTTTCACGGATCCTTTAATAGACTCAGGTGTATGAGAAATCCATGAAAATGTAATACTTTCTTTCAAGTGCTTCGCGCGTTCGTCTGAATATGCACTTACTATCAGTAAATCTGGGCCTGTGTGTAATGATAAATCTGGTATAACTTAAACAACTGCATGTTTTTGAGACTACAGCAAGAAAATGGTTTCATGTATTTATTAATATATATGCAGAGATAAAACATTTATAATCATGTACAAGCATTTATTCGTGTGCTCTATGTGGGGTTTTAAGGCTACGTTCACACGGCGGAAAATGAAGAGGAATTGCTCTTATTTTCCACTGCTGGCATTTTCTTCCATGGTCAGCTATCGCATGGCATTGGCATTTAATCGCCGAAGAAGATGAAGATCTTGGAGAGATTGGTTCTCACACATCTCCGCCCTCTAGTGAGCCCCGCTATGGACCCACTCCAGTTTGCTTATCGGCCGGGCATTGGGGTAGATGATGCCATCATCCATCTTCTGCACAGGGCTCTGTCTCACCTGGAGAAACCAGGGAACACAGTGAGAATAATGTTCTTTGACTTCTCCAGTGCTTTTAACACCATACAGCCCAGGTTATTGAGGGACAAGCTGGGCCTTGCTGGAGTGGACCACCACCTCTCCAACTGGATCCTAGACTACCTCACAAATCGACCTCAATACGTGAGAGCCCGAGACTGTGTGTCAGGTACCGTGATCTGTAATACGGGGGCACCTCAGGGTACGGTTCTCGCCCCTTTCCTCTTCACACTGTACACTGCAGATTTTAGGTGCAACTCATCCAGCTGCTACCTACAGAAGTATTCTGACGACTCTGCAATAGTGGGTCTCATCACAGATGATGATGACAGGGAGTACAGAGAACTGAACCAGCATTTTGTGGACTGGTGCCACCAGAACCACCTGAAGATTAACGCGGGGAAGACCAAGGAGATGGTGGTGGACTTCCGCAAAGGCAGAAGCCCTCCTAAACCAGTGGACATCCTGGGGACGGGCATCGAGATTGTGAACACCTATAAGTACCTGGGTTTGCTCCTTAATAATAAGCTGGACTGGGCAGATCATATGGAGGCCCTGTACAGGAAGGGCCACAGCAGGCTCTACCTGCTTAGGAAGCTGAGAGCCTTTGGAATCCGGGGGGCACTTCTTAGAACTTTCTTCAACTCGGTAGTGGCATCAGCCATCTTCTTTGGAGTGGCCTGCTGGGGGAGCAGTATATCAACCAGGGACAGAAATAAACTTGACAAGCTGATTAGAAGGGCCAGCTCTGTCCTGGGGAGCCCACTGGACCCAGTGCAGGTGGTGGGTGACAGAAGGATACTGTCCGTGGTGAGCTCCATGCAGAAGAAGAAGTCCCATCCCATGCATGAGACTGTGATCGTGCTGAGCAGTACTGTCAGTGACCGACTGCTCCACCCTAGGTGTGAGAAGGAGCGCTATCGGAAGTCCTTCCTCCCCACCGCGGTTAGGCTGTACAACCAACACCGACCTAAGCGGAGATCATTACACACAGAGAACTGAAATATCTCTCTGCCTGTTAAATCCCCCCCCCCTCTGCTACGCCCTATCTGTCTGTCTGCTATCAATGTAATGCCTCTCACCTTGGAACATTCCTGTACATGTTGTATTTGTATTTGTATCTGCTTATCTTTGCTGCTGTAACACACTGAATTTCCCCATTGTGGGACTATTAAAGGACTATTATTATTATTATTATTGTGAATGGGCCTAATCAGCAGGGAGTCTCGAGTCATGGACTACATGGCTGGATCAGCCGTGGAATCCGCGGCAAGATCAAGCAGGACGTTTCTTTTTTTTCCGCATCCTGCTGCGATCTCTTTCTCCCATTGAAAACAATGGGAGGCGGATTCTAGGCGGAGTCTGCCCTGAAATCTGCGGCAAATTCCGCCGTGTGAACATACCCTAACTCTTCATAGTGATCCTTAGACCTCATACATATTATGAAATTGGAGGCACAAAGAGGTACACTATGGGTCCATTGCTATTGATGCTTTATTATAGATGCATCCTATATATATATACAGTATATACATAATACGATCGTATTAAGTATCTATATAGGATGGATCTATTATAAAGCATCTATAGCAATGGGCCTATAGTATACCTCTTTGTGCCTCCAATTTCATAATATGTTACCTGATACTGTGCCTTTAAGGCATTTTGGTGGCCTAGTGCCCATATACCCCCTAGTTCACTGCCCAGGTATCCTGTTCATTCAGGATCTGTCTATCCTGGTCATTGGCAATCTATGCAGCCCTAGGGCAGCCGCCGTCAGGCTAATTAGAGGCCTGGATTTGGCCAGCGGGTGGCTGGGAGGAAGCCTGATGTTCCCACTGACCAGAGAGAATCATCTCGTGTAATTATCTCATTTCCAGGCCCATGTACTATAAATAACAAGGCCGAGAGAGGTGGCTGTATTTAAAGTCATTTTTTATGATGTCTTCTGGTGTGTGGTCAGTCCGGGGGAGGAAGGAGGGACAGAGATGGATGCAGACAGCTAAGACTCTGCACCTACAGGGAACATTCACAGCCGCAAGAGCATCTTTAACTCCTTCACTGCCACAAAACAAAGCTGCAGCCCTCAAAAAAAAAAAAAAAATGCTTAGTAGATATTTCAGGTCTATGTTTTATGATTTATTGGAAACACTATAGCTGTAATCCGGATTATATCTGCTTTTTCCTCAGTCCCTGTGGTTTGGCACTGTGTAATCTGCATTATGGTTTATTCATAGGAGTAGCTGATGAGCTAATCATTGTTAGAGGGGTTGTCAGGTTTGGACAGCCCCTTCTTACAGCCTGGGCCCCTCTGCAAGTAGTACTGAGCTGATATCTGCTTGACAGCTCCAGTATAAATGCTGTGTACATGGTACGGTGTTGTAAAATGGTGAACACCTTAAACAGTTGGCTGTTCTGCTCTTGGACCGCACAGACAGCTCTGTACCTGAGCAAGGCAGGGTATCAGCAGCTGTGTGGTATGAAAGAGGTGCAGCCTCGGTGCAGTGTGCTACAGTATGACTTGTTCAGTGCAAATGATTGTGAAGGTTGTATCACATGTTAAGTTGTGTTTGCGTGTGTCAAAGGGTATGACCTGCATTGTGTATTGTATTGAGGAGTACATGTCACTTTAACTGGTCATTACATGGTTGGTGCTTTGGAAGTTTCTGGAGGCTGGATTGTGAAATGGCTCTTGATAGATGGAACTGTGTTTTGTTAAGAGTTACACCGGGCCCCGCAAAGGGTTTCACAGACTACCCAAGACGGGGCACACTATTTAAAGGATCTAATCTTGTGCTTAGATGGAGTACTCAGAGAGTATGCTTGAGAGGTAGCAGCTTGCTGCTCCAAGGTCAGCTCAAAGCATGGTCAGTATTAGAGGCCTTGTTAGCTTGACGGAGAAGGCATCTCTACACCAAGATGTAAACTGGTTTCTAGAACTGGGGTACCACTAATACTCTATGCAGTAGTTACATGGGTTTATGGGAGGCAGGCGTCACATCCCCCGTGCCAGGGAAGTATAGTGTCTGTCGTTGGGGGCTCAGAGACCTGTGCACTGGTTCCACAGTTATAATATTTCACTGTTTAGCTGCTTGCGTCTTGTCTGCTATTGTGAGCACCTTGACAGTAAAAAACTCTGCAGAGAAGTCCCAAGTATCCAGAGTCTGAGTTCCTTCTTACACAGATGGGAAACTCTGGTAGGTGACTTGCAAGAAGGTGGTATGACTAGGATAGTGCTAACAGAAAAAGCGGTACATCAGTAGGTGAGTAATGTAGATTTTGCTCTGCCAGACGGACACCATATTGCTGGCATCCGTGAATCAATAACAGTGTTCTTAAAATCAGGTGCACTGGATACGGCTATAGACTTGACTTATACAGAGTGGTCCTAAGTTATGGGCCACTCCCATTAGATGAACAGAAGCATCAACTAAAACTACTAAACTTCAAAGTTGTTGTCTGGCTTGTAATTTTTTACAGAAAGGTCAGAGTGACATAAAAAATTTGAAAGAAGTCATTTAGAGAGGACCTTTCACCACCTCCACCATCTCCAGCTCCTCGCATCCTTTAATAGCCTCACTGTTTCCGAAAAAAATGGGGAGTAAAGAAAAAATTCCAACTGTACCGGAATCAGTGGAGTGACACCTACTGAAGGACTCAAAGAGTTGGTGGAGGGAATGAAAGTCCTCTTTAACTCACTGATTCCCCACCGAATCCTGTTCTGATGCTTCCGGGGTCCCCTTCTGGCTGCAGCAGTAACCCACCTCTGCCATGGAGAGAGACCAGGAAGTAGAGACTGACAGGGGACCTGGGGAGCACGAGAAGGTAAATGGCATGAGACTGGTAATTAAAAAAAAAAAATAATAATTTTAAGCAATTTTTTTTTTTTATATATTTATTTGCCAGATGACTACTTTAAAGGGGTCAGTAAACTGTTCTTACATTCTAACAAGTGTCTAGTCTGCTGAGGGATGAGGTGTTTGGGGGAACCCAATGGGTGGATAATGGGTGCACCGCTAGTTTCAGTTCAGACTATATATACTCTCTCAGAGTGGAAGCCATGAAGGACAGTTGCATTTCACAGAGAAATGTCAACCATTTTTTAAGTGACGCTGAGACCCACCTATGCAAGCAATGCTTTTCAAGACTGTAGGGAAATAGTGATTTAAAGTGCAATTTAGAGGTCACTGTCCTTGGAAGCCTACAACCTAAATGCATATAGGAGCAGATGAGGGTACAGGCACTGGAACAGATGGCAGTAGAAAGTGCCATATAGCCATATAAGGGAACCAAAGGATATGCAAACAGAAGCAGATATCTCCCTTCTTAAAGCCTGACCACAGCACTCAGAATTCAATGTAATTGCAGGCTCCTCTCCCAGGCGTCCCTGAGCCACATGAGTAAAGCCGGCACCAGGGTTACAGCTTGGAGAAGGGGGGTAGGCACACTTGAATTATCTTGTGGGTCGGTTCCCCTTCTTACGGAGCCCTCATATGGCTTTGATTGAGTCTGTGGTCAGAAGGCTCATTAAAGTAGTGGTGAGGCACAGAGCAGGCCACAGGGATGGAGGCTTGTAAAGGGTTAATGAGGCCTCCCTCTCTTACACACCGCACCTCCTGCTCCCTACATTGGCCTCTGTTTGTATTAAAGGAACAGTAGGCCAGAAGGACATCCAAGGACAGCCATTGTACAACATTTACTTCTGTGTGCAGACCTCCTCGCAAAACCATATATTCTGTGTATAAAAAGTCATCAAGTACTATGCCTGGAAATCCTGATGTATAACATTTCTATTTGCTGTCAAAGTTACATAGATAGTACTGTTGAATCGTATGTCCATCATGTTCAACCAAGGGATGGGAAAGACTGAAGGGACGACTGAAGGAAATAAGTATTCTATACATTTACATAAGCATCAATGCTATTTTGCTGTAAAAAGGCATCTAAGCCGTTTTTGAAGCTGCCACTGACCAGCTCCTTGGGTAGGCTATTCCACAGATTCACAGTCCATACAGTGAAGAAGCCTTGTCGCCTCTGGAGATTAGACCTTTTTAACATGGAACAGCTTTTCTCCATATTTGTTGTATGGGCCATTTATGTATTTACACAGGTTTAACAAACTTACCTCCTTTAACCTTTCCTCATAACTGAGATCTTCCATGCCCTTTATCAGTTTTGTGGCCCTCCGTTGAACCTTTTCCAACTCTAGGACATCATTTCTATGACCTGCAGCAAATGGCCGACCGGAGCTCCGGGAACTGCAGTTTTTACTGAATATCTTATTGCTGAGGGCATCTGCTGCATATATCTTCATACCCCTTGTGCCCATTGCTCCTGTTGAACCCTTAGATATTGATTGAGGGAGAAACGTGTTGAGCCTGTTAATTGGGGCATTTAGAGAATAATACCTTTCTGCAGGGGGTCTTTTTTTTTTGCTTCCCCAGGGGGTAGTATTGTTTACCTACCGGGGTGGTCTGACTAGATAATTTGCAGACGACCCATCCCCTTGGAATGTAGGGATGGGGGTGAATTTTCTATATGACTATACCCACTTGATTTATTATCTGGGAAGCATTGTTGACTGGGGGTGACGATACAAGTCGAGGTGAAGCTAGGGAGTGTGTGCCTGAAGCTTACTATATCGGTGAGGTCACTCAGCCTTGGTGGCCAGCGGATTAGAGATACTTGGGGACAATAGCTCACCCTGTTGAAGTATCACCCTGTCATACAGATCTTCCAGATAAATGGGGTGTCCTTTTTACTTTTTTACCTATTATTCATTGGTTGACGTCCATACTGCACTTAGATACTTTTTCAGTATTTTTATTATTAATAAAAGTTATATCTTAGACCTTATCATTTTCTTGACCATTATTTGCTGTAAAACTATTTCTGAACTTTGAATGGTGATAACCCTCTGTGAATTGCTTTCTATGACCTGGTGCCCAGAACTGAACTACATATTCCAGATGAGGCTGCACCAATGATTTAATACATGACAATATACTGCTGGCCTTAGAAGCAGCTGATTGACATTGTGCTGTAATTTAAACTGTGATCTACAAATAGATCCAGGTCCTTCTCCAACAGTAACTCTTCCAGCTTTACTCCCCCTAGGACATACAGTATGTTGCTTGCAGATTAGTTTCACCCAGATGTATAACTTTACATTTATCCACATTGAACCTCATTTGCCAAGTGGATGCCCAAACACTCAGTCTGTCCGAGTCTGCTTATAACCTGTGTTCATCCTCTATAGTCTATACTGTACTACATAGCTTATGTCATCTGCAAAAATAGAGACAGTGATATTAATCCCCACTTATATATCATTAATAAATAAGTTAAATAACAGCAGACCCAGCACCGAACCCTGGGGTACAGCAGTTATAAGAGAGGACCCAGCACTGAATCCAGTAGTACATCACTTATAACAGGGGACCCAGGACTGAACCCGGGGGGTATACCACATTTATGAAGGCACCCAACACTGAACCCTTGGGTACACACTAATAACAGAGGACCCAGCACTGAACACTGGGGTATACCACATTTATGAGAGGATCCAGCACTGAATCCTGGGGGACACCACATTTATGAGAGGACCCAGAACTGAACCCTGGGGTACACACTTATAACAGAGGACCCAGCACTGAACCCTGGGGGACACCACTTGTAACAGAGGACCCAGCACTGAACACAGTAATACATCACTTATAACAGAGGACCCAGCACTGAACCCAGGGGTATACCACATTTATGAGAGGACCCAGCACTGAACCTTGGTGTACACACTTATAACAGAGGACCGAACCCACGGGTACACCACTTATAAGAGAGGACCCAGCACTGAACCCGGGGGTACACAGTTATAACAGAGGACCTAGCACTGAACCCAGGGGTATACCACATTTATGAGAGGACCCAGCACTGAACCTTGGTGTACACACTTATAACAGAGGACCGAACCCACTGGTACACCACTTATAAGAGAGGACCCAGCACTGACCCCGGGGGTACAGCAGTTATAACAGAGGACCCAGCACTGAACCCGGAGGTATACCACATTTATCAGAGGACCCAGCACTGAACCATGAGGTACACACTTATAACAGAACACCCAGCACTGAACCCGCGGGTACACCACTTATAAGAGAGGACCCAGCACTCAACCCTGGGGTACACCACTTATAACCGAAGACTTAGCACTGAGCTCTGGGGTACACCACTTATAATAGAGGACTCAGCACTGAACCCGGGGGTACACCACTTATAATAGAGGATCCAGCACTGAACCCTGGGGTACATCAGTTATAAGAGAGGACCCAGCACTGAACCCAGGGGTGCACCACTTACAAGAGAGGACACAGCACTGAACCCTGAGGTATACCGCTTACAACAGAGGACCCAGCACTGAGCACTGGAGTACACCACTTATAACAGAGGACCAGCCTGACTAGCATTTCAGAGTACACTCTCACAGGGCCCAGTGTATAGGTTTCATAAGTACCCCCACCACTTAAATATACATCCCAACTTTCAGAACACACAAAAATGGTCCAATCTCACCCATTCCTAACGTCTCTGAGCACGGCGATTCAGTGGTTAGCACTTTTGTATTGCAGCGCTGGGGTACTGGGTTTGAATCTGACCAAGGGCAACATCTGCATGGAGTTTGTATGTTCTCCCCACGTTTGTGTGGGTTTCCTCCAGGTACTCTGGTTTCCTCCCATATGCCAAAAATATATATTGATAGGTATTGGCTTTGCATACAAACAACTGACCCTTGTGGGTGTTAGGCATGAGTTCCTGTATGACAGCTACTAACTCCTCTATTCCACAATGCTCCCTGTGAGAAAAGTGCAAATGTCATTGTCATCGTCTCTCTATGTGTGCCTCAACACAGCAATAGTTCCCTTCAAAGTATAACACACTAAGGATGCCTCCTTAGTTCTCTCTAGACTTTATAATGTCCCCTAAGTATCCCTGGACAGTATAATGCCCCCTTACTTTCCTCAAACACAGTATAATACCGGCTTAGAGGCCTCCCACACAATATAACACCCTCTCAGTGTCTGCTCACACAGTAAAATGCCCCAGCTAACATCACACAAAATAATACATAAAAACTAAAAAAATAAATAAAACAACACTCACCTAGCCCTGTTCCCATAAAACAGTACGCAGGATCTGACTCTATTGCTGTCTCATTGCGCCTCCCTGAGCTGAGCCACGAAGATCATTTATTGCAACCTGAATGGTGGAGCACAGGGCTGATGGCTCTGTATGTACCTCACTATTGTATTCAACTCTGTCCACATCCTAAGAACATGAGAGTTGAAATGGGGATCACACATGCAGGACTCTTCCAGTGGATTTAAGACGTCTGACTGAGGCCTGTTTCCCTACTGCCATAAGGTGTATGGTTAATATCGTCCTGGCTCACACATGTATTTTCATGTATTTTGTGTGTTAAGTATCCCAGACTGTATTCATGAATAAAGTACAGGGCAGCAGTCCCATGGGAGGCATCTCCTAAATGCTTAGAGCCTGGGTCTCTAGACAGTGCTCAGATGTGTCAATCTATATGATATACCAACCTGTTCTTAAAGGCCCCTAAAACACCACTATTATTGATTTGGGGGGCATTTTGGACTTGAAAGACTCCCTTTAAAGATATTTTCTAAATCCCATTTAAATGTATGGAGTACAAAATACTGCAACAAATCTACTTTACATTGATAAATGCCCCCCACTGTGTAGGACATTCTGAAATGGAAGCCACTACTATCAGTAAATCAGTAGAGATTGAGCACCATCGTGTTCGGGAAAAGCCACACAAATATAGTGGTGACTGTCCCTATGTTATTTAGGGATCAGCACTGAATGATCTCTTGGACTGGAAATCATAAAATAAAACTACTTTTGCCTTGATAATTTATGATTTTTTTTATTGCAGAATGACAGATGAAAGAAGAAAGGAAGGAAGGAGAAATAATAGGACTGTTTATTTTAGGGTTTCTCTGATTGCAGGAACATTCTTACAGAATCACTGAAGGGTAATTATATCAATCCAGCTGAAGGATGAGAAGTGATTGTTCTGGAAGGAAAACTTGGCAATGCATGGGTTAAATCCGAGCCCTTCTACCACATAAGAGAATAAGAATGAACTGCCTCCTCAACACATATAAAGACTGTGGTTTTAGTTATGTGACTGTGAATATATTAAAGGCAGCATTGCCCACCACGACCTCCAGCTGCAGCATGCTGCATTCCAGTGTGTGGGAGCCTCCAACAGGTTTATAGATGAACTACCCTCAACCACCACTAGGTGTCTGCAAATCCCAAGTCACCTGCACATGCAGAACAGTTTTACACTACTTAAGTTTAAGGCTGTGTTCACATCTGCATCAGAGGCTCTCTCTTAGGAACCTCCATCACATTTGAAAGAAAAACTAGCGATGCCTTCGGTACTTTTTTTTTTTTGTCTGGCAGGATGACAGGCAGCTCAACGGGACCCAAAGCATCTCATTATAAGTCAGTAAAGTCTGTCAGGGTGTAATTTGTGTCCATTGCATATTACACAGTAGCTTTTGTTATAAATGAATTTGCTATAGACTTTAAAGTAACATCTTCATGAACTCAAAAAAAAAATCAAAAGAGGCGTCTTGATGTTATTTCACCTCCCAAAAAATTATTTAATAAAAAGCAATGAAAAAATGAGACATTCCCCAAAATGCTATAAATAAAAAGTACATCTGGCCCCACAAAAAAAAAGACCCCTTTTGCAGTCCGTTATACGGATATTAAAAAAAGTTCTGGGTGTCAGATTATGGCAAATCCAAGACATTTTTTTTTTTCAAGGGTTTGTATTTTTTTAAGGTGTTAAAATGTAACAAAAACCTTATAAATTTGTTATCACCGTAATCGTGCTGACCCGCAGAATATAGGTAACTTGTCATTTTGGCTGCACAGGGAAAGCGATAAAAACAAAGCCCATAATAAAGTCATGCAAATGCAGATTTTCTCTAATTCCACTCCATTCTGAAATTTTTTCCAGCTTCCCAGTACATTGTATAGAATATTAAATGCTACCACTAGGAAGTAGAAGCCCTCACACACCTCTATGAAGTTATGTCTTTTGGAAGGTGGGTAGTAAAAACCAAAATTGAAAAATGGTTGCAGTTGAAAGGAGTTAAACCAAAAAGACTTTTATGATCCCCTACACTTGTATGTGCCAGAAATGCAGGCAAAAATAGGACATGCTTCATAATTTGCAGTCCTTGTATATGACACGGACACACGGCCACAAAAAATGTGGTCATGTGTCTGGTCCAATTGAAAAGCATTTGTCCGTGTTTTGTTCTGGAACTGTGAATCTGCAATTGTGGATCAAATGTATGGTCGTGTGAAGGAGGCAGTGTAGTTTTATATCAGACAAAATTCACAGTATCGAATGGTCTATCCAAATAAACTGATAAAACTTAACTTTTATTGTGCTAAGTATAAAGATATCCATTGGATGTCCTCTAAATATATACACATAAGTCAAGGACTGATGAATCGAGACAGCCCAAGGTAACAGAGCAGGTCTGATAGGGCCTATGTCCCAACTTAATAATACCCCTGTGGCTCCCACGTTGCTGATATAAATATATGGAACATAATGTGTAGGAGATCACTAGTATGTCTGTTGCTCAACTGAAGCTGACCAAATATACGCTCTGACCTGCCTATTCGCTCATGGAAGACACGGGTGCCCATCTTACAACCATTAATGTGGTTATAAATATAGGTGACTAATCATGATAGAGGCCTGTAGGGTGCTAGAGCCACGGTGATGTGTTCAGAAAGCATGTGTGCTTAGCCAGATCCACCCCACATATACTCCGTGGTTTAATAATAAATGCTACCAGGGTGTCTTGATTATTCTGGCAAAATTTTACTGCACACCCCATAGAGACACCACCATGGTTCAAAGTATGCACCCTAAAAAGATCTCATGGGCATGCATTACCTATGAGACCTTTTTAGGGTGCATACTTTGAACCACCTACTACGGTAGTTGGCTTACTTTGCAATATTGTTGTATCTTAAAGGGGACCTGTCATGAAGTAAATGCAGTGTAATGTGCAGGCATTATGTTATAGAGCAGGATGAGCTGAGCAGACATTTCATTTTGTGGGTAAATATTCATATAACTTGTCATTTACCCATTGAAATCTTTGCTGTTTCTATACTGAGAAGTCAAGAGGGTGTTCCTATCAATGACTGACAGTCTCCCCTCTATGTTTATGCATACAGAGATAGCTGTCAATCACGGATAGGATTACCTGCTTGACTTTAGCAAAGAAAGAGTAGAGAAAAAAAATTATGCTGAATCCTTAAAACCTATATATCAATCTGCTCAGCTCCTGCTCTTTAACAAGATGTCTACTGATTGCAATGCAGTTTCCTGGTAAAAAGTTCCCGTTAAACCAGACCCCCATTCCTGTTACATCATGACCCTTTCCCACCCCCTTGTCAAGCTAGTCAGAAAAAGTGGCTTAAGGCTAAGGCCCCACATTGCGGAAATGCAGCTCTTTTTATTTCAGATTTTGCCGAGTTTTTTTTTAGTCAAAGCCAAGAGTTGCTGCAACAGGAATGGGAAATATATAGGAAGCTCTTATACTTCTCCCTTCTGCTCAATCCACTTAGTTTTTCCTGCAGCACTTTTCTCAGAAAGTCTGCAGAGGTTTCCTCTGTGGCCTTTCTGCTTCCCTTATAAATATAGGGAAACCACCAGCGTTTCTGTTGGTATAATTGACATGCTGCGATTTCCAAAACCGCAACGGTTCTGGAAATTGCAGTATTTCCGCTTCGCATATTTTTATGCAATGTGTGGATGGGGTGGGTTTACCCTACGTGGGGCCCTGGCCTAAAACTAAATGTGACTTTTGAGCCAGATGCGCTGCAAAACACAACAGCAGATTGAAAATACAGATTGAAAATCCCGTCCTCAACTGACGCTAGGTTCATATTAGTATCGCGGACTACTGAGGGTATGTTCATGCGGAGTTTTTTGTAATCTGAAAAAATCTGCTTCAGGAATTAGGAAACTTTTTTTTGACGTGGTTTTTTTTTTTTACATGATGCGTTTTTTTGTCCCGTTTTTCGTTGTGTTTTTGTCGTGGTTTTTTTCTACAGTTTTTTTGTACCAGCACACTGTATGGACCTGGAAACTCCTCTTTAGAAAAAACGGTAGCCGTTTTTTATGCGTTTTTTGCAAAAACTGCGTTAAACAGCGCATCAAAAACCGGGTCACATTTTTCCACCTCTCATTCATTTCAATTTGTTCTTCAAAGCAGAATCTGCCTGAAGATAGGTCATGTCGCTTTTTTTCCCTCTAGCTGACTCCCATTGAAATGGAGCCCAGCAGTTCCCATTGACTTTAATGGGATCCATCAAGTGTCTGTTATTTTTAAACTGAAAATGGCGTAGTAAAACCTTCTCTGTGCAGGACTTTTTCCTCTGATAATTTTCGGGGGACACTGCGAGGGATTCTCCAATGGAGACTCCGGCGCAGATGGGAACATAACTTGAGAAGTAGATACAACTGTATCCAGCCTAGGCAAATCTTCTAAACAGGCTAATGATACATTTAGCAAATATTGTTATATAGTTAAATATTAGAGCCAATTATCAGAAGATTTGTGCAAATAGCATTACCTAGATACCATAGCTAAGAGCAGGGTAGCTACCGTATGACTATGATTATGTATAGTATAGTCCGTCGCAGAGATCGCTGAAAAACTCCATATGTTACTGCTGTTTTAGCAAACGGTGGAGAGCCTGGTGCTAGTGTGAACCTAGTGTCATCCAGCAAACAGAAATCTTAATGATGAGAAATTGACACAAAAACACGTTAGAATTTTATTCTTTATACTATTTGCATAAAACCCTATAAAGCTTTGTAGACTGCCCAGGTAGTTCAGCGTGGTTGTGGGGACACATCAGAGTGGTCCACCAACCCTGATAAACCAATATTACCACTATATAGTGTCCATTTAGTGCTAGATACATTTCTACACATGGACTCTGTAAGCCAGTCAATGCTGCAGGGTAAAAACACCCATATTTTACATTCAACCCATACTTCTTTATGTAAAATTTGCAGCACAGAATTCTTTCTTAGCACCTTTTCCTCACCTACACAAACAAGTCATCCTGCTGCTAACCCCAAATCTGTGCCTGTTGCTACCCATTTGCTCCTATTACTGTACCTGCTATGTGACATGTTGCCCCCAAATACTGTACTTCAAATATAATGTTGTCATATCTATAATTATTCCTCCCCCCCCCCCCACACAAAAATATTGTAGTGCAGCTAGCACACCTGAAAATAAGATCCAGATAGATGGTGCCAAACGTTCTGCTGTAGCTATCTCAAGCTGCAGAATCCATGGCTGGATCAGTTGCAGAATCCATGACAAGATCCAAGCAGTGAACTTTTTTTTAGTGTCCTGCTCCAATATCTGCCTCCCATTGAATGCAATAAGAGGCTGTATCAGGGAAGAATCCACCTCGAATTCAGGGGCAGATTCTGCTGAGTTCCATTTGTGCTCCGACAAAGTAATAATATACATAGCATTAAGTGCAGTTTTTGGCATAAATTGCACCTTAATTGATCCAAAAGAAAGGAAAAGTACAACAATAGATTTATACATCTATTTTTTCTTGAATCCTCTCCTGTGTTTTTGCTCAAAAAGAGCATTGAAAATGGCATTTTTGATTCTTGCTGAAAGCGACTCTCTGGGTACAGGGGCACTTTTCATAAGAGGTCTGGGCTGAATAGTTCTACTTTCAGTCCTAATTTTCAGACTTCCAAGAATAAGCCATGTTAGAAAGTAACACCCTAAGCAGTGTTTTAAAGACTGTCCTGGTGCCTAGTCCTAGATGTCAGCGCAGTCTTTTCTATGAAGGATGGTGATGTCACTTACCAGCCCCTGCCCCAGCCTGTAGCAATGGAGGGGAAGAAGAGTACCCGGTCACAGAGACTTTACACCGTGACAATCACTTTGTGCTAATGGGCTTATGTCTTACAGTTCTGTACTATTATTAGCATTTCCACCACCCTTTTTGTACAGTATTATAGTCACCAGTTTATAATGTTTCATATTCATGTGTGTGGCTAAAGTCCATAACTAAGAGTAAAACAACAGCAGAAAGAGGAAGGAGTAGGACCAAATAGGAAACATGCAAAGTGACCTTAAAGAGTGACAGCAATCTCAAAAGTTATGGAGCAGGATGGAAAGGTTTATTGAGTTGGATCCAGATAAAGAAGTGGGTGGGTGGAGTGTACAAGACAGACACCGAGGCACCAGGGTCAGAACCATTTCATATCTGGGGTGCCTTCCAGGTTTTGGGGTCTGTGGTCAGAGCTGCGTGGCCGGTTATGCTTTCAGGGAGACCTCAGGGTCTGAGTCAGACTGTAAATAGACAAGAACACACAACGGGAGACAAGAGGGCAGTACCATAGCCTGTATACTGTTACAGGACATTGGCATGGTATAGTTATACAGAGCAGGCAGGGAGAGCTCACAGTCTTGCAAAGGACGTCTGTCATTTTGAAGGAATAAAGTTAACTTACTAAAAAAGAAATTATATATTACACAGTGTCCACACTACAGTACAACATAGTTAGTAGTATCCTGCACCTAAACTGTTCATAGACCATTAGTTGTGTGGTTGACTTGAATATAGTAAAGTAAGGGAGCTTTAGCTAGATCTATTTGTCACAGGGCATAGCTGCAGATTCTTTACTAAGAGTTTGGCCACCCCATTGACATCCAGCAGTAGTGGAGCAAGGAACAGTCAAAGGCTAAGCACTGCTTTTTTAATTCATTTTAAAGATTTTCCTACTTTTGCGTTAGACAACACTTAAACCTAAGGCCTCATTCACATGAGCATGTATAGTAACAAGGGTCAGCTCAAGACATGGAGCCACTAGGTTCTGGGATTAAAGGGCTTGTCCATGATATTTTATGTTTGATCCTTCCTTAGGATAATCCATAAATATCAAACTGTGGTGGGGGACTTGGCAACAGCCAGCCCCTGCACATATCAGTTGTTTGGAGGTGCCTACTGTCTGTGTACTGTATAGGGTATGGAGCTGGAAGCAGCTTGCTCTGTGCTCTGTATAGTGTCTGGGTGCCGTTACTGCAGGTCAGCTCATTGAAGTCAGTGGGAGGTGAGCTGTAATGCGGTAATACTTGTAATTTCTTCTGGCTCTGTATACTGTATAGTACACAGGATGGAGGTAACTCCAAACAGCTGATCCGTGCTGGTATTTAAGGATTTGTATGTTCTTCACCCATAAACCTCATAGGGAGGAACAACATTTCTGGAAATCCTTGGGTGCTACCCTTGGAGTATTCTCTGTTAGCAATGGCCAATGCACAGACAAACTGTACAGTGGTGTAGAGGCGGCAAGAAGGTGTTGTGGTCAGATGGAGCAGGGGTCAAAGCTGGCAAAATTCAGTCATAAATGTAGACAGAGGTCAGGGCAGGCGGTCAGCTGACAAGAACATTACATAAGGAAAAGAAGCAAGGTGAGTCAAAACTGTAAGGACAAACGCAGATCAAGAAATCAGGGGATATCTTTCAGAGGCTAACTGAGTATATTTGATATAAAGCTTTCAAGAGTTCTAGCTCTCTTCTTCAGACATGGTGAAGTTCATGTCCACTACTTTCTATGGCTAACACGGTACAACATTATACTAAACGCAGATCAAAGCAGACTGAAGAAAATGGATTTTATTGCTCAGACCCAGAGTGGTGTGTGAACAACCGTTATGAGGCATAGGGCACACAGAGATTCTCTTGAGGCAGAGGCACAGGCACACTAGCCCTTTAAAAGACTGTGGGCCAGCACATGCACGTGACCCGGCAATAGATTATTGCCATGTGAACGTGGTGGTGGAAGGCAAAACACCTGCAAACGTATCGCTACACTAATGATCTTCAACTTCTCAGGGGATCTACCTTTGTATACCACTGGATTTGTAATGAGGTATACAGAGTTTGGACACTTTGATTCATATGAAAAAACAATGTTGCATGGTTTTTCAGATGCTGTATTGCAAAGCTGTTCTGCATAACTTAATACAACACTGTATGGAGCACAATGGCAGGACATAGAGGAAGAGATTTACTAAGCAAAATGCACCAAAATTTTTGAGCAATTTTAGGTAAAAAAAAAGTATCTAACATGTTTTGCGTGACATTTATTGAGCGTTTTAGGCACGTTTAACAATTTTGCAACCAGTACTAAAAACTGATGTGGCTTAGTGTGAAATGGGCATGGCCTGTTGCAATATCGTGTGCCAAACTTGTGCCAACATATTATGGCATAAATTAAGCCAACTAATAGTAAGTGTAATGTTAGACTAGACAGTCTAATAATGCAACAGATTTATCATGCAGCATCAGACATTAAGATAAATCTGATGTATTTGAAGACTGTATAATGTATCTTTGCTTCTCTCTACCTTTTATACAGTATCAGTAAATTAGATTTTCTATGGCTGTGCTACGAAGCCCTCCCGTCTTCAAAGCCTAAACTTAGTACTGAGGAGCTACATGGAGCCCCTGGTCTGCAGGTTGGACAGTTCTGAAGTGGCAACTACTACGATTACTGTAAGAGACACGCTCTTTGGTGTGTTCCAGCTATATAAATACAGACATACGCTGGTCTTAAACTGAAGCTATGTTTACTATACTAAACCGCAAACACTATAAAGCACTAAAACCACAACAAAACATAGGGTTAGTGTGATTATACTGATAGTAGCCAGACAGGCACTTTTCTAGGGACCATTGAAGTGGTATCTCAAGCTACAGATGAGGCTAAAGAGAGGGGCATTTTGGACTTAAAAGCGGACCGAGGAGTTTCAATCCATAAACGCTTGGCATCCAAGAAATAAGGTCATCCTGACATTCCTACTGATATAACAGGTTTGGTGACATTTTATTAGCACAGTAGTAAATGACAGCAAATTCTACATGTGACAAGCATAGTTGAAGCCAAAATATTGGCTTAGCTCTTACCCCCATCTGGACTCTCTGGGGGAATGTATTACGACTGTGTTTTACGTGACAAATTTAATCTAATGGTCACTGGCATCCAATGTGTAGACCTTGAATTGGGCCTGTTAATGCGCCAGAATTGAAATCTTTGCCAGCTAGGAATGGGTGTAGATTTCAGATATATTTTAGATCAATTCGAGTCAATATGATATTTCTAGCACTGTGATACCGATGGCTATCACTATCAAAGTTCTGAAACGCCTGAAAAACTGATTTTTTTTTTTTGCAGATTTTGCTGCATTCTTTTAAACAAAGCCAGGAGTGGATTGAGAAGAATAGAGAAGTATAAGAGCTTCCTATATATTTCCTATTCCTTTTGTTGCCATTCTTGAGTTTGGCTCAAATAAATGCTGCAAAATCTGCAACAAAAAAAGCAGCATTTTTTGCAAAGTGGGGCCTCAGCCTAAACAAGCCGATGAAGGAGAACTATCAAAAGTACTTCAAAATCCTTTAGGCTTGGGCCCCACGTGGCGTAATCCCATCAACACACTGTGGAAAAATATGCGCAGCAGACACACTGCGATTTCCAAAACCGTTGTGGCTTTGGAAATCGCGGCATGTCAATTATACCTATGGAATCGCCGGTGGTTTCCCTATAGGTATAATGGAAGCAAAAAGTGCAGAGGAAATCTCTGCGGACTTTCTGTGAAAAACGCGGCGGAAAAAACACGATGCCTTGCCACCATGGTTTTTCCCACAACGCTTTTTTGCTGCGGCCCGCTACACGGGGCCTTAGCCTTAGGTTGGCTGAAGAGGCTGAAGTTGGCTCTGCATATTACATTTCTTTCTGCCATGTATTCTCATTTTTTTTACTATGGATGGGAAAATGAAAAGAGACTCTGCTTTTTTTCTGGGAGGCCCAGTATCCCTATAATAACCCTGAATTGCTAAAACTGAGGACTGTGAGTATTGTCATGTGGACACAAGTCCAGGGAGCCTGTAACTATATCACCCACTTGTTCTGTTTATTGCTATGGTCTTGATACATTATGCAGATGACTGTGGATGGATATTACGCGGTGTCAGGTCCCTTCACTTTCCGGATAATTAGTGTTTCCACTGACATATTGATAAGTCTACTAAACCAGGCACTCACTCGCATGTAGATCCTAATTCCAATGAAGCAGTCAAAACATAGTGGCACGCTTATGAAAGGGCATTGCGCTGCACAGGCCTGTGTTTAAAGGTAAATACAACTCTGTAATGACAGACTATGCTTAAGTACTTGCCCACAAACCAGTCTGCTTTTCAGATGGGATATCCGTAACATCAAATACTCTAAAAATAGGAAAATTTATATTATTACCAGATTCCTGGAACAGGGGAAAGCAGCTATTTATTATGACATAGGTACGCTCTTAAGGAATATGCAAAGTGTTCTTGCCATTCAGGATGACAAATTAGGACAATTGATTTTAGTGGATTTAAATGAGGCTGTTACATAATATCAATTGTGTATGATGGTAAGAATAATCTTAAAAAAAATTATATATTGCTAAACCCATCAGTATATGTTGTATACTATGTGCAATGTAATAATTTGACTAACTTGACTAGGTAGAGAGCTGCAGTACCAGATTTAGCCACATCAAAATATATGGCACTTGGCTTGGTAAAAAACACAGGAGTTTTGGTGCACATGGGAGTGCCCCAGCCTCTTAAGTCAGCTGACCGGTGGAACTGCTGAAAACCACAGACCACCAATCTGATAATGATGGACTCACGGACTGACTTACCTATTGAGACTGGTGCATTGCGCACCATTTATAATATTCTTATATTCTGGTGCAACACAGGAGGTCCTCTGTGTCACAATGGAAATCTGTACAAGTAAGGGACAGGTTTAGATTTCAGATTAGATATAACTCGCGCCAGTTTTCGGGAGTGATTTATAGTAAATCTATTGTGCCAAGGCATCCATGATCCCTGCCCTGCTCTGCCAACTTTTTCCTAAACTGGCAACACTAGTAAATTCCCTCCATTATCTCAACAGAAAAATGTAAAAAACTATAATAATATACACAACTTTACTGAATCAAATATTTAAAAAATATAATAAAATGCAAGATTTTACTACAGCAACTGTATACTCTAATAATTGCAATACTACAATGGTACTATTGTATTCCCCAGACAGTGGAGTGACAGTCCACATGAGACATCCAACACAGATATGTAAGAGTGCATTTTTGGAAATGGAATAATATGAATGTTCACTTAGCTGAATCTCATTTTTTAAATTTTTATTACAAATTCAAAACCCGAACCGAAGTATTAGAAATCCCAGCTGTATAGATAGCTGTTCTGTATAGATTTACACACAAGATTTGTTTGACCCACTGTATTCTGGGATATCCCTGTGGACACTGTCTTGTGCAGAGATGTGCCTGCTTATATAACACAGCATATAATACAGCAGTTCCTAATTTACTTTTCTCTGTGCTTGCTCCTCGGCTGCTATGTAGCTCAGTATAATTAGAACAGAGTTGTGACCTATGACTAGAGCTTACCTACAGTACCTACAGGTAGCCTGGGGTAGTCTGAGACACACCTCCTATCTCATCATTGGTTCAGGCTGCTGCTCTCCCTGCTCTGCAGCTCTGCCTGCTTCGGCACAACAGATTGTCTGTATGCGGATAGCTGATTTCCAGAAGAAATAATAATAATATAAATTATATATGGCAAGAAAGTACAGAGTAGTAAACCATCAGAATAAAGAAGATTACCATGTTCTTATATGTACAATGAGTCATATCAGT
The DNA here is from genome assembly GCA_947044405.1 of Leptodactylus fallax. NCBI lineage: Eukaryota > Metazoa > Chordata > Amphibia > Anura > Leptodactylidae > Leptodactylus > Leptodactylus fallax. Next base: position 2,270,114 of record CAMRHE010000223.1, read on the forward strand.
ATTAGTTAAATCTTTAGCTTTAAAGAGGAGAGGACATCTTCTATTGACATGCCCTAATGGGGTCCCGCAAGAGGTTCCCCAAGCAATAACACTGATCACATGAGATTAGAGATGCTGAACCAATAGCCATCAACCAATCTCCAAAGCAATTCAGTCTAATATGGGAAAACCCCTTCTAGTACCATACCTCCCAACCATTGCAGATTAAGTGGGACAGTTGCGGATTCTGGGGGCTGTCCCACTGTTTCGGGTGGTGGGCAGCATGTCTTGACTTCAACTCTGTGTCATTGCATCGAGGTGAGGTGAGGTCATCTTACTGTGTGATGGAGGGCCATAAGGGAGCGTTATACATTACATATGTAACGTCTCTGCCGTTTCGCAGGCTGTGGCAAAGGAGGCGTCTTCAGTTTGGTTCTTTGTGTAAGTTTCTTGCTGCTCAGTCTGAACATGGTCCTAGTCAGTGTAATGGATTTCCGGCCCCACCCGTGTTCTGAAAATTTCTCTCTGGACGGTATAGAGTTAATCTCTTCCTGGCCTGTGTGATTGACAGCCTGTGTACCTATCAGGTCTGAGGCTGGCCCAGACTTTCTATATACAGGATGTCACTTCTCTGCAAGTTGCCGGTTATTGCACTTGTGTTTTGCCTGCTCTCTTTATTATATTCCTTGCTACCTTGTTACTTTATTCTCTGACCTTTGGCTTGCCTTTTGACTATTCTCTTGGATTTTGACTTTGTACTGCATTGCTCGTGTGTTACTGACCCCTTGGCTTGCTCACTCTGCTCTGTGTTGTTTTTGTCTTGTCCTGTTCTGTGTGTCACTTACCCAGTATAGGGCTTGTCTTCGAGTTGTCCTTTTACCGTTTAGGGTAACTGAGGCAATAGGAAGGGACAGTGGCTGGGGTGAGATTAGGGCTCACTTGCCTCTGTCCTTCCTCCCAGACCGCTGCAGTAGTGTCAGAGTTGCTACGTTTGGCAAGACCCTTACAGAATAACCGGCCCATACATTCTGCCATTGCTTCCCATAGGGTCAGCATGGATCCTATTCAAGGCCTTGCAGCCAAGTTGGAAGGTTTGGTAGGTCTGGTAGCTGAGCTTGCTAAACAGGTGCAGACCCTTACTGATGCTGCTGCAACATCTCCGGCTGTTTCTGCCCCTTTAAGGGTTAAGATGCTACTCCCCGACCGTTTTTCAGGCGATCGTGGAAAATTTGAGACTTTCCGGGAGTCCTGTCGCTTGTATTTCCGGATTAATCCACATGCATCCCAGGCCCAAATGGTGGGAGTAGTTATATCCCTCCTACAGGGGGGATCCACAAGCTTGGGCCCTTAAACTCCCTCCAGGGGCTGAGGGGTGGATTAACTTTGAAAAATTTTTTTTGTCTTTGGGGTCTATATATGCTGAGCTAGACCACATTGGGCTTGCGGAATCGCAACTCCTCACCATGCGGCAGGGCAAATGCTCTGCTGAGGAATATTGCGCAGAATTCCGCAAGTGCAGCGACTGCAGGTTGGTGTGAGTCAGCTCTAAAGGCCCACTTTAAACAAGGCCTATGTGACCGTGTTAAGGAGGTTTGGGTTGGTCACCCAGATCCTCCCACTCTCGAGCAGGCCATGACTTTGGCTGTCCGTATTGACCGTAGGATCCGGGAAAATGTTAAAGAGAGAATAGGGTCTGCTTCTTCCAAGTTTTCTGTCTCTCCCTCACTCTCTCCTGAGAAACCTGTTATTTCTCCCATGACTCCTGGTGAGGAACCTATGCAACTGGGAGTTATGGACACCAAGATGTGACGAGAGCATCGTCTCAGGAACAACCTCTGCCTGCACTGTGGTGCTTCCAGTCATTTCATCCGTGACTGCTCCATCAGACCCCGCACACCAGGGGAAAAGCTTCAGTGCCTGAGTGGTAGTCGGAAGAACCACTCAGGCAACCAGGTATTTGCCAGTAGTAACAATAAGATGTTGTTATCTGTGTCTCTGTCCTCTGGGGACAGATCTGTTTCTGGCCAGGCCTTAGTTGACTCTGGGTCTGCGGCAAACTTTGTCACATTCTCGTTTGTCTCGGCTTTAGGCATTGAGCTTTTGCCACTTGACACTCCTCTGGCGGTTACTGGAGCGGATTTTGCCCCACTGGCCAGGGGTAAGGTCCGATTCAAGACCCCCTTAATAACGTTGCAAGTGGGTTCAGCTCATTCAGAGGTCATGAGTTTTTTTGTTATGGAGCATCTGTCTTCCGATATTATTTTGGGGCTCCCCTGGTTGAACCTCCATAACCCTATTTTTGATTGGGGTAAAAGGGAGTTGGTAAAATGGGGAGATCAGTGCTCATCCCACTGTATTGTTTTGCACACCTTAAATTGTGTTACTGAGGAGACTGTCTCGGCTGCAAAAGGTGGGAAACACCAGGTGAATAAAAAATGTTTGCCTGGCCCACCAGTGTCTGTGGTTGTGCAAAAAGACCCTGAATTGAAGGCAGAGAAAATACTGGGTCCTACTAAAACTCGTTTATCTGGTGAGGGTCCGGTGGCCCCTCATAAAGGGGGGGGGGGTACTGTAATGTCTCTGCCGTTTCGGGTCTCGGCGCCGCCCTCCACTCGCACGCTGTGGCGAAGGAGGCGTCTTCAGTTTGGTTCTTTGTGTAAGTTTCTTGCTGCTCAGTCTGAACATGGTCCAAGTCAGTGTAATGGATTTCCGGCCCCACCCGTGTTCTGAACATTTCTCTCTGGACGGTATAGAGTTAATCTCTTCCTGGCCTGTGTGATTGACAGCCTGTGTACCTATCAGGTCTGAGGCTGGGCCCAGACTTTCTATATACAGGATGTCACTTCTCTGCAAGTTGCCGGTTATTGCACTTGTGTTTTGCCTGCTCTCTTTATTATATTCCTTGCTACCTTGTTACTTGATTCTCTGACCCTTTGGCTTGCCTTTTGACTATTCTCTTGGATTTTGACTTTGTACTGCATTGCTCGTTTGTTACTGACCCCTTGGCTTGCTCACTCTGCTCTGTGTTGTTTTTGTCTTGTCCTGTTCTGTGTGTCACTTACCCAGTATAGGGCTTGTCTTCGAGTTGTCCTTTTACCGTTTAGGGTAACTGAGGCAATAGGAAGGGACAGTGGCTGGGGTGAGATTAGGGCTCACTTGTCTCTGTCCTTCCTCCCAGACCGCTGCAGTAGTGTCAGAGTTGCTATGTTTGGCAAGACCCTTACAACATGAGAGCAAATGAAGGGACATTATACTGTGTGGGAGCCACAAGGGGACATTATACAGTGTGAGAGTCAAAAAGGGACATTTTATCATGTGTGAACCACTGAGGGGATATTGTACTGTGTGGGGGCACTAAGGAGACTTAGACTGTGTAGGGGGCTAAGGTGGCATTATATTGTGTAGCAGCACTAAGGGGACGTGAAACTACGTGGGAGCTCTAAAGGGGCTTTATGCTGTGGGGGGCATACAAGAGGGCACTATTATTGTATGGGGGTACAAAGGAGCTAGGTGAGATTGGGTGTGGGGTCAATAGAAGAAAGGGGACTGCGTTTAGTTAGAGGTGAGGCTTAACATATGAAAAGTTGTGAGGTATGAAATACTTATTTTCAGTACAAAACTATTGCATACTTATCTTTTGTGTACATAGCAATCCCTTTAATATGGTAATAAAATATATATTTTGCGTGTTCTATACAGAACTGACTGAGCAAGACAATGGTAAAAATGCAATGCTTGTGGGCGATGCAGACGCTGTAGCCCACAGCCCCTTGTTTGTACCAAGTGCACAACTTGATAGATCCTGCTTGAAGCGTGGACATGATCCATGGGTTATACAACAAGAGGTGAACCAGCAAATCTTAGACAGACTATTCATTCTAAGTCTACACAGTACTAGTATTCTTCTACACCTCCCATTTCGATACTAGGATTCGTCTACCATGAATGATCTGGCTATTAGTTTTACCTGGAAAGTATTGGCTTGTGACTAGCAGATACCAAAATGACCAGAATATGTATCACAGTAAAATATGGATCAGACAAGGTAGAGAAAAATCATTGATTTGCTTTGGATTCCTATAAATATTATTTGATCAAACTAATCCACCAATTTACTGACCTTTCTGAAGAAGAAATCTGAACTATGGCGTAAAAACTGAACTAGGGAATTCTTACATTCCAAGTGATGTCACATTGAGACCTGTGTAACATACCCTTCAATTTACAATACAATGTATGTATCCCTCATTCGTCTAATTGTTACTGACCTGGCTTTGTTTGAGACGGTGATCTGGGTTGTTTTGACTAGAAGTACTCATTGCTGACTTTGACCTCACCTTGCTTTTCTCACACCACTGCTGTTCTACTGGTCCCTGCGCAAATGCAGACCAATGATGTGTACCCTTTATGAACATAAATGCACTTTTTACTTTTGTCCCTCATCATCTGCAATCCAGACATACCACTGCCCCGTTGTAATGCTAATGGGTTAACTAGTAATGGGTGAGCCAGAAACAAAGGGGCACACTCATGATGTTGGAGTCCAAGATTGTGGTTTGAGAAGTTGCTTCACCTCTTGGTCCCTGAAATTTAGCACTATAGTTATTGGATGAACAGTAAGTCATTCAATTATCCCATCTTGTTCCTTTTCCTACTAGTTACTCTGGTTCTTATTTACTTAGGGAGACACTAACTGGTAAAAGAGTAATAATTGTTTTAAACCATTATCCCCCATCCCCGATCACACCTAAGTAACCACATACTCCGTGTATCCTGGGCAAAACCCTGAAAAATCACTTATTGATACTCTCTTCTAAGAATGCATCAATGTTTTTGTGGAAAACCCTTTATGCATACCAAAATTTCTTTTGTCATTTTTTTTTGTCTTTGCATGGATGAGGCATCATTTCATGTTAGGCTAAGGCCCCATGTAGTGGGCCGCAGACAAAAAGCACTGAGAGAAAAACTGTGGCTCAAACGTATTGCGTTTTTTCCCGCTGCGGGTTTCACATAAAGTCCGCAGAGTCCTTTGTGGACTTTATACTTCAATTATACCTATAGGGAAAACGCCAGCATTTCCGTCGGTATAATTGACATGCTGCGAATTGCAGCATGTCCACTGCAGATATTTTTCTACAATGTGTGGATAAGATTAGCCAGAATCTCATCCACTTTGAAGTTACTGTGAAATGCAGCTTTTTTTTTTGCTGCAGCGTTTCTGGTATGTGGGACCCCGGGCTTAATCTTTACCCTAGCGCTTTAGTGCCCTTGGTAGAGAAGTGCAAATTGCTCACAGCAAAAAGGGACCATACCATTATTAATACACTTGGAAAGGTCGGTAACTAGTCTATACCTTTACTTTACCAAATATGACAAAAGTTATTGTAATATCGCCCTCTTCTTCACCTTCCCTACCAAGAAAAGTTATAGACATCCTCAGTGACCATATTATGCAATTTCCCAGTTTACACACAAGTAAAGGCTGTATCAGACAGCCAGACGTCAGCTTGTAGGAGTGCCTATCAATGAGAAGCACATTGATCAGCACTGATTTGCAGTGGTCTAATTACATAAATCAATGCAAACTGAATGACCCCCATTCGGCTACGTGGATTATTGTCAGCACTGCTCTGATTATATAGGGCGATGTGCTGCCGATAATCTGCATCTTATATCCTGCTTATAAAATGAGATTAGCCGACCAGTGGGCGTTCACTTGTTAAGGTCCTATTAGACAGGCTGATATATGGGCTATTATTGGCAATGTGCGCTCCTAGGAACTCTCATTACTGATAATAGCTCTGTTTAAGGCTAGATTCACATGAAAGAGGTGCAAAAAGGCCGTGAAAAGAGTACATTTTTCACAGACCCCCCATACATTTCAGTGTATGGAGGGATCTGTGAAAATGAGCAAAAACAGGACTCTCTCTCTCTCTCTCTCTCTCTCTCTCTCTCTCTCTCTCTCTTATATAGATATATGGACTAGTGACAAATATCCCATATACTTGAAGAAATTATTACATTTGACTATAATTCGAACCCTGCCACACTTCTGAGAAAAATTAAGGTCAGAGATGTGATGGGAACTTGTGAATACTGCAAGGAAATACCTCACTAAATCAATGTATTTATAAGACATGACAGATATTTCATATATGGTAAAGTCATAAATAGCAGGGTTAGGTAGAGGGAGGTAGGTTTATTTTTTCAATCAGTTTTGCGACTATTCATACATGATAGCAGTAACATATGATATATTACACAATAAAATACACATAAAGACATGCTGATTTTTTAAATTTTTTTTATTAGAAATGTTTTTAAACGAATAACCATACAAAAGGAAAAGTCTATAGATAGGACTATATAAAGGACTGTAAAACTATGATATGCTGTTACACGTCATATAACAAATACATTTATTTATTTAAAACAAAGCCATAGAAAATGTATCTTTTTATTTTATAGGGGTTGTTTCTTTTCATTGAGCCAGCGTTGTCTATAATATAAAGATAAAATAGTCCTATGATATACTGTTATTCTGTAATTCAGTTACAAATGTTATATAACAAATAGACTTATTTATCTAAAATGGAAAATAATAAAACATGTATTTTATAGGAGAATTTTCAATGAGCCATCTATCACTACATTATATATTTATGTAAACCGCTGATTTTTTTATTACATTTGTTTGAGTGTTTTTTTCATTACTTCGTCAGTGCAGACATTGCAGATTGGCATAAAAATAGTTAAACAACCCCTTACTCTCTAAGAAGACAGTAAAGGAGACCAAATGCCCTTCCAGCCTTGAACTTTCTGCCCCCGCACCTCCCTGTCTCTAGTGCCAGCCACATCAAACATTGCCACGCAGATACCCAGCATCTACTCCAACTAAATTCTCTGCCTGATCCCACATGTGACTCTCCCAGTCCCTATATAAAGCTCTTCTAAAAATAAGAGGCCCCCTCCCCATCACCACACTGAAACCCACACACCTCACTTCCTCCGCCCCCAAACCCTCAGAGGCTGGGGTGGTCCCCACAGCTCCAGATATTTGGGGAATGTAATATTTGGAGTTTCCGTGGCTTTGCTTTGTATGAAGAAGGGAGGAGGCGCTGGGGGGAAACCTGTGGCTTATCATTTTATTATTTCATATTTTATGCAAGACGATGGAATATTGAGATGGAACTTTTATAAAGAGTATCACTAAATACCAACATGGCTGAGCATTTCCAGGCCTGTAAAAAAGTATAAAGTAAAAAAACATAAAAATAATACAGTGTTTACAACATAAAAACAAGGATAGTGTAAAAATAAAGTATTGTAAATGGCTGAATTATAATGTAACTATAATAAAGTAAGGTGAAAGTTGGCAACTGCTGACCATGTAATTTTTACCCTTTTTGGAATATAGGGATTTCTTTTATTGGAGATAACATGTTGCCAGGGAATGAAGAACTACTCCTTATGATACCTATGTGCTGGGGAGATACCAAATCTCCCACACCTCACCACAGTCAACAGATTATTTAGAGATCCTTGTAATAAACAGGCGTTATCTAGTGACCATGAGCTTAATTGTCAAGGTAGCAGAAATAGTGACCAATATGGGGCACAGCAGCTATGTTGGTCCACCTTCACCCTGAGAAGAAAAGCAGTGGATGAAGAGAAATGGTGGACTCAAAACACTGTGTTATTGATTGGTAGGAATTCCATAAATGTAACAATTTTTACTGTTGCAGAACAATATCTGACTAAGAAAGTTGGCATGCGCCAAAGATCTTCAGAAAACATATACCCAGCAAAGAGAATGTGCATCATTCTCTAAATACTGTGAGGTTATACTCAGGAACACCTTTGCTGTGGTCAAAGGACACGTTTGTTTCATCAAAATCAAGCCAAACAGCAGCAGATAGGTGTTAGTGGACACTGGGTCAGGTTTTGTTGATAGGGTTGCATGTATACAGACAAATAAAAACAAAACAGAAGCAAAAGAAGATCCTAAGCTGTACAAACAAACCTAGCTAGCAGCTGTAAAGCTTCTCCATGATAGCTTGCACAAAAAAACAATATAATGTTGTACCGTGTTAGCCATTGAAAGTAGTGGAAGAGTGAAGAAATCAGGCGATACCTTTTAGAGGCTAACTGAGTATATTTATAAGTAAGCTTTCAGGAGTACTAGCTCCCTTCATCAGACATGGTGTGATACAAGAACTGAAAATTCACAGATTTTTATACACATGGTTTTCAAAGCATTTTAGAGTCCTTAAAAAAAATGCAATCTAAGTAGAGAAGTTATTTACAACAGGTCAAAAAAACAGTCTGGAAACTTGTGGTGCGTGACGGAGGGATCAGTATTTCTTGCTGTTATCTGTTTGCTATCAGGAGGTGATTTGTGTCCCTCACAGTTCATACATAGTGTGATTTGAAGCTGGCATGAATATTGAGTTCAGTTCATGGTTCAAACATAGTGTGACATGAAGCTGGCATGAATATTAAGTCCAAATTGCAGAGTTTGAAATTTTTGCATAAATTTATACTCCATTTCTTTTCTTTTCTCCTGTGTCTTAAAATGTCCCATTAAAACCACAACCCGCAAATCTTCAATAGAGTGGTTTTCTCCAGAGAAATGTGCGGCCACTGGGAGATCGGTTCTGCTGTTATTAATGGTGGATCTGTGTGAGTTCATTCGTTGACTGAGTCTCTGCCCTGTTTCCCCCACATAGAGGCCTGTGGTGGGACATTGCACACACATTATGAGGTACACCACATTGGAAGACCTGCAGGAAAATGTCCCCCTAATTCTGTGCACCTGTTGTGACTGTGGGATAGGTACACTGTCAGCGGTGTGGATGTGCTTGCAGGTCATGCACCTTTTATGTAGGCAAGGTGAGGTGCCATTTTCAGTTGGGGCCTTCAGGGCACTCCGGACGATAATGCGCCTCAGGGTTGGTGGTTGTCGAAAGGAGAGGAGAGGGGGGACTGGAAATATGTCCTTGAGTCTGTTGTCCCTATGTAGTACAGGTTGGAGCTCCCGTGGCAATCCCTTCGTAGGATCTCCAGCTGTGGGTTGTAGGTGACAACTAGGGGCACTCGGGCTTCTTTAACCAGAGACAGTCTGCTCACATATAGAGAGACCCAGAAACCCCCCCCCCACCCCGCCCCCCCCCCAGATTCCCGAGTCCCCCCCTCCCCTCCGTTGTCAACCACCAACCCTGAGCTGGAGATCGTCCGGAGTGCCCTGAAGGCCCCAACTGCAAATGGCACCTCACCTTGCCTACATAAAAGGTGCATGACCTGCAAGCACATCCACACCGCTGACAGTGTACCTATCCCACAGTCACAACAGGTGCACAGAATTAGGGGGACATTTTCCTGCAGGTCTTCCAATGTGGTGTACCTCATAATGTGTGTGCAATGTCCCACCACAGGCCTCTATGTGGGGGAAACAGGGCAGAGACTCAGTCAACGAATGAACTCACACAGATCCACCATTAATAACAGCAGAACCGATCTCCCAGTGGCCACACATTTCTCCGGAGAAAACCACTCTATTGAAGATTTGCGGGTTGTGGTTTTAATGGGACATTTTAAGACACAGGAGAAAAGAAAAGAAATGGAGTATAAATTTATGCAAAAATTTCAAACTCTGCAATTTGGACTTAATATTCATGCCAGCTTCATGTCACACTATGTTTGAACCATGAACTGAACTCAATATTCATGCCAGCTTCAAATCACACTATGTGTGACCTGTGAGGGTCACAAATCACCTCCTGATAGCAAACAGATAACAGCAAGAATTACTGATCCCTCCGTCACGCACCACAAGTTTCCAGACTGTTTTTTTTGACCTGTTGTAAATAACTTCTCTACTTAGATTGCAATTTTTTTAAGGACTCTAAAATGCTTTGAAAACCATGTGTATAAAAATCTGTTAATTTTCAGTTCTTGTATCACACCATGTCTGATGAAGGGAGCGAGTACTCCTGAAAGCTTACTTATAAATATACTCAGTTAGCCTCTAAAAGGTATCGCCTGATTTCTTCACTCTTCCACAAAAAAACAATGTCCACCAACCTTTTTCTCACATGAGTCTATCATACAGACTGGCTTCGTGAGCTACCAGGCAGAGAGCCAGAGTTGCCCTCCTAGCTTTTTTTTAAATACCCACCCTCTCTAAATTAACTAATTAATTAATTAGTAGGTGAGGGCCTGTGCCTGCTACGTCACATAGCAGGGGTATCTGGGAGAAATATACCTCCCCTCCACAACCAATCGTGCACGTGTCACATTGCCTGCATACATAATAAAGGATTGTATTACAATTGGCTACTGGTTTTGCATACATTTTGTTAAAACCATCAACAACTCGCTTTTGCTATTACATAAGAGACAGAATTTCTAATGGCACTAGCAGGTCACAATAGCACTGCCACCATCTCTCATCGCAGCTGCATACAGTGTGGTGCTCCGTGTTAGTGAATGAGCTGTGTGCACAGGAGCTGATATAACCTGGTCTTCCTTGTGCTCTGTGTTTAACATCTCTGCTAAAACACTTATTGGAAGCCGTCCACATACATTATAGCAAAATTGCAAAATCCGCTGATTTCGGCAGGACAAAGAAAAAACTTTTATTAATGGGGGCTTCCCACCTTTCCCCTAATAGATGAAGTAGGACATAAGAAAAATCAGGCATGTTGAATGTTTACGCCTGATGCTTTTGTTTGCAGAGGAGACCACCATACACCTATAGGCCACCACTATAGGTGTATGGCGATGGCTTACTCCACTTTCCCCATTTAGAATATATAGAGCCATGAGAAAACAAAGTACACCCTGATTGAATTGTATGATTTTACATAAAATATCTAGTCCTTAGAGAGTCTTAAAATTAGGTAAATACAACATAAAGAACAACAACACTTGACAAATTACACCATGCCATTATTTATTTAACAAAAACTATGCTAAGTTTGTGAAGAAATAACTACACCCTACTATTTCCATATGACTTAAGAACATAAATGTCAGCTAGGTGCTACTAATCAAATGCCCTTGATTAACTGATTATCAGTAAGTTTGACCACTACTATAAAGGAAGAAGTTTTGGCAGTTTGCTGGTCTTGAGCATTCAGGTATGTTGTCACTGCCCATCAATGTGATAATGTTTATAACTTATAAAGCTATTTAAAAACAATTTGAAGTTCATAATTTTACAGTGAGAAGGATTATTCACAAGGAGAAAACATTCAAGACAGTTGACAATTCTCCCAAAAGTGGACATCTCAGCAAATTCACACAAAGATCAGCCACACAAGATCAGAACTTAGCAGAATTGCAAAATACCCAACAACTACAGCTCACTTATTATGCTAAATGTTCAAGTTCATGACAGTACAATTAGAAACAACTGAACAAATATGGCTTGTTTGTATGTTGTTGCCAGGAGAAGCCTCTTTCTAAAAAATACTATGGCAGCACGGCTTTAGTTTGCAAAGTTACATCTGAACAAAGCACAAGAGTTTTAACATTGTCCTTTGGACAGACAAGACGGAAGTGGAGGTGTTTGGCCATAATGCCCAGCGCTATGTTTGGTGAAAACCAAACACCTCATACCAACTGTAAAAGCATGGTGGTGAAGGGATGTTGATTTGGAGTTGTTCTGCAGCCATAGTACCCAGGCACCTTGTTGACCATGAACTCATCTATGTTTTCCAAACGAGTTACTACTAAAGACTAGAGATGGGCAAATTGGTTTGTAACAAACTGGATTCAACCCAAATATTCTGAATTGTTCGTTTTTTTACAAACAATTTGGGATTTGTCAAAGAAGAACTAAAATGGCCGCTGTGACATGCATTGCGGTAAATTATTATACTCTGGGGTCTCTTCAGACCCCAAAGTATAATAGTTAGTGGCCCAGGGGAGGTGACAAAAATAAAAAACATTTATACTCACCTTCCGTTCCCTTCCCTCACCTTCCCTCTTTGGGCCTCCTCACAGTGTTCAGTGCTCTGTCTCTGCCTCCTCGATGATATCTGACCATAGAGTATAATAATTTCACTTCTGCTTCTATTCGAACAAGTTCGGACCAAAAACGAATTGGAGGATCACTACGTCCGAAGATGGGACAAAACAAATCTACAGAGGTTCGCTCATCTTTACTAAAGACCCTTGCCATTATATGAACACAACGGGACACATTTAATAAGCTACTTGCGCCTTTTTTTGGTGTAAATTGCACCTTTTTTATGTAGCATTTGCGCCTTTTTTTCCAGATGTTATACTGCTCTTGCCACTTTTGCTTTTTGGCGGGAAAAGGGTGTGTGGCCTAAATGGAGATCTTATTCACACATTTTTAAAAAGGGTAGAAAAAAGGTGCAAATGCACTACAGTCCAAGGGCAGGATAAAAAGCCCGTCAGGTCAGAAAGCATTAAAAAGGGGCAATTCCACAATTTTTTTTTTAACAATTGCGCCTTTTTAAACAAAAAAGAGGGGGTGCTTTGTTTTTCTCATGACTGTACATGCTTGACGGACCAAGTCTGCATGTGTATAGGGGCATTATATACAATAGCATTCATCTGAAAGGGATATGGGCACATTTACAAAGTTGTGGAGTCGTAAACAAGCAATATAGAATAATTGTTTTGCCATTAGCATTTTTGTGCAGTTTTACCTGTTACACATTAATTCCTGATATGGAGTCTGAGATGCCAACGCAGTGCAGTAAAAGCTAATCCTCTCCCCCTTTCCCATCATCTTATCTTTTGTGTGTCCTTTTCCTTTCTGTTCTTCCCCTCAGGGCCAGTTTTGCCTATTTCGCTATCTAATTTGGAGCAGTTCAGGGACACACCTTAGAGATGAGTAAATGATAAGCTGCGTGACCAATTGGACATTGTCTGAGTAGAAAAAGCTTTGGGAATAACACAGGCAATTACACTTTTTTTTATTGGTTTTGAAGTAAGGAAGTTATCTTTACCAAGATGGCAGTGAATTTACAGAAGGAAATTGGTGATCTGATACAATTTATCATGAGAATAGTGCAGCCAAATCCCAACAGAACCTCTATCATCTATCTATCTATCTATCTATCTATCTATCTATCTATCTATCTATCTCAATTTACTTGTAATACTCCCTAATCAAGATTTCAGTTTGAAAATGGCGGACTCCATTATAGTCAGTGGGGTCCACCAGTGTCTGTCAAGTCCAGCTCTCCGTCATTGGGAGGAAACCAGAGTACCTGGAGGAAACCCACACAAACATTGGGAAAATATACAAACTCCTTGCAGTTGTTGTCCTTGGTCGGATTGACTGAGTGTGCTAGCCGAGTGGAAGCAGACTGTCTCCCAGGTCTGTGTTTCCGTTGCATTGATCCGAATAAGACCTGCTCTAAAAATATTGGTAGGGAACAGAAGTCCGGGAGACAGTCGGATAGCACACTCTTCGCACGAAGCCTTATGCAAGTCACTAGGCCACCAGGGACAAGTAGAGTTGTACATGTCCCTGAATTTAGAATTTGTCCCTGAGTGTCCCTTCTATATATCAAGTATGAAAGAGATCACTTGTGGTTTAGGAGATGACATAATACGTTGGATATTTACTACCTAGATTTATATGTATACACAAAAAATGAACAAGCTTCTTTTGACCAGTGTATTCTCAGGGAATGGTGACATCACTATTTGGCATGTTCACCTATACCACTCCATGTGTGAAAAGTATTAACCACGTCCAACCGGCTATGCTGTCTCAATAAGTGTTGCAAGGACGTCAGTTCTCATAAAATGGATAAGACTATTGGACAAACATAGCATGTAATATAGGTGTTCACGCATGTTATTGTGTTGTTTGGCATATGATATGTAAACTCTGTGCGGTGACCAGATGGAAGGTAACGCTGCAGTTGGGATTGCGGGGTGCAAACAGCGCAGACTTGTCACGGTCTCTGGGCACGAGGGCGCAGCGCTGGTGCTGTCCCACGTTACCACCACTGGTACCGGTGATGAGGGGGCTGCACAAATGTTGGTGGTGATTGTTCCCCCGGGGCGCTTCCCCTATACTGTGCCGACTGGTGGTGTTTGGGGCGCCCTGATGTTGTCGGTGCAGAGTCAGACACAGAAACGGTTGTAAAGTTGAACTTTTACTTCCATGGGTGTGGAGGCACAAATGCTTAAACAGTTTACTCAATACAAAACAACGGGGTACGCCTGGTGACACAGCAAAGTCCTGGGGTGCAGGGTAGACTTGATAAAAGGTGTTCCTAGCCCTTATACTTCAGTGTTACAGCCCTAAGGTGCGTCTGGGTTCCTATTTGGCTCATAGGAGGATGCCCACCATGATACTAGTACATAATATTCCCCACTCACGTTATGTGGTCCTGATAGCTCAGAGTTTCGGGGTGCAATAGTCAGGGTGGCAGGATATTCCACAGGTCTGGCCTTGGCCCCTGGATCCTGTGATACTGGCTATGGAGCACGTGTTCCAGAATGTTCTCTCCAAAGTCTCATGCTGACAAGATAATGATGCTTGACTTCCTTCAGGGCGATGGCTAGGCAGACAGGGGACAGGATCTTCTGAATAGCTGGAGTATGTCAGCTCTCCAACCTTCCTGGGCCTGTCTAGGACTTGAGATTCCTGCACTAAACTCACTGCTTTCTTCACAGGACATCACACTTATCTCCTCACCTCCTCCTCCTAACACTCCACACTTCTAACTCCTCACACGCAGGACCTTCCTGCAGGGGTGTTACCATGGGGACCCAGTGATCAGCTGACTCCTCCCCTTTTCCCAGGCGATGTCCTCCCATTGGACATTTGGTTACTATTCAATCCTATGGGAGGTGTAATGCATGTGTGAGGCTCACTAGGTGGCGCTGTGTTGTGTGAGACTCAGGACCCCCTGCTATGTCACACAGGCTATGAAGCAACAGGAAATAATACAATGCACAGAGATCACCCTCAGCCCAGCCATAGCCAGCTCTGGGATGCCACATCTGTAGAATTCTGAAAATTGCCCGAATAATCAAGGGTATATCCAATTTATTTTAAGAACGTATAGTATATTAGTGTATTATGCAGTTATTTCTTGCTGCCTGTTGTGAAAGGACCCGGTGGTCTGCAGCCTACAATACCATAGGTTTCAACCATTTTGGTGTCCTATAGAGTGGCACTTACCTGGGGATCCAAGACAGAAGTCCAGGACATATGCTCCACATCCTGGTGCTAGCAAAGCCCCTGGTGTATGGTATACATTTTTTGCCTTTGGGGGGAGTCTGCCATCCCATGGCATAAGGTGACATCCATCTGAAATATCTGTCCTCCCAACATGTACCTCTTATACCTTTTACATAGCCCATGAACAATCCACTTATCTACAGATAATGTTCTTTCTACACGGGGAAATAATTACCAATCGTTCTGATTATTGTCCACTGTGAACATATGCAGTAAGTGACGAACGATAATTCTGTTTATTTGTTGATCCCATCTTTTATGCTCACCTAAAAATCATTGATCGCCGACAGTCCTTCCCACAGATACAGGAATCTGTCAGTCTTTTATAATAAAACAGCATCAGAGGAGCAAAGAGAAACAATTACACAAACAATCCCATTACACATACACAATTATTGTAACATCTAAATGCAAGTCTAAGGAACGTTAACAAATGGAAAATACCAGGATTGGCACTAATTTTAAGAATGTCTGCTCTTGCAAAGGACACTTAGGCTACATGCAGCGATTTGCATCCACGGGATAGCCGTTTCATGGGTCCCTCATAAACTAGAGTCTAGTGATAGATCTGTGAAAACAGACAAAAATAGGAAATGTAAATTGCCCCATTGAAATCAATGGGGGAGATTTATTTTTACTTTGCCACTTACTTGGAAATGGGCGTGGCCAGATTTATCATCATGTGTGCCAGTTAAGGGTTGGTTGACCTCATTCGGACATGCAGGACTTTGTGTCTGACCAAACAAAGCGGCTTCGCGGCGCAGAGGCTGCAATCGACACCTGCGCATTGCTTTAAAAACCCATTGAAGTGAATGGGTTTTTAAACAAACCGCTTCAAACCTTTCCCAATCCTTTTTTCTGACATTTAGGACGGATTCACGGCGGTCATACTCCTGGCGCAAGTGTGAACGAAGCATAACTTGTAGCTGTCATAGATCAGAGAGGTCACAGCCCAGCAGAGGGTGTGCTTGATTTATGAGGAGGTGCCAGTCTTCAAAAATCTGCCTTGTGACGGCTGTTACAAAATTGGCCATCACGAGACAATTTTTCACTGTCGTGTGCTGAGGCCTTAGACTTTTCTGCTGATAAGTTGATATAGGTGGATGGTGACTGCCATTTATGCATACATCATTTCAGCAGTGTGAAATAAATGATAGTTTTACAAAAAGCTGAAAATGCAACCATTAGCAGGGATGAGGGTGCCCACCTGAGTCTCAAAATCTCATGTGGTCCTTGCTGATCAGGGGATCCACAGGTGTCTTCTGGCAGGGAGCTCCTGCAGCATATGTACAGTATATACTGTAGATCTTAATACAGGACCCAGTGGGATCTTGTATAAGGTATGATGGGCTATAAAGTAACTTTATAAATAGATTCCCTGGCAGGTTGTGACAACCACTGTCTGGGATCTGTATGCAGGTAGGCTGCCAGAAGACATCTGTGGATCCCTTGATTGGAGGGGACCACATGGCCAGGGCCGGCGTTAGGGGGGGAGGCAAACTGGGCAATTGCCCAGGGCCCCGTCCCCAAAGGGGCCCCCGGGATCCGGAACCTGATGACTCCGGATCCCGGTGTCAGGCCCGGACAAATCAATAACAGAAAGGGACCGCAGGGCCCCTTTCCGTGGTGAGTAAAAATAACAAACATTTTTACTCACCTGTCCTTGTGTCCGACGTCATCTTCTGGCGTTCCGGACATCACCGCTGAGGCCAAGCCTCAGCCTTAGCGATCACGTGGGGGCGTGCTGACAGCTTGCCTCACGTAATCGCTGAGGCCCAATCACAGGCCTCAGCGGTGACGTCCACAACGCGTGACGTCAGCCGCAGAGAAGAAGAAGCCAGCTCCGGCGGGGATAACGGAGCAGCGCGAGGAGGCCCAGAAGAGGTAAGACAAGGTGAGTATAACTGTTTGTTATTTTCCCTTACCTCCCCCGGGCCTTCGCTTATTATACTCTGGGGTCTGAAGAGACCCCAGAATATAATATAATAATAGCACTGTAGGGCCCCTGTTGAGCATTATACTGGGGGGCCCCTCTGGATAGCATATTATACTGGGGAAGGGGCCCTCTGGATAGCATGTTATATTCTGTGGGGCCTCTGTGGAAAATTATAATGGGGGGGGCTTTGGAGATAATGTTATATTCTGTGGGGCCACTTTGGAGCATTATGCTCTCCAGAGAGGCCCCCCAGTATAATGCTCCAAAGTGGCCCCACAGAATATAACATGCTCTCCAGTTCCCCCCCACTTTATAATACTCAATAGAGGCCCCACAGAATATAACATGTTCTCCAGAGGGCCCCCTCCCCAGTATAATGCTCCACAGTGGCCCCACACAGTATAATATGCTCTCCAGAGCCCTCCCCCAGTATAATGCTCCACGGTTTCCCCACACAGTATAATATGCTCTCCAGAGGGGCCCCCCAGTATATTATACTGTGCAGGGCCACTGTGGAGCATTATACTGGGGGGGGGGGCGGCTCTGGAGAGCATGTTATACTGTTTTGGGCCGCTGTGGAGTATTATACTGGGGAAACCTCTCTGGGCAGTATATTATACTGTGTGGAGGCCATTTCTGGAGCATGTTATACTGAGTGGGGTCACTGTGGAGCATTATTCTGGGGGGGCCATCAGCAGAGCATATTATATTGCGTGGCGCCATTGTGGGGCATTATTCGGGGGGGGACTAATGAGCATTATACTAGGGAGCCCTCTGGGGAGCATATTATACTGCGTGGGGCCTACTGTGGAACATTATACTGGAGGGACGCTCTGGGGAGCATAATATATTGCGTGGGGCCACTGTGGAGCAAAATACTGGAGGGGGCACTGTGGAGCATTATACTAGCGGGGGCCCTCTGGGAAGCATATTATACTATGGGCCACTGTGGAGCTTTATACTGGGGGAAGGGACAGTGTGGGGAGCCTGTTATACTGTGTGGGGCCACTGTGGAGTGTATTATATTGTGTGGGGCTTTTCGGGAGCATATGATACTCTGTAGGGCCATTGTAGAGCATTATACTGGGGGGGACTGTGGGGAACATATTATACTGTGGGGGACCACTGTGGAGCATTATACTGGGGGAACCCCTCTGGGGAGTATATTATACTGTGTGGAGGTCATTATGGAGCATGTTATACTGTGTTTGGCCACTGGAGCATTATACTGGGGAGGCATTGTGGGGTGCATATTATACTGTATGGAGCATATTATATTGTGTGGGGCTGCTGGGGAGCATATTGCACTGTCTGGGGCCACTAAGGAGTAGTATACTGTGTGGGCCACTGTGGAGTATTATACTGTGTGGAGCCTTACATACCATGTGGGGCCACTATGGGGCGCTCAGGGGAGCATTTTATACTGTGTGGGGTCACTGTGGAGCATTATATACCATGTGGGGAAGCTGGAGGGCTCAGGAGAGCATTTTATACAGTGGAGCATTATATACCATGTGGAGCATTATACTGTGGGGGGGCTCACAATTCCTGCTGGCAGCCCTGTGTGCTATGTCTGCATCACAGCTCCCTCACTATAATCTTGCACATACGTGTAGTGCCCCATGGCCATGTCATTCTCCATACAGTACTGTGCATGAACTGGCCATGGAGTTATTGGGGCCTGCACAGTATTATAGGTGCTGACTATACTAGGAACATACTCAGTAACACAAGATAGTTAGAACATATGTAAGACTTCAGTGAAGGAGCCGTGGTGTAGGCTATTAGCAGGAAGCTGTTGGGTGGGCCTAAGGCCCTTCAGTCCGACACTGTATAACGGAGAACTATTATATATAAGGGTGGGTTACTATATATAATTGGGAAACTTAAGTATAAGGGGGCTATTATAAGGGGGAACTATTATTTATAAGATGGGCTATTATTTATAAGGGGGGAACTATTATATATAAGGCATCCATTACAAGGGGGGAGCTATTATTTATAAGAGAGGAACTTTTTATAAGGGGGGTATAATTGTTAAGTGGGCTTATTTATAAAGGGGGCTATTAGTGATAATGGGGACTATTATTTATGAGGGGGCTATTATTTATAAGGGAGCAGTATTATTTTTACGGGGTGTCTGTTACTGATAAGGGGGAATATTACTGATACAGGGCACTATTTATCATTTATAAGGGTGCTATTACTGATAATGTGTAATATTATTTATAAGCAGAGACTATTATTTATAAGGAGGCGCTATAATAACTGATGACTGGGTGCAAAAATCTATTAGTGTGGTAAAATGGGGCTTATTACTTTTTTGTTGGCAGAAAGGAGGCGTTATTATAGGGGCTGCCACTGGAAGACGATGGTGTTGTTTGCATATCAGCATTTGGGGCCCCGCTTTTAATTTTGCCCAGGACCCCACTTTGTCTAAAACCGGCCCTGCACATGGCTGAAATGTTGGGGCTGATGCGGGTGCCTCAATACTAGACAATGGTTGTATTTTCAGATTTTGCATAAAGTTTCACTTTAATGTAAGCAGACAAATGTGTCAAATACATTTTTCAGACAGTTCAGCAGATTTATCATTGTTACGTGAATAAGCAGATTTTTGGGTTGGGACATGTCAAATAATTTCATATCTACCTTTGCTTAGAAGAAGTGGTCAGTTTCCCAGACAAAGGATGTATGGGTGAGGACAAGTGAGGTTTGTCTAACTTTAGACGAATGACTTGTTACAGGAGCTCCAACAACTTGTGTAAGGTCCTTATTTTGGATAACAATAGGTGATATAGCAAGCTATACTGTGTACAATAAAAATGACCCTAATAAATGGTAGGACTAAATAGGCAAATAGTCTCATGCCTATTAGCAAGATTCCAGCCTAAGGTTTCCCATTAATGAAAGTTATGTAAAACTTAACATTTATTACTGATATATAAAAAGAAAATAGGGAAAAAGAAAAGAAATATCATAAAATTACTAGTAGTGATTCCAGGAGTCAAAGATGAAAGGTACTTATTTAGGACTACATAGTCGCTAGATACCAGGTTCACCATAGACAGAAGAAGAGATGAACAGAATTCTATACTCAGCATTTTAGACTGACACTATAACGGTAATATAATGCTAAAAAAGGAGAGCACAATAAATGGGCTTCTCTCTATAAAGATGATATCTAAGGGCAAATAACTTGCTCAAGTCACCAAAACCTACATTATAGTGTCTAAATGTCACAAACATGTTCTCTTTAAACTTTATAGTTTTAGTGTTTGTGGTGAATGTGAAATATGGGTAAATGATCTGCAGTAGAGAGGCCCATATAAATCAGTATAAGGCTAAGGCCCCTTATAGCCGGCCGCAGCATAAAAGTGCTGCGGGAAAAACCACGGTGGCAACACATTGCAGTTTTTCCCGCAGCGCTTTTCACAGAAAGTGAAAGGAAACCTCTTTTCAGACTCCAAAGTATAATGATCGGAGGCCCAGGGGAGGTGAAAGAACATAAAAAACAATGTTACTTACCTCTCCTGCACGCCAGCAGGCTTCGGGCCTCCTTGGTGACATCCCAGACGTCGGTGGGCCAGTCCGACGTGATTATGTGTCGTAACGCATGCCTGGCTCACGTGACATCTGGTCCAACATTGAAGAGGTAGAGGGGAGTGCGCCAGAGCCAGGGAGAGGTAAGTCACATTGTTTTTATGTTTGTATCCTTCCCTGGATCTCCGATCATTATACCCTGGGGTCTGAAAAGACCCTATAGTATAATAATTGTTCATGGGTGGTCAACAATGGGGCATAATACTATGTGAAGGGGCCACTGTGGGTCATTATAGTGTGTTCAGGGGCCACTATGGGGCATAATAGTGTGTGCAGGGGCCACTATGGGGCATAATAGTGTGTAGGGGCCACTATGGAGCATAATAATGTGTGCAGGAATGCAGTTTGTGCGGGGGGGGGGGGGCGACCCGGCTTCGCATGGGTATATTTCATTTTTTGTTCGTGTAGTGGCCCCATAAGAATTGGCCAGTTTTGCACTTAACATTCAGTATGGCAATCTAGTATAGGTACAGTCTATTTATGGCTTTGTTGTTATGGAAACCTAGTAAATTAAATGTGAACTTATATTGGCTGATACACATGATATGACTGAATATTTAAGGACCTGCGAACTGCTATTGACTAATACAGGTCATAAATAGCTTGGTTGCTATGGAAACCTGGAATAAAGCTGTGTGCCTGAGGAGAGTAAGCACCTGCGAGCTTCTATTGGCTGATAAGGGACATGTGACCGTTGGTATGACAGTTGGAATATGAGTGAAAGACTTGCAGGCTTGTATTAGCTAATGCAGGTCATTTTTTGGGAATACTGTATCTCAGGAACGTCCTAGAGAGCTGAGACCAGGTCTAAAATCTTCCTGGACACCTGATGTACTTGTGTGCAAAATTTGGTGAGGATCGGTCCAGTCGTTTGGTCGCGCATAAAGAACAGACAGAAACTAATTTTTATATACAGTGCTGGCCAAAAGTATTGGCACCCCTGCAATTCTGTCAGATAATACTCAATTTCTTCCAGAAAATGATTGCAATCACAAATGCTTTGGTAATAATATCTTCATTTAATTTGTCTTCAACGGCAAACCACAAAAAGAATTGTCAAAAAGCCAAATTGGATATAATTCCACACCAAACATAAAAAAGGGGGTGGACAAAAGTATTGGCACCCTTTGAAAAATCAGGTGATGCTTCTCTAATTTGTGTAATTAACAGCACCTGTTACTTACCTGTGGCACATAACAGGTGGTGGCAACTAAATCACACTTGCAGCCAGTTGAAATGGATTAAAGTTGACTCAACCTCTGTCCTGTGTCCTTGTGTGTACCACATTGAGCATGGAGAAAAGAAAGAAGACCAAAGAACTGTCTGAGGACTTGAGAAGCAAAATTGTGAGGAAGCATGAGCAATCTCAAGGCTACAAGTCCATCTCCAAAGACCTGAATGTTCCTGTGTCTACCGTGCGCAGTGTCATCAAGAAGTTTAAAGCCCATGGCACTGTGGCTAACCTCCCTAGATGTGGACGGAAAAGAAAAATTGACGAGAGATTTCAACGAAAGATTGTGCGGATGGTGGCTAAAGAACCTCGACTAACATCCAAACAAGTTCTAGCTGCCCTGCAGTCCGAGGGTACAACAGTGTCAACCCGTACTATCCGTCGGCGCCTGAATGAAAAGGGACTCTATGGTAGGATACCCAGGAAGACCCCACTTCTGACCCAGAGACATAAAAAAGCCAGGCTGGAGTTTGCCAAAACTTACCTGAGAAAGCCAAAAACTTTTTGGAAGAATGTTCTCTGGTCAGATGAGACAAAAGTAGAGCTTTTTGGGAAAAGGCATCAACATAGAGTTTACAGGAAAAAAAAGAGGACTTCAAAGAAAAGAACACGGTCCCTACAGTCAAACATGGCGGAGGTTCCCTGATGTTTTGGGGTTGCTTTGCTGCCTCTGGCATTGGACTGCTTGACCGTGTGCATGGCATTATGAAGTCTGAAGACTACCAACAAATTTTGCAGCATAATGTAGGGCCCAGTGTGAGAAAGCTGGGTCTCCCTCAGAGGTCATGGGTCTTCCAGCAGGACAATGACCCAAAACACACTTCAAAAAGCACTAGAAAATGGTTTGAGAGAAAGCACTGGAGACTTCTAAAGTGGCCAGCAATGAGTCCAGACCTGAATCCCATAGAACACCTGTGGAGAGATCTCAAAATGGCAGTTTGGAGAAGGCACCCTTCAAATCTCAGGGACCTGGAGAAATTTGCCAAAGAAGAATGGTCTAAAATTCCAGCAGAGCATTGTAAGAAACTCATTGATGGTTACCGGAAGCGGTTGTTCGCAGTTATTTTGTCTAAAGGTTGTGCTACCAAGTATTAGGCTGAGGGTGCCAATACTTTTGTCCGGCCCATTTTTGGAGTTTTGTGTAAAATGATCAATAATTTGACTTTTTTTTCATTCTCTTTTGTGTTTTTTCATTGCAAGCAAAATAAATGAAGATATTATTACCAAAGCATTTGTGATTGCAATCATTTTCTGGAAGAAATTGAGTATTATCTGACAGAATTGCAGGGGTGCCAATACTTTTGGCCAGCACTGTACAGCTATTTCTCCCAGCTCTAGCAGCGGTCTATCTCCTGCAGAAACAGAGGACTGGGCATGTTGAAATTGAACATGTCTGATCCCTCATCTGTCATCCAGGGAGAGTCAGGTGGCCACTGATACATAATAGAATGTCATCAGATCCTGACAAAATAAGTGGGTTCAGCCGAGCTCTATCCAATGTTTATGGACACCTTAAGACTCGACAGAAACCAGCAGTGTGACCCCTAAACAATTACACAATGGAAATGTGAATTAAAAAGTACAAAAGTTAAAAAAAAAAAAAAAAGCTTATCCCCATTACAACAGTGAAAGAATCACTTCTCAGTAGTTCATCATGGTTTAACCTGTAAGACCCCAGGCAGTTCCTCACACCTGTGAATATCTGTTTTGCTGCAGGGCTGAACTGCAGGAAGAAAGGAGCACAAACAATAAAAAGAAGACCCCAGCATGACAACAGGAGCACACACCTTGTCCCGATGTCCACTACCTGTCACCCGGCCTCATTAATCACTGTCCTCAGAATGGCTGCTAGGTAACCAGGAAGCCGACAAACAAACAGCTTATTTATCAGGGCGCTGAGGGCAACTCACATGGCTATATACATAGGATGTGGGTCAAGTAAGGTTTCCACATACTCCAAGGAGTGCCTTCAGTTAGCAGTCTAGCAAGCAGCACAACTTATCTAAGTGGGGTTGTGCCAAATGATAAAGAGGTCAACAAAAGCTCCCAGAAACTGAGTATTATAGTAAGTGTATTTTGGCTGATGACAGGGATCTGTATTACGCACCATTTGGTGACCTGCATTATGCCGTATGAGATTCTAACTTATTTGGAGCACATTTGTCAAGTCACTTGCCCCGCTATTTGGTGAAATTTGCACCTTTTTGGGGGTAGCTCGCTGCATTTGCAACTTTTTTTCAGATCTCTTTCCTCTCCACGTTTGCTTTTTGGCGAGGAAAGGGTCAAATTGAAGGTTTTTTTCGCCATATTTATGATTTGTAACTTTTTTTTTTTAATTGTAGTTTTTATTG
This sequence comes from Leptodactylus fallax, assembly GCA_947044405.1. Taxonomy (NCBI): domain Eukaryota; kingdom Metazoa; phylum Chordata; class Amphibia; order Anura; family Leptodactylidae; genus Leptodactylus; species Leptodactylus fallax. Next base: position 2,294,458 of record CAMRHE010000223.1, read on the forward strand.
AAAAAAGGTTTATTTTTAATAGTAACAATAAAAAGAAAGGAAGTTGAGATAAACAAGACATTATACAGTAAAACCAATGAATCAGCAATCATCAGAAAGTCTATAAGAGAACATGACTAAGGACACAAACATGGTGGAAATGCAAGGGAAAGAGAGGAAGGACAACCCAGGGGAGGGGGAGAATGGTTTCAGAGACAGGACTTGCAACTTTTTTAAAAAGTGCAAATGCACTCCAATACATGGGCAGCGTGAAAAAGCCCTTCATGTTACACAGTATTGGAAGCACAATTCCATGTGGTGTGTTTTGCACAAAATTTATTACGGAAGTGCACATTTTTAGAAAAATGGGTGCAAAGGTCACATGGCAAAAAAAGGCGCACCTAAAATAACTAACGTATGATCACCATTTATCAAGGAATTGCACCTAAATATCCACTACCAAAAAAGCAGAGAGAAAAAAAAAAAAGGGGCACATGCAAAAATTTCAGATGAAAAAGGCACCGTTAATAAATAACCCCCATGATGTCCTTCCCTAGGAGCACTAAGAGGGTGTTCACATGTAGGAATTTCACGCTGAATTTGTCAAGCAGAAAATTTCTGCTTCAAGAATTTGAAGCAGATTTTTTCTGCTTGTCAGGCTAAGGCTAAGGCCCCACATAGCGAATTGCTGCAAAAAAGACACTGCAGAAAATACCGTTGTGGGAACACATCACAGATTTTTCCGCAGTGTTTTGCACAGAAAGACTTTCTACTTCAATTATACGTATAGGGAAACTGCCTGCATTTTTGGAAATTACTGCGTGTCCACAGCAAATATTTCAACGCAAAGTGGGGATGAGATTCGCGAGAATCCCATATCCACTTCGCTATGACTGTAACACGCCATGTTTTTTTCTGCAGCATTTCCACTGCAGGCAATCTGTGGCGGAAACACCACGATTTGCCCGCAGTGGAAACGCCACGGAAGAAATCGCAGCGTTTTACAGTCAGAACAAAGTGAATGGGATTCTAGCGAATCATATCCCCACTTTGCGGTAAAAACTGCGCTGCGGACACTCGGTGATTTCCAAAACTGGCGCAGTTTTGGAAATCGCAGCATGTCAATTATATCTACGGAAACGCCGGCGGTTTCCCTATAGATATAATTGAAGCAGAAAGTCCGCAGAGGAAACCTCTGCAAACTTTCTGTCTAAAGCACTGCGGGAAGAACGGCCTTTTTGCTGCGGGACGCCACATGGGGCCTTAGTCTAAGGCAACTTTTTTTTGTTGCAGATTTTACTGCGGTTTTTTGAGCCAAAACCAAGAGTGGCTACAAAATGAATGGGAAATATATAGAAAGCTCTTACACTTCTACCTTCTGCTCAATCCACTCCTGGCTTTGGCTCAAAAAATCCACAGCAAAATCTGCAACAAAAAAATTCATTTCTGCAACGTGGGGCCTCAGCCTCAAAAGCAGACAAGGATTTTGGGGCAGAGTGCCACTGTATTTTGCCTTCATTTGGCAGGGCCAAATTTCCCAAGTGGATTTTGACAAATTCTGCGCCAAAGGAAAAGATATATTTTCCGCCTCCCATTCATTTAATTCATTTCTCAGGTGAAATCCGCCTGAAGAACGAGTAGGATGCTTATTTTTTCTGATAGCTGAAAAATATCAGCTACTGCCTCGTATTGAAATGAATGGGAGGCAGATTTCAGGCAGAATTTGAGGCAGATTACTTGTCAAATTCCTGTGTGAACACCCCCTAAGGCATCTGACACAACTTTTACGTTAGTGTTGGTTTGCAAATAAAAAAAAAATTGTTGTTTTTGTGCACACATAGTTTTTCAGGTGTTTTTTCTGTGGTTTCTTTCCCTATGAAGATGTGTATAGGAAAACACCTAATCATTTTAAGGCCTTACCACATGTCAGTGTTTTGGACATTGATTCGCATCAGTGATTGTAAGGCAAAACCAGGAAAGGGTTGAAAACACAGAACAGATACAAATGTTTCCATTATACCTTAACTCTGTGTAGTCTCAGATCCTGGTTTTGGCTTACGATTACAGATGACTAGCACTGACCAAAACATTGACTCCTGAAAATCTTCACTATTAAGAAAAGCCAAGCCTGAAGAGTCCAGCGCAAAAGCGCTTAGGCCTCATACACGTGTCTGTATGAAAAATTTGGACCCAATGGCACTCTAAAGGAATACATGGACTGTATTGTAATGTTCAATAGGGCATCATGTTTTGATGAATGTTATGCCCTTATGTATACTGTGCAGCAGCTTAGGGGAGATATTTGGAAGTTTTTAAATGGCCCTATAATGCAAAGTGGAAGTGTGGACCCGCTGTGCCACCTACCAGAGGGGTCCGGGGTCCACAGCAAATTCAGTATTGTCTGGGCATAGTTCAAATGGCTGAGCAGACTAATATAGGCATAAACTGCTTGGGATTGGCGGAGGATCACACACAAGTGAGCTTGTTAGGCCTTCAGGGGCTACACCGATACAAATAGGAGCAGGGACTGTAAAATCAACTCTGCAAACATACAGGGGTACAAGGAGGGACAGAAAAGTAAAATGGATAACTACTGCTGTTTTACGGGTCTCAGAAATTGTACCTACATACATTGTACTGTACTTTGCATTTTTGATGCCAAATCAATCCAAGAAATCCAACCTAATAGACTTTGAGGCTCCACATTTTTTATGCAGATTTTGCTGCAGTTTTTTGAGCCAAAGCCAGAAATGTATTGAGCAGAAAATAGAAGTATAAGAAGCTTCCTATATATTTCCCATTCCTTTTGTAGCCATTCTTGGCTTTGGTGAAAAAAAAAACACAGCAAAATCTGCAAACAAAAAAAAAGCTGTGTTTCCACAACATGGGGCCTCAGCTTGAAGCAGATTTATTAAGACTAGAGTTCCGCATGCCATCTTAAGGCTAAAGCCCCACGTCCCGTAAACGCCGCAATTCGCCTGCGGTGGAAGCGCCACGGAAAAAAACACACTGCGGACACGCAGTGATTTAAAAAACGCAGCATGTCAATTATACCTACGGAAACGCCGGCGGTTTCCCCATAGGTATAATTCGAACAGAAAGTCTGCAGAGGAAAACTCTGCAAACTTTCTGTCTAAAGCGCCGCAGGAAGAACCACGATGCAATCCCACCACAGTTTCTCCCGCAGCGCTTTTTTTGCTGCGGGACGCCACGTGGGGCCTAAGCCTAAAGGGGTTGTGTCATTAAAAGGATTATTCAGGAATTGGATAAATCACAGAGAAGGCCAGGGAAGGTATAACATTTAAAAAAAAAAAAAAACATACTCACCTGTCTGCCGATGCTCTCTGTTCAGGCCCCCACTGTGCCTTCGCCGCCAGAAGTCCTGCACAGCAACATCACTCACATATGTCGCCAGGTACCTATCTGCAACCACTGATTGGCTTCCGGAACAAAGAGTGGTGGACACCAGAGCGACAGGAACAGGCGAGTATGAATTTTTTTTATGTTACACTTTCCCTGGCCTCCTCTGTGAGTTGTCAAATTTCTGGACAACTCCATTAAGGACCCTTATCTCCTATCCACAGGACAAAGCGTTCTTTATGGCACAATCCCTTAATAAAATGCCCCGACACAAGAAACTCCTGATTTATCAAGAGGCATCAGGAACAGGCATAGACTTTCTGTATAACTCACACCAGGAAATGTGATCGGGGATGGGGCACACATTTGGTGCAAGCAAGGGCCTTACACCAAATATGCACCACATTATCATCCATCTATGTCAGAACACTGGTGTAAATAGGATTACAAATTCCTCCCTATGTATGAATGTGGTTTATGATTCTATTTAATATAAGCTTGTCTCATCTTATTTTGCCAGGGTGTTAAAAGTAACCATGGAGCCCTATAGCAACACTATAGTAATAATGTACACAGTGATGTCACAGTACAGGATTAATAAACACAGCAATATCATAGTAGAGGAATAATGTACACAGTGATGTCACATACAGGCATTATGATGTTCCAGTAAAGTAATGTGATAGATGGTAAGATCCTATCTATCTATATGTGCCTCAGTAATGTCACCCGGGCTCTTTCTAATAACCATAGCGCTAGCTACATGAAAATGAAGCTCATCATATTGAAGTTAGTCTTCCCCAGACACAATGCACTCTGCTCCCTGGGCTTGTACACTCCCACAAATAACTAGTGCCCCTCATTACAGGTAGACCTTAAATTCACTTTATATTGTCCAGAATGCCATGGGGCAGATTCCCACCTGGAACTCCACTGCTGAGTCCAATTATCCTCTCTTGTTCTCCACTTTATTAGTTTTCTTTTCAAACATCAAAGACTCTTTCTAAACTATTTACCCCCCCTGCTGTTTCTTGGGGATGACTTCCATGCTTGACAAACAAGCTCCTCAAAATCACCCATCACCCTTCTTATGTGTGCTGTTGTCAAGCCGCTGGATCTAGGCAATGCATGTCACACACATTTTTCCTAGTTTAATAGGACTGTATTTATTGAAGTGTATGGCTAATATTATAAGCCTGCTTATAATGTACTCGCTGTGGAAATCACATTTTAACTCCTTATAGAACGTGACATTAGATGCTTAGCACTGAATAGTTGAACTCTCTGGCCATATTACATCACACAGCCATGGTGAGATACATGAGAATAAAATAATATAGCACCTTCATTTTCATTTCCTGCCAGAGATTCACTACATAAAACCCTCATGGTATTTTTAACTAGATCAGGTTCAAAGCCCGTACAGAGGCACATGGAGATCCCTTCAGCTCCGTACTACTTACTCTGTGTACCACCATATGGCGCCTCCATGCTGCACTATATTACATACCTTATATTATGCTACCTTAGAAGCAATGTTACTAGTGGAGAATATCTATATAGGGGACGTTTGCACTACAGTTAATCTATCTGTCATAGGATGAGAGCAACGGACTTTAACAGCACTAGAGTGACTGATACAGACTGAGCTCCCTCTGTTAGCGTCCCTTCCCCTTAGGTGTATAGAGGCCCATTTCCAGCAACCATCACTCCAGTTTTCTAATGATACATTGTGTTTGCCAACTGTGTAAGAAGGCTAATGGATGTTTAGAAAACCCTTGTGCAAGTCTGTTACCACATCTGAAAACAGTTTTGCTGGTTAGAGAAGCTATCAAACTCACCTTCCTTTGAGCTAGTTGAGAATCTGGAGCATTACATTTGTTGGTTCGATTAAACTCTCAATATGGCCAGAAAAAGAGAACTTTCATGTGAAACTCGACAGTCTATTCTTGTTCTTAGAAATGAAGGCTATTCCATGCGAGAAATTGCCAAGAAACTGAAGATTTCCTACAACGGTGTGTACTACTCCCTTCAGAGGACAGCACAAACAGGCTCTAACCAGAGTAGAAAGAGAAGTGGGAGGCCCCGCTGCACAACTGAGCAACAAGACAAGTACATTAGAGTCTCTAGTTTGAGAAATCGATGCCTCACAGGTCCTCAACTGGCAGCCTCATTAAATAGTACCCGCAAAACCCCAGTGTCAACTTGGCAGAGTGGCCAAGAAAAAGCCATATCTGAGACTGGCTAATAAAAGGAAAAGATTAATATGGGCAAAAGAACACAGACATTGGACAGAGGAAGATTGGAAAAAAGTGTTATGGACAGACGAATCAAAGTTTGAGGTGTTTGGATCACACAGAAGAACATTTGTGAGAAGCAGAACAACTGAAAAGATGCTGGAAGAGTGCCTGACGCCATCTGTCAAGTATGGTGGAGGTAATGTGATGGTCTGGGGTTGCTTTGGTGCTGGTAAAGTGGGAGATTTGTACAAGGTAAAAGGGATTTTGAATAAGGAAGGCTATCACTCCATTTTGCAACGCCATGCCATACCCTGTGGACAGCGCTTGATTGGAGCCAATTTCATCCTACAACAGGACAATGACCCAAAGCACACCTCCAAATTATGAAAGAACTATTTAGGGAAGAAGCAGGCAGCTGGTATTCTATCTGTAATGGAGTGGCCAGTGCAGTCACCAGATCTCAACCCCATTCAGCTGTTGAGGGAGCAGCTTGATCGTATGGTACGCAAAAAGTGCCCATCAAGCCAATCCAACTTGTGGGAGAGGCTTCTGGAAGCATGGGGGGAAATTTCTCCAGATTACCTCAGCAAATTAACAGCCAGAATGCCAAAGGTCTGCAATGCTGGAATTGCTGCAAATGGAGAATTCTTTGACGAAAGCAAAGTTTGAAGGAGAAAATTATTATTTCAAATAAAAATTATTATTTCTAACCTTGTCAATGTCTTGACTATATTTTCTATTCATTTTGCAACTCATTTGATAAATAAAAGTGTGAGTTTTCATGGAAAACACAAAATTGTCTGGGTCACCCCAAACTTTTGAACTTTAGTGTATTTATATATATATATATATATATATATATATATATATATATATGAAGCCTCATACACTTTGCACTTCGGTCATATTTCTGTTTCAGATCCTGGAATTCTTTTGCCTCCTGTATTATATTCCGCAGTAGGTGGGCACCTACATTACACGTCCAGACTGGTAAGGCTTTTCTGCCCATATAGAGTAAGTATATAACATTATGCAGAATCCCAGTGCTGTATATGCTACACATATTGATGTGCAGGTATATAATACATGGCTATACTGTATATACTAGGGCAGCTGGCATTCCTGCAATGCCTCCCATAGCACACCAGCATCAAACCCAGCAACCCTCCTCTGCTAAGTTTCTAGCATCCTCATATACATATATACCCCCTGGATCCACACTAGGCACACACCCTACCCCCTTCATGGTTTCATGGGGGAGGGGCATTTAATAAGCACAAGTGGACAGGAGAGGTGCAGCCGAGTAAGCCTTGGGGCAGTGGGTGGATCAGCAGCTCCTCTCTCCGGAGTCAGGACCACATTAGCTGCATACAGCCACAGCGACAGCAGCTGCCACAAGAAGGGGATGGCATCACCTATGTTAGAGGTAACTGCCTGGCACTCAGTGCCTGTGCCCACCACAGTCTCTTCTGCCTGTATTCCTGTCCCTTTTGGATGAGCTCTTGCGTTTTTGCGCACAGATATGCGATTCTTTAGGTGTCAGGATGCATTGCAGTTGTATAGATAGCAGGTGACTAGGATCTGCTGGTTAATACTAGTATATGTCATATTCTATAGCCTACAGCAGATAAGTCAGGTACACTGAATACTTGGTTCTAAAATGGTTACATATGTGTAGAATGAATGGAACATTTATTTCATGTTTTTACAGGAAGGATTTTTTTTTTACATTCCTTTAAGAGCACATTCACATGCAGCAGATTACTGCAGAAAAACTCACTCCATTTAGATTAATTTGAGACAAATTTTGGATATTTGTGAATATTCTCTGACTCCACTGGTTTATCATTAGAAAGAAAGAATAGTGATTATATAGTTAGAGGTATGGCTGGGTTCACATTGTGCTTTCTGTGCCGTTTATAGATGGATTGACTCAACAGCACCTGATGGACCCCATTGACTATAAAAGGGTTGTCAGGTTTCCATCATGCTATTGTGTCCAGGTTTTGGATGGAGGGTCCTAACAGGACTTAATGCAGTGAATTTACTTATGGATCGTGTAACAATGCTGACAAACATTGTCCTAGCATATACTGTATTGTGTGTGTCATGGTGAGCAGCACCAACAGTGACCACAGTGATCCCATATGTATACATATCACTATTAACTCCTATACCTTTTCCCAGGTTTAATACTGTATATTACATATAGTACTTGTCATTTGCAAGCAGCGTCATCTGTACAACACCTGAGTGTTTGTTACAATGTTGCACCACAGTCGATAGGAAAGCTACTGTCATATATGTGCAAATTTTATTGGAATTATGTGCATAAACAAATGCTTTGGCTGTTGGTACTTGATAGTTGGTAATATGGTGCGATACATCAGACAGATGTGTAGTAAATATACTTGTATAAATAGTTCTCCATATTTCCCAATGTAATTGTGCCATATAGGTAGAGAAATCACTCCTGTGAAGTTATACACAAAAAAAGTCATATGTACTACTGTAGCAGTACTCCTACTACTCCACAAAACTATGACATGCACTATTATAGTATCATTCATACTATGACTTGTTCTATTATAGTATCATTCATACTATGACAATTACATGTACTATGATAATATCATTCATTCAATGTCACTATTCATAACACTATATCATTTCTACTACTACACTATCATTCATACAACTATATCATGATTTATGCCTCTCATATCAGTTTTACTACTACACTATCATTCATACTACTATATTATCATTTATACAACCTGTACAGTCATTTATACTGCCATTATATCAGTCTTACTACTATACTATTATTCCCACTACTATAATATTGTTCATATTCCTCTGCTTTCATTAATGCTACTATATCATAGTACTATATATCATTCATCCTAATATTATACTCCTCATTCACATTACTATATATCATTCATACTACTATGCTACCATTCCTAACATTATATTATCCTTCGCACTACTCTATCATCATTCATACTACTATATCCTATAGACTTGTCTCCTTATTACTACAGTGCTGCTTGTTCCCGGGGTATTAGGAACTACTGTGCGCTCTTGACAGAGCTGCTGTAGGGTTAATGTATCAAAGAACTCACCATCTGAGAATCCTGTCTCTCCTCTCAACCAGAAATGAGGACTCAGTTTGCGGATTTAACCAGAATGGGAGTTTGGGTCCGGAAACAACAAAGTTTATTTTATTTTTTTTTTCTCCCCAAATCCTCCAAGGGGAATATATATTCCTAACTGTGGTTAGGAGCATTTTCAAAGGGAAGCACAAGGAAGAAGCCAGTTTAACCCAAATGTTCCCAGGGATGAGCCGTGCTGAATTAACCACTCTCATTTCTAATTTCAGCATGCCACAATAAGAGATACTTGCCAGGACTTCTGTTAGAAACTTCTGACCACAATTCTGAGCCATTTGTTTACTTTGTATTGCTTGATGTTTTTTCGATAGCTTCTTTGGCTTTGATTTACATTCAGTAGTGAAGTCTATTATTGAATTGTCTCTGCTCCAGAAGGTAAACTAGTGAAGAGATGACCGTATTCCGGAGATAATGGTATAGTGAGAGAAGCAGATTGTAGTAATATACATTTCCTATAGTAAATGGTTGTCAATGGTCAGCATGCCCCAAGGGCTAAGCTTTATTGCTATGATTGTATCAGATAACTGTTAGGGAAACCCAATTATTGGGGAACTTGGGGCTTTATATTAAACAATGGGAAGAGCAAAATACCTGTGCAGGTAAATGAGGAGGCCATGCTAATATCCTTGTAATGAATCATCAGGGAGAAAACCCTGAGGCAGGAGAACTGAAACATGTACGCCAAGTGATTAAAGAAGGGAAGCCCCGCTAACCCGAGCTGTAGAAATAAGTTGACCATAAGGATCAGGACAGCCATCATATCATAGATCCGCCTTTCTTTACAATCCACTCCTGTAATTGACTTTAAAAAGCAGCATCAAGATGGCGTGTGTGAAAGTAGCCTAAGACTAAGGCCCCATGTAGTGAATCGCAGCCAAAAAACCCAATGGGGGAAAAAAAAATGCAGCAAAAAAACGCATTGCATTTTTGCTATGTTTTACTCGTTTTTTTTTTTCTTCCCCCCTTAAATCTATAAGAAAAACGCTCACAATTCCACAGCAAAAATTAACATGGTGCTTTTCTGCTGCATTATTTATTTACTTATTTATTTTTATCCCCCCCTGCAATGTATGGATGAGATTAAAAGGGTTGTCCAGGAATTTCAGAAGTCAGGGAGGAGGTGGGGGAAGGTGAAACAAAAAAAACAAAAAAAAGTCATACTCGCCTGTCTCCAGTGCTCTAGTGTCCACCACCACTGTCTTGTCCAGCACGCACCATGACTTCGCCAGGGGAAGTCCCCTGCGCCGCATGTGACTGCTGACGCCAATCAATGGCCACAGGAAAGGAACCAGTGACATCACAGATTCCTTTCCTGTGGCCGATGATTGGCCTCAGTGTTCAGGTGCGGTGCAGGACTTCCGGCCACAAAGGAACGGCGCCTGCTGGACTAGACAGCCACTGGAGCGCTGGGGCAGGTGAGTATGATAAGATTTATCTTTTTAATGTTTCACCTTCCCCAGCCTCCTCCCTAACTTCTGAAATTGCTGGACAACCCCTTTAACCAAAATCTCATTCACTTTGCTGATACTGTAAAATGCAGCCAAAAATGCATGGGGTCTAAGGATGGTATCGTACAACACTTTGGTTTTTTTTTTCTCTCCAAAATGCATCATGCTGCCATAGACTTCTCTATAGGAGAAACACCTGAAAACAAAAAAAAACCCATCACTTTTATGGTATGGTAAGGAAAAAAAAAATAACATCAGAGATTTTTAGACTGAGAACTGTATCTGATACCTCATGTTACCTCTGTTTCAGTTCTGTGACGTTTATGAAGACTTTACAAAAAATTACAAATCAAAAAACATCTTTGTAGTGATGAAACTACATAAAATGTCTGACGCTCACAACACTTTACTGCATTTACTGTACATCGGGAAATTCTCCCAACGTGTCTACTACTTGACCTCATCTGTGGTGAAAATCTGAGTTCACCATGCTTTTTATTACATCTGCATACCAAAAAATAATTATACTGTAAAATGTATATATAATTTTTAATGGGATTCATTTTGGAACCCAATAATGTGTCCCTTTATTGGGACATTTCCTCCCTTCCATCCTTCCAGGCTATCAAACTGTAGCAAACAAAAAAGTATTTTTGGGAAGACCCTAATCCAGCATCATGGACTGGCCACCTTCTTCCTTTTTCAGTCCTGACCATAAGTTCTGTTGTCATGTACCAGTGTGTGTCAGGAGCGCTTCTGACCACCTGATCTGTACAAGGGTCGATTCCTCTGCTGGCTGTAGTCTCTAATGCTTAGCGGTAGCCTCTGGTCAATGAGTCTTCTTAGATATAATGTACAGACTTGGCATCTTTTCAGAAGTTTCAAAAAGATCTTAAATTGTAAGTTTAGAAAAGGTTTTTGGTTTACTGTAAAAAGTAAACATTTAGTCTATAACTTTTTGTGTATCTTTGGTTACTCTGTTGTCTTGTAACGTAATTTTTTTTCGGCAATAGGTTTACTAACATAACTATATATAAAAATCTCCAGTAACTCTTATATTTACTTGATTTTAACAGTTGGGGTAAATCCTCTATGCATTAAAGGGGTTACCCACTTATTTAAATTCATGGCCTGTCCTTAAGATGAAGCCACATCGATCTAAAAATGATGGTCTGACAGCAATTCAAAGGGTCTGTGGCACTCGTGAGGCATCGCAACCTCTTCAGTGTCCATAGGATTCCAATCACCAAACAGAGGCCAAAAGTGTGTCCTTTTGGCCTTCATCAGGACAGTATAGGTCAGTATTATTGTATATTTTATTTTTTTATCAATGGGATCCTAGGGGCAATGTATCCCACCTTCCATCAGAGGTACATTTTGGAAGTTTATCCTGGCATATACGTCAAATGAAGGCTGAAATTGTGATGTGAACAGGGCCTTAAAGTTTAACTAGACTTAAAACCTGAAGATTCAGATATATCTGCAGTTATAGTCAGGAATCTAAGGAAGCTGTTTGCCATGTTTTTTTTTATTCTGGAGAGCTGGTGGTCCTTTATTATTTTTCTCCCCTTATTAAGTATTGATCCAATAGACTAGTGGTCTCAAATACATGGCCCGTGAGGCTGCGGCCCCCAATCCGATTCTAAAGCTTCCTGAGCTTGTAGACTCCAAACCTGCAGCCCAGCTTCAGTTTAGAATTTAGATACTTACCTCTCTGCTCCCTGGCACTTCCAACTCTCTTTCCCTACTCCGGGCTCACAGCTGTGATGTATGTGCACCCAGGAGCAGTGAGGTAAGTACTGGCTGGGGGGGACATTAAACTACATGGGCCCAATGCTGGGCTTATTTAACACTAAATTTGCATTGTATAGAATTTGAAAGGAATGTGGCCCATCATCTTCACATTTTCTCTATGTGCAGCCCATTTGCCTGGCCATTGGGGACCCCTGCACTAGACTTTATATCCCTATAGAGCCAATATTTATCTGAGAAAGGAAATAATAGATAACATACACTAATACACACAAATGCACATATAGTTCATGGTGTCACCAATATAATTGGCAGGTAAGTAGCTAAAACCCCCAGTGTGTCTGCACTAAAGACACATATAAAGCATTGCAGAAAGGATATTAATAGTTAAAGGGGCCCCATGTTCAGTTTATGGGTAGGGGATATTTTTAAGTTCACACTTTGAGACTAAGGTGGGGATACATTTGGGTGGGATCATAAAATATTAAAAATAAATGGTATAAACCCAGCAGGAACATGCCTCAAATTCTGTGGATAATGTGCAGCCTCAGACGCTGGCTTAGCAAATATTAGCCAGAGCTTTGAGGTCTATAAAGCCAGAATCTGTAGCAGAGATTATTTGTGGAAGACCTATATATAGGGCGGTATTATTCTACTTGTAAACACCTTGTAATGTAACCTGAGGGACAGTGAGATGTTCTTCCACCAGGTTTGCCCGCTGAAGGCATCCTCACACTTGTGTGTTTATATGAAAGCTTGCCCTGTGGTGACCATGTATGCAGGTTTATTCATAGATTTTAGCCAACTTTATAACTTTTGCTGAACCCACAATTTACTGTTTTTAGTTGTCGATTGTTGGATCCTACAATTTTTATCCTGTATTATGTAAGACTTACCACTCGCTATAAACTTTGCTGCATTCATAGACCTTGGATAGCTGTTGGCCAAATGCTCGTGCAGTTGACAGCCAACACCTCCTCAGCTCTGCTGAGTGTGCATGTGTTTTCAGTAGGAAAGAGAAGTAAGCTGCAGTTAAGAACAAAGCAATGGGCATGTTGGAATCCAGCATGCCCAATCCTTCTCCCCTCCACACTGTCAGCATCATGGAGAGCTGGGACACCACCATACACATCTTATGGTTTTGTTGTTCCTGCATAAATTGATAGGCTTGGTCGGTGCCCATCTAATGTGTATGGGCACATTTACAAGGATCCCAACACTAATGAACATCAGAGAAATGATAATGGAGATATTGTCCCCCACCCATTATTGTGCACCCAATATTATGTATGAACGTTTCATAACAATCCATTATACATTTAGGCTAAGGCCCCATATAGCGGGCCGCAGCAAAAAAAACATTGTGGGAAAAACCACGGTGGAAATGCATTGTAGTTTCCTCTATGGACTTCCTGCTTCAATTTTACCTATAGGGAAACCACCAGCATTTCCGTAGGTATAACTGACGTGCTGCAACGTTTTGACCATCGCAACGGTTTTGGAAATCGCAGCATTTCCACTGCAGCCCGCTATGTGTGGCCTTTGCCTAAAGGGGATGTCTAGGATCAGAAAAATGAGTCTACAACCCACGCACAATCGTGGCACTGTTTCTGGTAGCAAAAAACACAAACTCATTTTAGACAGCTATTCACCCCACACATGTTCAACACACAACTACTGTATTTGACTCCTGACTGCTTCACGCACATGCATGCTTGGCTTAGCTGAACATACATGTTTTCTGGGGGGATAGCCAAACTGAAATCAGTTGGGTTCAGCCAACATTCATCTAATGTGTATGGCCCACAGAAACTAGATGACAACCGCTGTAGAGGCTATAGCGCTGGCCATATTGGTTTTAGCTTTTCCTGATAAATATTTTATTCAGATGTTGTATAGGTATATTAAAACATTGATAAGAAAGATCTGTTCTATGACTTAATTCACATGTGTGCATATATATTACGTTAATTTTAGGTCCTATTACACTGTAGGCAGAGAAATGAATGTACATGGGCTTTAACACCCTGATATTTGGATAATCAAAATAGCCCCCATGCAATTTATAGACCATTGGTTTTGCAGAATGAATTGTGGGAAATTGAACAAGTCGTAGCAGTAGTATAGCAACAAGTGGAGAGCCAGATTTTGGCCACCCCTGAGACATTCTGTATTTATGTAAACAGAGGCACTCTTGTGTGTCTTGTAACCATACAAATATACATGAGCGGCCCCTTTGGCAGAAGCCACTAGACACAAGTGCAAATAGAGCACAGCTGACTGCACGGAGACATGACAGCCCTAAATAATCTACAGAGTAAATGCAGTTAGGTAGAATTTCATATATGTTCAAGAAAGCTTTATTGCTCAATAAACTGAGTTATATTGGAAAAGGCAAATTAAACAAAAAACCATACCACTGGGAGAACTGAGAAACTTATACAAGTTATGTTATAATAGGAAAAATATGGAAATGTTGAAGGGCTTGTCCAACCACCAAAAATGTTAGACTGCTTAGAATAGTATAATTTTATAATAATAAAAAATACTCCCTTTACTGGTTCCTTGTCACTTCACAATTTCTGCATTTTGTCCTCCAGCAATGATGTCCCATGTGACAACTGCAGTCAATCCCATTACTGGAGACAGGGGTATATAGACCAGGGGGAGCCAAGAAGTGGCAGAATGGGGAGGAAACAGAAAAGTGAATATTCTTTTATTATTTTATACCATTTTAAGCGTTTTTTGGTGGCTAGACATCCCCTTTAATAATGCTCAAAAAAAGTGGTACATTACATTGTACTGTAAAGCCCTCAATAGCCAATGAATAAGGTTACTGTGTTTCTTAGTCTTCAGTCATACCGTAGCTAACATAATAGGAGCAGTTTGAGGAGATTGGAGATGGGTACTTGTAATAATGCCACATGAATCACAAGAAAATGTGTCCAATACTTTGTCTGCATATAGACTGGACATTGTTTTATGGACTATATAAGACCATAGATGGACATATTTGAGACTCTTGGAATGTAGACAATTCCTTGAGAAAACGAGGATCGGCATATTGAAATCCAACAGCCCCATTCTTTCTTTAGGAGAAAGTTGTGACATCCCTATATATGGTAGGTTGTTGTCTGTAAGGTGCATTTGGCGGCCATTAATCTGTGTATGGCCACCTTAAGCTCATGCAGACGGGGCCTCTTCTCCTTCGGTACCAGTCTCACTCTTAAAGCTCATGGTTTTTTGTATTTGTTTTATTGTTCTCATGTCATATACCTAAACACCTTTTGTATTTTACAATTTCATACATACAATGTCTGAAAATAAATGACTTTACAAAATATAAGTGGACCTTCACATTACCATGATAGGGTGAGGGCAACAGACATTAACAGTAGTACAGTGACAGATGCAGACAGATCCCCCTGCGTTTGCTCCCATTGACTCTAATGTAAAAAACATGACGGAAGAAGGCTTTATCATGTTTTTTACATGAGGGAGGATGCCAATAGTGTGACCTTACCCCCAGGTAATAATAGCAGAGAAAGACTACAAGAATCACATTTTTTAGGCAATGGCGATAATGGTCACTCTAGTAAGTATTTGAGTGAATTACCATGAGAAATGTGAATATTTGAGAGGATGTTACCATGGACCTACTGTATTTTAACCCTCTAATGATATATTAGATTACTTCAGATACTTTCATATTTTGTATTTCAGTGCATTTGTTTTTTGAGTAATTTTTTTTTGCTTTCTGTTTCAGGAAGAAGCTCGGTACGTTTCTAGTCCCTTAGCAATGCTAACGGCTGCTTGCAACAAGTTTGGAGGCTCAAGCCCTATTAGAGATCCTACACCAACATCAAAAGGTGGAGGAAAGAAGAGCTACAGTCCAACAAATGACTTTAGTGCCACAAAACTGATGGGAGATGGATATTCCTCTACGTATTTGGGAGGAAGTAATTTGATGACGCCATGTGGGACGCCACCTGCACCCTCAAGTTATACAAGCGATTATGGGTCCTTTTCCCATTCTTTTTCTACTTCCTCAGGGTGTCAAGAACCTAAAAGTCTATCAACGGCAGATTGTGTTCCAGGTGTGTACACGTCTCTAGATGTTGGACATCCTTATAGTTCTTGGTATAAAAGTGGAATCCATCACCCATCAATTTCTGGTTCACCCCCTGGAACTGGAGGATCATGGTGGGATATGCATCCAAACAGTAACTGGCTGGGCAACCAATCACAAACCGAGGGTCTAACTGCATCTGTGCCACCTGTGACAAGTCCAACAGGCATGAGCAACCAGTATAGCTCTGAATATACCACTCTGACACCCGCAACGTATCCTCCTGTGGGATTTCCATCTATATCACCTTCATCAAGTCCTTCTCCATCTGCTCATCTGCTCTCACCATCTCAACACTCATTGGGTCCTGACATGTATAAGCCAAAACTTCTGACAACTAGCCCATTACTTGAGGCACCAGGGCCATTAAAACCCCAAAGAGCATCCTCCTATGGAAATAGTGGACGGCCAACATGTGACTGCCCAAACTGCCAGGAACTTGAAAGGTTAGGAACTTCTGCAGCAAGCCTGAAGAGGAAACCTGTGCATAGCTGCCATATTCCAGGCTGCGGTAAAGTGTACGGTAAAGCATCACATCTCAAGGCTCACCTTCGATGGCACACAGGAGAAAGGCCTTTTGTCTGCAACTGGCTGTTCTGTGGTAAGCGATTCACACGCAGTGATGAGCTGGAGCGCCACGTACGCACCCACACACGTGAGAAGAAATTCACATGTCCTCTCTGTGCTAAAAGATTCACACGTAGTGATCACCTTAGCAAGCACCAACGCAGTCATGTTGAGCAAAATAGCACAAAGGAAGGCGCCATTCAAGGAGAAGGTGCAGGAGCAGCTGTAGAGGCCCCTGGAGAGGAAGGATCAGGAGCAACTGAGGCATCCTCGGTTGGCGGTAGTCAGGATAGGGCATCTAGTAGTCCAGGCCAAGGCGGATTACTAGAAATATGAAGAGAATAACTAACGTGGCTCATAAGGAGCTGTCTGGTGCTTAAAAAAAATAAATACATAAAAATCCCAAGAGCTGCTGTTACAGTACAGTGCAATCTGCTCCACCATAGTGAAGAGCCATTAAAAACTGCAATAGGGCCCAGCAGCCTGTCTCGGAGTATATCCTATGGCAAGGGAGCCAAGAGACCACCAGCTTATTTTAATCATGTTACAAGTAGGACAATGTGGTACATTAAAGAAAAGAACTCTGAACTGCGGGTATAACTCAAAATCTTCATTTACATTCCTTTCGACTTCCATTATACTTTTTTCTGGGATTTTTGATCTCACGTTCCTCTACAGACATATTCTATGGAGAACTTAAGGTTATTGTCTACCTCTTGGTGATCATGAAGCTTACTCTGTAGGTCAGATTTTAACCCACTAGTTTACCTGGTGCCATCTGATCCGTGACGCACTTTTAAACATGACACAGAGACCTGCCATACATATTAGTGGATAGAGACCAGTCCCATGACTATGGTAGTATCAGCATAAATATGGTCCAGCATGTTACTCAAGAAATACAGTGATTTATACATAAGATGCGGTATATGTTTTAAGATACCTGAGGCTTGTCTCAGAGATGTCGCTGCTTGCTCTTGACATATTGAATATCTATTTCAAATAGCAGCAGCCTTCTGTGTCATATATTGCAAATGCAATAATGATTATTATATGCCTAGTGCAGGGCCTGAAGGTGTGGTGTATGATACAGGGTTTCTCTCTCTGCTGTTTTGTCTCCCTGCGTCATGCATTGCCCCTCGGCCCTGTACCAGTCATAACACTATACAGTGGGGAAAAAAAGTATTTAGTCAGCCCCCAATTGTGCAAGTTCTCCCACTTAAAAAGATGAGAGGCCTGTAATTGTCATCATAGGTAGTCCTCAACTATGAGAGACAAAATGAGAAAACAAATCCAGAAAATCACATTGTCTGACTTTTAAAGAATTTATTTGCAAATTATGGTGGAAAATAAGTATTTGGTCAATAACAAAAGTTCATCTCAATACTTTGTTATATATCCTTTGTTGGCAATGACAGAGGTCAAACGTTTTCTGTAAGTCTTCACAAGGTTGGCACACACTGTTTCTGGTATGTTGGCCCATTCCTCCATGCAGATCTCCTCTAGAGCAGTGATGTTTTGGGGCTGTCGCTGGGCAACACGGACTTTCAACTCCCTCCAAAAGTTTTCTATGGGGTTGAGATCTGGAGACTGGCTAGGCCACTCCAGGACCTTGAAATGCTTCTTACGAAGCCACTCCTTCGTTGCCCTGGTGGTGTGCTTGGGATCATTGTCATGCTGAAAGACCCAGCCACGTTTCATCTTCAATGCCCTTGCTGATGGAAGGAGGTTTGCACTCAAAATCTCACGATACATGGCCCCATTCATTCTTTCATGTACACGGATCGGTCTTCCTGGTCCCTTTGCAGAGAAACAGCCCCAAAGCATGATGTTGCCGCCCCCATGCTTCACAGTAGGTATGGTGTTCTTTGGATGCAACTCAAACACGATGAGTTGTGTTTCTACCAAATAGTTCTACTTTGGTTTCATCTGAGCATATGACATTCTCCCAATACTCTTATGGTACATCCAAATGCTCTCTAGCAAACTTCAGACAGGCCCGGATATATACTGGCTTAACCACTTCCGTACCACCCACAGACTATATACGTCCAGGAAAAATTCAGCAACTGCACAAAATCGTGCAGCTGCTGAAATGGGGAGCCGGCTGTAACTTCAGCCTGAGCTCCCATAGAGAATGCAGGGAAGGTTTATTACCTCCCCTGCCATCCCGATCGCCGTGTATACAGCGCTCAATGTGCACTGTATGCAGCGCTATGGGCGCCGCCACCTTGCGGCTCCCCTCCGCGGTCATGTGATCCGCCGGGATCAGCGTTTGTTAGAGCTGCTGGGTCCTACAGGACCCAGATCAGCTCTATAGTTATGTGAAAGCAACGTGTAGGAGGCTGCATTTCTCCTGCAACTGGGGTTAAATGTACCAGCCCCAGTTACAGGGGAAATCAGCCTCCCCAACAAAAAAAAAAAAAGTCATCAGATGTCCCCAAAGGTCTATTATGACCTTATGGGGACACAATGTAAAAAAAAGTATAGAAAAGTTAAAAAAAAATAAAATAAAACGCCCTTATTACAGGTTATAGCCCCACCCCCGACGACACCATAAAAAATAAAAGTTACCTTAACGGAGAGGAAAAACTATTTTATAAAGTTTTTTAGTAGCACTTTGTGTTATTAAATAAAAAAAAAAAAAAATAAAGTGTAAAAACAGACCCGTTTCCCTCCTCTTTTGTTTATATTTTCCCGGATATAAAAAAAAATTAACACACATGCAAAAATAAAAACAACATAAAAATAAAGCCCTATGTGTCACCGAAAAAAAGACGCAGAAATTAGTTGAATAACGCAAATGATAAAAATGTTATAGCCCTCCAAATCCGCACATACAAAAAACTTGAAAATGTGCCTGGTAGGGAAGTGGTTAAGCAGAGGGACATGTCTGGCACTGCAGGATCTGAGTCCCTGGCGGCGTAGTGTGTTACTGACGGTAGCCTTTGTTACGTTAGTCCCAGCTTTCTGCAGGTCATTCACTAGGTCCCCCTGTGTGGTTCTGGGATTTTTGCTCACCGTTCTTGTGATCATTTTGACCCCACGGGGTGAGATCTTGCGTGGAGCCCCTGATCGAGGGAGATTATCAGTGGTCTTGTATGTCTTCCATTTTCTAATTATTGCTCCTACAGTTGATTTCTTCACACCAAGCTGCTTGCCTATTGCAGATTCAGTCTTCACAGCCTGGTGCAGGTCTACAATTTTGTTTCTGGTGTCCTTCCACAGCTCTTTGGTCTTCACCATAGTGGAGTTTGGAGTGTGACTGTTTGAGGTTGTGGACAGGTGTCTTTTATACTGATAACAATGTCAAACAGGAGCCATTACTACAGGTAATGAGTGGAGGACAGAGGAGCCTCTTAAAGAAGAAGTTACAGGTCTGTGAGAGCCAGAAATCTTGCTTGTTTGTAGGTGACCAAATACTTATTTTCCACCATAATTTGCAAATAAATTCTTTAAAAATCAGACAATGTGATTTACTGGATTTGTTTTCTCATTTTGTCTCTCATAGTTGAGGTCTACCTATGACTGACTAAATACTTTTTTTTCCCCACTGTATATCATTTTTACTCTAAGGGTATGTTCTACCTTTACTATAAAGGTATATACTGACTGCAGAAAACAAAGAGAAATTGTGGCAGACATTTTCCAGCCCACTGGCTTTCTGCGTAGACTTTTACTTGCTGATCAGCCTCAGATGACTAGGACTGATCAGCAAACTCTCACTCTGCGGGTTCTGTGGCTGGTCAGCTGTGGAATCTGCAGCAGGATTTAGAAAGACACTTATTTTTTTTTCAGTCTCCTACTTTGATTTCTGCCTCCAACTGTCTTCAATCAGGGTGGAGTCTTGAAGCGGAATCTGCCTCAAATTCAGTACCAAATTCCACCATGTGAACATATTCTTAAATTTCTAGATTCCAGACTGGAATTTTGTATTAAAAAAAGTGTATGTTTTACAAAAAATTGCAGGCAGGTATAGAATTCTAAAAATGAGTGTGGAACAAAATTGCAATGTTGCTTCATGTCTTATTAGTCAGTCACTTTTTATACTGCCCTGTATTGACATGTGGTCAGATTGTATAAGAGATTTTGGTGAACGTAGCCTGTAAATACATAGAGAGATGTTATCCTGCATATACAGTATTGTGCATATGTATTTATTAAAGGGAGTCTGTCACCAGGGTGAAGCATATTAAACTAGCAACACAGATAGGTCAGGCTCACCTGGACGTAACGTCTTTTTGCCGATATAAATCCATGCCTCCGTTGCCGAGATATTAATTTATTTCACAATATGCAAATGAGCAATATGGAGCACCAAGGGCGGCTCCGTTGCTCCAAACGGCTATGCTCTAATATGCTGGCTCAAACATGATGAACACAGGGCCAGGCAAGAGTTTAGCATAGCTTCCTGGCCCTGTCACTCAAAGAAGGGAGGAGGGCAGCGGGGCGTATCAGAGCGCTCAGTGCTCCAGAATGCATGTTTGCATATTGTTAAATAAATGAATATCTCTGCAACGGAGGCACGAATTTTCATGGGGAGAAAGACATTCAATTCTGGAGAGTCTGACATATCGAACTGTGTTGCTAGCTTAATATTTTTCACCCTGGTGACAGACTCCATGGTGGGCAGTGTTACTATCCAAATGCAGTAATAGCATCTACTGGCGTTTGGTGTCTGTGCTGCTTCATGATTTCTTTCATAGTCACTGGCTATGTGCATGACGGAGGGCGCGTCACTAGGCAGGATGAGGGACCTCTGTGCTAGAGACTGGTTTGGATCCTAGACGTGTCATGTCTCAATGTTATGTTGGAAAAGAGTTAAAGAGATTGTGATATTAATGTTCGGTAGCATTATAGCTCTATAATTTTTACGTTTGGAGTGTATATGGTTGTTCAGACCTCAGCCTACAAACCTTTGTGATATAAAATAACATAATAAACCTACCTAATTCATAACATTAATAGGTGCCCTTCTGTCATTATGTGGATTAGTTCATTCCCTAAAACCCCATTAAAGTGCATCAGGTAGGTGACCTTTTCCCTGCCATATTGTATCGGATGAACTCCTCCTCCTTGGCTGTAGACTCACCAGCTAAAGTTCTTCTGCCCAATCATATCTTAGCTCATATTTATCATACAACATTAAAATACACGCTCCAATGTAGCCATATCCACCAAAATACACAATAAAACCTGGGCCTAGTATGACAGCATTTACATATTCCACTAGTCCACTGTATTTATGATATATGCTAAAGGGCTTATCTATCCAAATCCAAACATGGTTGCATTTTTTTCAAAAAACAGCACCACACCTGTTCTCAGGTTGTCCGTGGTATTGCAACTCAGTCCCATTCCATCCGATAGATCTGAGCTAAAATACCAGACAAAAATGGAAAATTGGAAAGGTGTTGCTCTATTGTTAGAAGAAAGCAGCCATATTTTTTATTGGTAAGCCCTTTTAATTTTACTTTATTTTATGATGAATTTTCTTCTAGACCGTGTTGCCTTCAGAAACAAATACAATATATTGTATTGGTATATTGTGTTAGTAATGACATAATTTAATGTTAATGTTTAATGTTCGTTTTAAGTTAATTTTACTTGTAAATATGTTATTTTAACTCATATGTGCATTTTGAATTAACCCTATCATGTCTGAAGTGCCTTACAGTGAGCATATCATGAAGCTAAAGAAAGTCATTCAGATGTGAATGGTGGTACTCCCCACAGCCATCACGCTTCTCTTGGCTGTAGATGATTCATATGCTATGGAAATGCACTTTGGGAGATCTTCTAAATTTGCACTCAGTATTGTCAGACTACCCATGCCAGAGTTGCCTTCAGTGTACATTGTAGCCATTTTTATGGATGAATGCCCTTCTCATAACTATATTCCTCATATATCCAAAGCCAAAAGGACCAACAACATTCTGTAGTGTGTATGCATTAAGATATATTTGCAATTTTATTGTCCATTTTTTTGTCAATGAGCTTGAATGGCTTCTGAATTTTATTTATTTGATTTAATTTTTTTTTGCTTCAATAAAATAAAAAAAAATGAAACAAAATGTATAATCTTGTATTTTTATTACATAGATTGAGTGAGAGAGGTTTTCCTTGTGCTATCCCCACCACCATTTGACACTCCAGGGCCATATCGGCAAATTGCTACAGCTCATGAACTTTTTATTTTATGCATTTATTGACAGGTGCGTAACTAGCAAAGACTGGGCCACATAGCAAACTTTTGACTTGGGACCTCCACACCACCCCTCCACACCTACTATAATGTCCCATAGCGGCCCCTTTACACAGTATAATGTGCCATAACAGCCCCTTCACACAGCATAATGTTCCATTGTAGCCGCTCCACACAGTATAATGTCGTCCCATAGTGATACCTACGGTGTTCGGTGCAAATAATACAAAAATTTTGAGTTCATTATCCACAAGTTATCATTGTACTCTGGAGACTGAAGACCTCCAGAGTAAAATGATTGGAGGCCCAGGAGAGGTGATCAAACACAAAAAAAAGTGTTACTCACCTCTTCTGAGCTCCAGTGCAACTCCCTGCTGTCACAGCGTGGGTTATGTCAGCGTCATCATGCGTCGTGACGCTGACCTGACCCACGTGACATCATTGAAGAGGCCTGAAGACAGCAGGGAGTCACTGGAGCCCATGAGAGGTGAGTAACACTTTTTTTTTTTTTTTATGCTTAATCACCTTTCCTGGGCCTTTGATCATTATATTCCGGGGCCTGAAGAGACCCCAGAGTACAATAGCAGTTTCAGTTCGGATGTGTTTGGTGCGAATGAAACCGCCAGACGAACCTCGCCCAACAAATACCAAGTACCGCAGCCCTACTTACCAATTCCCGCTCTTGCCCACAGCCGCCTCCGCTTCCCCTTCAGTCTTCCAGGGGAACCTGTACGTTCCATATCTCGTCCCGGTCAGTGATATCCTGACGCAGTTCAGCAGCAGCGACCTGATATGGGATACAGAGGCTTCCTGGATGACTGAAGGGGAAGTGGAGGCGGATGTGTGCAGGAGCAGGGACTGGTAAGTAAATAGGGCCTGAGAGTAACTCCAGCAGTTATCAGCCTATTATTTAAAAAAAGCAGAGGCCCACTGGCTACAGCAGTAGTTGCGTCTATGATCATTGCCCATCTCATATCCTCTTGGGTTTCATTTGTGGGTTTTTTGTAAAGGCTATTGTAATTCTTCTCAAGTACAGAGACAAATTGATTTTAAAATTGTTGATGGAGGAAAACAAAATAGTGGTCTGTATATTTATACACCTGAACATTTGTAGTTCACATGTACTGACTGGGTGGCAGATATATGTGTCTCCAGGGTAACAGACTACAAACAATACTTCCATCTGTCCCCTACTTTCTGCTATCCTAATAAATGTACAGTATGTTAGCAAGAAATTGGTGAGGAATGGCACAGGTTATGACTTCAGTTTTAGGTCTCACAGGTGGTGTCTGTGGGATTGCAATGATGGACATGCAGAGATCTGTATGAGCCATAGACTTAAAAAGTAGGATATTGTAAGAAAAACTATTCAGAGTTACTTAATATTTCATGTTAGATGTAAATATGTAGATATAAGATATTTGCAGTGAAAAAAAAAATAACAAAAGGGAAAGTGAATTAATACATTTTGCCCAAAGTGTGACAAATCCTTTAAGCATTCATCGGGCACATGACTGCCATAGGAAGTGCACCCTTGAACAGTGTGTGTGTGCGCGAGCACGGAGGGCTTGATGAGTTTTAGTTTGTACCCCCCCCTTCCCCTCTTATTTGCTATGGTATCTATGATGGTATGCTCTTACCAACCTGTGGGATACTGGCCAATCGTGGATGGCATTTTTAGCCTCCCCCTCCCAAAAAGGGTTATTTCTTGGGTGTGAGGTGTATTCGCATATTAGCAGTCCAAAACGGAAACTGTTGTTGTATTTGACAGATGATAACCCATGCTGAACTCAGATACCACTGGATGTCCTGGGAAGAAGAACTACATATTTCCTATCACTAACACACTACTGACATGTTCAAGCAGAAATCTGTCAATGTCACTTCTACAGCTATAAAACTGCAGATTACCCAATTGTACATGAGTAGGAGCTGCCCTATAGATTCTCACCAAGAGGTGACTCATGGTTACTTAAGAAGGGAGCTTCTTTTATCATTAGGCTCTTTAATAATAATCATCCTTTAATAGTCCCACCATAGGGAAATTCAGTGTGTTGGGACTATTAAAGGATGATTATTATTAAGGAGCCTAATGATAAATAACTTTAGAGTATACATGGAAATGTATTGTAAGGGTAGGTCATGTGTGCCAGGTGCTAGGATTAGGAGTTGTGAACCTGGTCCCATCAGAAAGGGATTATAATATTTCATTCTAGTTTGGCAGCAAACTCACTTTTGATGGTGGAGAAGAGTTGATTCCAAGCAGTATCTATGTGAAGCAGAGCAAACCGATGATTGGGGTACTGAGCATCAACGTACTATGCCCAGGTTGGAAGAAAGTTTAACTTTGTCCATGGTTTAACCATATAAATAATTCCTATAAATTGCTCAGTGCTACAGTGGTCCTCTATCTCTGTTAGAATAATAGACTTGCTCCATTATAACTCCTCCTTACTGCAGTTGTGCAGTGAGAAAGAATGAGGGCTATAGGATTAGCCATGGTCTAGTGATTGGTAGTCCAAGTGATGGTACACCCAGTGATAAGGAGGAAAGCAAAGAGCAGACCTCCCAACCAAAGGTAGCAAACTGATGATTGGGCTGCAGAAATTCCTGTGGATTCATCATAAATATCCATTGTGAGACAACCCCCTTAACTCTATGGCTATATTGGGGATCAGGAACTATGTATAAGATAATTGAAGACTCATAATTTTGGACTTTGTCAGGGGTTCAAATTCAGTTTGGCATGAAATAAGTTTCTGTTTGTTGACTTATATATACTGAACATTGGTCCAGTGCACTTATTTCTTAGGCCTTATTCACACATCAGTGAAAACTGACCGTGTCATCACTGTTTTGAAAAAAGTGAGCGTGAATGAGTGTATTCTTTTTTTTTTTTTTTTTCTTGATGGACAGAAAAAACAGTCCAAAAAAACAAACAAAAAAAAACCTGCTCTGTCTTTGTCCTTTTTGATAGACACCTGGACCTAATAGAAATCAATATATCCATTTCTAACAGATAAATCGGATTGATGTCTGAGTTACATATATTAAAATCAGATCACTGATTGGGTCAGACCAGTGAAATTCATCCATTTCTTAACTCTTCTTTAAAACAAATGCAAAATGGATGACCATCAATAACATTAACATGGACTGAAGAGTAGGTAGACAAGTTGTGATCTGTGAATAAGCCCCAAAGACAGAACGGTGACTCTCCACCTGGCAGCATGCCCCCTTTGTTTTTGCAGCTGGTCCTGATTTGGGGATTTCTAATTGCAGTTGTTGACATTTTTGGTGGCGTGTCAGAGGCTAAACCATTCACTGATGTAGAGTGTGGCCATCCTTTGCCTCCTGGAGTTAAAATAGAAAAACCACAAGACTCCCAGCTCTGTGCAGCCTCCATTTGGGGTTTGGACTATGATGTGCTGGAGAATAACACTGTTCTTTATTAAAACTAGCAGCCGCAGAGCTCTGGTGACCACTTTTTAATAGAAACTGGAATGTATTTGGTGCTGTCTGATAACCAGGGACCACGGATCTATATAATAATAGTGACTGATAAGAGTGTAATTCATTGTTGTTGTGGTCTTCACAACATGTTTCAGCTACATTCTCTTTTATACCTAACCAAATAGAAAAAGTCTAGCTATTGTATAGAGACTATGAAATTACAGTATGCTAAAATGAAAGACTAGAGATTCCAAAAAAAGATTTCCTGTCCGAGGAAGCTTCTGCCATTCATAGTGTTGCTTGAAGGAGTCGTCCAGGATTTGGAGCAACTTATGGGGTAGCCAGCATGGGTGTAAAAGGATAAAAAAAGGCGTGCTCACTTGTCCCTTGTGCTCCATTGATCGTGCCTGGTCCCTTTTCCATCGCAAGCTGAGGTTTGCACCATTGGAAACTGTAAGGCTCACATGTTGCTGGTAAGGAACCGGTGATGTGAATGATGTCACCAGTCCGTCGCCATTGACCACTGAAGCTACTTATTGGTCTCATCGGTCACATGAGGCTCACGGTTTCCAGCGGTGCAAACCTCCGCACATGATAGAAAGTGGAACAAATCCTAGACAACTCCTTTAAGACAATAGAAAACAACTGATAAAACTGGTCAACTATGTCAACTATCTTAAATCCAGTAACATGGGGCAATTCCTCAGTTGGTTATATTAGTCATCCACAGATACCAACACAGAACTGTCACTCTATTGCCTATGCACAGCAAACCTATCCCCGTGTTGCCCCAACTTTTAGATTGGATATATACAGCTACAGCAGTTTCTTCGGATGTCTTTTTTTTTCAGATACCACAAAGTCCTCATCATGGTTCGGTATCAAGGACAGAGTGAACTATAACAGCGCAAGTAACAGAGACCCTAAGCAGTCAGCCATAGTTTTTCCATATCGTAGCCCAAAACAGTGACCTCATAACAGGTATAGTAACAGTGAATCTGTCAGCCATAGTGCCCTCATAACAAAGCTGGTATCAGTGACCCTATAACAGTCAGCAACAAGCTCCCCATAGCAGAGCAAGTACGTGACCTCATAACACAGTCAGCCATTGTTCCTTCATAATAGTATAATAGTGTATACATTACTGATTGTAAATGGAATAAAATATTCTATAAAAAAATTCAATGTATGTTTGGGCTTGTAGGTGTTAAAGAGCTTAAGTTTTTTTGTACATAGAATTCAATGATTTTAATATCAGCTTTTAATATTTCTACTTGCAGTGCATGGAAATAGATTGTAAGCCGTTGTGGGCAGGGTCCTGTATTTCACTGGCCAGTTGGTCACTGTTAGTATTATATTTGTCTTGTACATCTTGTGTACCGTATGTAAACCCTCAAATGTAAAGCACCATGGAATTAATGGTGCTATATAAATAAACAATAAGAATAAATACATAAGCTAAACACTTTATGGGGAATTGTCATGTTCGTTATATTATATAAGAATAAGAACTCTTTGTGATATATAAACATATGTAGACATTTAGTCCCCAAACTTGTCTCTAAAATCTAATCTCGGAAACCAACTAACAACACAAAATCAATTTTAAGGTTTGATCACATCATGTTCTTACTTAAATCACTGAGTGTTTCAGTATTTTATGAGACAGGGATTGTGAGTGAAAGGTTTTGGTTGGAATAGCTGGTCCTTAGTTATAAAGTGCCACTATTCCCAAATCAGGAGTCCCAACAAGACGGACCACACACATCTTAATTCTGAGCATAAACACACTAATTCTAACCAGAAATGCTCTATCTCTAACCTTAACTAATATCCTCCAGCGTGGCCAAAGGCAAGTCCTTTTGAAAGGTGAACATCTGTCAATAACAAAAAAATGACTGTAAAAAGATTAAAAAGTTAGCCTTGATTGATACATATTGTATATCCATATAATGCTATGAGTGATAATATACTTTATTAGTTTAGTCTCCTGGCAGAGACCGGTAATTCTTGGACAACCCCTTTAACTGTTCAGGGATTGTATTTTTACTAGCGACTAAAGTATCTAACCAGTGACATTGACCTGTTCCAGGTTATACAATATATACTGATATACTGTATACTGATATATACTTATTGTCTCTACTGTCTTTGTTATAATGGTTATGCAGTGTAATCTCCAGACAGCATGTTATAGAGCAGAAGGAGATGAGTTTGATACATAGGAGATTGATACATAGTTTCGCTGGAAAGGATTTAGTATAATCCATATTTTATTGATTTATATCTTTTCTTTTACTATGCTTAGAAACAGTCACCTAGTCACAAGAGGAAGTGCTATCACTAAGTAGGGTGACCTCCATGACTAGATGACTGTCTCTAAGCATAGAAATAGCAATGATAAAAATAAAAAATGACAAGTTATACTGCCCTGTAAAATGCTGCCTGCAGATTACATTTTCCATATGACAGGTTCCCTTTAATAACCCAACAATTCCCCTTCACTACCTTTATACATTCCTTACTGTATGGAAATAATCCAACCTACCTCAGATCATTACAAAGCTAATCTCGCTACCTATACCAGAAACATAATTCTAACATGAATGCCTTAAAAATGTCATAAATGGAATATTGAAAGTCCCAAAAACTCCAGAATCTACTGCAATTCTACCAATTTCCATCAGGTGTTTCATTCATTCTAATTGATACAGATGTATGAAATCCAGCACCTAGCTATGCAGTCTGCCCTTACAAACATCTGAGAAATAATGGGTCATGCTAAAGAGCTTTATCTAAGCAAGCACTATCTGGAAGTCTGATGAACAAGTCTGAGTTTGGCGAATGCCAGGAGAACATTACCTGCCTGACTGCATTGTGCCACCTGTAAAGTTTCGTGGAGGAAGGATAATGGTATGGGGTTGTTTTTCATGGGTTGTCCCAGACCCCTTAGTTCCAGTGAAGGGAAATATTAATGTTTCAGCATAGCAAGACATTTTAGACAATTGTATGCTGCCAACTTTGTGGGAAAGACCTTTTCTGTTCCAGCATGACTGTTCCCCAGAACACAAAGCACAGTCTATAAAGCCATGGTTTGGTGAGTTTGGTGGGAACATCAGTGACCTCACAAATACGCTTTTGGATGAATGAGCAAAAATTTCCACAAAGGTCCAAATTCCAAAATCTTGTAGAAAGAGTTCTCGGAACTACTGTTTTAGCTGCCAAGGGGGGACCACCTCCAAATTATTGTCAGAATACTTTTGTTCATATAATGATCATCTGAATCTCAGTTGTCCAACCAAAATACTCCATTAAAATGTATATTTACCTTATGAGAGTATATATGACATTTCAGTGGAGAAAGAAGAAATAAGCAGCTGCCAAACACCTCTGGCACCTTGTTGGGTCTCCTGAGATGTCTGTTCTAGTAAATACATGTAATTCCCATTAAATAAAGTTCTGGGCTATCCTTACTTGACTCTATGTTGTGCCATTCCTGATAGATATTTATCAATAATAAGTGTTACCATTCCCATTGTCAAAGGGGTGTATCCCTACACAGTTTGATACTATCCAATCAGTTCTGCCAGTGCCAGACATGCTCTCAAATTTTAACAACTCACTTGTCAATATTTTTTTAGGCTAAGGCCCCCGTAACGGGCTGCAGTGGAAAAGCGCTGTGGGAAAAACCACGGCGGAAACACATAAAGTCTACAGAGTTTTTCTCTGCGGACTTTGTGTTTCAATTATACCTATAGGGAAATCGCCGGCGTTTCCATAGGTATAATTGACATGCTGTGATTTTGAAAACACAATAATTGTGCAAATTGCAGATTCTTCTATGGTCTGTGATTTGTCAGATACACAGCCATGATTTCCTGGTTGTGGACCGGTTATCAGGCAGGGACATTACATACATGATAACCCGGCCACAATAAGGAAATTATGGCTGGGATTCTGACAAGTGTTAGACCATAGAAGTTCCTGCATTCATGGTCCTATCCATTGGCAACCTATGAAGACAAATGATTGTCACCACTAAGATGACTAGAGAAGGTCTTTAAAAAGCTGCAACATTTTTAATTACTTATATCTGCAAAAATGTTTAACTTTGAATTAAAGTTAAATATGGTTATGTTCTTGGGAAAATTTTAGGATAAAAATTCTAGGAGTAAGAACAGAGGAAATGACACAGAGGTGTTAAAAAAGATTCTCTAAAATTGGGGGAACATTTACTTTTAGACCTTATTCACATGACAGTGAAAAATGTCCATGTCATGGCCGTTTTTAAAACAATTAGAGTGAATGGGTCTATTCACATGTCTGTTTTTTTGACAGACTGTTTTACATGTCAAAAATGCTCTATCTTTGTCTGTTTGATGGATACTAAAACAAACGTCAATAATCCCATAGATTTTGGGATCTATTGCTGGCTATACACTTAAAGGGGCTGTCACATTATAGACACTTATCCACTATCCACAGGACAGACGATAAGTGTCCGTTCGCCGGGTCCCCCAGTGATCCAGAGGACAGGGGACCGAAAGTCCCTCTAAGACCTCCTTGACAATGCACAGAGGACTTTCTCCTCTGTTGGTTTCATTTTTAGGCTAAAGCCCTATGGAAACGCAGCTTTTTTTGTTGCAGATTTTGTTGCAGTTTTTTGAGCCAAAGCCAAGAATGGCTACAAAAAAAATATATAGGAAGCTCTTATACTTCTACCTTTTGCTCAATCCACTCCTGGCTTTGGTTCAAAAAACCGCAGCAAAATCTGCAACAAAAAAAGCTGCGTTTCTGCAACATGGGGCTTTAGCCTTAAAGCGATGCACACTCAACGAACCCCATTATAGTCAGTGGGGTCCATTGGGCTCCATGTGTAATCGCTATTACAGCCGATGGACCAGAGCAACAAAAAAAAAGGTGGCGCTAGTGTGAACCTAGTGTAAGTAAACTGAAAGAGAGACAAATCACTTGAAGACACTGCTGACTGTCACTTATCTCCTGGCAGAGCAAAGAATCGGGTATGCTGAAATCAGGATGCCCCTATAAATATATTGCCGGGGTTTTTTTTTTATACCTACTAAATGTTTTGCAATACAGAATGTTTCCTATTTTGATATTTCTAAACTAAACGTGGCAGATATAAAAGGACTGATATTTTATATGCCAGTCTTAATATAGGCGAGGAATGGGCTCTGCCTGTTCACAAATCACTAGCACGGGTTCCTGAATGGAGATCTACGCCAGTTAGGAACTGGTGTAGATTTCCATTATAAATCATAGCAGAAAATTGGCATGAGATATAATAAATATGTCAGGCCGAGGCGCCCCCACACAATGTGGCGAGCGAAGCACAGAACGGAGGTTGTGGCACATGTTTGGTGCAAGAAAGGGCCTTGTGCCAAATGTGAACCACAATATCATCCCTGTATGCCAGAATACTGGAGCAAAGGTATTGATACATTTCCCCCAATGTATATGTTGTCATGATACCCTATAGACTAGAGTAAGAACTGACATTGATACAAATGAATGCAGGGAAAAGAAACATATACATAGAAGACATACAGTCTGTATCCTGCTATGATATATATAATTACAACAGTGTCAGCTATTTTCTGCTTTTTTGGATAAAAGACATACTATACATTTCATTTGCTATTTTTTTTTAATCAAGGTAACCCCACAGTATGGGGTCCTTCTCCCATATTCCATGCTGAGCTGTATTTTCACTGCCTGGGTGGCTGGATGCCTCGGCTAACTAACTCACCTTATTCTTGGTTTTGTTCCTGTGCAAACTTGGCCTGCAGACAAGCTGGGAGTCTTTGGCAGGCATCTCCAAGGGCTGTGGTTGTTCTGAAGTTTACCACCGCGTGGCGCCATGATCTGTACAGTGCTCTGAGGGACTAGCCAAGCCACCTCCAGATGGAGAAGCCGTGATTCTGCTCATTCTGAAATCCATATGTAAACTATGTTCTCAAATCTGAATACTGGCATATGGGTTATAGCTGTTGTAAGAAATTTTAGATGACTTTTTCTCATTTTAATGCTACACAGAATAGACAGATACTGCACATCTCTCTCCAGAACAGTAAAGCCAGTTAGTCCCCTTGCTGGCCTAATGGATGTCCGGAACATCATCATAAGCCTCCTCCAGTGGCCTCCGGCACAAGAGTGATGTAAGGTGTGCTGGCCTTGGCTTCATCTGTGCAATGTGCAGACCTGGAGTAGGCTTGTGATGACGCCCCTGTCCTATGGGATATCAATCAAGCCAGGACGGGGACTGGCCGGCCTGACTGTTCTGCAGAACAAGTCCACCCGCAAGGCGTCTTACTTGCATCTGAAAGCAGCAAAGTTATTTTTCTTCATTAGTCAGAATTGGCCAGCAAATATATTACTATCATCTTTGTCAACCAGAATAATACAGGTGCATCTCAATAAATTAGAATATCTTTGAACCGTTTATTTCTTTCAGTAATTAAATAAAAAAAAGTGACCTCCTATATTTTCTAAATTCTTTACTCACAGAGTGTTCTATTTCAAGTGTTTTATTTCTGTAAATGTTGATTATGGATTACAGGTAATGAAAACCAAAATCTAAGAAAATTAGAATATTGTAAAAAAGTTCAGTATTGTAAATTCAGTGTGTCACCTGCCAAGGTTTCCTAAGCCTTTAAATGGTCCCTCAGTCTGGTTCAGTAGGACAAACAATCATGGAAGACGCGGATTATGGATTGTATTACTGAATTACTGAAATGAATCAACGTTTCAAAGATATTCTAATTTATTGAGATGCACCTGTAGATAGCAGTTTGGTTTGCTAAATCCTGATGACAGGTTCGCTTTAAAGCATTGCTGCTATACAATGACAATGACAAACATTTGTAATGCGCTTTTCTCATGGAGACTCAAAGTGCAGTGAGCATTGTGGAGTAGGGGAGTCAGTGGTTGCCATACAGGCCCTTATCCCCAACACCTACAAGGGACAGCTGTTTGCACAAGAGCTAATTTCCCTATCACTATATTTTGGCATATGGGAGAAAACCGAAGTACCTGGAAAAAACCCACACAAACATGGGGAGAGCAAACTCCATGCAGATGTTACCCGTGGTCAGATTCAAACCTGAGGCAACAGTGCTAACCACTGAACCACTGTGCTTCCCATACAATGGACATTCATACCAATGAATTTCGATTGTATTAAAGGGAGTCTGTCACCAGGTCCCAGCATATCAATGCAGATAGGTTAGGGCCACCTGAATCAAACATTGTGTCTTCCACTTGTGAATCGTGCCTCTGTTGCCGAGATCTGCAGGGCTGGGTTGATATTCTGGGATCTGTTCCCTTTAAGTTGTGAAATAACTGTGTGACATTATTTCATACTATACTATAGCCAAATTTAAAATAGAGTAAAATCCTCTGAACTGTTTCCTCTTTAGTTTACTGTTAAATTTACTATATGGTGCAGTTCACAGAACCCGATTATGCAAAGAAATGTTAACATACTTAGGTTAGGTTCACACCTGCAGTATTCATTTTTCTGTTCCATCAAAGGAGAAGAAACACTAAATGGAAACTAAAGATGTACACCAGTGGATCTCAGCAGCTCCCACTGACTGTAATGGGAAACATCAGATTTTTATTTTGGTATTTTGTCAGTTTACCAGATTTACAGTTTGTGATTTTGGGCAAAATTTGTGCTCAAAGCTCCTGTAGAACTTCTGATGTAGATGTGAGCTTTGCCTTATTAGTGACGGAGTGGACAATTTATCTATTACGATAAAGAATGTGAACTAGAATGTGTGTCCTGGACAATTCCTTTAAGAGTACTGATAATAAAATCCCAACTGGCGCAAAGGTGAGCTTGAGTTATTAGGTTAAGAGGTCTCCAAATAAATCAGGAACACACCCATGCACCAGTGCGGATCTGGTATAGATCATGCCTCCCAAACTCTCCTGGTGCACCCACAGTGTATATATACTGTGTATATACAGTTCCCTCTTGGTGCCAACAATATAATAGATCAAACAAACAAAAAGAAAAGTAATACTCACCTCACCCCATTCCCCTGCTGTTCTCTCCTGTCTCTGCTCCTGAAGGCTTCAGGGAGCAGCAGACACAATGTAAGTCACGTCACTACATCTCGCCTACCGCTTTTAAGACACTGGAGACAAATGGTGAAGCAGAGAGTAGATGGCTCCCTGCTTCACGATTGTATTCAACTCAATGAGAAATGTGATGCATCTTTATGTTTAATCAAAGTTTATTAAAGATTTTTAAGTACAATGGAAAAAGGACAAAAACAGTGCAAGCAAACAAATGGCGCACAGGCACGCAGGCCTCGCCTGTAAACAAGAAACTTGGGGTAAGACCCAAGCTAAGGCTGTGGAGCACAATACAATAACAGAGGAACGGAAGGCCCAGATATACGGGACCATGAAAACAACGTCTTGTAAGTAATGGGAGAAGAACAAACAGACAAAGGAACACACAATGGGAACTGCGATCAGAAAAACACATACTGGAGAGAAAGAGGGAGGGGTAACAGTGGGAGGGTGGAAG
This sequence comes from Leptodactylus fallax, assembly GCA_947044405.1. Classification (NCBI taxonomy): domain Eukaryota; kingdom Metazoa; phylum Chordata; class Amphibia; order Anura; family Leptodactylidae; genus Leptodactylus; species Leptodactylus fallax. The sequence goes on from CAMRHE010000223.1 coordinate 2,329,330, forward strand.
GACCAGTAACCTCCTCCAAAGGAAGGAGAAGAGAAAAAGAGGTAAAAGAAATAGCAAGGTATCACTGTATCAGGAAAAGAAAGAAAAGAACTCAGACGATTTCTGGAACACCACCCAGGGCCGCCAGAAAGTGTCAAATTTGGAGGGGTCGGGGGAATCCTCCACCACCAGGGCCTCCATTCTCCCTTTTAGGAGAAGCTCCTGAAGAAATTCAACCAGGGAGGGCGCAACAGTACTCCGCCAGTGCCTGGGAATGACGGTTCTAGCAGCCGTGAGAAAGTGTCGCAGGAGGTCCTTCTTCACCGCAGAGATGCTGCCAGGGATAACTGAAAGAAGGGCCAGTTGGGGAGTTGCTGCGATGGTGCAACCACACACTTTAGCATACAGGGTGAACACAGCGTCCCAAAAGGGCCTAAGAACGTCACACTCCCACCAGATGTGATATAGGGTGCCTTTCTCAGTACCAGAGCTCCAACACTGGTCAGTCACAGCAGGGTAAATTCTGTGGAGGAAATCAGGGCACCGGTACCACCGAGACAGGATCTTGAAATTCTTTTCTTGCGCACTGCAGGGCAACGGAAGCTTATGTGTGAACAGGAAAGACCTATCCCAGTCGGCGGCGGGGGGGGAGGCCCGCGTGAAGGTCTGAGTCCCAATGGCCTATGTAAGAGGGGAACCCAGGGGTGGTTTCTCAGAGAAGAATGCTGTAAAGAACCGAGAGTGCACACGGGGAAGAGTCAGCGTGGGAAAGGACGGACTCCAGGTCAGTCATGGTACAAGAAAGAAGAAGGGGCAAAGAGAATTTCTGCAGGAAGGCCGGAAGTTAATAATAATAATAATAATAATAATAGTCCTTTAATAGTCCCACAATGGGGAAATTCAGTGTGTTACAGCAGCAAAGATAAGATAAGATAAGCAGATACAAATACAACATGTACAGGAATGTTCCAAGGTGAGAGGCATTACATTAATAGCAGACAGACAGATAGGACGTAGCAGAGGGGGGGGGGGGGATTTAACAGGCAGAGAGATATTTCAGTTCTCTGTATGTAATGATCTCCGCTTAGGTCGGTGTTGGTTGTACAGCCTAACCGCGGTGGGGAGGAAAGACTTCCGATAGCGCTCCTTCTCACACCTAGGGTGGAGCAGTCGGTCACTGACAGTACTGCCCAGCGCAATCACAGTCTCATGCATGGGATGGGAGTTATTCTCCCGCATGGAGCTCACCACGGACAGTATCCTTCTGTCACCCACCACCTGCACTGGGTCCAGTGGGCTCCCCAGGACAGAGCTGGCCCTTCTAATCAGCTTGTCAAGTTTATTTCTGTCCCTGGTTGATATACTGCTCCCCCAGCAGGCCACTCCAAAGAAGATGGCTGATGCCACTACAGAGTTGAAGAAAGTCCTAAGAAGTGCCCCCCGGATTCCAAAGGCTCTCAGCTTCCTAAGCAGGTAGAGCCTGCTGTGGCCCTTCCTGTACAGGGCCTCCATATGATCTGCCCAGTCCAGCTTATTATTAAGGAGCAAACCCAGGTACTTATAGGTGTTCACAATGTCGATGCCCGTCCCCAGGATGTCCACTGGTTTGGAGGGCATCTGCCTTTACGGAAGTCCACCACCATCTCCTTGGTCTTCCCCGCGTTAATCTTCAGGTGGTTCTGGTGGCACCAGTCCACAAAAAAACGGTTCAGTTCTCTGTACTCCCTGTCATCATCTGTGATGAGGCCCACTATTGCAGAGTCGTCAGAATACTTCTGTAGGTAGCAGCTGGATGAGTTGCACCTAAAATCAGCAGTGTACAGTGTGAAGAGGAAAGGGGCGAGAACTGTACCCTGAGGTGCCCCCGTATTACAGATAACAGTACCTGACACACAGTCTTGGGCTCTCACGTATTGAGGTCGATTTGTGAGGTAGTCTAGGATCCAGTTGGAGAGGTGGTGGTCCACTCCAGCAAGGCCCATCTTGTCTCTCAGTAACCTGGGCTGTATGGTGTTAAAAGCACTGGAGAAATCAAAGAACATTATTCTCACCGTGTTCCCTGGTTTTTCCAGGTGAGACAGAGCCCTGTGTTGACCATACTCCAGCCAGGATAAATGAAGGTCCAGGTGAGAAGCGCGCAGCTGGGCCAACGGAGGAAGGGGCAGATCCCCAGTGACCTGTCTAAGTCATGTGATTCATCTTTAACACAAGAAAAGGCAATGCGCCGGGGATCAAAGAAAACTGGCTTGATAAATTCCCTCTTTATGTATATGTTCAGATAGTGCAGTTGGGTGCAGTTATAACCATGTGGGTGAAACATGTCATATAAAAACTGCAATGGCATAGAAAACTGTGGCAAAAATGAATGGTGTTTTTATGCATTTTTGTAATGCAATTTCAACCCCACCATTTGAATATAGAGTATAGTTTCCTAATATTTAAAGAAGTTGTCCACAATTAGAAAATATGGTCTGTCTTTTTCCAGAAACAGTGCCTACAGGTCATATGGGGCAGTCTAAAATCTACTATTTATATCACTAAAAGCTGCTGCTACTGCTATGATCCTATTCAGTGCTTAACCCTGCAGTTCTCCTTGTTCTGGTTGGCTTGTAGATTGAAGCAGATGCACGCTACAAGTTCACTGGTGGGGGGGGGAGCCCAGGATGGATTACTAGTTTAAATCATCACTAACCAGTTGTATTGTATGGATTATCCTTGGATACACCATACATATTTGATCGTGGGGTTAACATCTGGCCCTCACAGGGATCAGCTGTTTGGGGAAATATCTATTCTCTGTACTATACAGTGCACAGAGCCAGACTGGACCCAGTACTGAACAGCCAATCCATGCGGGGGCTGGCTGTCGCCCCCCACTGATTACTGTATATATATATATATATATATATATATATATATATATATATATCATATCTAAGAATAGGCCATAAAAAATCCTGATCACTGTACTATTCACCTGAAAAGGAAGTATAGTGTGATCAGGGGCGTAACTACTGGGGTAGCAGTGGTAGCAGCTGCAAAGGGCCTGGGACATTACGGGGCCCCGCGGGCCCCCCATGCTTTTTTTTTTTTTTTTTTTTTAAATAGGCTGTTACCTGCTGGAGTAACCCCAGCAGGTAACGGGCCCTATATACTTACCGTTCCCCGGGGTCCTTCCGATTCTGCGGAGGCGGATGTGCGCAGTAGCGGGGATCGGTAGGTAATACCGCGGGCCAAACCCTACAATCACTGCTATCATTATACTCCGGGGTCTTTTCAGACCCCGGAGTATAATAATCGGAGGCCCAGGAGAGGTGAGGGAACATAAAAAACAATGTACTTATCTCTCCTACGCTTCTCCAGGCTTCAGGCCTGTTTGGTGATGTCCCAGACGTCAGCTGACGTCATTTTGGAGGGGGCAGTCCAGGGGGGGGCCCAGTCATTCCTAGTTACGCCACTGGTGTGAGGGAAGCACTGTCTGTAGGGACTCATGTCCAGTCGCTAAACATGTGTTATAAGGATTTCTCTTAAAACTGATGGGTGATCTTTATCTGATAATGTCTATCAGATAGTTGGCTTAAGGTGGATTGTGGTGCATTGCCTGGTATAGTTTAAAGGGAACCTGTCACATTCACCATGCCACGATGCAGAGGTGTAACTTGAAACTACTGGGCCCAGATGCAAAATCTTTAATGGGGCACCTACTTACCTTGTGCCATTTAAAATAGTGGTATATTTTTTGTGGCAGAGGGACTTTTAGGGCCACTCAGGGTCCAGGGCCTTTTATCGACTGCTACTGCTGCACCCTCAATAGCAACACCCCTGCCATGAAGGTTTTTACTTAAATTTCTGCTCATTCTGGGCATATGAGTCTTGTGGGCGGTCCTACTCGGTAATCAACAGCTACACCTCTATGACACTCACTTAGTAATAATAGTAATAATAATAATACATTTTATTTATATAGCGCCAACATATTCCGCAGTACTGTACAATTTGTAGGGTTCAATTACTGACAAAAAAGATACATTACAAAGAATTAATCAATTCACACACTGGGACTGAGGGCCCTGCTCACAAGAGCTTACAATCTATGAGGTAGAGGGGGTGACACAAGAGGTAGCAGGGACGGCATCGGAGGTAGCATTGCTTATACAATGGTCAGACAATTTTGTAATAGAGGTTACTGTCATTACACATATATAAAGCTGTATGAGCCGTCACCAGTCGTGTCCTTTAACATGCAGATGGTGCCTGGACATATAAAGCTAGCCTGATACGGCATCATATCCTGTAATGTTGAAGCATAAACAGAGGAGGGTACGTTTTAGGGATTCTAACTACGGAAAGGTTTACATTAGGAGTTGTGATAGGCCTGTCTGAAAAGATATGTCTTTAGTTTATGCTTGAAGCTATGGAAATTGGGGGTTAATCTGATAGTCTGGGATAGAGCATTCCAGAGAAGTGGTGCAACTCGGGTGAAGTCTTGTATACGAGCGTGGGAGGTTCTGATAATAGAGGATGTTAGTCTTAAGTCATTGAGTGAACGGAGAGTACGGGTTTGGCGATAGACAGAGATGAGGGAGGAAATGTAGGGAGGTGCAGCATTATGGAGAGCCTTGTGAATGAGGGTGATAAGTTTATATTGTATTCTGTATTGAATAGGCAGCCAATGTAGTGACCGGCACAGACCGGAGGCATCGCTGTAGCGTCTAGAATGATAGATGAGCCTGGCCGCCGCATTCAGAATAGATTGTAGAGGGTCTGAGTCAAACAAAACCCCGAGGCAGCGGGCATACTGCCTGGGAGTTATGGTAAGGCCAGAGACTGCAATGGAGATATCAGGGACAGATCTGTTAGATGGTATCACCACCCACTGGATTCATAAGCACAGAAAAAGCAGGAATTTAAAAAACAATGTGCAAATTATACTGAATCTTTTCCAACAAAATATATATCGATCTGCTCAGCTCTGCCTGCTATATAAGATGGTTCCTGTAGATTGAACCACAAATTCAAAGTGGCAGGTTCCCTTTAAGCACAGACTTAAAAATGTAGGGTGACATTTGATCATCAATACATTTATACCTACTGTAGCATCTTTTCAGCTAGCGCTGTGTATGCTTGGGGCATAGTCAGCCGTCGTCTCATTATTCATATGCCTACAACATCCTTCCAGCTCTCGTAGAGACAGTCATCCAAAGCCCTTTGGGAAATACAAGCAGCGATCTGACTGGCTGCTATGTGCGCCTCCTTCACTTTACTTGACACTGGTGTCGATAAATCTCCTTCAGTGTTATTTAGTTTTGGCCAGGTTACAGCAATAAGGAAATTTGTGGGAAAGTCAGCCATTTAGGAAGTTATGTGTCCACTCACTAACTGTTTTAAATCCAAAAATATTACATTCCTATTCCTACTAGTCATACACAAAACCTTGAAGAAGGTCACTTTTACTTGCTGGAGTCATGAGATTATTTGGGGCTTGGTGATCTAATGTTGGCAGCTTCATCTGCTCACTGGTAAGTGGGATTTAGCCCTTCATTCATAGTGGTAATTTTTTTGGCATTTTCCTTTGTAGTGTGTGGCCTGATTTAGTAGTTAGATGTGAGTCATGTGTCCAAATCTAGGAGGCTAAAAAGTAATAACCAGGACAGGGATTATTTTGTGGCACTCATAGTGATTGCCACCCTGCTTCTTCCACATATGCTGAAGTAGAGTAGTATGCAGAATTCAGTCAATGCAATTTGGGGGTTTTAGAATTTACCTTGAAATATTATTTAAAGTTGATGTCTGGGATATAGAAATAATTGGAGCAGAAATGTTGATATAAAACAATACTCACCTGTTTAATCCTCTGCCGCTCCAGCACCATCACTTCACTGGTTCCCACTAGTCTGTTTACGCTAGGTTCACACCTGCGTTCAGGTTTCCGTTCATCGGGTCCGCTTGGGGGCCCGAAGAACAGAAACCTAATCTGCTTAAAAAGCGTTTACCCTCGGAAACCCGCAGAACCCATAGACTATAATGAGGTCCACCGGGTTTCCGCCCGAAAAAGGCGGAAAAATGCGGAGAGAAAAGTCCTGCATTTTCTAAGCGGATTTGGGGATGGAAACCCTGGCGATAGGTTCACACCTGCGTTGAAAACCAATCTGCTAAGAAAGCTGTTACCCACGGGTTTCTGCATGAAAATGCTTGCAGGATTTTTCTCTCCACATTTTTCAAGCGGAATGGGGGAGGGAATCTCCGAACGGTCATCAAGCACAGGTGTGACCATAGCCTTATGTTGCAGTGATGACATCACATATATGCACATCACTGGTTTCCGTGGTACATTCTAGCATCACCAATAAGGCCAGTGTTGTATCAACTCTCTTTGCTAATTTTTTATTTTTTTTAATTTGCAACAATCCTTTTAAATTCATGGTCTCTTTGGGAAAAAACAGGAGCAAGTATTCAATTTTCCTGCAGAGCCCCCACAAGAATATGAAATATTACTTGAAATTGAAATCAATAAGATGTCCCTGTAATTTATAGATATAGTGGGTACTCCAGCTGCTCTCCCTTCTGGCTCGTAGATGAGAGTCCTAATTCCTTTAAAACAGACAACCCCTTTAAAAATAGAGTAATATTAAGTGATATAAATCATAAATTATTCAGAAAATATCTCTGAAATATTCTTTAAATTACATGTAAAACTTCCTTGCAGGGAACGAGTTAAGTTCTCCAAAGGCACAAAAATAGCTCTGTGTGGGGAAGCTGGTTTATAAAAATGAATCAGAGACAGAGGCAGAAGAAAATAAAACGAAATCTAAACTGGTTTTGGAAGTCATAGCAGACGCCTCCCTTGGTCAGAATGGAATATGAAACCAGCGATAATGCAACATTAGAGGCTTACCGCAGGAAGGGGAAAAATGTATCTGAAATGTACGGAAATGGCATGACACAAAAAAAGGGGAACGGAGAATTAGAAATGATCTCTAATGGGTGTCCTAATGGGTTCATAGGTAGCAGCAGCAAATGGCTCAAGGTCAAACACACTGACTTAATTTGGGGTTTTACAACGTGATAAGCTTTCCAGGATATTTCCATGTCGGATGCGGTCGTTAAAGAATACGGCCCTTTTCACCCAGTCTATCTTGGTAACATGAACTTAATAAGCTAATATATCACAATATGTAGTACATTAATATGTGGGAGACATGCTGGATAGAAAACCATATAGCCAAACAGGTTACAAGCAAGACTTTACCTAAATGTCTCAGTCCGTTGAAGATAAGCAGAACTTTCTATTCGTAGTACGTCTACAACAGCTTCCATTATGATTTATTTTTCCAGGAGCACCAAAAGGATTGTCCTGTTGAATTTTTGCAGTTATGTCCTCTACAGGTGCATGTAATCCATGTTAACAGGGGCATCACCATAGGGGATGCATATGGTAGTAGTCACACTGAGGCTTTGTTTCCCTGAGCGATCCCAAAGTTCCTGCTGCCACATAGAAGGCATAAGTTATAATTGACATATTGATTTTACATTAGGGTTCAGGTGCTTCAGGCAATGCTTCTATATCTTCAATAGGTATATCTACATTGTTCATGGCCCCTTTGACCTGACTAGGACTGTATATTGATCAAATAAGGATTGTGATACCCTTAAATTCAAGTGTTCACAGCAGGCAGAGCCATGCCGTCAGTAATAAATACTGAAGAAACAGAAGAAGATATTGCCAACTTGGGTTGCATAGTTGACGGGTGTCCCCAGTTTGCTGTCCCTAGTTTTTCAGTAACAATCCCAGCAAGTGTGCGCATATCCTGGCCCAAAAAGCAGCATGGTTTACTATAACTCCACCAAAAAATTGGCAGTCCCTATATTAGCAACATAAATGTTGGTAAGTATGGCATATTGAAAGTTCTTAATTTCAATGACATTAGAGGGATACTTAAAAAAATACTTCTAATATTATTTTATATTGAAATAGAAATGTACATTACAGTAAGTATATGTTCGCATCATCACACCCTTACATCTAGATCCACTTGCCTTGCTTGCACCATCTTTCCATTGCCTAGGAGTAATGAAAAGTAGTGTGACCCGTAGCTTGAAGCTCTTGTGCCCCAATGCTAATTCTGTAATGGGACCCCTACCTACCTTGCAGCGTTTAGAATATGGGTATATTTTATGTGGTAGAGGAACCTTTAGGGCCCCCAGAGGGTCCAGGGCCCGGTAGTAAATGCTACTGCTACACCCTATAGCTACTCTGCTGGATGCAAGGACAAAGTGGTGCTGTGGAGATAGTACTTCTCAGGACTTGCACATATTTTGCTGTTACAAAGAAAGAGCTGCATGTCATAGTAGTAATCCTAAGTAATACAACTAGGCTCGACTTAAGGCCCTATTAGATGGACAGACATTAAATTGGTTGTCCAGGAAAAAATGGACAACCCGTTTAAGTTTTAAATAGGCCAGAGGCAGTGAAAAAAAAAAAAAATTCATACTCGCCATTCCACAGTGCTCCAGTGCCTCCTTGCGTGGTCCGATCTTGTGCTAACGTGAAGTCGAAGTTCCAGCCACACATGACCGCTGAGGCCAATCAGCCACCTCAGAGAAGGGCATGCAATGTCACTATCTGTGACATACAGAGGCCAATCAGGGGCCTCAGCGCAGGGCATGCAATGTCACTACCTGTGACATACAGAGGCCAATCAGCGGCCTCAGCGCAGGGCATGCAATGTCACTACCTGTGATATACAGAGGCCAATCAGCGGCCTCAGTGAAGGGCATGGCAATGTCACTACCTGTGACATCCAGAGGCCAATCAGTGGCCTCAGCGCAGGGCATGCAATGTCACTATCTGTGACATACAGAGGTCAATCAGCGGCCTCAGCGAAGGACATGCAATGTCACTACCTGTTACATCCAGAGGCCAATCAGCGGCTTCAGTGGAACTCAGGAAGAGACCCGTGAGAAGCTGCTGGAGCAGAAGGACCGAAACGCGCCGGAGCATTGGGGACAGGTGAGTATGATTTTTGTTTATTTTTTTCACCCCCCCCCCCCCCCCCGCTTGTCCAGACATTAAAAAAAAATGCCTGGACAACCTCTTTAAGGACAAGCCTAGGAATGCTTGTTGTTTAACAGAGCTGCTGATCAGATGACCAACAAGCAGATGCTCATTGGTTGGCTGATCGCATCTTTTAAGCAGGCTAAAAGATGCCAATTGTCAGCAGCATATCGCCCTATGTAATCAGATATGTGCTACCCATACCCATGCAGTTGAAAGGGGAGGAACGACTGCAGCAGAGGTCATTGCTCCCACATTCAGTTTGCATCGGCCTGTGTAATAAGGCCCATGCTAATTAGTTTCTCGTGGATCGGCACTCGGCCGCAATATATCTGGCTGTCTAATACAGACTTTAAATGGATTTTCTGGCCCCAAATCAATTTTTCATACTGGTAACCTATCCTATTACTTGAATAACAGAACTGCACACGTTCTCTGTCCACTGCTATAGCTTTCAGAACCCATATCAGTTGATCTGTGTGGGTTCTGGGTGTTGGACATCCACAGATCACATACTACCCTGTGGGTAGGTCATCATTATGAGAAATCGATTTGGGGCTGGACAACCCCTTTAAATACTTTGTTAAACTTAAAAGATAGATTGACTGGATTGACATGACATAGACAGGTAGATGGTGGATGGATATGTTGTCATACAGCGACTGCTAGTATGTTAATATATATATATATTTTATGAATTGCCCACTTCATTTTCTGATATTTTTAGGTGCTGTTCACACTTGTGGTACTGGATGACCTCGGGGTTTCCATTAAATATTTGGTATATTTGACAACAAGAACAGCATATTCTATACAAATTTTTTTTGTCAACAAAAATTACGGACCTTGATGGAGTCCAAAAATACGGAACCATAATAAATAGAAACCACTAGTGTGGACAGAACTTTACACCCTTTTTGTGCCCTATGATAGCTGATCCATGACCCTGACCTTGTCTCAATAGTGGAGTTTCCCTCTAAGTATGGGATATGAGTTTTATTCTACTTCATGCATTGAAAAGATAACAAAGCGACCACATATATATCTTTATGCACTGACCAGGACTCCACCAATCTATATGGCAGATTCTGTATATAACGTCACTTAGGCAACAGAGTTTATACCGTCATCTACATTTTTTTATTGTGAGGCCTTTCAACATGAAAGCAACATGAAGTCTATAAAAGCACATTTACATAAAGTGCCTCAGGCTGCTCAAACTGTACTTACATTCCTCCTGCTATAGATACAAGTACAAACAATCACTGTGTAGACAGGAGATAAGGCATAGTACTAACAGAAAAGGTGATACAACAAGACCTACTAGAAGAGCATATGTGCTGGTGGCCGAAATTGCTACTGCAGATATTACTGAGAATTCATGGAAGTTTGGAGTACTGCAGCTCAGAGACTATTCACAGTGGACAAAGCTGCCCTCTGGTTCTGTCCACTGTATAGCTCTGGCACAGGTGGGTACCTACAACATCTGGTTGTTGGAGGTACCGCCAATCAGATATATACGGCCTATCCTAAGAATAGGTTATCAATATAAAATTCTGAATGAAGGAATAAGATGATTTTTAGAGAGCTCTAAGACCTACAAAGAAATAAATGGAATTAGCCTGTTAGGGTATATTCACATGGAGGAGTTTGGAGCTGATTTTGAAGAAGAATCCACCTTATAATCAGATCCAAATTCCTCCTGAATTCTGCCTTCCATTCATTTGAATTTAATTTTTTTCTGCTATTTTGTTAGATAGCAGAAAAAAATAAGCATCCTGCTCATTCTTTAGGCAGCCTGAAACTCTCCTTTGAAATGAATTGGATTTTGGAACATTTTTTTGAAGCAAATTTTGGAGCGTTTTTACAGAATCAGCATTAAAATCAGCTTCTAAAATCTGCTTCAAATACCTGAAGCAGATTTGTTTTTGATCCTATTCCTGTCTGTTTTGCAGTTCGGGCTCATCCATTCAAGTGTATAGGTCTATGGTAAGCAAGGAAGACACATGGATGCCATCCTTATGCCGCCCATTCTGTTTTCAATGGACCCATTCCTGTACATTGTCGTGTACATGTAGACAAACACTACCTGCTGTGTCCTGCAAGGTGTATCCATGCAGAAGTGACTTACATAGTATGTAGTTGACAGGTGATGATCAGTGAAATGAAGAGTAAATTGTTGTGTCATCTGTAATAAGAAAAACAACCTGAGCAGGTAAGGACCGCACGAAGGAGAAAGTCTCTTATATGGTGGAAGACAAAGGTCTGAAGCGACAATCTGTGTGGCTCTCTTGAAGAGTTTGTGTGTATTTTGGTAGATACAGAAGCTGTGGGAGCCCCCCTTCTTACCCCGGGGGCACGCCTCCTCTCACTCTCTTTCCTCCCAACAAGGGTTTTGTGGCTGGTCCTTCTGTCGCCAGTTAATTAAATTGTTTCCTCTGTGGTGAAGTAGCACATCCAGTGGACACGTTCTGTATATACAGCCCCATTCTGCCAAGTATTCTAGGACAGATGCCTAGGAAACCATAGGCAAACTGGCAATCTTTGAACATTCTTACCCTATAGATATAGATATATACATACAACGAGTGATAATCCAATAATGTATCTGCAGAATATAGCTGTGTAGCAATCTGCATGCTGGATCATTGCCGGACTTTACATAGCACAGCTGATAATACACAACATGTCTGAGAATGTTCACAAGATCCAGAAAATGTCAGATTATACTCGGGTCAACCAGAACCTGGAGTGAGCAGAAGGAGTCCATTACACAACACTCACATACACAATTGGGACCCTGGCACTTTGCTAATATTGTAGCAATATGCTGAGTGCTGTTCTATCCAAGGCAGTCGTTTTCCTGTATGCAGTTACATTCTTATAGTACTATTTATGAGAAAGAGAAAAATCTAAAAGAGTGAAATCATTTAGAGATACTCTATACGGATGGAATTTACTTCATCTGGTGTTTGCTTTTGTTTTTGGGATATGGCACCATTTTGGTGTGCACATGATGTATTATTTATCTGTTACCAGTTTATTGGGAGAATAGGGTAAAAGAAAAACATCAATTATGCAATTTTTTTCTTTTAACTACATTTACCATGTGGTGCAAATAACATTATAACTTTATGCCGTAGGTTGTCACTCAAATATACAATAATATATATATATATATATATATATATATATATATATATATATATATTTATCTGTGTTTCCATAATAAAAGGACTTTAAGTTTTGAAAATAATCTGTTTTTGTGTCACTATATTCATTGACCCATAATATATTTACTTTTCCATCCAGGAACTTGTATGAGGGCTTCTTATGTAGGAGGAATTTTAGTGCCAATATGAACTACATACAACTTTTTGCAAATTTTTTATTGAATTTATTAGAAGGCTGGATGAATTAAAAACAACATTTACACTTTCTTATATTTACAATATTCACAGATTGGAATAAATTTGGCATTCATTTTATTGTGTGGGACATTAAGGATGTGGAAATGCCAGTGTATAGTTTTTAAAAAAAATTTTTTATGGAAATAAAAGACAGTGTAAGCAATAAAAGGTGATTATTTTTCTCAGATTTTTTGTTTATCGTCAAAACTTTTTCTTTGAAAGTCCCAATGGGGACTTAAACATACAATTCTCTGATCATACTTATAATACACTGTGATATTGCCATTTACTGGTAATGGATATGTGGCACACTATTAAAGCAGGGTCTATTAGGCATCCATACAAAGTAAGACCTGGAGGTCATTATTAAGCCCCTAGCAACCACTCAGCATCTTGTGATGGGTAAAGAGCTGAGAAGTTGTCACCTCTCTCCTTTCAACCACTTAGATGCCATGCTAAGCATTGACAGCATCATCTCAGCAGTTAAAGAGGACCTTTCATGCTATGCTATATACCATTAGAAAGCTGCTGCTCCTCTGAATCAATGTACTCTGAAGGGTGGTGTTGTCAAGCACCCAGTGATGATGCTTGGCACTAAAAAGTGCCCACCTGACAGTACAGTGATAGTAGTAGCCGAAACTGATGCAAGTAATATATTTGTGATGGAGCAGTTAACAAAAGACATAGCACATAATTGGATTCTGTGGAGCAGTAACTTTATAATGGTCCAATTAGCATGACTTTTTTTTTTTTTTTTTTACCAAAGCCAGGTGGGGATTCAGCAGGAAGGACCAGTATAAGTCCTTCTTTTATATTCTCATTCCTTGCTAACCCACTCCTGCTTTATTTGCCTGCTATGTAAAATTATTCCTCCAAATGTATACACATTGTTGTTAAAGCACCGGCCTGTTATCTGATTCAGGATGAATGAGGTGACTCACTGCTCTCTGGAGAGGAGGGGGGCTAAGTTCTCTGTATTACTTACAGAGCTGTTATCTCCTACTATTATCAGTTCAGCTAATTACAGTTTGCTAATAAAGTATTGGACAGTGTATGTTATCTCTCTATGTAAACACAAAGATACCATTGAGTTTACAGCAAGTTCATTGTCTGTCCTAGTAGGATGTAAGTGTTACCCAACCCTGTGTAATATACATTTACAGTGCATATTATCTGATCTGCATTTATATTAGATTTCTAGTAAGCATAATAAACAATCTCTCATGGTAAAGGCAATGTCTAAGGGCCCATGCACACGACAGTGTGCTAGTTCAGTGTGCTATCTGGGTTTTTTCCCGGATAGCACACTGACCCATTCATTTGTATGGTCCCATGTACACAACCATAATTTTTAGCCTGTGCCGCAAAACTCAGGACAAGTCCTATTCCTGCCTGGTTTTGCGGCCATGTTCTCTGGCCCCCAATAAACGGAGCAACAGAAGCACGGCCCGTGCCGTTCAATTATGGCTGGCATCACACACACGGTCGTATATATGACCGCTACTGAGGTACTTCATAGTGGGAAGACCCACTTTAACCCTGGGGACTAATGTGGTATAACCGTGGAATAAACTCCACAGCAAAAACAGCAGTGTTTTACAGTCCCTGCAAAGTGGAATCCCATCCACACATTGCAGAAAAATACCCAAAGTGGAAATGTCAACCGTTGTGTTTTTGGAAATCACAGCATGTCAATTATACCTACTGAAACGCTGGTGGTTTCCCTATAGGTATAACTGAAACAGAAAGTCTGCAGAGGAAACCTATGTGGGAAAAAACATGATGCGTTTCCGCCACGGTTTTGCCCACAGCGCTTTTCCTCTGCTGCCTGCTACGTAGGGCCTTAGCCTACGGCTATGGGCCCAAGTTGCAGAAAAGCTGCTTTTTTTGTTGCAGATTTTGCTGTGGTTTTTCATCCAAACCCAGGGGTGGCTACAAAAGGAAAGGCAAATATAAAGGAAACTCTTATACTTCTCCCTTCTGTTCAAAAAAACCTCAACAAAATCTGCAACAAAAAAAGCAGATTTTCTGCAATGTGGGGCCTTAGCCTAGAAAAGCAACAAAAAAACTGTGTGTTTATAACCAAACAATAAGGGTAACTATATTTCTTCTTTACTTTTACCATTAATTTCTAAGTTTAATGTTATTTTAAGGCAAGTGAAATTTCAAGATTCCAGCCCAAGAGAACACTTTGTGGCTAAGCCCACTTGCAGCGAATTCCTGCAAAAAAACGCTCCGCAGCAGAAACGCATCACAGTTTTTTCCACAGTGTTTTGCTCAGTATAGAAAGCGGCAGGTATGGTTGACATGCTGCAACTTTTAAAAACATTTTAAAAGTTGCAGAATTTCTACTGCGGATTTTTTCTGCAATGTGTGGATGGTATTTCTCAAAGTGGGGACCCAGCTTTAAAGCTTCTTTTTAAAATTCTTTTCTGGTCACTTGATATTTGACATTCACTTTATGTCACTGGGAAATTATTGTCACAATATGTGCATTTGTGAATGAGCATAATAATTCTTTAGTGTAAATTCAAGAAATTATAAACACACTTTCAGCAGATCAGAAGATGTTCTTAATTCTTTCTGGGAGGTATTTCCTAACTAGACTGAATACACAACTGATTTCTTTGCAAAAGATGCACTATATAGGATGCACAATATAACTTCTCATCCGTAAAATGCAGACAAATAGCTGCCACTTAGATGTACAGTGGGGAAAAAAAGTATTTAGTCAGCCACCAATTGTGCAAGTTCTCCCACTTAAAAAGATGAGGCCGGCCTGTAATTGTCATCATAGGTAGACCTCAACTATGAGAGACAAAATGAGAAAACAAATCCAGAAAATCACATTGTCTGATTTTTTAAAGAATTTATTTGCAAATTATGGTGGAAAATAAGTATTTGGTCACCTACAAACAAGCAAGATTTTTGGATCTCACAGACCTGTAACTTCTTCTTTAAGAGGCTCCTCTGTCCTCCACTCATTACCTGTAGTAATGGCTCCTGTTTGACATTGTTATCAGTATAAAAGACACCTGTCCACAACCTCAAACAGTCACACTTCAAACTCCACTAAGGTGAAGACCAAAGAGCTGTGGAAGGACACCAGAAACAAAATTGTAGACCTGCACCAGGCTGGGAAGACTGAATCTGCAATAGGCAAGCAGTTTGGTGTGAAGAAATCATCTGTGGGAGCAATAATTAGAAAATGGAAGACATACAAGACCACTGATAATCTCCCTCGATCAGGGGCTCCACGCAAGATATCACCCCGTGGGGTCAAAATGATCACAAGAACGGTGAGCAAAAATCCCAGAACCACACGAGGGGAAATAGTGAATGACCTGCAGAAAGCTGGGACTAACGTAACAAAGGCTACCGTCAGTAACACACTACGCCGCCAGGGACTCAGATCCTGCAGTGCCAGACGTGTCCCCCTGCTTAATCCAGTACATATCCGGGCCCCTCTGAAGTTTGCTAGAGAGCATTTGGATGTTCCAGAAGAGTATTGGGAGAATGTCATATGGTCAGATGAAACCAAAATAGAACTGTTTGGTAGAAACACAACTCGTTGTGTTTGGAGGAAAGTGAATGCTGAGTTGCATCCAAAGAACACCATACCTACTGTGAAGCATGGGGGTGGTAACATCATGCTTTGGGGCTGTTTCTCTGCAAAGGGACCAGGACGACTGATCCGTGTACATGAAAGAATGAAAGGCATTGAAGATAAAATGTGGCTGGGTCTTTCAGCATGATAATGATCCCAAGCACACCGCCAGGGAAACGAAGGAGCGGCTTCGTAAGAAGCATTTCAAGGTCCTGGAGTGGCCAAGCCAGTCTCCAGATCTCAACCCCATAGAAAACCTTTGGAGGGAGTTGAAAGTCCGTGTTGCCCAGCAACAGCCCCAAAACATCACTGCTCTAGAGGAGATCTGCATAGAGGAATGGGCCAACATACCAGCAACAGTGTGTGCCAACCTTGTGAAGACTTACAGAAAACGTTTGACCTCTGTCATTGCCAACAAAGGATATATAACAAAGTATTGAGATGAACTTTTGTTATTGACCAAATACTTATTTTCCACCATAATTTGCAAATAAATTCTTTAAAAATCAGACTGTGATTTTCTAGATATGTTTTCTCATTTTGTCTCTCATAGTTGAGGTCTACCTATGATGACAATTACAGGCCTCTCTCATCTTTTTAGGTGGGAGAACTTGCACAATTGGTGGCTGACTAAATACTTTTTTTTCCCCACTGTATAGAATCAATGGGCGGTTGGCAAATAGTTAAAGATGGGTGCAGGAACACAAAGTATGTAAAAAGTTTTGCTGGTTAATATGCTAATTAGGCTCTGTACTGTCAGGTGGGCGGACCTCTGATACTGCCTTCCTCTGATTTGAAAGTATAAGAACTCAGAATCATGTCCCCTTGTCTGCTCCTGCCTGACACTGCCCACTTGACAGTAGACACCTAATTATCATATTAGTCACTGAAACTAACTGCCCCAAGGCTCAGGAATGACGGCGGCTAGCGAAAAATTACAACTGCATCAGAATCAGTAGAGTGGAATCTATAACAAGATGCAAAGAACTGGAGTTGGTGGAGGTGGTGAAAGGTCCTCTTTAAGGAATTACAAACCCAGAGGATGATGTCCAAGACTAAAGCATGGTGGAAAACCAAAAAACACCTGGCTGAACCATCAATGTCTAGTCATCAGCCACCTAAAAAGTTCCAATGTAGTATGGAGTCACATTTTCACACGGTAATTGGAAACTAAAGCCATGCTTTTAGGACTGGCTGAACCCAGCGTCTCAATATTGTGCAAAATGTTATAGTTGATTTTCCATTTTTAGGAAACTCCAGTGGATATTTACATATTCCAGTAATAGTACTAGTACTTCGGAAAGTGTAGGAGGATCAAGTGACTGTGGTCTTGATCTTCAGGTCATGGCTAGAAGATGGGAAGACTCAATGAGTAGATATGAAAAAAATATGGATGTCTTCCCAGCATTTGTATCCATTATCAGTAACCTTCAAAGACAGAATGTGGACTATAAAGTTATTATTGTGGCCAAACGTCAATATAAAGTAAATTCCCATCACCGTCAGTAAAGAAGTAATCCCGACCATAGAACACAAACATACGAAACATAACTAGATATGAAAATAAACTAACCACAGTAAAACTATAAAGATTTCTGACAAAGCATAGTGGGGGAGTAACAAGAAATGTAAACACAGGGCAAAAGTCATCTATAAAGTCAGACCACAATACAACTCACTAAAGAAAAATTCATATCCTGTGGTAGAAGAAGTAAGAAAAGTGGTCATGATGGCCATTACAAGTGCTATAGAGGGCCCCTTGAGTTACAAGTTTGTTTGATAACCGGCAGGCTCTGAACAGTTGAGAACGAGGATATAACTAAAGGCTTAGGGGTCCAGGTGCAAAATACTAGCTTGGGTCCTCCAAGAGGACAGCACAACATGTCATATGTACAAGCCTCCCATTATTCCCCCCCCACCGTCAGTGTCTCCTACATAGTAATCATAGCCCCAATTGTGCCACTGCCTTCCCCACAGAATCCCTTTTTGATTATATGCTGAACAATTCTTCTTTTAGGCATTAAAAGGTAAATCTTCTCCTATCTGACAGTGGAAGGCTGTGTATCATAAATCTACTTCTGTCTTACTCCAGTACTCCAGAGGACAGGGGTAATAAATTTTCTATGTACAGGCTACCAGTTATCATAGGAAATCTGAAAGGAGATAAAATAAATTTAATCAGTTTTGTTGAGGGTGACCTGTGAGCCCCCCTGGGTTATGGGCCTTGTGGCATGACAGCTGCCACCACTGCAACTTCCACATATACTCCAGTACATATAAGGCCCATAAGGTTCCTGGGCCCAGGTGCGACTGTACCTTCTATACCCCCTCGAGTTATGCCCCTTGTTGAGAACATGGCTAGGGGTCCACAACTATAGTAAGCCCAAAGCAAATGTTGGATAGTGTAAGTTACTGACAATATTATTTGTACTCTTCCCATTTGAGATATCTTAGTAGATGAGAGCAGAAAAGTCAACTCCATTGTTAGGACAAATGGCCACTCCATTTTGCTCTATGCATTCCTGTCCAGTTGTATTTTAAACCCGTCTCTATTGGTTATTGTAAAGACTGTATTACCCAGCCCGTAATAGGCTTGAGGAAGAGCTTGTAGTGCGAAACGGCCCATTGCCTTGTGGTGTCTGTGTCCTGCCATAGATGTTTGTATTGTTACAGTGAGTGCCACCCTTTATTTTTACTTGCATAGAATGATTAAACAGCCCAATATTCAGGTCCATTATCAGCAAGGAGCACTCCTGGGAACGCTTGTTTTATAGATCTGCCAATCAGTTAACTAAATGAAGATTTCAGTACAGACGCACAGCCCTGCCTTAGAATTTATGAAGAGGCACATTCTTCCGCGGCACCACAGATATGGAGACTGGTGTTCAATACGCTGGTCTTCACAAGTCACCCCATTGAGTCTACCACCTCCCCCAAGTATATGCAGCTGTCATCACTGTGTTACAGAGCACATTACAGTAATAAACAATATACCTTTATTATGTATATCACTTTTGTAGATTTGGAGAAAAACAACCTTGAAATCTTATGCAAATGAGACAGGTGGTGCACTGGGGGTCGGCCTTTAGCTCCTTGGAGCACTGCTGTTGCTATTCAGACTCCTACCATCTACTTTCTGCCCCACCCTATGCAGTGAGAGTTGACACCAGCCATACTACTTGAGCATTGCTCCCAGTGCATAAGTTATTTTTCTCCAAATCTACAAAAGTGACATACATAACAAATGTATGTAGTTCATCACTGTAATATGCTCTGTAAGGTGACGGTGACTGTTGAATATGTTGCATAATTTGTTAAAGTTTCTAAAACGCTTGATAAATGTGGCGCACAGCATGTTAGACAGTTTTTTGGTACACACTACGCCAGTATTCTGGTACATTTTGCTTGATAAATCTCCTCCAATGTATCCTTATAAAAATTTTGCACAGTGATGTCACAGTGTCAGAACAATATCAACAATGATAACAGAAAACAGAAATAATACGTGATGTCATAGCATAATGTGATGTGAGTGATGTGTCCTTAGCCTAACTTTATTCTCTTTTCATTCTTTTGAGTTTTATCTGAGGGTACCAAGTGGGAGGAATGACGGAGGACAACCTGACAGTAGGGTGCATGCATCTGTGAGAATTTTGCAAATTGGGGCTCTACTGTTG
The DNA here is from genome assembly GCA_947044405.1 of Leptodactylus fallax. NCBI lineage: Eukaryota > Metazoa > Chordata > Amphibia > Anura > Leptodactylidae > Leptodactylus > Leptodactylus fallax. The sequence goes on from CAMRHE010000223.1 coordinate 2,349,058, forward strand.
TGGAACTACAACTCCCAGCATGGTCTGCTAGCAGTGTTTAGCCACATAATGCACTGTATGATGACAGCCCTTCTAAAAGTGACTGTTCATGGTCTTTATTCAACAGATGCTAGATGCTGTAGTATTTGTCAGAAAAGCTCCTAAAATGTGTACATTAGGGACCTCTAGTGTTTTCTTTTGAACTTACCTCATTTATTTTCTTATGGACATCTACCGTGTAAGATCAATTACAGAAAAAGAAGGAAAACCTGTCCGGCTATTGCTATATTTACTAATTTCCTATTAATATTCTTATCCAGATTTTCAAAGAATAAATTTAGTCCTACAAATGAGTTTTCTGTTCTACTTGATTCACATAGGGAGAAACTATCACTCAAGTATCCTACCCCAAGGGTGTGCAGTATTTACAAAAACACCCTGGCCCAGATTTACTAGTAGTTAGACAGTGTAGACTTACACTAGTTTCACACCTGCGCACGGGTTTCCATTCTTTGGGTCCGCTTGGGGACCTGAAAAACAGAAACCCAATCCGCTTAAAAAGCAGTTACCCATGGAAACCCATAGGCTATAATAGGGGCCGCCGGGTTTCCGCCCGAAAAATGTGGAGAGAAAAGTCTTGCTTGCAGGACTTTTCTCTCCGCATTTTTCAAGAGGAATGGGGGACGGAATCCCCGAATGGAAACCTAGCGCAGATGTAAATCCAGCCTTAGGCAATCTGAAAAGATTAATCACAGTGACTTATGTTGGCTGATAAATCTGGTCTATTCTTAGACTGTCTAGGTAGAATTTTATGAAGCAATTTCCACGCATTGTTGTGCACTTTGGTACATTTAAGCCACGACCCTCTCAGAAAATCCATGCCCACATGTCTAGCAAGTCAGAAAAAGTTAGTTCAGTTTAGATGTGTCTAAGATGCACCTAAGGCCTTATTCACACATCTGTTTTTCGCGTATTTTTCCATCCGCATTGTCAAAAATACAGACACATTGGTGTCATTGCAATTTATCACATGTCCATTCTTATTTACAGACTGTGAGTCCATAAAAATAAAAACGGAGACATTTTACTGATTACAGATGCCCATTAAAGTCTATGGGTCAGTAATAAAAACAGACAGCATTCAGCAACCATCTGTTTTCCACTGAGAGCACACAGATGTATTGTTTTTATGGTCGTGTTGTGTCACTAGGTCATCTGTTTTTTTTATGTGCATGAAAAACAGATCAATCATTTTTAGAAAAAGACTACTACACTTTGTATTAAGTTTGATCCATGAAAAACATGTATGATATTCGTATACTGTCTGTTTCTTTCACTGTCTGTTGTTCTATTGTTCTGGTCCTCGGACAGAACAGAAAAACAGAAATACACATGCAGGTGTGAACCTAGCAAAATCTAAAGGATCAAAAACCAAGCACCAAGACAGGAGAAAGAAGGAAGACATCTTCAGGTGAGTATGCAAACTGACGTATGTAAACCCTCAAATGTAAAGCACCATGGTATTAATGGTGCTATATAAATAAACAATAATAATAATTATAATGTAACCATGTTATTAACCCTTTCTTGTGTGTGTGTGTGTGTGTGTGTGCGTGCGCGTGTGTGGGTTCTCTCTCTGCAGGTTCCCAGTATCCTGTGGATTCCACCAGATTTAATGGACTATGTCAGAACAACAATTTTTATTTTTAATAAATGGTCAAAGAGGATTGTCTGTAGAAGTGTTAATTTAATAAAGTTTTTCTGTGTGTGTTTTTTTAACTATTTAACCATGTGTCTGTTTTCCAGTACTTTGGTAGAGCTTTGGCTTTGTGTTAAACAGCCAAAAGGCTATCCCTAACCCTGCTTACTATTACCGTGGTACTCACTGGTTTTAGGGGTACTGGAATGAGCCAGGTACCATCAGACCTGAGCCATCTGAATTGATGGTCCAATTCTGGGGCATCCATGGGCTGCTATTTTTAGGCTGGGAAGGGCCAACAACTATGGAGCTTCCCACCCTGATAATACTAGCCAGCTTCTGGTTTTTATCTTGGCTGGTAATAACTTTAGCTATATCTGACAGCTGCAATTAAATAAATGTAGCGCCGGAGAGCAAATCACCCTCTCTCATGATCTGTGGGTGTCCTAGCTCTCAGACACCTACCATTTAACAAGTTACCCAGTATCCTGTATATATAGGAGGCAACTTGTCAGATGGATTACCCCTTTAAATTAGTTTTCCTTGTCACCTGAAGATGTTTTCCATCTTCCTCCTGTCCTGGTGCTCTACTTGTGTCTGACACCTGTGTACTTGTATTACTTGCTTGAGAATTTTGTTGCACTTAAATCACTGACTTTATCATTAGGTTTCCTCCACTTTCTACCTAGGGGCCCCTAGGGACTGAGCTAGAACAGAAACAATATTTACAACTTTTTTTTTTGTAAATGTGACTAACACACTGCCAAAACCTAAGCCATTACCCACAATGCCCAACAATAAGGGAAAGTGCCAAGTTTGGCACAGATGAGGCCAAAAATGTTGCATATGCTTGATAAATCTGTCTAATGGAATGAATATATCTCAAAATATCACAGATACCAGAATAATAGCATAAATGACGTAATACATTCCCCCATGTATATATTTTGTATGTATGTATGTAGCTGCAGCAAGGGGAGTATTATCAAGGGGAGCTGCTGACAGACGGTTATCCAATAGAAAAGGCAAAGACAAATTTTTACCATCACTGCCTTCCTAAGCACTGTGTATACAGATATGGAAGCTGCCATGGTGCTTGACCAAGCACCGCTCTAATAGGTGCTGGGCTTTAGCAGACCCAGATCAGCTGTGCAGTGTCTCAGGAGGCTGGTTTTCCCCTGTAACTGGGGTTAATATATCACCAATTACAAACAAAAAATGTGATATAGAAATACCTCCCAAATCTCTTTTCTGACCATTGCAAGGCATTTATACGCAACAGTGGGAATTTATTATGCTCTGCACTCCAGACTGCAACATTTTGTATCTTTACACCTCTCACTCCACTTTTAAAAAGTGGGTGGGAAAGTGGGCACGGTTATCCTAAGGCCCCACATTGCAGAAAAGCAGATTTTTTTGTTGCATATTTTGCAGCATTTTTTTGTGTCAAACCCAAGAATGGCTACAAAAGTAATGGGAAATATATAGGAAGATCTTATACTTCTGCCTTCTGCTCAATCCACTCCTGGTTTTGGCTCAAAAAACCGCAACAAAATCTGTAACAAAAAAAAGCTGCGTTTCCACATCGTGGGGCCTCAGCCTTAAAAAGTCAAAAGAATTGTCACAGTCAGGAAGTGGCATAGAAAGTGGAATAAAAGAAGTGTCAGACTTAAAAATGCACCAAATTTATCAAACATATTGTAACATCTGATAAATTTTGTGCAGATTAGGGCAATGTCTGGTCATGAAGCAGGGAAAATGATCCAATCCTGAACTGTTTATATAGGGCATGTGTTGTCATAAAGTCATCACAAAATACAGCAAATTATGTCAATAAGTTAGCCAACTTTAAGGCTGAAGCCCCACATGGCATAAACGCTGTGTTTTGGCAGTCCCTACAAAGTGGATATAATTCTAGTGACTCCCATCCACACATTGCAGAAAAATATCCACAGTGGAAATGCTGTGATTTCAAAAACTGCAATTTCGGAATTTGCAGAATGTCAATTATACCTACGGAAACTCTGGTGGTTTCCGCATAGGTGTAATTGCAGCAGAAAGTCCACAGAGGAAAACTCTGCAGACTTTAGGTGAGAAGTGCTGCGGGAAAAATGTACATTTCTACAGCGGCTGTGCTTAGTGTTGCAGCTCAGCCCATTTACTGGAATGGGACAGAGCTGTGATCAGGCCATGTGAACAATGAACGCAACGTCACATGACCTATAAAGCAGAAGTGCCCCTGCTGCTTCAACCACCTGATCCATGGGGATCCTGGGTGTAGGACCCCCACGGAACTTCAATGGATGACTTATCAATAGGATCGGTCATCAATTTAAAAGTCCCAGAAGACTCTTTTTACTTAGACATTACCTAAAATGACGCCACTTTTCATACACAAGGGCCTATCATTAGAATGAGATGGACAGACTTTTCACCATGTTTATTATGTGTGTTGGGTCTTTCCATTGCTCTCCTGACATGACTTTATTGATGAGGTTTTCACATGTGAGTTTTAATGCTGCGGTTTTACCAATTTCATGACATTATTAGACTGTGCTTTCAGTTTACATTCAGCACTACATGGCTCAGCCTGGCATGTGCCACATGACTCATACTGGCATGTGCCACTGACATCAACCAATAGAATCGCAGGATTTCAAATCAAACACGGAAGAAACCTGACAGTTGGTGCCAGTCTGCGATTGCTCTATTAGAGTTGAGACAGGCTCCCGATTGCTCCCCAGATCAGACAAAGCGAACCTTATACCAAGTGCGACCCCGATCAGCGTCTGCGGATTCAGAAGAAAACCGCTAACTGCAAGATATCAGAGGTAAAGTATCATCATGTTATCATTAGAAATGGGGATTTATGTCATCCCAGATAGTGACAGGGAGGGTGTCCAGATTATTAGGACACAGATATTCATCTCACTTGGATAACTGTATACCGGTGAGTTAGGTGACTGTATACCTGTGAAGAAATGTGGGTGACTGTATAAAATAGTATATAGGCTTATGTGAATATGGATAAAGATGGATAAATTTGGAGGACTACAGACATATAGTAAAACTTGTGTAACTATAAATAGCTATGGAGAGACTTGGAGGACTATACATAATTATGTAATTTTACATAGTTTGGGCTGTAAAGGCTGCACCCCATTTCACTTCAGATGTTACCTGGGATTACATAGGTGCAGTTTTTGATGGAAAGATGTCATGCACCAATATTGTTGTTTTATATATATGACATGAAATCAGAATAAACCTTTCCAGTTTTAGGTCAATTAGGATTACCAAAATTATTTATATTTGCCAAATGCCAGAATAATGTGAGAGAATTTTTAAGGCATTTTTATTACTTTCCTAAAACGGAAAAGGTTTATTCTGATTTCATGTCACATAGTGAGAAAAACATGCATATGTGTCTTTTTATATAGTGTATTTCTGGTTTCAACTGTATATATATATATATATATATATATATATATATATATACAGTACAGACCAAAAGTTTGGACACACCTTCTCATTCCAAGAGTTTTCTGTATTTTCATGACTATAAAAATTGTAGATTCACACTGAAGGCATCAAAACTATGAATTAACACATGTGGAATTATATACTTAACAAAAAAGTGTGAAACAACTGAAAATATGTCTTATATTCTCGGTTCTTCAAAGTAGCCACCTTTTGCTTTGATTACTGCTTTGCACACTCTTGGCATTCTCTTGAGGAGCTTCAAGAGGTAGTCACCTGAAATGGTTTTCACTTCACAGGTGTGCCCTGTCAGGTTTAATAAGTGGGATTTCTTGACTTATAAATGGGGTTGGGACCATCAGTTGTGTTTTTCAGAAGTCAGGTGGATACACATCTGATAGTACTACTGAATGGAGTGTTAGAATTTGTATTATGGCAAGAAAAAAGCAGCTAAGTAAAGAAAAACGAGTGGCCATCATTACTTTAAGAAATGAAGGTCAGTCAGTCCAAAAAATTGGGAAAACTTTGAAAGTGTCCCCAAGTGCATTGGCCAAAACAATCAAGCGCTACAAAGAAACTGGCTCACATGAGGACAGCCCCAGGAAGACCAAGAGTCACCTCTGCTGCGGAGGATAAGTTCATCCGAGTCACCAGCCTCAGAAATCGCAGGTTAACAGCAGCTCAGATTAGAGACCATGTCAATGTCGCACAGAGTTCTAGCAGCAGACACATCTCTACAACAACTATTAAGAGGAGACTGTGTGCAGAAGGCCTTCATGGTAAAATAGCTGCTAGGAAACCACTGCTAAGGACAGGCAACAAGCAGAAGAGACTTGCTTGGGCTACAGAACACAAGGAATGGACATTAGACCTGTGGAAATCTGTGCTTTGGTCTGATGAGTCCAAATTTGAGATCTTTGGTTCCAACTACCGTGTCTTTGTGCGACGCAGAAAAGGTAAACGAATGGACTCTACATGCATGGTTCCCACCGTGAAGCATGGAGGAAGAGGTGTGATGGTGTGGGGGTGCTTTTCTGGTGACACTGTTGGGGATTTATTCAAACTTGAAGGAATACTGAACCAGCATGGTTACCACAGCATCTTGCAGCGGCATGCTATTCCATCCAGTTTGCATTTACTTGGACCATAATTTATTTTTCAACAGGACAATGACCCCAAACACCTCCAGACTGTGTAAGAGCTATTTGACCAAGAAAGAGAGTGATGGGGTGCTACGCCAGATGACCTGGCCTCCACAGTCACCAGACCTGAACCCAATCGAGATGGTTTGGGTTGAGCTGGACCGCAGAGTGATGGCAAAAGGGCCAACAAGTGCTAAGCATCTCTGGGAACTCCTTCAAGACTGTTGGAAGACCATTTCAGGTGACTACCTCTTGAAGCTCATCAAGAGAATGCCAAGAGTGTGCAAAGCAGTAATCAAAGCAAAAGGTGGCTACTTTGAAGAACCTAGATTATAAGACATATTTTCAGTTGTTTCACACTTTTTTGTTAAGTATATAATTCCACATGTGTTAATTCATAGTTTTGATGCCTTCAGTGTGAATCTACAATTTTTATAGTCATGAAAATACAGAAAACTCTTGGAATGAGAAGGTGTGTCCAAACTTTTGGTCTGTACTGTATATATATATATATATATATATATATATATATATATTATGGGACAGGTTAGATTTGTATATATTTATGTTTAAAGTTTTATACACGGTCACATGATCTTATTCAGTCTCATCCCAGATATCCATGTAGAATTTTTTCTCTTCAAAGTTCCCATCACACAGAGACATGAAGAGGAAGAGGGAATCCATTGAAGAGGAGAGGTAAGTACAAGAGTCTTTATCACTACATCACTTCATGGGGTTGTCTGAGACTGTAAAGACAGGTATAATGTTATTCCAGAAACAGCGCCACACTTCTCTGTTATGTTGGGAGACACCAGGCAAGAGGGTTCAATGGAGACCTGGACAGGCTGTACAGCGGAGCAGTGGGGGGTTGTGGGAGTTTAAGTAATCTTTTTATACTTTTACATGCCCCTATAAAGTACATTTAGTTATCTGGGGATGGAAAACCCCTTTAGTTTGTGTACTATGACAACACATACTGAAAAGTGTAAACCTGCCCAGGGCCTCATGCACACAGCAGCATCTTGTGCACTGAATCCTTATGCCAGTCCATGGAGTTCCTAACCACAGAGCTACCTGTAATGCTTGTACATACTAGTGATGCCTCTGTACAGCTCTAGATTTTCCCCTAGAAGAAAAAAAAACGTGGAATTTTACAGTCACAGCAAAGTGGATGGGATTCCAGCGAATCCCATCCCCACTTTGCAGTAAAATACGCCAGCATACACGCTGCGATTTCCAAAACCGTTGCAGTATTGGAGATCGCAGCATGTCAATTATACCTATGGAAATGCCAGCGGTTTCCCTATAGATATAATTGAAGCAGAAAGTCCACAGTGGAAACCTCTGCAAACTTTCTGTGCAAAGCACGGTAGGAAGAACCACAATGCATTGCTGCTGCGGTTTTTCCCGCAGCGCTTTTTTGCTTTTAAGATGTTGGGTCTTAGCCTAAGAGAGAAAATCTCCTTAATATGTATAGTATCTATCTCTTCTATCACAGTTCACAGTCTACTTCCCAGCCAGCCGAATCTACCATCCCGGAGCCCAAGAAGAGGAAGACGGACGACGACCTCCTGAAGGAAGAAGAAATGACTGCTTTCCTCAGACTCCTGGGTAAAATACTTCTTCCACACCGGACGGAAAGTATATTTTATAACACAGCATTGTGCATTAAAGGGGTTGTCCTGATAAAAAAAAATGTTTTCTTGTCTTTGACTTGAAATAGTTGAACTTACTAGAATACTTTTATTGCAATAGCTGCCCTGATGTCCACACATCACTATTGGTCCCCCTCCACATTTGATTTTGTTCTGACGTCAAAAGACAGCGTCCTCTGCCCTCTCTGTGTTGGTAACATGCTTAAAGGGGTCTGGCTGTGTGGCTCAGTACAATAGCTAAGAGAGACCCTTCCTCTTTATAATGGCTGATACAGAGACAGAGAAGGGGGTGTTCCAGAACAAACCTGATAGTGGAGTGGGGCAGCGCTGATGTCAGGACATTGGGTAGCTATGGTAATAATAGTATATCCGTAAGTCTTATCTATTTCAATATTAAACAACTTTTTTATCTGCCTAGACGATGTCTGTAACTTATTTTATATGTTAAAATAATATGTGGGGGATTTATCAAGGCATTTCCTACAGAAATTTGTGTAAAAAAAAGTTACTTTAGTCCATGGCCAATTTATTACTCAGGCTATGTTCATATCTTTGCATGTGTCTCCGTCGTTCAGGTCCCCCAGGAAACCCGAACAATGGAGATCCGAACCTCTAAAACAGCAGTTATCCGCGGTCTTTTCGCTATGCTGATTTTCAGTGGTTTCTGCAGCAGAGTGTCCAATGGAGACTCTGGCACAGATGTGACCCTCGCCCCATCAGTTTGTTAAAAGCGTGCAGGGCTCAGAGGAGGGGACATGGCTTCTGGTGGTCCTGCAGATTTACTATAAATGACACCACAAGCTGATGTGAATTATAGAGCAAATCTACACCAGCTCATAGATGGCAGAAATTTACTGACTGTCACTAGATGCAGCAGATTTATTAAGAGGCCTGTCTATTAGTAATCTCATATGGAAATATGACAGATTCACTTCATAATGGACCATAATAGATTGTTGCAGATTTTATTGGTCCATCAGGTTATTTCTCTTAAAGTAAATTATTATATAGACCAGGGGTAGGCAACCTTTTTTGTTCGGCGTGCCGATTTCGATTAAAAAAAATCAAAGTTGAGGTACTCGGAGTGCCGGTCAATAATTGTAAGTCTGACGACCCCTGCACACGGTATTATATCACATAGCAGCCCCTGCACACGGTATTATGTCCCATAGCGGCCCCTGCACACAGTATTATGTCCTATAACGACCCCTGTACACGGTATTATGCCCCATAGTGACCCCTGCACATGGTATTATGCCCCATAGTGGCCCCTGCACATGGTATTATGCCCCATAGCGGCCCCTGCACACGGTATTATGCCCCATAGCGGCCCCTGCACACGGTATTATCCTCCATAGCGGCCCCTGCACACAGTATTATCCTCCATAGCGGCCTCTGCACACAGTATTATCCTCCATAGTGGCCCCTGCACACAGTATTATCCTCCGTAGGTTCACATATGTCAGTTGCATGAGCATCAGTTTTTTTGTACCTTAGTCATTACAACTGATGCCAAAACTGATGCGAAAATGCATCAGTTGTCATCAGGCTTTTTTATAAATTTCTACTCCAAAACCATCAGTTGTCATCAGTTTTTACTATCAGTTTTTACCAAGATGGTCCACAAGGCATGACGGGCTGCAGAGGCCAATAGAGTAGGGGTACTCAACTATTTTTAGTAAATTTCCATTGACCGGGATCCGCCATCAAGTAAAGGTCCAAGCTGAACAAATTTCCATTGACTGGGATCCGCCATCAAGTAAAGGTCCAAGCTGAACACGTCCACTATTTATGGTATTTTTCGGACAAAAAGACATGTCTGACTATAAGACGCACCCCAGGTTTAAACAAGAAAAATAAGGATTAGATCGGGGCGACTAATGTGGGGTGACTAACAAACACTGTGTGGGGTGACTAACATAGCATTATACTGTGCAGGGGGCACTAACATGACATTACATGGTGTGGGGGGCAACTAATGTGGCATTAAGGGGGGCAATAAGGAACATTATATTGTGGGTACTGACATTAGTGCTCCCATTATTGTTCCTCCTTAGTATGCTCCTTAGCAGGGCTGTTTTAACACATTGGTGGGTTCAGTGCAATGGTTTCATAGGTGGGCCCCCCCCCCATCGTCACCACTTAGGAATACCCGACTTGCATAAATTATAATGTCCCATTAGAGGCCCTAACACAGTATAATGCCTCCCTAGTGGCGCCTTACACTATAATATCCACCTCCAGCTATCCCCACAGATAATGTCCCCATCCATCTGTCCCCAGTTTAACCCTGTGCATGCAAATTAAATAGGAGCTTACATAAGAATATAATTTTCAATCCCCCTATAAAAATTGTAACTCTATTGAATAATTATAATCCCTAAACCTAACTAATGTGATAACTAGGGCCGTGTTCAGATTGGTGTAACACAACCACTTTATTGCACACGTATTATGGTGATAATACTAGTGATAATTGCTATTACTATTATTTTAGCTTGTAACATATCACTAGAGAGGTGGGCGGCGTATTTTACTCTATAAATATCAGGTATGGACAGGACAGGGACAGTAAAAAAATGTAAACTTTATTGGTGACTTTGTGCATGTGTTGTGTAAGTGATTGGTGTGACACTTTTGCCGCTGCAACCTGGACTTCTGGTACAATAACAGAAGTCCATGCTAACCCCCCCCCATCTGCAGTTTATGCACAGACAATGATGAGTTATCATTGTCTCTGCAGCTCCACTCTTCCTCCTCCTTCCTTAGCTCTAAGATGCTGCCTGAGGCAGGAGGGGGGGGACACTTTGAGAGCCCCATTTCTAAGGATCTGTTAGGGCCACAAAGATGCAACTGGATTCATTTTAAAGATGAGAATCTCATCTTTAAAAAGATACCAAGATCGCCATGATAGACCTTACACATTCAGAGTAATTCACTGTTAAAACCATGTCCGGAATTGAGATCTGCATTGGGATTTCAATGCTGAACATCGTTTTCACCAGCTAATCGCTCAGGATGTTTAAGGACGATCATGGAGATCTTGGTATCATTTTAAAGAGGAGATTCTCCTCTTTAAAATGAATCCAAGTGTTTCTTTATAGCTTTAACCAATCCTGAGCAATTCACTCAGGTACAATAGTGAAGCCGGCAATTACCGGCTTCACTACTGTACACAGACTGCAGAATGCCCGATGCTGCCACATCCATCTTCAGGCAGCACCCGGCGGCATCAGGCGCTAATGAAATTTTAAGGAAGTCGGATGGAAAAACGCTGCAGGTAACGTTTTTCCATCCGGCTGAGGCACAGATCCGCGCCAGAACTGATGCCTCTTGTGCCAGAACCAATCCCATAGAAAACTATGGGATCCGTCCTGGCATCAGTTTCCCTCCAGCTTGTGTGCACCACGCCTGAGAGAAACAGATAGCTGCGCCGGACATATATGAACGCACCCTTACTCACTTTTTCATGCGCTCCGCAGCCGCTGTGTGGGAGCTTCTCCCTGACGTCAGCGACTGCTGATTGGGTCTCAGGGGTCACGTCGCATAATGCGTAATGATGTCGGACGTGACCCCTGATTCCCTGTCAGCAGTCTCTTACGTCAGGCAGAAGCACCCGAAGAGCACACAGCACAGCACAGCACACAGTCTTAAGAGACCCCACAGTATAATAATAGCAGTTTCGTTTCGGCCATGTTTGGTCCGATCGAAACTGCTGGGTGAGGACTCCGCTGCCGTGCCAGGGAAATAAGCCTCGCATGCCACTCTTGGCACGCGTGTCGGGGGTTGCCGATCCCTGATATAGACTATAAGACTATCAGAAGAACCAGTCACCTAAAAGAACTGAAATATTCCCATAGCCCTAATAGTGAAGTTTCTTCATTCTTGCATTTAGATGTAAAGTTGTTCTGGATATTTTAGAAGATATTGATGAAATAGATAAAACTGATGTCATTTTATTTCTCTTGTTTGTAGACGATGAGCGCTTCAAGTTATTCCTAGAGAGGGACAGCTGTTTTAGGATCTCCGACAAGGTATTTGAGGGAAAGAATAGAAAATTTTCTAGATTTCTTTACACCATGACATGCTGACATAATAGTCACTAGAAGATGCTACACAGTCAGTTCTAACCAGCCAGTGAATGCACCAAGAACATACACATGTACTGTCTAATATTATGTATGTAACAAATCTATTACCAGCTTCCAACTCTGCTTCTCATCCCACTAGTATCTCCTTGCCATGGTCTTCGCCTACTTCAGAAGAGCAAGACTCCATATTGAGGAATATCGCATATATTTCTTTTCATGTCTGTAAGTTTCTTTCATTATTATATATAACCCTGTTACAACAAGTAGTGGGTCTCCGTATCGGACTGCGATAGACTGCAGCAGTTACACGTGTCAGAACATCATTGCTGGAGCAGTAAGTAGAGATCAGCAGGGACCGTACATTATCAGTACAGGTGCAGCGAGGAATTGGTTAGGTATCTTTCCATTTATTGTTTTATACCATCAGTTTTAAAGAAAAATGTATTGAGCAACTCTTTGATATCAATGATATCATCACTTTGTTTTTATTCTGAAATATTATTTGGTTTCAAATTTTTTTCTTCCAGGTTTTTAGCCAACCAATTTGAAGAAGACCTGCTCTACCGACGGGAGATCTACGCCTGGTTCCCTGGATGGACGAAGACTATGCAGAAGGATCAGCTGCTGTTTCAACGCGACCTGCTGCTCATCAGGATGGACTTCAGAGCTTGGATAGACCAGGCCATCTGCGATCTGGTTAGTAACATATAGTCTAGCAGAAATCTATAAACTTTGATTAAAAGTCTGTGATGAGTATAATAATAATAATACTTTATAGAATGTTTTATTCTAGATTATGGCACAAGACCCCGACCATTGGGCATGGCAGAGAGAAAGGAAAGATCATCACAGCTGGGCCATTCGCTGGTTTAGGAGGAATAAAGAAGAGTGCAGCATGAGAGGCCCATGGACCATCCCTGCACCCTGCTCTCTGTGCAAGACCGATCTCCATCCCTGCAAGGAGGAAGAGGCTGAGAATCACCAGACGGACGCAGAGGAGGAACCTGGAACAGCAGATTCATAATCATCTCTGGTAAGTGTAACCTGGGTGTAGGACTGGGCTGACCTAAATCAAAATGGCGAATAATGGTGATTATTTAGGTTACGCCCCTTTTCAAATTCGCCACTTTTATGGTATGTGTATTAGTGTTGGACGAACCGAGGTTTGCCGGGTGGTTTTGTTCGGACTGAACAAAGCCGGACCGAAACTGGTATTATATGTTGGGGTGTCTTCAGACCCAATTACAGGCCTCAGCGGTCACTGACGTCAGGCAGAAGACCTGTGTAGCCCTATTTGGGGGGGTATGAGTATTATCCCTCCTGCAACAGACTCTGGCGCTGACCTGTGTGTATAATGGGACCTGAAGCCTTCGCTGAAGGGAAGAGTGGGAACATATATGAAATATATCAGTGCCTCCACCCAGGATAGAGCCTCTGTATTACAGGGAGGATCTCTTCCTGGGACTTACCCATGAAGTACAGTTAGTAGCCTTAACAAGGATCACTGTACTAATCTCACACAGTCTGAAGAATACATACATATACCACATAAGGTTATAACAGTAGCTTTATAAGAATCAACAGGGTAATAATACATACATAAAATATACTCAGAACACAGCAATACTACAACAACCAGCAAGTCCTCAACCGTCTTAGGTTATATACCCGGGTATATATATAGATATATAGCAAGAGTCCAGTGCACAATACCTCCAGGCAACAGAAGAGATGCAGGGGCCCCTGTGGATGACTGTGGATCCTCGGATTCTTCCAGGAGATGACAGAAAGCCGATCAGGAGATGATGATGATGGTGAGATTCTTCACAGGCAGCAAACAGGGCGACGGTGACGGCAGTAGATGCAGGCCTGACTACCCTAACACTGAGTCCTTAACCTGCCAGCTAAACTACTAGTGCCACCGGGCCTCTAACTAGCTAGTTGGCCTTCGGAAGCCTAACCTATCACTGCCCTGAACTATATATATATATATGGATCCCTAACTATGGTTACTAGCTAGGTCCTGTGAGTATATAGGGGGGTAACACATACCTAACTATATACTGTGAAGTAAAGAGGAACAAGTGGCTCTTAGACTCCCCCAGACATAACATGTCTGTCTCAGCAGCTCTGCTCACATCTCTCCCCCCAGCAGCTCTGCCTCACATGTGTCTGACTCACTGTATTTACAAAACAAAACTTGCACTGAATGCCTGGGGTCTCTGAAGCCAAACTGCAGGGGCAAAGAAGCCAGATACATTATATACTAGTAGAAATGGCAGTTCCCTACACTCTCCCTCTGGTGAAATCTTTACGTCACGTCAAAGTCATACAAAGTCATAGTATACAGTCAACATTACCAATGACAATATCAATATGGTTGCTTTTGCATTTACAGAGTCACAACAGGTTAATAGGTATACATGCCAGCAGGAGCGAAAATTGGTAACATATTGACCAAAGTGGACACTGCACCCACCCAAGCATGGTATAAATGAGGCTGAGTAGTAAATCTGGGGTCCCCCAAACTATCATATGTCAGCATAGGTGGAGGGTGTCTAATTCTCTCTCCTCTCCGTACCTCTCTCTGAGGTAAACTAGCATGTCCAGGCCCTAAACTAGGGTTGTCTGCCATGGGAGGGGATGGTGCTGGTGGCGTAGGAGAGCTAGATCCCTGCTCATCTGTAGACACAGATCTAGGTACGAATTCTGGAGTTTGAGGGTTCATAGGTCTCCCTGAAGGAGAAGATACTGGTGATCTAGGAACTTCAGGAGCCACAGTCCAATCACTCTCAGGAGTTTCAGGAAGGTCAGGTGGAATATCGGCTAAGGACTGTGGAGAATCGCAGGCCAAGCCATCATTGGAGATATCCATACCATCAATCTGAGGTACAGGCAACAAATGATTTCTATGCCAAGTCCTGATCCTCCTGTCCCGTCCTTTTATCTTGTAGACTGGTATTCCAGGCAACCGATCTACCACTGTAAAGAGTTCACACCGCCATCGATCAGCCAGCTTATGTTTTGCAGATGCTCCCAAATTCCGTAGCAGAACATGGTCCCCAGGGTTCAATTCTCGGTATCTTACTCGAAGATCAAATCTCCTTTTATTTCCTTCATTCACTTTGGCCGCATTTTCCTCAGCCAGCTGATAAGCACTCTTAAGCGTTTCTTTCAAACGTGCCACGTATCGGTAATGATCTCGATGACTGATACCATCGGTAGAGACTCCCAACAAGATGTCAATAGGTAGCCTAGGCTCTCTTCCAAACATCAGAAAGTATGGTGAATATCCTGTGCTCTCGTGCCTTGTACTATTATAGGCATGCACCATAGCCTCCACTTTTCGACTCCAGGATCGCTTATCCTCAATTCGTAAGGTACCAAGCATATCAAGTAAAGTCCTGTTAAATCTTTCAGGAAGGGCATCTCCCTCTGGATGGTAAGGCGTCGTCCGACTTTTGCGGATGTTCAACAACTGAAGTAACTCTTTGATCAGGTTACTCTCAAAATCCCGGCCTTGATCAGAATGCAACCGGTGTGGTAAGCCATAATGGATAAAATACTTTTCCCAAAGCACTCTTGCAACAGTGACTGCTTTTTGATCCTTAGTCGGAAAGGCTTGAGCATATCGTGTGAAGTGATCAGTCACCACCAATACATTTCCAAATCCTCTGGAGTCGTTGTCAATACAAAGGAAGTCTATGCAGACAAGATCCATGGGGCCCGAACTCTTCAAGTGTCCCATGAAGGCCGCTCGAACGGGGACAGTCTTCCTCTGCAAACATCTGCGACAGCACCTACACAGACGAGTCACGGTATCTCTCATTTTGGGCCAGTAGAATCGGTCTTGTATTAGGCCATAAGTCTTCTCAGGTCCCAAATGACCATGATAATGATGCAGACTTCGGAAAATCATCTTCTGAAAGCAGCTTGGAATAACTAGTTGGCGCCTTCCAGGGTGATCATGATACAGCACCACACGATAAAGTAGGCCATTGTCTATTTCAAACTTCTCCCAATCTCGTAGAAGTTGACTGCATTCAGAGGGTAGGGATGTCTTTAACATTTCTCTGTCTTGAGAACTCACTGCTTGATAAAGAGGTCCAATTAAAGGATCAGTCTTTTGACTCCAGATCATTCGCTTTGAAGATATAGAACAACTCTCAAAGGATCCTAAAGCGGCAGGGTAGGCAAATATGTCTGGTACAGCTTCGGGACCTCCCCCAATAGAGTCAATAAGCCGAGTTTCAGAAAAGGCTACTCGGTCTTCAACTACAGCAGCCATGGCACACAAAGCTCCTACTCCAGGACTTGGCACTTCTTCCCATTCATCCACTACTTCCGGACTAGGTAATCCAGGCCGTCTTGATAGAGCATCTGCCCCAATGTTCTTAGGCCCCGATTTATACTTGAGTGTGAATTGGTAGTTGGATAAAGCTGCCAACCAGCGATGTCCTGTAGCATCGAGTTTAGCGGTTGACAAAACGTATGTCAGTGGATTGTTGTCTGTTCTTACTTCAAACGTGGCTCCGTATAAATAGTCATGTAATTTATCAACAATGGCCCACTTGAGCGCCAAAAACTCCAATTTATGTACTGGATAATTTTTTCTCGCTGGGAGAAAGACTTCGACTTATGAAAGCTATGGGCCGTAACCCGGCCGGGTATTCTTGGTGCAGCACGCCACCTAATCCTTCAAAGCTGGCATCTACATGTAGCACATATGGCTTCTGTGCATCAGCATAAGCCAGAACGGGAGCTTCTGTCAATTTCTTCTTCAACGACTTAAATGCTTCTTCACAATCCGCAGTCCACCTATCGCCAAAAAGGCTTTTGGAAGACCCTTTCTTCTTTCCCGGAGCTCCTGCATCACTCTTCAACAAGTCGAGGAGGGCTCGAGCAATTTTTGAATATCCTTCCACAAATCGTCGATAGAATCCACAAAACCCCAAGAAAGATTGCAACTCCGTAATATTTTGTGGTCGGGGCCAATTCACCACAGCTTCAATCTTACCAGGATCGGTAGCAACTCCTTCAGCAGAAACAATATGACCTACATAAGTGACCGAAGATCTACAAAATTTGCATTTGTCAGCCGACAACTTCAGCCCCTCTTCTTTTAAGCGTTGGAGTACTCTCATGAGTCGTTCTTCATGTTCTTCCACCGTCTTTCCAAACACAATAATGTCGTCAAGATATACAAGGCATTCCCGGGGCACTAAATCACCTAACACTCTTTCCATCAACCTTTGGAACGTTGCTGGCGCACCTTTTGTACCTTGCGGCATACGAGTGAACTGAAAGAAACCCAAGGGGCATATGAAGGCTGTCTTTTCCTGATCCTCAGGTGCCATTGGGACTTGATAGTATCCCGATCTTAGGTCCAGCACTGTGAACCAACAGTTTCCATTCAGAGCTTCCAGAGCTTCTTCAATTCTCGGCAGTGTATACTGATCAGGTAAGGTTCTCCGGTTCAGAGTTCTGTAATCCACACATAGGCGAATTGCTCCAGATATTTTTCTTACCACCACAATAGGTGAGGCATAGGGGCTCTTACTGTCCACAGTGATCCCCTGACCTTTCATTTGCTGTAGAGTCTGTCTTAACTAATCAACATCCTTTGGAGCAACTCTCCGTGGTCGCTCCCGGAAGGGAGTAGAATCGGTCAATCGGAAAGTGTGTTGAGCACTTTTAGCACAACCTACATCCATATCATCCATGGAGAACACTTCCGATAATTCAGACAACTTCTGTGTCAGTCGCTGATTCCAGGCCTCTGGTAAATGTGGATCACTCAAGTCAAGATTGAGATTAGGGATTGCATCTTGGATTTGAATCCTGCACACTTCAGCGTATGGATTTACTCCAAGCACAGGGTAGCAGTGGGCCACATTCTGGTATGGTCCAATTACGATCGGATGCGGTGAACAGTTCCTCACTGTCACACAGGTAGATAACTCCACTTTATTTCTCCAGTCCTTTCTCTCTGGGATCACCATCCAGCCATTCTGGTTAATCATTTCTTCAGGGGTTTCCATAAGGACATAACTCCCCCCTTCAAGCAAATCGGGAGCAATGCTGGAGGCTACTCTCAGAACTCTCTCCCCGCCGGCAGGAACTTCCACGGTTCTCTCACCGATATGATATACCATTCCATGTCGATAGCCAGTAGACAGGGCATCACAGAGTTCTCTAAGATCAGAAGATATATTCACCGGCTGAGCTGCAGGGTTCCAATCTCTTCCAAGAAACTTCTGAAAAGCATAATGCACTGCGGGACAATTAGTTGCAAGTATCACAGGAGCTGCACAAGAATCCCCTGTATCAGGACAGACAAGAGCCGTAATCTTCATGGGAGCGACACTCTGATCTTCTAATTCAGGGACAGCTATAACTACTTGTAGGCTGCCATCTACAGGATATGATCCTGAATTAAGCCCCCACAATTTCATTTGTCCTGTAGACTGAAGAGGTATATCCCTCAGATACTTTTGGTAGAACGAGCGATAAATCAGGGTCACTTGAGATCCTGTATCAAACAGGGCAGGAGCGGCATGACCATTGACAGTGACTTTGACAACGGACCTGGAGCCCGCGATAGCGCCTCTGGTCTTTACTCGGCCCGCCTTCCTTCGGTGTCTTTGATTCTGAATAGAGAAGACAGCACTGTGTCCCAATCCCTCACTGTCCTCCGTACACTGTCTGGCAGTATGGCCCGTCTGACCACATTTATAACAGGTTCTAGCATCCTTCCTCCACTGAGTGGCAGTGGGTGGAGTGGCGGACTGTCTAAGTTCTGACCGCTCCGCTGGTTTGTCCTTGTTTGAATTAGGAACAACATCTTTTTTAGAGATGCTTTTCGCTTTCTTAGGGGTACTAAAACTAATGTCAGCTTCTTGTTTCTTCACTAACTTCATTAAGTCAGGAAATGGAAGGACTCTATCAGATAGTAAGACCTTGAGTACTTGAGCAAGAGGATGATGAGGTTGTAACCCTCTCACCAACTGACTGGTTCTCATAGCGTCTACCTCTGAAGTAGATATAGCTGCGTGGTACACCAGACGTGAAAGAAGTAGCTGTAAACGCTTAATAAAAGTAGAGACATTTTCCCCTTCTTTTTGAGGAACCATTCGGTAATCAGCAACCATCTGAGCAAGGTCATAGTATGGCTCAAAGTGATCAGACAGTACTTGTATATAGTCCAATGCACTCACTCCTTCATTAGAGTCTCTGTACAAGCGGATCAATTCTGCAGCAGGAGACCACAAACTTTCACTGATACGCTGCCGCTTCCCTTCTTCAGAGCAAGACCATTCCTTCAGGCATTGGAGAGTATGTTCTTTCCATATCTCAAAGTTTTCCTCCCCTTGTGGTACTGGGACATTACCAGAGAATACTTTTAGTTTCTTGTAGTGAGTGGCCTGCAGGCCCTGAGCTAACATTTCAGTCAGCCTGGCTAAAGTGCTAATAGCACTGTCACTAGAGGAACTGCTAGCGACGGCCATACTGGGGGGGTAACTGGCTGAGCGGGGTTCTTCCTTTACCTGAACCAGGGGAGGAACAGGAGGTCGGTAATCCCATGTAGTAGCTAGTGGGAGGTTCCCCTCTGAGCTATATCGCTTCTCCATATCAATGACTATTCCCACTTCTAAATCTCAGCAGTGCCTCCAAATGTAGCCCTATTTGGGGGGGGGGGTATGAGTATTATCCCTCCCGCAACAGACTCTGGCGCTGACCTGAGTGTATAATGGGACCTGAAGCCTTCGCTGAAGGGAAGAGTGGGAACATATATGAAATATATCAGTGCCTCCACCCAGGATAGAGCCTCTGTATTACAGGGAGGATCTCTTCCTGGGACTTACCCATGAAGTACAGTTAGTAGCCTTAACAAGGATCACTGTACTAATCTCACAGTCTGAAGAATACATACAGATACCACATAAGGTTATAACAGTAGCTTTATAAGAATCAACAGGGTAATAATACATACATAAAATATACTCAGAACACAGCAATACTACAACAACCAGCAAGTCCTCAACCGTCTTAGGTTATATACCCGGGTATATAAATATATAGCAAGAGTCCGGTGCACAATACCTCCAGGCAACAGAAGAGATGCAGGGGCCCCTGTGGATGACTGTGGATCCTCGGATTCTTCCAGGAGATGACAGACAGCCGATCAGGAGATGATGATGATGGTGAGATTCTTCACAGGCAGCAAACAGGGCGACGGTGACGGCAGTAGATGCAGGCCTGACTACCCTAACACTGAGTCCTTAACCTGCCAGCTAAACTACTAGTGCCACCGGGCCTCTAACTAGCTAGTTGGCCTTCGGAAGCCTAACCTATCACTGCCCTGAACTATATATATATATATATATATATGGATCCCTAACTACGGTTACTAGCTAGGTCCTGTGAGTATATAGGGGGTAACACATACCTAATTATATACTGTGAAGTAAAGAGGAACAAGTGGCTCTTAGACTCCCCCAGACATAACATGTCTGTCTCAGCAGCTCTGCTCACATCTCTCCCCCCAGCAGCTCTGCCTCACATGTGTCTGACGCACTGTATTTACAAAACAAAACTTGCACTGAATGCCTGGGGTCTCTGAAGCCAAACTGCAGGGGCAAAGAAGTCAGATACATTATATACTAGTAGAAATGGCAGTTCCCTACACCTGATTACAGCAGGAAGTTGCACCAGAGCCCAGGAGAGGTGAAAAAACTGTTTTTTATGCTTGATCACCTCCCCTTGGCCTTCACTTATTGTACTCTGGGGTTAGAAGAGACCCCAGAGTATAATAATAGCACTTCTGATTTGGACTTGTTCAGTCCGCATGAAACTGCAGGTAGTACCTCATAAATACTGTAATAACTGAGCTGAAATTACCAACGGGAACAAAATCATGTCGGTTTTCCTCGTTGATGTTCGGTTTCACTATTTTTCGATTATTTGCCCAGCAGTACGTGGGTGTTACAAAAGTGTTTCAAGTAAGATACAAAGTATTAATCTGAGAGGCCAAGATCATAGAAAACAGCTGGATAACAATGATTTGTTCATAAACTTTTCTCCTATCATTTCTACATAGATGTACTGCTGCCACGATGGGGAACATAGCTGCCGACCAAGAAGCAGAAGAACAGCTGAGAAGGCACCAATGGATGAAGACAGAGCTGCCGGCCCTCCAAGGAGAAGAACAACCAGTAGACGGATGGATGAAGACCTGGACGAAGAAAAACAATATCCTTTATGGTCACATACACAAAAACACACTTTAGTGCACACATATGATCACTGTACACGGTCACTACACACATACACACAATCATTACACACATACAGAACACACTAATACTCATGTTATAGAGGTAACCTCCCTTAGTATGCCCAGAGGAAGGGCAGTACAGCGGCCATGGTTTCCCTGCAGGTTTCCTCCACTGGGGGTTTTTCCTGCCCTGAGTGTTGCTGAACACTCTTTGTGAGTGATGGGAGGTAACCAGCACATATAAAACATTACACATATATAGAAATAACTTATATAATAAACTTCACATTCTTTAGCTTTCTCTGCCGTGTCTGTGTGATTTCTTACATTTTTGTGATTGGAAATTTTTTTTTATTATTAATAAACTGTGGATGATGTGAAATTTGGGTGACTTCAATCCAATGACCCCATTGTGTAGCTTCCATTAGCTTCTTCCTTTCCCCCCATTAAAAAAGTTGCATTTACTTTAGCAGGCAATATAAATCACCTGTATGTTACTGAATCTGCAGACCTCCATGGAACTGACCGACCATGTAATGTGTAGTGGGACCTCCAAACTTTTCTCCAATATCAGATGTTAAGGGATAGAAAGACAGGATAATTGGATTTCTCAGCAGGAAATATTACTGCCATAGGTTTCTGGAAGTGTCTTTCTCTCCTTTACCTGTACACAATATATGCATTCTCAGCCAAGCTAAGTGTGCATGTATATGGAGGTGTCATTAAAGATCACTGTCTATATTATGGTGTATGGCTAGCTTTATGGACAGAGACATCTCTCCTTGAGGAGAGCACCAGTTAAGGTGTGTAGAGTTTTGAGTTGCCTTTCGCCCTCTACTAAGCATCTACATATCACAAGGAATTATGGGAAAGGAGCTGGGAGCTCATGCGCCCTCTGTTGGATGTAACAGATCCTCAGTTTGCTTTTGACTCACCGAGTCTTGAGACAGCAAAAGGAATTTTAGCCAAGCCAGTTTCACTTATCTGCATTCAGCGCCGGATGTCTGTACAGATTTCTCTGTCCATAACCCACTCATTGCCTCCCACAAAGCCAGCCAGTACACTTTGCTCTGCACTGATGAGGGACAAAAATCCCGAAATGGCGCTGTATGCAGATAAGTGAAACTGGCTTGGCTAAAATCCCTTTTGCTGTCTCAAGACTCGGTGAGTCAAAAGTAAACTGAGGATCTGTTACATCCAACAGAGGGCGCATGAGCTCCCAGCTCCTTTCCCATAATGCCTTGTGATGGCTAGCTTTAGACATTTCAGCATGTGCTATGTTTCAGACATATTAAAATGCATGCCATGAGGCAACTCAACTATAAGATGGTATAGGGGTATCAGTTGTATCCCTGATCGCTAGAGGGAGCCCCTCTGACATATAAAAAGACTAGTGTTATATATAGCACATGATAGTGGGGAGGCGGCTTGTAAGACATTTGACATTGCGACCCCTGCTTAAAATATGGTGTAACTCAACACATTTCTCAGTATGCAGCCTGCCTTAGGTCAGGTCCACATGAGACAGAATTTCAAATAAGTCTATGGACATAGTGCTAGAGGTAAGCTGGTTGTAGAGATACTGCTACAGGACTAAAGAAGAAAAGCTACACTAATAGAAAGAATCTCAGTGTACAGATATGATAACAAGATTACGATCAATGCATAGATATTAGTATCTACATGCTGCACTAAACTTTAAAGGGAGTCTGTCAGCTCAATATTGAGATATAAACTAATCACGTACCTTGTAGGGATGTCAGCACAGTTTACAATGATGTATTTCTTATTCAGGACCGCTGCTCCATTCTTTTAAAAATCGCCCTTTTATCCCTATGCAAAGGAGCAGAAAAGGCGTTGCTTTCAATCAATGGGCTTAAGGCAGGTTGCACACGACCATGTGCTTCCGGCCGGCCGTGCTTCCTCGGCCCTTTTCATTAAATGAATAGGAGCCACAGAAGCAGGGCCGCAAAATAGGACATGAATAGTACCCGTTCCATATTTTGCAACCTGGACTGTTGGCCTGCACACGGGACCGTGTAATTCACGGTCATGTGTATGGGCCCATAGAAATGAATGGGTCAGTATGCTATCCGTGAAAAACACGGATAGCACACTGATCTCTGCCACGGTCGTCTGCCTTACTGTCTGCTACTGCTCAGCTCCATTCCCTGTATTGTGCATGTCTCATGATGACAAATTGATAGTTTATCAAGTGTTAAGGCTTATACAATCATAGAGCAGACTGTCCAGCAAGACCCTGAACATATTTCAGCTTTTCATTTAAACTCAGGTACCCTTTAACCCCTTCTCGACAACTGCTGTACTACTACAGCGGATATCGGATATTTAAATCTGGCAGCCACTCAGGAGCTGAGCGACCACCATAAGCACCAAGTCTTTGCTGTATTATACAGCAAAGACCCAACACTAATACATTGTGGACACTCATCGCGGGCATTAAGGCCATTTTCCCAGCAGCTGGCGATCCGTTGCCATGACAGCCAGGTTTCAGCATTACTTCTACTACAGGCTGCTCTTTACATTCTGTAATACAAGTGCTGAAATGTTGCAATTCATTGCATTAGTGATCAGACCCCCTGGTGTTCAAGACCTCTAGGGCAGGGGTGTCAAACTCATTTTCACCGGGGGCCACTTCAGCCTCACGGGGTACCTTGAAGGGCCAAGATTATTTTACACATGTATAAAAGTAACTTCTCCTTAACAGTTAAGCGAGCTATTAAGGAGTAGTTACATTTGTACATTACTACTGTTACAATCAGCCCTTTGAGGGCAACCAGGACGAACATAATGTATTGTTAAAACCTAAGACATTGGCATGTTACATACTATCCTCATCCTTTTCTGAATATATCAAAAATTAAGCACTATACAAATACTGTTTACCCCTGCAAACGGTATTATGCTCTATAGTGGCCCCTGCACACGGTATTATGCTTCATAGTGGCCCCTGCACATGGTATTATGTCCCATAGTGACCTCCCACCCATGAACTATTATTATACTCTGGGGTAAAAGACCCCAGAGTATAATGATTGGAGACCCAGGTGGTGACAAACATAAAACCAGTGTTACTTACCTGGGCTCCGGTGCTCTCCCTGCGTTCGGCCTTCTTCAATGTCGCACAGACCGGCGTCGCGACATAATGACGTCGGCCGGGCTCACGTGACGCCTGCGACGTCACCAAAGAAGGCCGAAGGCCGATCGCCGGAGAGGTGAGTAACTCTGGTTTTTATATTTATCACCTACCCTGGGTCTCCGATTATTATACTCCGGGGTCTTTTCCCCGGAGTATAATAATAGTAGTATTTGATGGGGTTCGCCGGCCGCGGCCTCACTTACCATCCCCGCTCCTGCACACAGCCGCTTCTCCGTCCCATAGCAGAAGGGGAAGTGGGGGCGGCCACGACCAGCAGCGGGTATCAATAAGTAAATAGGCCGTTACGTGCCGGGGATACTCCAGCAGGCAACAGCCTATTTATATATATAAAAAAACTTATTTCACCTACCTCCGATGCCTTGATGCAGCCGCCGCCTCCTCCTCTTCTTGTCCGCGACGTCTGCGTGTCAGCGTAGGAGGGGCGATGACGTCATTGTATCGCCGCCTGTGCTGACATGCAGAGGTCTTGTAAACCAGCCCAGGACAGGTATCGCGCAGCTTTGTTTTTTTTTTTTTTTTTTTTAAGCGGCCTGTCCTGGGCTGGTTTACATTACATAGACAATAAAAAATGCCGCCCCCCCAGACAGTGACGGGCCAGATAAGTGCCGGGCCGGATAACAGAAGGCAGCGGGCTGGATTCGGCCCACGGGCCTTGTGTTTGACACCTGTGCTCTAGGGGGTCTAAAAAATACCGTATTAAAAAAATATAAAATAATTAAAAATTCGAATCTCTCCCTTTCCCTAGAATATATATAAAAGTAAATAATTACTGTGAAACACATAACATATTAAGTATCCCTGAATCTGAAAACGCACGGTCTACAAATATTTTTCCAATCTGGTGAACACCGTAGTGGGAAAAAAAAAATCAAAAGTGCCAAATCACCTCTTTTTTACTGATAAAAATTTGAATAAAAAATTATCAAAGAAATAGACATTCCCCAAAATGGTATAATTAAAACCTATATCTGGCCCCACAAAAAAAGATACCTTATGTATCCCCATACATGGAAATAAAAAAAAAGTTCGGGGTGTCAGAATATGGAAACTGTAAAAGAAAATTTTTTTTGCTAAGTTTGTGATTTTTTAAGGGGTTAAAATGTAAATAAAACTATATAAATTTTGTATCTCTGGAAACATACCGAAACATAGAATACAGGTGACATGTCATTTTGGCTGCACAGTGAACGCCACATAAACGAAGTCCGTAAGAAAGTCGCACAAAAGCACTTTTTCTTCAATTCCACCCCATTCTGATTTTTTTCCCAGCTTTCTAGTACATTGTACAGAATTTTAAATGGTAGCATCATAAAGAAAAATTTGTCCCGCAAATATTACGCCATCATATGGTTCTATGAATAAAAAAACAAACAAAAAAAAACTAGGTTTGGGGTTTGAAAAGCTGAAGGCTTGTGGATGCCTGAAACGAGTTAAGAGGAATGTCTCCATGCAGGGCTGTATTTTCTATTAGGCATTGGAAGTCCAGTGCCATAGGTACATCTGTGCTAACCCTACAGCGGACTCCATAGAGAAATTGGCAGAAATTGTGAAGTTTTACAGAGCACTCCATTACGGAAATTTTCCATATATTTCTGTATAGTCTACAAAAGCCACATGCTGCCCTCTAGGGGTGCAACAAAATACATACTGTAACCTAGTGTCTACACCGCACTACACCTACTATAGGTAGGTTCATAGTCTCGGTGTATTCTTTAGTTACTATAGGTAGGTCCTCCATACAGCAACTCCATTCTAGCTGTCTCACTACTGTACTGATTAGAATGGAGTTACTGCAGGTAGGTTCATGGTCTCGGTGTATTCTATAGTTACTATAGGTAGGTCCTCCATACAACAACTCCATTGTAGCTGTCTCACTACAGAACTGACTAGAATGGAGTTACAGCAGGTAGGTTCTTGGTTTCTGTGCTTTCTATAGAAGTGGGTCAGTATAGGGTCTATATCTAACAATAAGCCCCACCTACAGCAATATTAATAAAACAAACAACAGACATTTTAAAAAATATATTTTATTGACATAAAACGCTCCGCACAACCCTCATTAACCATTTTAATATTTTTTAAACCCACCTCCACTGGTTATCAACGTAGTCTATCAAAGCCAAAACCCGCACAATGATCCTACCTGTCCCGGTCTAGTATTACCTGATGTCATGGAAATAACCAGCCAATGGCGTCTCATCTGATGGAGTTACTAGAGTAAAGCTAGGATCACATCTGCAGCAGGTTCTCCACTGTTTAGGTTCGTCCGGGGACCCAAACGATGGAGAGTCAGACCGCTAAAACAGCGGTTACCCGTGGACACCAGCAGACCCCATAGCCTATAATGGGTCAGCCATTTCCATTCTGAAAGCGGCAGAGAGAAAAGTCCTCTGTGCACGATTTTTCTCTCTGCCGATTTCTGCAGCCGATGTGAACTTAGCATCAAATGAAGTCTA
Source organism: Leptodactylus fallax (assembly GCA_947044405.1). Classification (NCBI taxonomy): domain Eukaryota; kingdom Metazoa; phylum Chordata; class Amphibia; order Anura; family Leptodactylidae; genus Leptodactylus; species Leptodactylus fallax. The sequence continues at coordinate 2,376,021 of CAMRHE010000223.1, forward strand.
GCAACCCCCTTTATTGGTTAATTGAACACCAGAATGTGAGGACTCCTTCTGAAAGAGATTCCCACACAATGTCATTAAAGGGGTTATCCACTTACTCAGAATAGGCAATCAATATTAGATCTGCGGGGGTCCCCTGGTGAGTGTAGATACTGCAGCGCTGCCCCATTAAAGTCTCTGTACCGGAGATCTGCTGAGGTTGCAGATCTCATATTGATGGACTATCTTGAGAAAGCGGATTGTGATTAACCCCTTCTTGGGTAATAAGCAATTCAATCACTTAGATGGAATCACTGAATGCGGGAGGCCTAATGTTCCTTAGACAGCATAGTGCCCCTAACATTTGTTAGAGTTGCTAACTCATGCACTAGAAAGGGTTAATTACAGTCATAACTTGACCACAACTAAACTGAAGCGCAGGGGTAAGTCACGGTCAAGGGTTTACACTCCATCATGGCACACAGACAAGTTATGTATAGGCTTCACCCCCTTCTAGTGCAGGGACTCCTGCTCCTCTGGAGTCCCTGCATTGTGGGTAACCTCTTTGTACAGCAATGAGGATCAGTTAGGGGCTAGTGATAATTGCAGGGTTAGAGAGTTTGCAGTGCCCAATGTTTATACATACAGCTCACTCCCTGGGCATGAAAGGGTGGGGAAGTAGGCTTTGAGGAGCATTCTATTTATAATGCAGGAGGAGTGGGAATACATTTAATATAGGGGCACAGGAGAGCACTACTGTATGTTATAACTCCAGCGTCCCTGCGCTATGTAAGCAGAGCCATGTGATTTACACAGCCCCACAACCCTGCCCACACACATGCAACTCCCCTCCCCTAGGACCCCAACAACCACCTACTCCACACGTGCAGCAACACCCCAGGGATTCCACAAACACCTGAAAAGCGACACCCCCCAGGGACCCCCTCTACAAACATATAGGCAGCAACCCCTCAGGTGTCCTCTTCTCCAAACACACAGACGACAAACTCACGGGGACCTGAACCCCCCACAACACACAGACAGCAGCCCCTCAAGGATCCCCCCACATGCACACAGGCAGCGACCCCCACCCCCAGAGACCCCCCCCCCCCCCCCACTTACATGACTTACAAGACAGCACCCCACATAGACATCAGGGGACCCTGGGACCCTCCTTCCAAAGGCACAGACGGCAGCCCACAGGGATCAGACCCCCTAGCACACAGACAGCAGCCTCCCAGGGTCTAGATCACCCCAGCACACAGACGGCAGCCACCCAGGGTCTGGATCACAACAGGACACAGACAGCAGCCCCCAGGTACCAGAAATGCCAGCACACAGGCGCAGGCACCCCGGTCCTGGATCCCTCTAGCATACAGGCAGCAGCCCCACAGGGAACGCCCATCCCCCCCCCCCCCAGCACACAGGCAGCAGCTCCCCAGGGACTGGAGATTCCCTCTCTCCCCCACAGCACAGAGGGGTCAGCCCCCCAACACATAGGTGGCAACATCCCAGGGGCCCACTTACATGAAGGTAGTACCCCAGGGACCTGCACACCAAACGGCAGCACCCTTCGGACCCTCCGCTACATGCACACAGGTGGAAGTACCCAAGGGACCAGCACTCCCTCACACACTCAGGTAGCACCCCAGGGACCCCAAAACATGCACACAAGTGGCAGCGTCCTAAGACCACCTCCAGAACCCCCTCAATACCCCAGGAACTCCCCACACAAAGTCAATATCCCAGATTCCACACAGACCACTACCGTCCCTTTTAGATGCCAGAAACACCCCAGGGACCCCTGCCCCCCCACCCACATGCCAGAAGCAACCTTCACATGCCACAAGCACCCCTTAGATGCCAGCAGAATCCCAAACACCTCTGGATTTCCACCCCTTGCCATATCAGCAGAACCTCCCTTAGGTGCCAGGAGCACTGCAAGGACGCCTACCACCCTTTAGATGCCAGAAGTACCCCAAGGACACATGTTCTGACTCAATAGCTTGGCTGCAAGTGTGAGGTTGTGAGAGTGTCCTGTAGTCTCTATGCTAACCAGCAATTTACACCAAGATATCTATCAGATAGTGTTCAACTCAACTGAGGAGGCGTAGATAAGATTCCAGATGCTTTAATCCAGGTAAATCTTGTAAACCTGATACAGCAGTAGGTGAAAAATGATGAATCACCAGGAGCTGAGCAGACATATTGCTTACAAATAAGTGAAACTAAACTGAGGGGGACAGAGGAGGAGCTACAGCATCACAGCTAAGGATACAGAGAGAGAGAGAGGGGACAAACTACAAAGACAAACACAGTATCACAGATATATGTCAGTGAATTAAACCAAGTCCTGGGACATGACAACACATGTCCCCATATTTAGATGCCAATGGCAACCCGGCCCCCTTAGATGCCAGCAGCACCCAAAGTAAACCTACCCCCCTTAGATTCCAGCAGCACAATAAAGACCCCCTGCCCCCCTTCCTTATATGCAAGCACCCCTGCCTCCCCCCTTTAGATGCCAGCAGCACCCCAATGACCCCTGCCCGTTAAATGCTGGAAGCAAACCAAGGTTCCCTGCCCCTTTTACATGCCAGCAGAACTCAAAGGACCACTGCCCCCCATCTATGCTAGCAGCATCCCAAGGACCCCTGCTCCCCTTTAAATACCAAAAGCAACCCAAGGTTCCCTGCCCCCTTTTACATGCCAGGAGCACCTAAAGGACCGCTGGCCCCCCTTTAGATGCCAGAAGCACCCCAAGGACCTCCCCCTTTATGCCAGCAGCACCTCAAAAAACCCTGCTCTGCTTTAGATGTCAGCAGCACCCCAAGGACCCCTGCCCTCCTTCAGATGCCAGTAGCACCTCTAGGACCCCTGCCCCCTTCAGATGGCAGCAGCACCCCAAGGACCCGTGCCCCCTATTAGATGCCAGCAGCAACCCAAGGACCTGTGCCCTCCCTTTAGATGTCAGCAGCACCCTAAGGACCGATGCCCCCCCTTAGATACCAGCAGCACCCCAAGGACCCCCCACCCCCCGTTAGATACCACAAGCACCCCTGCCCTCTTTTAGATGCCAGCAGAGCCAAAGGACCTGGTCTCCTTCGATGCCAACAGCACCCCAGGATCTCCTATGCCACCTTAAAGGGGTTATCCTACTTAAATTGAAAATCAAACCCTAAACTAAACCCCCTCCCTCCACCTAACTTCTAATTGACTTGTTTAAAAAAAAAAAATGTATATTTACCTATATACCTGGGTCGGTCAACCCAGGCACACTTTCTGATGATCCGGTGATGTTCCGTTTCCGCACTTCTGGAAACTAAGCATCACCAATACTTCCCCCCATCTCTGTCATACTTACCCATCTTCAGTCTTCTGGCATGAAGAATCACTTTCTTCACTTCTGCCGATGCCTGTGCAATAGAGCTTTATTGTACAGGCGCCAGCAGAAGCGAAGAGCGCATACCACGCATGCACAAGAAATCCACAGAAGAAGATGCCAGCAGGACCGAACAAAATGAACTCCAGGACTCAGAAGACAGGTAAGTATGATTGGGGGGGGAGGAACTGGGGCTGAGTTAGGTAGGTAGATAGAGCTAGTAGTCCGCGGGCTAGCTAGGGAAACAGGGAGGGGGGTGTGAAGGAGGGAGTGAGAGGGGGATCATGGGAGGATGCGAAGAGCTCCCAGAAAAAGCCAGAAATCACTCAAAACACTGCAAAAGGTATTTTGGTGCAATTATTAACCCATTAATAGCACTAAAATACCTTTTTTAAAAAAGTTTTTTTGCCAGGAAAACCCCTTTAAAACATCAATCCAATCCCCCAGTCCCTCCAGTCTAATGTAAAACATCACTCTCTCTTCAGCCCCTCAACATGCAGCCCCATGTAAATATATCGCTCCCTCCTTCAACATGTAGCCCCATGTAAATACATCACTCCCTCCCCTCAGCTTCCTCCAACATGCAGTCCCATGTAAAATAATCCTATCACTCCCCTTCCATCATGCAGTCCCACACAACACTCCTCACTGCTTTCTCTCCTCCATCTACACCAGCTCTGCTCTACATAACTCCGAGCTGTCATGCAAGAGACCCCGCCCTCCTCGGAGAGGCTCCGCCCCTTCCTGTGACATCTTCCCTACCAGGAACAACTCCATTTGACCGATTCGTCAGTCTGCTGGCGCGGGGTTTCTGAACGGTAAAGGCTAAATAGTATACTCGGTAAGGACCAATGACATTCTCAAGTCATGTGACGGGGAAGGCGTGTCTTTGCTTGTAAGAAGGTCTTTGCACATGGAGAAAAGTTGTCCGTACAGTGGGGAACATGGGGAGATGTGAAGTGCATCGTGGGGGGAGAGAGACGTGGGGTACACCGTGGGGGGAGAGAGACGTGGGGTACACCGTGGGGGGAGAGAGATGTGGGGTACACCGTGGGGGGAGAGAGATGTGGAGTACACCGTGGGGAGGGTGAGAGATTTAGAGCTGTGTTACTGTAGGGTATGGCAAGCTATGGTTCAGGCTTGGTGAATTTGGCTAGCTGTAGCCCTGTGGGGCTGAGCTATAGGGAATACCTTTGTGAGATGAGTTACTGTGGGGGATATAGTAAGCTGAGACACTGTGGGGGGCACGTGGGGAGCTGTGGGGGGCACATGGGGAGCTGTGGGGGGCCTGTGTGTGCTCCATGCACTGAAAGTACATTTAGAGCGTCTGTAGGTGCGGGAGGCTCATGAAAAATGGAGGAATCTCTCATATCTGTGTTAGGTTTGCATGAAAGGCACAAAGAAACTCCACTATTGCTTTAGTCTATGACCCCATATAGTGAGCCGCAGCCAAAAATAGTTGTGGGAAAAACCGCGCTGGAAACGCATTGCAGTTTTTCCTGCTGCGCTTTTCACAGAAAGTCTGCAGAGTTTTCCTCTTCGTACTTTTTGCTTCAGGTATACCTATAGGGAAACCGCTGGTGTTTCCATAGGTATAATTGACATGCTGCGATTTCCAAAAACGCAATGGTTTTGGAAATCGCAGCATTTGGGCTACGGGTATTTTTCTGCAATGTGTGGATGGGATTCACTAGAATCCTATCCACTTTGCAGGGACTGTAAAATACAGCGGTTTTTCTGCTGTGGTCAAGCTGTGGCGTTTACGCCAGGTTGGGCTTCAGCCTTAAATGACACATGGGGAGCTGTGGGAAACTTGTTTGGGGTGCTATGAGCTGTGCAGTGCTTATTAACAATATGGGGGTGTGCTAGAGAGATGTAGAATGCTTGTGTGGGGGTTCACAGGAAATATATGGATATTGGTGGAATAATTGCTAGCATTTTGGGGGTAGACTTAAAGCGCTATCTGGTCTTGCACGGGTGACAAGAATCTGGGTGTTTTGCATCCCAGTCTGAATGGAATGGCTGGTCTTAAATGCTTGCCGCTGTTCCATCCATATCATTGATTTCAGACCACTGGAGATGGCCAAAGTACAAAACTGCGAATACCAGATAACGCTTGTTGTGACTGGGCAACCTTTTAAGGCACATGGGGGATAGAAGCAGTGTGAGGGTGCACAGGAGAGACACGGGAATAGTGAGATTCTTGTTAGTAATGTGGGGGTACATTGGAGGGACATGGGGGATAGTGGGATGCTTGTTAATAATGTGGGGGTACACTGGAAGGACATGGGGGGATAGGATGCTTGTTAGCAATGTGGAGGTACACTAGACATGGGGGGGGATAGTGGGATGCTTGTTAGTAATTTAGTAATGTTGGGGATACACTGGAGAAACATGGGGAATAGTGGGATGTTAGTAATTTGGGGGTACACTGGACATGGGGGGGATAGTAGGATGCTTGTTAGTAATGTGGGGGTACACTGGAGGGACATGGAGGATGGTAGGTTGCTTGTTAGCAAAGTGGGGATATACTGGAGGGACATGGGGGGGGGAATAGTGAAATGGGGGATAATCAGATGCTTGTTAGTTGCTGGAGGGACATTGGGGATAGTAGGATACGTGTTAGTAATTTGGGGATACACTGGAGGGGCAAGGGGGATAATGAGCTGATTTTTAGTAATGTGGAGATACACTGGAGGGGCATGGGAGATAGTAAGATGCTTGTTAGTAATGTTGAGGGTACGCTGAAGGGACATGGGGGATAGTGGGATGCTTGATGGTGCCTTTCATGTCCTCATACACGTGCCGTTTTATATACCGACAGCACACTGTCGGCTTTCCCGTCATGTGCCCTGGGGCTGGAGATATCTGTGCCGATAATTTCGGCACCGATCTCTTCCCACTGTTAGAAGGGTGTTCCTGACAGTCTAGCGTCATCGATGGGCTGTGAGGAACGCCCTCCCCCTGACAGTACTGTAACATAGCCTTGTACTGTCAGAGCGGGCGTTCCTTACCGCCCAGCGATGACGCTAGACTGTCAGGAACACCCTTCTAACACACTTCTGGTGTGAATGCAAAAACAAAGGGTCAAGTGAGATTTCAGCATAGCTCCCTGGATCTGTCACGCAGAGAAGAGTTGGGGAGGAGGGTGTATTAGAGGAGTGTGGCGTGTAGCAATTTGGAGCAAAGGAGCCGTCTTTGGTGCTCCACAATGCTCATTTGCATATTGTGAAATAAATGCCAACACTGGAAAGGACCTCAGCTGTATGAAACCTTGTAAGTATATGACACATGGAAAAGGTCCTTCTGGGGTATAGGAAATAGCCAGTTCTGTGTGAGTCGGCTATATACTATCACTGAAAAGGACCTCACCAGGATGAAACCTTGCAAGTGTATGATACATGGAAAAGGAATACTCACACGCTATGCTGAGAAATATTTTTCCATGTTTTATTGCTGATTTAAAAACAGTTATGAGATTTATAAACGTAACTGAAGCTGGAACCAAGTTACTAAAAAGTTGCTTACAGTCGGATTTAGACAAGTCACTGTGAAGCAGCTAAATACTATAAGAGTTCAGGACCAGATCAGTAGGGGGTGAAAATGGTCCCTACAAATGATGGGAAATAGATGACTCGCATAGACTTGTCACTGGTAACAGCCTGGTCCTTATGGAGTAGGGGATTTAGCCAATTCACTGTGAGCTGGCTAAATACTACTTCAGTTCAGGAACTGACCACTAGGGGACAAAATAGACAGCTCACACTGAGCCAGCTATTCACTATAACTGATAAGGACCAGGTCCTAACTGAGTATAGTATTTAGTCACAACCATTTCTTAACAGCGTCCTAGGTCGGTGCAGTATGACGCGCGTTATATTGTGATAGCGTTATATGTACACCTTGTTTGACCGTTGTACAGACGCTGTGTAGCCGCAGGGAATGGCTGATCCTTACAGCTCTGACTGACAGGACATGCAGGAACCTGTGGTTCCACAGTGCCCTGTGAGCAGCTTACTGACTGTTTCTAGGGGTACACAGGCACTCCTGTCATTAGAGCTGTGTATGACTGGTATGGTGGCGGTGAAGCTGGTTCACATTGTATTTATTAGATATTTGGCGGAGTTTCCATGATCAGTTGTGAGGTGTATTTCTACAACTATCTATGGCATTGATGTAATTAGAACATTACTTTAGGCTAGGGCTATGAGGCTACTATGGCCGTGCATGCTGTCGTGCAACCCATGATTGGCTTGTTGCCTGCAACTCTTACACTTATGTTAGTAAATGGAGTCTCATTGCAACCCCAAGGGTTAGCACACCCTTGGGTTACAATACAACTCCATCCACTAACATGAGGGAAGGAATAGCAGGGCGACATGCTGATCTTTGGTTACGGAGTTGTGGCCAAAGATGCCTCGTAGCCGTAGCCATAGCCTTAAATTGATGTATCAATTAAATATGTCACAAAGGTGTGATCAGTGGGGGTCCAACCACCTGCACCCTGAGAACAAGGGGATGAATCATCCCCGGTAAAGTTATGTTTCCAGTACACACATAAAGAATACAGTATACTTTGTGCCAGGTCACATTGATCAGGATCTTGTACAAAGCCCATAAAGATATGTCCAGATAGCTGTACAGTAGCCTGAAGTCAGGAGGTGTATGGGGTGCTTATTCTTTGAGGTGGCAGCTCTAGAGGAGAGCTCTGACCATCACTATCTTAACTCTATCATGTTTTGCCTCCTGTCACACACAGATCTAGATGTGCTCCTTGGACCTATTCCCGCCACCTCTGCCTCGTGGCGATGTCACGCTGTATGAGTATAACAATACAATGATGCCCTGGCAGGCCGATGAAAGCCCTCCTCCCGCTTTCCACACTGCGGTAAGATATCTGGTCGAATTTCACTAGTATAGATTAGGATATGATGCAAAGTGTTCTAAATATAATAACGTTGACCTCTTTGTCATTCGTTTTTTTTGCATCAATATACATCTAGAGAGAGTGAAAAAATAATCTGTCTTCAGAGCGCTGAAAGGTTAGAGAGTTAGCGGTAGATGCTAAAACACCCAGCCAAATTTTTCAAAACCTCACTGTATTCTTTATTGATAGGGTTGTCTTGTTCTGAGAACTACATGCTTATGGGTCCCCTGAAGACTGCTGAAGTTAGGGTAACGGGGAATTGCAGATGGATCCACATGGTTGTTATTGATAGAAATTGATAGACATCCATTGGATCCAAGATCTAATGAATCCCAATCTCAGATAAACATGGTTTAAATTGGGACCAAACGAGACGTCTCCTCTACAAACCATAACTAGAATAACCCATTAATGATCAGAACGCTTTGGTCCTAAATGGCCTAACACATTTTAGCGAGTTTGCACACATAGTAAACTTGCACAGGAACTGTAAGCTTGCATAGTTTGCTTTCATTCTGCCAACCAGCCTGGTCTTTATGTCCGTGCAGATGGTTAATGTTCCTGAACTTATAATTCCTCTGGATGCCTTGAAGGCTCCTGGACGAATGGAGCTGAGCAGTAAAGCAGCATTTATACATCACAAGGAGACAGTGTGGAAACGATGTTTAAATGCATGGTGGGTGTCCTTCTCATCCTTATTCTTGTGCCAGTCTATGGTACGTATTGTTACACGTGAATAATGCTTATACAGTGGTCTTTATAGATGGAATAGAACCTCTGTTTTCCTCTCTAGGCATCAAATGGGACTTGCTGGACTGCTGGAGGAGATGTCCAACTCTGAGGAAGAGGGTAATGTCTGACTGCCAAGTGGTAAAACTATTATAAAGTATATCTGATACTGATGATGAAGTAGGTACAGTCAAGATGTTTTAATTTCTGGGCAGCAGGTATTATTATTTCATGTGTGATCATTTTTCCTCACAGTGCCCCCTTTACTATGTCACGTGTCACGCTGTTCTCTTGCTGCGTGTCGATGGGTTTCTTCTTTCCATGGATCACTTTTTCCGCACCTTTTAGTAAGTTGTATGTTATATATATGTGAATGAGTGTATGGGCTAGCAGCAAATATTGGTGCAAAGTTTATCAGGTTCTTGTTTGTCGGAGCAATACAAGGGGTTTTAACAGCTCAAGAACAGAGAGCAGTGCAGTTGTGTGATCCATTAACTAATTTTATATACTATTAATGTCTGATCTCCATCCAGCCGGCGAAAATCTCATTAGGGGCTAATATTAATAATAAGTTTGTGCCCACAGATGAAGAGCGAGGACCTCACAGCTGAGTTCTCTCAGGCTTGTGACTGGTGAGTAGCTGCTAGTTCTCTAACAGTCTGCTAATGCCGACTAGTATGGCCAAGCCGTAAAGCGAGGCATTTAAACTGCTTTTCTCTTTTGTGTTACTCTATCAGGACTGGCTGTTCTCTCCGTGCTTTTGCTTGGCACCCTCACACCAGCAAATTTGCCCTGGCACTAGTAGATGACTCCATCCGAATATACACCGCAGGAAGGTAAAAACCATGTGGGCAGTGTTGGCATTTTTCTTTGAAGAAGATAATGTGACTGCGGAGTACTTAAGGCATGTGGGTAGAAAACTTTTTAACCCCCCTCACCTTCTAATGCTAGGTTGACAGTAGCATTCAGGTTTCCATTCTTCAGGTCCACTTAAAAAGTGGTTACCTGTGGAAACCCATGGACTATATTCTTGCAGGACTTTTCTCTCTACTTTGGAAAGTGGACAGGGGGACAGAGTCCCCGAACACTAGTGTGAACCCTAGCTTAAGGGTAAGGCCCCATGTTGCCGAAAAGCAGCTTTTTTTTCATTGCAGATTTTGTTGCAGTTTTTTGAGCCAAAGCCAGGAGTGGATTGAGCAGAAGGTAGAAGTATAAGAGCTTCCTATATATTTCCCATTCCTTTTGTAGCCATTGTTGGCTTTGGCTCAAAAAAACTCAACAAAATTTGCAACAAAAAAAGCTGCGTTTCCACAACGTGGGGCCTTAGCCTAAAGCAGTTTCCTGACAATCTTCTGTTTCTCAGCATCTGCTGAATTGCTTGTAGTTTATAATCATCCTCCATATTCTGTAAAGAAAGACTACCTGGTGACCTTCTGAGGGGCTTGTGTCTATACACACTACCTATCTGAACAAGCAGACGTAAAATGTAAAGTATAAGGGAAGGACAAAGTACCTTCCATTAGGTAGTGCAGTTATCCACATCAATAAAATTGATGACCTATCTTTAGAGGGGTTTCCCAAGAGTTAAAAATTGGTGACCTGTCCTTAAAGAGGACCTTTCACCATCTCCACCAATTCAAGTTCTTAGCATTGGTTAGTACGCTCCACTGATTCCAGCGCAGTTGGAATTTCTCTCTAGCCTACGCCGTTCCTGAGCAACATGTGCAGTTAGTTTTGGTGCCTGATGTGCTATTTAAGCTCTGTACTGTCAGAAGGGCGGTGTCAGGCAGGCGGGGGTGGGTGTAATTCAGAGCTCCAATCAGAGGCAGCCAGTGTCAGAGCTCAGAATCACACCCCTTGTCTGATCCAGCCTGACACCGCTCTCCTGACTGTACAGAGCCTAAATAGCATATCAGGCACCAAAACTAACAGCATTGATTGCTCAGGAACGGTGGGGATGAGAGAAAAAAAAATTCTAACTGTGTCAGAGTCAGTGGAGCGGTGCATATTAAATGATGTAAAGAGTTGGAGTTATTTATTATTATTATTATTATTATTATTATTATTTTATAGTTGTTGGGGGTGGTTAAAGGTCCTCTTTTGAATACGAAGCACAGTCACTAGAGAATGTACATTGTTGTGTTTGGCCTTCAATCCAAGAGGCTGCAGCGATCATCTGAAAGCTGATCTGTGGGTGTGCCTAGTGTTGGTTTCTCTCCCCATCAGATGTTGATGGTCTATTGTCCCTAGATAATACTACTTACTTCCATCCTTTCCTGCACTGGTCTGGCTGTCACCCTTGTTGCTGTGTTTGTATACTGAGTGGCTGCAGCAGTGACATCATGTTGATGAGCCCTCTGCAGCTAAACACCGCTCTTAGCATATTGAGACATTCTCTTTAACAGGGTATTCTGGGCTTACATGTTAGCCCAGGTCCAGAGGATAGGGGAGTAACTTACTGATAGGTGGGGACACCACCACTGATCATAAGAACGAGGGGGGGGGGGGGTAGAAATGTGCTTCCCACACTATTAATTTCAGTATAGTGCTGCAGGTAGCTGAAATACAGTGCTTGTCTACCTCAGGTGATCCCATAGCAATGAATGGAATGGGTGTGCGCATTTCCGACCACAGCCAAACACCCATGTTCTCATGATTGGTCGGAGTTCTAGCGATCAGACACCACTGCTCAGCAAATTACCCCCTATTCTGAGGATAGGGTGTAACTTGTTGTGATTGGAATACCCCTTTAAGCTGGAGTCACAAATTATAGCTGTGCCCTGAAAAGGAACCATTACTGCTGAAAATATATGACAGGAAATATATGCAAGAATATAAATCAGAGGTACATTTTCTATTTTTGTGAACCTCGTGTAAATGTGTCATTTACCCCGAGGAAGTATAGTAATTTATATTACTACTTCTATTTTAGCCCCACGATACCCACATTAAAACACCGTCTGCAGAAGGATGTGGCAAGCATGGCATGGAAGCCATTGTGTGCATCTATCTTAGCTGTGGCATGTCAGAGCTGTGTCCTGGTGTGGCACATCGATCCCACCTCTCTGTCCACAAGGTAATAAATGTTATTACACTGAGAAATGTTTTATCTTTGCATCTATATGAGCTTTAGGTCAATTTCTTAAAGGTGGTTTAAAGTTATAAGACGTTTAGCAAAAATGAGAGCACTATGCCGAACATCTTTAATGCCCTTCCCTCTTATTATTTTTAAAAGTGAGTGGCTCTGTGATCAGTTGATTTTACTGAGGGTAGTGGTAGTCAACCGCACATTTCCAATGAACTGACCACTAGGGGAGAATTGTGGTATTACATTGCACCCAAAGTGACATATTACTGGCGTTTTCCAGGACTTACATATTGATGGGTCATCAGTATGTGTTGTGTGGGAGTCTGACTACAGGGACCCCCACAGATAACCTATTTGAACAGGATATGGCAGTCGAGAGCGCCGTGGCCCCTTCTCTGCACTGACGATGTCACATTTATCAGTCACATGGTATAGTAATAGCTCAGTCCCATTGAAGTAAACAGGGCTGAGCTGCAATATCAAGCACCCCCCCTACACCATGTATGATGTTGTGCTTTTGGTATTCAGTAAAGGGTCTGCAGATATCACCTAAACGCTACAGTCTCTTTATCCAGCCGAAGACCCCCCCCTACTAATCACATATTGATGAGCTATCCCATGCATAGGTCATCAACGTGTAAGTCCCAGAAAACCCCTTTAAGGTTAGTTGATTTAAAAGCACCACCACAGCATAAGAATGATGAAGATGGAGACACGGTTGCTGTGTTACACAAATGATTTATGATCTCTGTAAAGTCTTTACCCCATTAATGGTTGTTTTTGTCTGACATTGACAGGCCTTCATCAGGCTGCGCTCAAATCCTTACACATCCTGGTCACAGTCCAGTCACTAGTGTTGCTTGGTCTCCTAAAGGTGGAGTTCTGCTCTCTGCATCCCCTGTGGACACTGCTATGTTGGTGAGTAATTCTTTTGCTTCAGTCAGTAATGGAAGGCTCATTTTACTATCTTGGTGAAGACCTGTGTGTAGTAATGCTATACTTGAACAGTGAATACTGAGCTCCTTCAGTTTAAAGAGGTTTTCCTGGATAAATGGAAAACTCCATAGGGGCTGAGGGTGGTGTAAAATGAGAAAAAGAAGTGATACCTACCCCTGATTCTCCATTCATGCAAACCGTCCACCATTCCTTCCAATGCATGGACTGCTTGGGCCAGAAGTGCAGAGGCTCAGTTGACTACTGTGGCCAATCACTGGCCTGAATGGTTACATGTTGGGTACCGGTAACTTTACTGCTGATGTGTAATCAGCACCCAACATGTGACCGCTGAGGACAGTAATTGACCGCCATGGTAACCTGAACCTAGCCAAGCAAGTGTCAGTGCTGGATGGAATGGGGGATGGATGTGATGGCAGAATAGAGAACCAGGGGTAGGTGAGTATCACTTTTTTTTTTTTTATTATTCACCCTCAGCCCCTATGGGGTTTTTCCCATTTATCCAGGAAAACCCCCTTAAATAAAGCATGAAGTATGCTCGGCATCTATGGGAATGACACAGACCGGGCTCTCCATGGACATTGAATGGAGTAGGACTGCGCGTGCATGATCACTGCTCCAATCAGATTTGTCCTTTGTGAGTCCTCTTTATTGCTGAATCTACGCTTCCTGTTCACTCATCTTGGTGGTGTGTACTAAAATAATGACCTTTAAGAACTATTATGTTATTTTGTGTGTTCAGGTGTGGGATGTGTCTACAGAGAGCTGTGTACCACTACAGAGAGTAGGTGGAGGAGGTGTCACTTTCCTGTCTTGGTCTCCAGACGGCAGCAAGGTGCTGTCTGCCACCCCATCTGCTGTTTTCAGGTAACCTTGCATTACCATAGAGTGATGTGCCCATTGAATTTTGTCATTATTATAATGTTGGTATCTTCCAGGGTATGGGAAACACACATGTGGACTTGTGAGCGCTGGCCAACACTCAATGGCCGTTGTCAGGTCTGTTTCAAAGAAGGACCTACATTTCTATCTCTTGTCATCATCTCTAGTTTGCCATGCCAAATGGTTTTTTGTTTTTTTGTTGTTTTTTTTTTCTACCACACAGACTGGATGTTGGAGCCCAGATGGCAGTCGTCTGCTTTTTGCTGTGAAGGGAGAGTCTGTGATATACAGTTTAACATTCTCTGTATTAGATGGTAGGTTCCTAATATAATAACTCTAGTCTAATTTATCCGCTTTACAATTCTTAATAGGGTTTACCAGTTCTTTAGAACTGATTTCTGACTTGTATAACTGCTACATAAAGGGCAACACTCTCTATTTAGTATTTTATGTAAGTATGGAAGGGAATGGAGAGAACCTCACATACGCAGCCACAGTGGCTGTATGATGGCAATTGCAGACCCTCTTTCTCGCATTAGTTGTGGGTCCCAGCGGTGGCCGTGCCATATTGTCTTAGATCAGAAATCTCTTTTTGTGGTTTTCTTATGATTAGATTTTAGAATTCAGTGACCCGGTTAGTTGTTAATTCTCATGTCCCTTTCTAAATAGGGGAGGCACAAGCTTCTGTTGGTGGAAGTGAACGTGCAACGCCAGTGGCTGATGTGTCTGAAGTCATTTTTGAAAGAGAAGAGGGGGAAGTCAGGTGAGTAAGGAAGACAAAAGACTTGTGTAACATGTATATTACAAAACATATGTTGTTTTATGTCTTGATTGTATATTGTAGAGTTGGAGGGGAAATACAATCTATGGCCTGGGACCCGAGTGGAGAGAGGCTGGCCGTGCTGCTTAGAGGTGGGATTCATTGATTTTACTCTAGTACTTGGTCCTCATTCACACTCATTTGGCAATATTTCTCTGATTATTACAGATGCAGATTCTTTTGTTTTGTCTGTATTAATATTCCAAGCCCTACATTGTGTCATTGTCTCTATCTTGCCCAGCCACATGTTTTTTTGCCTGCATTTATGCCCATGACCCATATGAAAGGTTTTATTTGCTATGGGTAGGACACTAATACAGACAGCAATAGCTTATGCTGTGTACTGAAATACCTGCCATCATATTGTTATATTACATTCTTCTATCCCCCTTTTTAGAGAACCCAAATGATACGACGAGTGAAGCAGTAATTGGCGTCTACCGCACTAAGAACAACCCGAAGTTTGAGCTCCTTCCTTGGTAAGTCCTAAATATGTACTATTTTATATTAACATGTTTAATTTGTCTTTTGTGTAAAGTATCAGTTCTGATTATATAAAAAGAACTACACTTAACCCCTTCCCGACATCCACCTTGTATGTACAGCAGATGTCGTGACTTTAAGGCAAGGGCTACACAGCATTATGTGTTGCGCAGCAAATATTTCAATGTATCCTTATGGTATTGCATTGTGACAATGACTTCAATGCGACACTTTTAGGTAATCCAAACCGTGGTCAGAAGTCATATGCAACTTCTTTTTTTTTTTTTTTTTTTTTAATACTATCGACTTAATGAAAGTTGCATGTAAGTCAGCCACATGTGACATGTCTGCAACTTGACTGCGTTGTTACAGCCAAATCACAGCTCTAAAAAAGTTGGGTGACACTTAGATCACATATAACACATTAGGTATCTCTGTATCTGAAAATGCTGGGGTTATAAACATTTAATAATATTAATCCCATATGGTGAACAGTGCAGTGGGAAAAAAATCGAAATGGCTGAAGTGGCAGTTTCATCTCTTCCTCCACCCCTCCAAAAAAAAAAAAAAAAAAAATGATAAACAACCAAACATCAGACAATTCCAATAAAGGTATAAATAATAAGTTCAACTTGCCTCACAAGAAAAGACACCTTACACAATATAGAGCTGAAGTGGGGAAGGCTGCTTCAAATAGCTGTATCTCCGGTTTTATTCCGCCTAGTAAATGCTTCTAGTATCATATGAAAGCTGAGATTCTCAGCTTTCACATGCCGCCATGAATTGCTGCAGGTAAAGCTCAAATTTCCGACTTTTTAACTAGTGATATCTCAAGATATTTTATAGCTAATATCAGAAGCGTTTTTATAGGTTGCATAGAGCTGGAGATAGTCATTTGAAGTGACCACCCACCTTTTGGCAAATGCTTCAGCTTTACATACTGGCAATACTAATTTGTGTGTATTTTCCTTGGTAACAGCTCAGTCAGAATTTTGGAGCCTGTTTTCTATTAAAAGGAAGTTAGATATGTTAATTTAAGTATATTACACAAATGTTCACCAAACAAGCCCTGACACACAACTTTGTCTTGCTCATAGACCAGCACTACCAGCATACTATCGTCCACTGCTGTAGCTGGATATAGATTTCAAAGGTTCCTTTTGTGCCAACCATCTTACCCAGGAGTTGGCAATGCCATGAGCCGACATCGCTTTATCTTACTTCTTACATGTGGCTTTTTCTAGTGGCTTCATTCCAAGCAGAGTTGGAGAAGATCCACAGCTCATGCAGTTTCACCCATGTTTCCAGAAGGGGGCACTACTTTCTGTGGTAAAGTATTTGTTTTTCTTAGCATGTATTGTGTAAGACTATATTCACCTAAATGTGATGCCAGTCCACTGTGAACGTGATGTAAACCTCACCGTACTAATGATCATACCGTATACTGTACTAATGCTTTACAATGAAGGAATTCAAATTCATTCTCCTGGGAACGCTTCCACCTATTCCTTGTCTACATGAAAAGAATCAGTGTATGGTGTCAGGAACTTCACACCTAGGGTATTTGTTACTCCATGCTATGCATCCATAACACAGGTGGGATTGTGAGAAATGGTTTTCTGCAATATTCTGCATGCAGCCTTAAAATATTGCCTTTAGGTCTCTTGTACCTTGCTGTACTATGCAGTGAGCTTCATTGCATACTATACTATGCAGGTATACTTTTCTAAAAGCATTGTTTTAGGAGAAAATGAACTACCTCATGGAGGTAGCGTACAGTATTATAAGGACTACCCATGCAAGACCCCTTGTACCACTGGACTGTGCTGTTGTATATAACTATACATTGTCCATGCCGGTTTGTTAAAATCTTTTCTATTTTGTGTTTCCATAGCTCTGGAGTTCTGGTCGCCTCTCCCATGTTCCCTTCTACTTTGTGAATGCACAGTTTCCTCGCTTCATGCCTAAGACTGGCACCATTGTATCTGGAGACACCAGCAATACTACTGCCATACGGTCACTCTTCTCAGAGACATAAACCTGACATAATGAATTGTTCATGTGAACTGCTTGCTATTAGAACTATTCTTCACTACACTGCTCTGGTTCTAATATACAGTAATATTATCCAGATCTTGCATTTACATGAAGTAGTATATAGATACTTACTTCACATACAATCCAGAATAAGAGGAGATGCCATTTCTCTAGGGGACTGGTGATGGCATTGGATTTCTTGGTTCTGACTAATGCTCTTACCCATACAAACTGTGGAACTGCACTTATTCAGTAGCAACCTTGTGCTATAAAAACTTGCAGTTTGGTTACCGGCACATGGCGGTTGCTGATTCAAGACATAGATGGAGATCATTCATCCATTTGGAGCATACTTTACCCTCATCCCTGTTCTGACATCTTCAGGACGATACCATATATTCAGATTGCTCCTATGTGATTCCAAGTTAAATCATGCTATCTACTTGAAGTACTACTTGTATTTTCTTCTTGATTAAAATCCTCTTTGTGGCACTTTTTGTTAGTGCTTTACTTTCTCATTTGGGTATTTTCAGATGGAATTACACAGTGTGATACACTTTATTATTGAAAAGGGACTTCTTCTACACCCCTAAACTGCTGTAACATCGATATAGCTTCTGGAGAGATCTTGCTGGACATTCCCTTGTGAGCCACCAATAGTACAGCTTACCCTATATATAGTTTTAATCTATTCTGTGTCATAGGCAAATAATGACGTGTCACTGCATTTCTTGATCAGGGATGTGCCAACACTGCTTCCTATAACATCTCATATGCCTCCAGTCGCAACCTGGTCCATATATATCCACCTCACATTTTTCTGCCCACGTGCGGGTCTCATGATCTCGGTATAGTGAGATCCACTGCACTTGCTGGTATTGTAACCGATGACACACAGATAAAGTTTGCTGAAGATACACACATGGACGTGTTTACAAAGATCTCTCCAATGTCTCTAAAGCCTTTCACCTAGTTTATAAAAGATTAAAATGCTGATTTTTATGAAAATGGAGTTGTAACGCAAAAGAAGACAGACATCTTTGGAAAGTGTAGAAGCCACCCTACAAGGTACTGTCATTAGTTTAATAGCAATTTTCCTACTGACAGACTCCTTTTCACTTTACAATCTTCTACCATGTCCCCTTATAAGCTTTGTGTAGACCAGGCAATTCCTGAACCTCCTAGCTAGAATTACAGTATCTTAATATAGTTGCCATCATGGTGATCATCCTGACTCTATTGTTAAGTAGATGACCTGATAGCATAAAATGCCTCTAATACAGCAACCAACGAAGCATTGCAAACATATAAATATTTTTTGGATTGTCATAGTTTTAGCTGTTGCTGCACAAACAGGTGCAGGATTAACATCCTCAGGTTCTATTTATGTAATCCATTGTATTTGAAGGACAAATGTAATACTAGGACACATTTGGCAAATACCTTTTTACTACTATGAAGCTATGCTTTATTAAAGAGGACCTTTTTGTCCTCCAGCACATGCGGTTTTACATACCGCTAGAAAGCCGACAGTGCGCTGAATTCAGCCCAGCTACACTGTCAGGAACGCCCTTCTGATGGGGGGCAGATCGGTGCCGAAACTATCTGCACTGATATGTGTCCCAGGGCTGAATTCAGCGCACTGTCGGTATTCTAGTGGTATTTAAAACCGCATGTGCTGGAGGACATGAAAGGTACTCTTTAACCACTTCAGTACCGGGCCAGTTTCTGGTCCAGGACCAGACACATTTTAGGGGTTTTTATTGTATGTGTGGTTTTGAGGGCTGTAACCTTCTTATATGCATTATTCAACTAACTTCTGTGTGTGTTTGGTGACACATAGGGCTTTATTTTTGTGTTTTTATTTTTGCATGTTAAAAGGAGGGAAACGTGTCTCACTTTATATATTTTTTTTTATTTAACACAGTGCTGCTAAAAAACTTTATAAAATAGTTTTTACTCTCCATTACGGTAATTTTTATTTTGTATGGTGTCATTGGGGGTGGGGCTATAAACCTTTAATAACTGCGCATTGGCAACTTTTTTTTTTGGGGGGGGGGGGGGAGGCTGATTTTCCCCTGTAACTGGGGCTGGTACATTTAGCCTCAATTGCAGGAGGAATATAGCCTCCTGCACCTTACTATAGAGCTGCTCTGGGTCCTGTAGGACCCAGAGCAGCTCTTGCAGACGCTGCATCTGGCTGATCACATGACTGCCGGGTCAGAGGTCAGCACCCATAGCGGTGTATACAGCGCTCATTGAGCACTGTATCCACAGCAATCGGGAAGGTAATAAACCTTCCCTGTCTTCTCTCTGGGAGCTCCGGCTGAAGTTACAGCCAGCTCCCCATTTCAGCAGCTGCACGATTTTATGCAGCTGCTGAGTTCTGCTTGCACGTACCAGTACAGCCTTGCAGAACTAGACAACCACCCCTTGGACGTATATAGTCTATGGGCGGTATGGAAGTGGTTAAGCGAGCCCTTTATTTTGATGATCTGGTTAATATTCTGTCTCCCCATATGTTATGTATAGCACTGTATACAGTCTTATGTAACTTCTTATCAGGTTACATCTACAAATCTAGCAACCTTCTGCACGTAACAGCACATACACTGAGTTAGTCCTCATGCACACAACCAAGTGCGCAGGCCAAGGCAATTTTTCATGGAAGGCAATTGGATGTTATCTGAGTGTGATTTCAAGGGGGGGTTCCGATATCACGGAGCAGGATAGGACCTGCTCTGTATTTATTCGGAATAGAGCACTGGAGCCCTGCTCGGCCTGCACACTCCGTGTAGCCTATGGCCACGTTCACATGACCAAGTTTCACCCATGAAAACTTGATCTGTGTGTTCACTGGATTTACCGGCCTGAACATCATGGTGGGAGAGGGGATTCCTAGTAGCATAGATAAGTATTATGCTAGGAGTCCCTCTCCTGCCATGGTGTTCAGACTGGTAAATCCCACTGACTTTCACGGGTGAAACTTGGTTGGACACAAGCTGCTGTTCCACAATCAGGAGAAAACAAACCGAGGTGAAGGGATGGGGAGTGTTCATTGCAGAGAGACCATGGTACTGCACAAAAAGCAAGCTCCATGTACATGAGGAGATCTATAGCCTGGTTTACATGGTCATATTTACATGGCTCTACCTGTCACCTATATGGTTCCATTTAGTGAAGTCATAGGATGGTGATGCAATGTATATTACAAAATCATTCAACTAAATATATACATCTTTACATCCTCTTATTGTTCTGAAGCCATTGGGATGATAGTGGTTGTGTGACATGTCTGAGCAAGTGACATCCTCCCATGTACCTGCAACAATGTGGCATTAGTGAATGGTAATAGAAGTGACAAAATATCACAGCAGGAAAAGCTGGCTTATCCTTTACTTTTTAGCATCATTGTGTGCCTCGAGTTGTGCATGTGTTTTAAGTATTCACAAATACACTGACTGGTGGCAATAAATAACTGGTACTATAGACAGGCATTGAATACAAAAATATTTACTGATGTCACATGGTATAAATACAAGTTGTCAGATTCTCCGTTCTGCATTATGCACTTAGCCATAGCTACAACGTAATAGCTCTAGGACGTCAGTGCTTTCCGTGCCATTTCCAGAGCTCCTTCCTGTGTCTCGTTTCCACCAATGAAGCCACTGGCATGAACAAAGATACAACCAGGAATCCCACTGACTGAGGAGAGGTCATCTGCCCGAAGCCCACGCCAGTCCTCTGGTAGAGAAAGCCTAGACACAAGAATAAGAAGGGTATTACCAGTTCATTCCCCCACTATAATATCGTAAACCCAGGCTGTCTGTTCTATAAAACTATCAATTATTCTGACCACAGAATATCTCTAGCAGGCAGTAGTTACAGCTCAGACCCCCAACTAGAAGGCTAAACACTGATGGCTATCCATAAGTGAGGATCTGACCACCATTTATCAGCTGAACAATGAGGCTACAGTGAGTGCAGCAACCCCTACATAGAGTACAAATGCTAAGCTGATAATCCATGTCAGTGGCTGTGCTCGGTACTGCTGGTTAATCCCATTCAATGGGCCCCTTCATTCTGTCAACTCTGGGACCCATGTCAAGGAAATACTGATGGACCATCTTAAAAGACATTCAAATTTAGTCCTGAAGAACACCTTTAGGACTCTTTTACAAGAGTGTTGCAGGCACTATTTTTTCTCTTTTCTCTACGCATCTTAGTCATGCAAGTCTATGAGGTTGTGAAGAAAAAAAAAATTGTTAAAAAGTATGCTGAAAAATATAGGAGACAATCCTTTATTTTGTGGCTGACAAAGAACCAAAAAAAAAAAAAAAACCCATGGATGACAAACAGATGTTGCATGAATCAAAAATGGAAACACAGTCCTAAAAACAAACTGTTTATGTGAAAACACCCTTAAGGCTGAGGCCCCACATTGTGAAAAAGCTGCTTTTCTTTAGTTGCAGATTTTTTTTTTTTTGAGCCAAAGCCAGGAGTGGATTGAGCAGAAGGGAGAACTATACGAATTTCCTTTATATTTTTCATTCTTTTTCTAGCCACTCGTGATTTTGGCTGTAAAAAAAAAAAAAAAAAAAAAAATACACTGCAAAATTTGCAACAGAAAAAAAAAGCTGCTTTTCCGCTACGTGGATCCTTAGCTTTACTGGTGATTTCTAATCTCATTATTACAAGTGACTTCTACTCCATAAACACAGTTTTTTTAGGATCATTGAAGTTTTTATTTCTTCCTTTCACTGCCAGGGGTGATGTTCATACTTTTTCACATATAGAAATTAAACCCGAATTATAAATTTAATTAAAAAAAAACAAAAAAACACAACTAGCTCAATCTAAAGAGTTTAGAGGTGGCAATGGTTTAAAGTTGAGATGTATTACATACATCCTTGGCAATGAACAGGACCCATCTCTAACTGCACACTAGACAGCGTGCATTTTTATGATCTACTATTACCATGAGAATTATATCAGATTCCTCTACTTACACTAGGTTCACACTCCGTTTGGTGATCCGGAAAACAGAAACACTATCCACCTAAAAAGGGTTACTTGCTGAAACCATAGACTTAAATGTGGTCCGAAGGGTTTCCGCACGAAAACGGCAGAGAGCAAAGTCTTGCTTGCAGGACTTTTTTCTCCACATATTTTAAGCAGAATGGGGGATGGAATCCCTGAATGGTCAAGCAATGCTCGTGTGACCATAGCCTTACTTTGTTTTACATGCTTTAGTATATATAAAAAAAAAAAAATACCCAAAACTCATCTGGTGACCCTACTTACACACAGATGCTTTTAAATAATAGCTATATATGCAATTCCAAAATATACAAGTGAAGGTCTGCAGGATATATATCTACAGTAAGGTTATGAGAAGTCATGCCTTTACTTACCGATTCTGAAAAGTGTTGGGACCTGTGGGGACACATTGTACCCTCCACTTAGCACTCTGATCGGGATAGATGACATATTTTATTTGTTTCTCTAGATTTATTTCCTTTTCCACCTGGAATAAGTGCTCCTTCCAAGGGCATCCACCCTGGGCCAAGATCACCACTTCTCCACTGTCATCCACCTGCACAAGACACACCAGTTAATACTGCACATTACTGCCCCTAGAGGCCAACTTCTGCCAAGCACAAACATTGATATGGCTCAGGAATGACCTCTCCATTCCAGCCTCTGTAATGGAATATTAAGTGGCTACTAAACCTGGAATCGCTGTCTGATGGCTTCTTCCACCAAAGATCGAGCCGGCAGCCAGGATCGGTGGTAAAAGTCCAAGCGTGACACGAACTCTGTCCCTGCCAGTTCCATTGCTTTCCTAAATCCAGCCTACAAAGGAAATTTGTCAGCTTCAAGTGGCAGAAAACACATTAAACACTGCACAGCAAAGTAACACATAGCAAACTCATTATAACACACCGCCACATGCTACGATCTACCAGGACCTTATTCGTAAGTCATACGGAGAAATGTAAAACGTTTCCTTGAAGACTTATAGAAAAAAATATAAAGAAAAAGTAAAATACTAATGGCACGAACTCTGGAGATGTGGTGCTAATGTGATAGGGTTCTCCAACCTAATACAACCAAGAGTAGAAACCTCAGCACGCACTCTCTAGTGATGCAAATTATCAGTATGATTTATTGGGCGATTCACATATATTGTGTAGGACATATATCATGTAATGTTCCATAGGATATAGGCATAGCCACCATCCACTATATGGAAGATAATTCAAAGACAGTATCCAGATTAATACACAGCTTTTCAGGCCTCCACTTTTCTCCTACAACCAGATTTTGCTTGATCAAGGTCATAATTGGACCGAAACATTACATATTAATCTGGATATTCCCACATGGTGGACGGCGGCTATGCCTACATCCTATGGAACATGACATGATCTATGCCTCACACAATATATGTGAATTGTCCAATAAATCAGACTGAATTTGCATCGCTAAAGAGTGTGTATAGAGGTTTCTTCTCTTGTTTGCCACTACTGGAAACATCCAAGTACAGAGTTCTTGTTTCCATCAAAAACTCAATGATGCAAACAGCAAGACGTAAGTCTGAACACTGCTCCCCTCAAACTCTTCCTAGTGGTAGTCTAGTGGCTGAGGGGGACTGCTCTCTATGGAAATACTATACCAATATTCTGTGGGAAAAGTTTTTTTTAGTTAAAGGGGTTTTCCAAGCTAAAATATTATTATTATTTTTTTTTTTTTTAAATTAGGCTGGGGGAGGAAAAAAACAAAACAAAAACAAACACAAACAACACACACACACACACACACACACTCTGTCTTCAGTGCTTGCCAACACAGTATAGGTCCTACAGCTCTGTTTTTTTCTGCTAGCGGAAGTCCCCGACGCACGTGACGGCTGAAGCCAATCAGCAGCCTCAGAGAAGGACACGGGATGTCGCTACCTGTGATGTCCCCGAGTCCCTTCCTTAGGATACTGAATGGCCTCAGCTGTCATGTGACTTCCGCAAAAGAAAACAGCTAACCAACAGGACCAGACCGCGCTGGTAAGACACCAGAGCATCGGGAACAAGCGAGTATGTTTTTTTTTTTTTTCCCCCACCTCCCCTGGCCTAATTAAAAAATAAAATTTTAGCCTGGACAACCACTTTTAATGAATAATTAGGATACAATACTTATACTCGCCTAAAAATATCACCATTTCTGCATTGTGCGTGGTCTGTTATTCCTCATGGAAATGTATTACTCCAGGTGTGCCTATTTCCTGTGTCAATGAGGTGTGGCTCTACACAGTCTGACACTAGCAGCATTAACAGTCTCACACTGTACAGTCATGGCCAAAAGTTTTGAGAATGACAAAAATATTCTATTTTCACATGATCTGCTGCCCTCTGTTTTTTATGTGTGTTTGTCAGATGTTTTGATCACATACAGAAATATAATTGCATTCATATTATGAGTAACAGAAGCTTATATTGACAGTTAGAATGAGTTAATGCAGCAAGTCAATATTTGCAGTGTTGACCCTTCTTCTTCAGGACCTCTGCAATTCTCCCTGGCATGCTCTCAATCAACTTCTGGACCAAATCCTGACTGATAGCAGTCCATTCTTGCAGAATCAATGCTTTAATTTTGTCTGAATTTGTTGGTTTTTGTTTGTCCACCCGTCTCTTGATGATTGACCACAAGTTCTCAATGGGATTAAGATCTGGGGAGTTTCCAGGCCATGGACCCAAAATCTCTATGTTTTGTTCCCTGAGCCATTTAGTTATCACCTTTGCTTTATGGCAAGGTGCTCCATCATGCTGGAAAAGGCATTGTTGAGCGCCAAACTGCTCTTGGACGGTTGGGAGAAGTTGCTCTTGGAGGACATTCTGGTACCATTTTTTATTCATGGCTGTGTTTTTAGGCAAGACTATGAGAGAGCCGATTCCCTTGGCTGAGAAGCAACCCCACACATGAATGGTTTCAGGATGCTTTACAGTTGGCATGAGACAAGACTGGTGGTAGCGCTCACCTCTTCTTCTCCGAATGAGCTGTTTTCCAGATGTTCCAAACAATCGAAAAGGGGATTCATCAGAGAAAATGACTTTACCCCAGTCCTCAGCAGTCCACTCCCTGTACCTTTTGCAGAATATCAGTCTGTCCCTGATGTTTTTTCTGGAGAGAAGTGGCTTCTTTGCTGCCCTCCTTGAGACCAGGCCTTGCTCCAAGAGTCTCCGCCTCACAGTGCGTGCAGATGCACTCACACCTGCCTGCTGCCATTCCTCAGCAAGCTCTGCACTGCTGGTAGCCCGATCCCGCAGCTGAAAAACTTTTAAGAGACGGTCCTGCCGCTTGCTGGTCTTTCTTGGGCGCCCTGGAGCCTTTTTGGCACCAATGGAACCTCTCTCCTTGAAGTTCTTGATGATGCGATAGATTGTTGACTGAGGTGCAATCTTTCTAGCTGCAATACTCTTCCCAGTTAGGCCATTTTTGTGCAGTGCAATGATGACTGCACGTGTTTCTTTAGAGATAACCATGGTTAACAGAAGAGAAACAATGATGGCAAGCACCAGCCTCCTTTTAAAGTGTCCAGTGGTGTCATTCTTACTTAATCATGACAGATTGATCTCCAGCCCTGTCCTCATCAACACCCACACCTGTGTTAATGGAGCAATCACTGAAACGATGTTAGGTGGTCCTTTTAAGGCAGGGCTGCAATGATGTTGAAATGTGTTTTGGGGGATAAAGTTCATTTTCTAGGCAAATATTGACTTTGCAAGTAATTGCTGTTAAGCTGATCACTCTTTATAACATTCTGGAGTATATGCAAATTGCCATTAAAAAAACTGAAGCAGTAGACTTTGTAAAAATTTATATTTGTATCATTCTCAAAACTTTTGGCCATGACTGTAGGGACATACCCCATCAACAGGGAAAATCATAGCACAAAATTTTCAATTTATCAATAAATTGACAGGGCTGTACAGGTGGAAACAGCAAGGGAACATTATGGTAGAAAGTAATATAATTTGTATAAATGTGTTTTAAAGACAGTCACCGGCCCAATGACATTATGATAGGCACTGTCACCCTGAGCATTTTCATGTTTTGTTTACCCAAATCCGTTCAGCTATTCCAAATATGTAAGCCCTTTTAGTGTTGATGCAAATTAGGGTTGCTAGCCAAGTGGGTGGTAACACTGCATGATATACAGCACAGAGAAACCACAGCGTTACCGCCCACTTGGCTAGTATAACCTAACTTACATCAACATTAAAAGAGCTTAGATCTTTGGAATGGCTGAACAAATTTGGATAAACAAAACTCCAAAATGCTCAGGGTGACAGCTCTTACCAGGTGACATAGGTCATTAAGCTTTTCACACTTGGTGACAGGTTTTGGGTTTTCTTGAAAGGAATGGTTCCTCATTCACACAGATGACACTGGAGCAAACAGTTGAACAGAAAGTCGGGAAATAGAAACATACAGCTGATGAGTATATTGTCGCTAACACACTTGAAACTATTAGGGTGGCAAACATAGCAGCTGCTGTGTGTTACAGCAAGTAGGTGGGCACACAGCCCCAAATATGTATGTTGTATTGATGACTATGGAAGGGGAGAATGAAAAATGTAGATCAAGTCACTGAGAGAACAAGAAACAGAAACTGTTCTTGTACTGTGACCACTGTTTGCATTATTTCAATACCAACAAAACAATGCATATTTTATCTCTGTCCTATGTCGTCACCTTGTACATTATACCTTAACTGTGACATCACTGTGTGCATCATCGTTGTCCTACATTACTATGTGAATTTTTCCACTACTGTGACATCACTGTCTGCATCATCTTTGTGTTAGGTCATCATTTTGTGCATTATTCTACTATTGTAATGTCACACTTCCCATGGTCCCTCAGCTCTGACATTGCCTTGCATTATACTACTACTGAAATGTCATTGTTTTCATGATTAAGCTGTAACCTTGACCAGTGGATTATCCTGGTCTTGTGACATCACTGTGTGCATTATTCCTGTGTAACAGTCAAGACAGGTGGCACAGACTGGGAACCAAAAAACACATAAAATGGTTCATGTTCTTAACTATACAATATCAAGTCCCTATACTTCTAGCAATAAGATACCCCATATAAATGACCCATGGCAGGCTTATTACCTCTGTGTCCTGATCAGGTTCATTCCAGCGTGGGTTAAGGTGTCCAACTCGGGAGCTCAGGGTGGTGGTAATGTTGTATCTCTGCTCCCCATCAAACTGTGAAATCCCATTGTCTATAGCATCGATTTCTTCAACAAAATTCTCATACATCTGGAAAAATAGAAATATCATAGATTTACATCAGTAGACCACCATACACCATCAATAATTTTAGCCTGGAAAACCACTTTAAGGGTACCAAAAATGGGAGATTTATGAATAAGTACCATTTTTCTTTTTTCCAGTTACATAAATATTTTCCTACTAATTTAGTATCACTTGCCTTGTCATATAAAACTGGTATAATAGGGTCCTCCTCATCAGTTCCTAGAAGAGTGGCTAGTATCTGTGCACCAAAGTGAGCATATACCAGGCCAGCGCTGCTCAGCTTGGTAACCCACGGCTTGTCAGGATACAAACTGTTCATGGTTTCACAGAAGGACCTGCAAGATTTCAAAGCATGTAGAAGTTGCAAAGGTGACAAAGGGGCAAAAACCTTGTAGAGTTAAAAAGATGAAGTTTCACCTCTGATGGTGGTCATAACGGTTTCGGGAAGGATCATATTCTCCGCCCACATCGACAACAACATCACACTGGGATAAAAGCTGGGGGTCCCGGGTTCTAACAATCTCTGCATCCTAATGACGGACAACATAGAAGACTCTTTATGTGTTATATATAGGGCACATTATATTTCACACTATTAACTTCACATTGGGGTACCCTGGTGGTAGAAAGTGCTTCTTTCAGGACCTCCCTATCCTCTTCTCTGTTATCAAGGCACTGACCTATTGCATACAGCTCTACTGCACAATGCATCCTATAGTCCTTAAAGGGAGTCTATCATTGCCCCCAACTACTTTAAACCTCTCCCATAGTGCTGTAGATGCTGTTAGCAGAATAAAAACCATACCTTTCTTAAGTTTCAGAGCTCCAGGGATGGGGAGAAAAAGCACTTTTATTCTTTATTCAAATGAGGATGTTGGAGCACAGGGGGAGTTTTCTTCTATTATTGAGCACTGCTGCATCATCACTAAACACGCCCATCCTGCATTCAGCTCCTCCCCTGGGCAGTGGAAGGATCAACTCACACTGCCCAGGCTTGTTTAGTGATGATACAGCAGTGCTCACTAATAGAAAAAACTCCCCCTGTGCTCCAAGATCCTCATTTGAATAAAGAAAAAAAGTGCTTTCTCTCCCCATCCCTGGGGCTCTGAAACTTAAGAAAGGTATGTTTTTTATTCTGCTAACAGCATCGACAGCACTATGGGAGCGGTTTAAAGTAGCTGGAGGCAATGATAGACTCCCTTTAAGGATTGACATCTTAGGTACTGTTCACACTGCAGAATTTGTTGATGATTTTGGGGTGGAGTCCGCCCTGATTTTGCCTCCTGTTGTTGTCAATGGGAGGTAGAGATCACAGCATGATAAGCATCCTGCACAATCTTGCTCCAAATCTCTCAATACCTCAAAATCAGCTCCAAATTTTGCCTGAAACCAGCCTTGATTTTCATGGGAGTCAGATTCTGAATTTTTCCTCTAGTTAATTTTTATTTAGCTAATTGAAGAAAATAACCGCCATGCTTGATTTTCAGGCGGATTATGCCTGATAAGTCCCATTGACGTGAATGGGAGGTGGAAAAATTCCGTGGCAGAATTTGGTCAAACAGAAAAATTTTCTTTTATATAAGTTTCTTACAAATCCACTTTTCATAAATGAATACTATAAATAATACAGGTATATACAACTGGATGTGTGCTTTAAGAGGGTCTCCCTGCTGTATATGTCAAGGGGAAAGAAGGATCTGGTTGGGTTTCAACATTCCCAATCCTTTGTTCCTGCAAGAAAAGTCCATTAGTAGTTTCTTCCCCACTGAAAAACATTCAAAATCCCTCATAAAAGGGGTTGTCCAAGAAATACAGGTATTTGCCAAGAGGCCCGGGAAGGAGGAGAAAAAAAAAAACAAAAAAACCCCACACACTCACACGTCCCAGGTGCACCCCGTATTTTTCCGATCCAGCGGCACCTGGGGACTTTCTCAAGTAGAAGTCCGTGTGCAACAAGGACTCCTGTAGAACAAGCCCCTGGGAAACGCTGGAGCGGACAGCAGCCTAGGACACCAGTTGGTAACCCCTTTATCGACCTGTCACTTGAATATGCCACTGTATGCAAGGACAACATATTACAGGTCCACCCTCATTCAATCTATCAGACAAGCATTGTACTCTGCCATCACCATCAGTCCCATAGGCTATGCGTGCTCCATCACCGCTCCATTCAAACTGGGGTCGGCCAGTGAGAAGGACTGAGGTGTTCAGGAGCCCCATTCTGCTGGGGATCCCAGAGATCAAACAGGTGATAAACGCTACATCTACCTTCCTTTCTCTTGCGGTTTCCCTGGGTCACGTGATTAGAACCCGCCCTGTCCTGCCTCTCCTATTTGCACAGATCATGTGCTATGCTTGACCACCAAGGTTATTTACCTGTGAAGTCAGGAGAGAGCGAGAAACCCGGGGTCAGAATCAGCCTGGAACCCCTAGAGGAAGGAAGGTAAACTTAAAGGGGTTTTCCGGGCAAAAAATGTTTTGTTTTTTTAAAAAAAAAAGGTCTGTTAGTGCTATTAATGGGTTAATAATGCACCCATATACTTTTAGCAGTGTTTTGAGTGATTTCTGGGTGTCTCTGGGAGCTCCTGGTATCTTCTGCATTTGTTTACATGGTTCAGCTTCCTGCTATGTAGCTTCCACACTAGGTCCGTCACCTCACTCCCCCCTTCCTCTTGCTATGCCACCCACCATCCACTCCATTATACTTACGTGACTTCCTCCAGTGGGACGGCCCCTCCCTCTTGATTCTGCTGGCGTGCGCAGTAGTCCCAGCGCTACTCTGTGCTCTGCAGCCGACAATCCACCTCTATTGCGCAGGCGTGGGCAGTAGAGGCGTATTATTGGCTGTAGAGCACAGAGCAGCACTGGGACTACTGCGCACGCCAGCAGAATCAAGAGGGAGGGGCCGTCCCACTGGAGGAAGTCACGTAAGTATAATGGAGTGAATGGAGGGGAGGTGTAGTAGTAGTGATGATCCGTTTCCGGAAATGGGGAAACGGATCGTCACTGGATTATCTGAAAATTTCCCTGGGGCGGTCACATGACTGCCCTAGGGATATGGATAAATATACATTTTTGATAAATTATGTTATTTAGAAAGTAGGTGGGGTGAGTGTGTTTAGCGTAGGAATTAGCTTTCATCTCAGACAACCCCTTTAACTCCCTGATTCACACCAGCGCTCGCTCTACGTTTTGGGATGCCATCCTCGAATCCGCTTGAAAAATGCATTGAGAAAAGTCCTGCTATATTATATGGGGTCCATGGGTAACTGCTTTTTAAGCAGATTGGGTTTCTGGGTCCCCAAGCGGACCCAAAGAATGGAAACCCAAGCACTATTGTGAACCTAGAATAAGCCCTGGCAAATCTTTCCAATGCAATAAATTTTTATATGGTCCCACTGTGAACAAAGGTGAGGTACGCTGTAGAGTAATTCTGTAGCTGTGTACACTCAGATGGCGTACACGACACTGTGATCACAAAGTGGCCTATGTATGCTACTAGAAGTGAACCTGCCCCTATACAATACATGAAGGATAATACTAGAGAACTGCTCACTATAACTAAGCCTGAGCAGTACCTATGGGACAAAGCACTAAAGCATACAATGTTCACTTCAATAAACTTTATTCACAAATACCTGGAGAAAGCATTTATCATTCAGAACTCTGTAATACATTGCAGCACATGGCGCTGAGCCCTGCACGCCCTATATCACGCGGTAACACCCGCTGCCCACAGGCGGCTAGGCTCCCATGCACACGTCAGGATATGTCACCACTGTCTTACTCTATAGGGCTCCAGCGTCCGCAGCAGGTAACACGCCAGCGCTTCATCGCAGTGGAAGGTCCCATTGTGGGTGCCGATTTTCTGCGCCATAAGTCGTTCCTCCCGCCGGGGCCGCTTTGGGTCTTCAGGCATCAAGAGTGGAGGGAAGCCGCCTGCAGAGATGGAGAAGCTGGCGCGGCAGAGTAGATGGAGGGTGCGGGACTGCAGGGCCCGCCACACCATGTGGAACCAAATAGACCGGGGAACGGAAAGGATAATAGTACGGACCCAATACTTCCGGGAGCCGCCGCTGCCATGGCTAGTAAGGGAGTTTGCCCATAGTAGGGAGCTATAGCGTCTATAAGATCTATGACTGTATGAACCTGACCTGGAGGGATATTAAACTAGTCCTGTTAACTAATCCTTGCAACACTGTGGATGTAGTTAGAATTGTAGGGGTATGTTAACATGTGGCGGATTTGTTTTTTTTGCAGAAATGCTTGTGGCTGTCCAATACTTGTGTATGCTACAGATTTTCAGTTGCAGAAATCTCTGCAATTGACATGGTTATCCAAAATACAAGCGACCCCAGAATGTACAATTAAAGGGATGAAATGACTATCCGTACTGGAACCAGAAGGAGCCAGGTGTGGCTTAAAATAAAAGTGATACCCGACTACCCGTAGTTCACCATTCTGGCATTGTGTCCTCCATTTCATCTGATGCTGTCACTGACCAGGCTAGAAAAGGCTCAGGTGACTGCCGCATCAAATATTGATGATGTTACTGGTCCCCATCAGGTGATTGCTGAGCTAGTGATTGGCTGCAGGAGTCACCCGAGCCTCTGCACCTTTGGACATGGCATGGAGGACCACAGGTAGGAGAGTATCATTGTATTTTTCACTTTATCCCACCCTTGCAGATTTTGATGCGCTTTTTTGAGCCACAGTCAGGAGTGGATTTAATAATACATTTTTTTTAGCATTTAACAGAAAGGAAACATCTTAAGAGCTTTCTATATATTTCCCATTACTTTTCAATCCAATCCTGGCTTTGGCTCAAAAAATCGCAGCAAAATCTGCAACAAAAACCACTGAGTTTCCGCAACGTGGGGCCTCAGCCTAAACCACTTCATTACCGGGCCAATTTCCCTGATTCAGGACCAGACACATTCTTGGGTTTTTTCATACATGTAGTTTTCAGGGTTATAACATTTTTTTTCATTTGGGTTATTCAACTAATTTGCGTCTTTTTTCGGTGACACATAGGGCTTTATTTTTACATGTGTTTTTTTTTTTTTTTTTATATATATCCGGGAAAATATAACAAAAAAGGAGAGAAAACATGTCTGTTTTTCACAAAGTGCTACTAAAAAATATTTTAAGGCTGAAGCTCCACGTTGCAGAAATACAGCTTTTTTTGTTGCAGATTTTGCTGTGGTTTTTTGATCCAAAGCCAGGAGTGGATTGAGCAGAAAGTAGTATAAGAAACTCCTATATATTTCCCATTCCTTTTGTAGTCATTCTTGGCTTTGGCTCAAAAAACTTCAGCAGAATCTGCAACAAAAAAAAGCTGCATTTCTGCAACGTGGGGCCTCAGCCTAAAATAGTTTTCCTTCTCCGTTACGGTAATTCTTATTTGGTATTGTGTCATTGGGGGTGGGGCTAGAACCTGTGATGTGGGCGTGGTATTGTCGTATTTTTTTATTTTCAAATTATTTTACTTTCATTTTTATCTTGTACTTTTTTTATTAATTTACATTTACATTGTGTCCCCATAAGGTCATAACATTACCTTTGGGGTATCTTAAAAATATATATATATATATATATATATATATATATAGTGAGTATGTGAACCAGAGGGCGCTGTTGAGCGACCCAGGCCCAGGCCAGAAAAGGCTCTCAGTGTCCTGCAGGGAGCAGGAGATGGTGGGTGGACCGACCAGCTAAGGACAGAGAGAGAGGCTCTGTCCCAGAAGGGCTGGGGTCCACAGGGGACTGTTGCTGGAGCTGAGCAATAGTCAGGACAGTTAGGGGCTCAAGGAGTCAGTTAGTGCCCTAACTGTGGCCTAGGTGTTTGTTGTTTTGTTATGTTGCAGTTAAGCTGAATAAAGCCAGTTTTATTTTACACGTGGACCGTCTGAACGCTATCTTTCCGGCGCCCAGTACCACAAACCACCGCTGTCCGGACCAGGAGTCTGCCGTCATTTTGAGTCTAATTCCCCAAGTTGTCACAATATATATACAGTGATGGCCAAAAGTATTGGCACCCCTGCAATTCTGTCAGATAATACTCAGTTTCTTCCAGAAAATGATTGCAATCACAAATGCTTTGGTAATAATATCTTCATTTAATTTGTCTTCAATGGAAAACCACAAAAAGAATTGTCAAAAAGCCAAATTGGATATAATTCCACACCAAACATAAAAAAGGGGGTGGACAAAAGTATTGGCACCCTTTGAAAAATCAGGTGATGCTTCTCTAATTTGTGTAATTAACAGCACCTGTTACTTACCTGTGGCACATAACAGGTGGTGGCAATAACTAAATCACACTTGCAGCCAGTTGAAATGGATTAAAGTTGACTCAACCTCTGTCCTGTGTCCTTGTGTGTACCACATTGAGCATGGAGAAAAGAAAGAAGACCAAAGAACTGTCTGAGGACTTGAGAAGCAAAATTGTGAGGAAGCATGAGCAATCTCAAGGCTACAAGTCCATCTCCAAAGACCTGAATGTTCCTGTGTCTACCGTGCGCAGTGTCATCAAGAAGTTTAAAGCCCATGGCACTGTGGCTAACCTCCCTAGATGTGGACGGAAAAGAAAAATTGACGAGAGATTTCAACGAAAGATTGTGCGGATGGTGGCTAAAGAACCTCGACTAACATCCAAACAAGTTCTAGCTGCCCTGCAGTCTGAGGGTACAACAGTGTCAACCCGTACTATCCGTTGGCGTCTGAATGAAAAGGGACTCTATGGTAGGATACCCAGGAAGACTCCACTTCTGACCCAGAGACATAAAAAAGCCAGGCTGGAGTTTGCCAAAACGTACCTGAGAAAGCCAAAAACTTTTTGGAAGAATGTTCTCTGGTCAGATGAGACAAAAGTAGAGCTTTTGGGAAAAGGCATCAACATAGAGTTTACAGGGAAAAAAAGAGGCCTTCAAAGAAAAGAACACGGTCCCTACAGTCAAACATGGCAGAGGTTCCCTGATGTTTTGGGGTTGCTTTGCTGCCTCTGGCACTGGACTGCTTGACCGTGTGCATGGCATTATGAAGTCTGAAGACTACCAACAAATTTTGCAGCATAATGTAGGGCCCAGTGTGAGAAAGCTGGGTCTCCCTCAGAGGTCATGGGTCTTCCAGCAGGACAATGACCCAAAACACACTTCAAAAAGCACTAGAAAATGGTTTGAGAGAAAGCACTGGAGACTTCTAAAGTGGCCAGCAATGAGTCCAGACCTGAATCCCATAGAACACCTGTGGAGAGATCTCAAAATGGCAGTTTGGAGAAGGCACCCTTCAAATCTCAGGGACCTGGAGAAATTTGCCAAAGAAGAATGGTCTAAAATTCCAGCAGAGCATTGTAAGAAACTCATTGATGGTTACCGGAAGCGGTTGTTCGCAGTTATTTTGTCTAAAGGTTGTGCTACCAAGTATTAGGCTGAGGGTGCCAATACTTTTGTCCGGCCCATTTTTGGAGTTTTGTATAAAATGATCAATGATTTGACTTTTTTTTTTCATTCTCTTTTGTGTTTTTTCATTGCAAGCAAAATAAATGAAGATATTATTACCAAAGCATTTGTGATTGCAATCATTTTCTGGAAGAAATTGAGTATTATCTGACAGAATTGCAGGGGTGCCAATACTTTTGGCCAGCACTGTATATATGTGTATATATATATATATATATATATATATATATATATATATATATATATGCAGTCATATGAAAAAGTTTGGGCACCCCTATTAATCTTAATCATTTTTAGTTCTAAATATTTGGGTGTTTGCAACAGCCATTTCAATTTGATATATCTAATAACTGATGGACACAGTAATATTTCAGGATTGAAATGAGGTTTATTGTACTAACAGAAAATGTGCAATATGCATTAAACCAAAATTTGACTGGTGCAAAAATTTGGGTACCATTATCATTTTATTGATTTGAATACTCCTAACTACTTTTTACTGACTTACTGAAGCACAAAATTGGTTTTGTAACCTCACTGAAGCTGTATGGGAGAGTGATGCGAAAGAAGCCGTTTCTGAAAGCACGCCACAAACAGAGTCGCCTGAGGTATGCAAAAGCACATTTGGACAAGCCAGCTTCATTTTGGAAGAAGGTCCTGTGGACTGATGAAACAAAGATTGAGTTGTTTGGTCATACAAAAAGGCGTTATGCATGGCGTC
Organism: Leptodactylus fallax; assembly: GCA_947044405.1. NCBI lineage: Eukaryota > Metazoa > Chordata > Amphibia > Anura > Leptodactylidae > Leptodactylus > Leptodactylus fallax. The sequence goes on from CAMRHE010000223.1 coordinate 2,411,805, forward strand.
AAAAAAACACAGCATTCCAAGAAAAACACTTGCTACCCACTGTAAAATTTGGTGGAGGTTCCATCATGCTTTGGGGCTGTGTGGCCAATGCCGGCACCGGGAATCTTGTTAAAGTTGAGGGTCGCATGGATTCAACTCAGTATCAGCAGATTCTTGAGAATAATGTACAAGAATCAGTGACGAATTTGAAGTTACGCCGGGGATGGATATTTCAGCAAGACAATGATCCAAAACACAGCTCCAAATCTACTCAGGCATTCATGCAGAGGAACAATTACAATGTTCTGGAATGGCCATCCCAGTCCCCAGACCTGAATATCATTGAACATCTGTGGGATCATTTGAAGCGGGCTGTCCATGCTCGGCGACCATCAAACTTAACTGAACTGGAATTGTTTTGTAAAGAGGAATGGTCAAAAATACCTTCATCCAGGATCCAGGAACTGATTAAAAGCTACAGGAAGCGACTAGAGGCTGTTATTTTTGCAAAAGGAGGATCTACTAAATATTAATGTCACTTTTCTGTTGAGGTGCCCATACTTTTGCACCGGTCAAATTTTGGTTTAATGCATATTGCACATTTTCTGTTAGTACAATAAACCTCATTTCAATCCTGAAATATTACTGTGTCCATCAGTTATTAGATATATCAAATTGAAATGGCTGTTGCAAACACCCAAATATTTAGAACTAAAAATGATTAAGATTAATAGGGGTGCCCAAACTTTTTCATATGACTGTATATATATATATTTCTATTTTTTTTTTTTTTTTTTTTGGGGGGGGGGTAGATTCCTCCTGTAACTGGGGCTGATACATTTATCCCCAGTTACGGATGAATACAGTCTCCTGCCCATAATTGCTGAGCTGATCTGGGTCCTCTAGGACCTTTAGGCCAAAGCTAAGAATGGCTGCAAAAGGAATGGGGAAATATATAGCTCTTATACTTCTCCCTTCTGCTCAATGCACTCCTGGCTTTGGCTCAAAAAAGGCAGCAAAATCTGTAACAAAAAAGGCTTTGTTTTTGCAACGTGGGGCCTCAGTCGAAAGTAGACCTTTCACCACCTCCACTAACTCCAGTTTTTAGCATTTGTTATAGGCGCCGTTCCACGGCTGAAATTTTTTTCTCTATCCCCCACCATTCCCGAGCAATAAGTGCAGTTTATATAGTTTTGATGCCTGAAATGCTATTGAGACTCTGTACTGTCAGGTGGGCAGTGTCAGGCAGGGGTGTGATTCAGAGCTCCAATCAGAGGCAGCCAGTGTCAGAGCTCAGAATCACACCCCTTGTCTGCTCCTACCTGACACCGACCCCCTGACAGTATAAATAATATATCAGGCAACCATTAAGGTCGGGTTAGCCTTCAGCAGAATCGGCAGCAGCTAACCTGCTGCGAATTACAGTAGCAGTGAAGTAGATGGGATTTTAATAAATCCCATCCATATGCCATAGTAAAAACAGTGCAAAGTGTTCTGCGCTGCGGATTTGGAGCCTGCAGCATGTCAATTATTGCTACAGATTGCAAAGGTTGCAAATTGATCTAGCCGCAAAAAAGTGTTATTTGTTGTGGGCAAGTCCGCTGTGTGCTATCCCACATCTGACTACAAAGTGTGACCTTAAAGAGGTATTCTCATCACGTGTGGCATTTCCACATGATATGCCATAAATGATAGATGTAGGCGGCCCCTGCACACGGTATTATGTCCCATAGCAGTCCCTGCACACGGTATATGTCCTATAGCGGCCTCTGCACATGGTATTTGTCCCATAGCAGTCCCTGCACACGGTGTATGTGCTATAGCGGCCTCTGCACATGGTATTTGTCCAATAGCAGTCCCTGCACACGGTATATGTCCTATAGCGGCCCCTGCACACGGTATAATATAACTTTTATAATATTCCAATTTGTGCCACTCACTAGCTATTATTATACTGTGGGGTCTCTTCAGACCACAGAGTATAATAAGTGGAGGGCGAAGAGACGTGACAAACATAAAAAAAAGAAAAGGAACTCACCATTCCTCGCTCCGCAGCCGCTCTGTTCTCTTCTGCCTGTAGTCAGCGACTGCTCAATGAGTCTCAGGGGTCACGTCGCATTATTATGCGTAATGATGTCAGACGCAGACGCGACCCCTGAGGCCCTGTCAGCTGACTTCAGGCAGAAGTGCCTGGAGAGCACACAGCGGCTGCGGAGCGTGGAATGGCGAGTACATTGTTTGTTTGTCACCTCTCCGGGGGCTTCGCTTATTATATTCTGGGGTCTGAAGAAACCCCACAGTATAATAGCAGTTTTGTTTCGGCCGTGTTTGGTCCGATCGAAACTGCTGGGTGAGGACTCGGGCTGCCGTGCCAGGGAAATAAGCCTCCATGGTCAACGTTTGACCTCTGTCATTGCCAACAAAGGATATATAACAAAGTATTGAGATGAACTTTTGTTGTTGACCAAATACTTATTTTCCACCATAATTTTCAAATAAATTCTTAAAAAAAAAAAAATCACAGTGATTTTCTGGATTTGTTTTCTCATTTTGTCTCTCATAGTTGAGGTCTACCTATGATGTCAATTACAGACATCTCATCTTTTTAAGTGGGAGAACTTGCACAATTGGTGGCTGACTAAATACTTTTTTCCCCACTGTAGGTACAGTTTCTCCAAAAATAAAGCCTAGCTTGATTTTGCAGGGTTTTTGGAGAAGGCTTGAAATATAAGCCCTAGTTACAGTCAGCGCCTCCAGCAATAGGTTGTGTCACATGACATCATGGAAATGGAGATTAGGCATACTGTAGTTCCTAACTGTACTGGACAAGTGCCCTGCTACTTCCCGCCATGGCAGGGCAAAATCCGCTCAAGAGTCCTGCCTCCCGGCTGCTACTATGCTGTGGGCTTGGCTACTTGTGACCAGACGGTCAGGTGCCACCCCTGCTCACTCCAACAGACACAGCCACACCACCTCTCCTTTAGCGTAAAGAAGAGGAGATAGAGAGAGCACGGTGCCACTTCCACACAATGTGTTTCGAAAGAGTGCCAGTAACTTTAAGACCCACTGACCCTACACCAGCAATTGTGAATGTAAGTTAGGGTTACTGATTCTAACACTAACCATTTTTCAAGATTAGTCTGGAGCGAATCAGAAAAGATTCTGATTCGCTCCAGTGCCTAAAAATAAGACCTACCCCCAAAATAAACCCTAGCCCTTTCTTTGGAGGAAAAAAAAAAAAAAAAAAAAAAGACCCAGTCTTATTTTAGGAGAAACACGGTAGGAGTGAGGGATAATATCTGGACCCGTGCCATCTGAGCCTAATCTTAAGAGGTTTGCTGACTGTCTCGCCTAAACCAGGGCTGTGGAGTCTGAGTCGTGGCCTATTTTGGTGGAGTCGGAATAAAATGGACCGACTCACTCACAAAATATATAATAAATTGGTACAGTTAGTAGTACAATGCAGTATGTGCTGAATATATTTTCATAAGAATTTGGGAAAAATGATGAAATGTTGAAAATGATGAAATGTCCTGTAAAGGTCTGTTCTATTCCTCATATAATGATGGGACTGAGTTCTGAGTGAACCTATAAGGTTTAGCACCATTATCTGGAGTAAGCAAAAGATACAAGTGTTGTGATTGTGAGGACTGAAAAGCTTGACTTTATCTGTAATTGTGCTGGAGACCCACCCACAGCCCGAGGACACAGAGTGACTGCTTGTCAGCAAGTGAATCATTGTGCTGAGACTGAGAAAACTGTTTGTTGAAAACTGTTTTTTTACCACTTACTGCAGCGTTTTGCATATTTGCAATTTATTAAAGTTTTGTGTTCTAAAGTTGTATCCAATAAATATATTTTATGTTCTACCTAAATAGCTTGATTATTGTATCATAAGGATGATAAAAAGCTTAAATTAAGTTCTCTTAAACATGCGCCATGTATGTTGGAGTCAGGGGAAATTGAGGAGTCGGGGCTTTGGCGTACCGACTCCACAGCCCTGGCCTAAACAAAGTTTACAAGTAGAAGTTAAAGGAATTTCTGCCATGTGTGAATTCACCCTTACATTGGTCTTTAGAAACGGTCACACTTATTTTAAGCAGAACATCATGACAGCAGGGTTTGAGGAAGATGTGTCACAGCTAGTTTAATTTCCCTGACTCTTACCACGTGCCTTACTTGTACTTCCTACATTAAATTACACTTACATGACCACCACAAATGTCTGTGTATTGTCAGTTTACAAATAAGGACCAGTCGAAACCAGTGGCTATCATTTGCACAGCAGTACCCATGCACAAATTCACATTAGCAAAGATACTATGTTTAAGGGCCAAGAGTTGTACAGTTATTATAATATATATATTATAAAAAAAAAAAAAAAAGCCCAAAAGGAGACGTCAGCAAAGTCTTAGAAATGTATCTTACAAATACTGCCCATCGTGTCTCATGATCAGTACACTTCTACTGCATACTGAATACGACTTAAGGCCAAATAAAGACAGGACTCTTCCATTCAGTTTGGATGCCTTTATCTCTTTCAAATACAAAATAAAACAAGAAAATAAGAATAAATTAACCCCTTGGCTGAGGAAGCAGTAGAACTGTCACACACAGTCTTTGAGGCGTCGCTCGGCTGGTGTCGGTAGTAGTGAAGGGGTTTACTGCATTGGCAGGTACGTCCAGGGATACTAGAGATTATTCTTCACTGCAGGAAGATGTTGCAGCATCTGCTGTGAAGAGAATCAGTGGGGGGCGCTCTGTAGACTGGATTAGGCCTTGGATGTCCCAGCCTGAGCCGCTGTCAACTGCTGGATTTTTATACTCATCATCTCCATCACCGCTACAGAGAGAAAAATAAGGGATGAAAAGCAGCACTGCACATAGCAATCAGTATGTAAATAGTACAGAGTTGTATATTCCCCATATTCAGTATGTATACATTTAATATTTGAACCATAAAAATTATCTGCATTACAACCCTATATAATAATGTGAAAATATTTCTACAACCTATTAGGAGACACACCTTAGGAGGACAGCAATGGACATTAACTTTTGAAGAGTAATTGACACAGATGGAGCTGCTGTCATGTTTGATTACTTCTGTAAGGGAAGAAAGAGTGCTGCATGCAGGACTCCCCCCACCCCCCAATCAGAAGAGTTATAAAAAAACAAAAAAAAAAAAAAAACAAACCACCACACAGGAAAGATTCCATCATATTTTTAACGTTTCGGTGAATACATACACCTGATGCAGGGGTCTCTATCTGCATCTGTGATTTAATGTCTGTTGCTCTCATCGTGTGACAGATGAGAGCAATACACATAAAATAACGGTAGTGTGAACCTAGCCTTACAACAGAATTCTAAATTTTACATATAAAATATTGAATTTAAAGGAACACTCCATCCAAAACAGAAACTAAGTTATACCTAGTGCAGGGCCTGTGGGGTGGGGTCTCATACAAGTATCCTCTCGTTTTGGTGTTCTCAAAATGTGTCATGCCCACTAATGTCCGGTAATTAGGCATTAGGGAACAGATGAGTGGGAGTCCAGCGTCCCTGACCGGCTATATAAAGCAGACCCAACATTTGTGCAACCGCTGCTTGCAGACCTGTGACATCACATTTATGATGTCACAAGACCTCTTCACAGCTCAGTCCCGAATTCTGCCAGACACCACACCCCAATAACCTAAGTATATGTCAGCAAATACTCTAGTTTTGGAAAACCCCTATAAGATTTGTCTTCAATAAGCCACTGGCCAGCTTTACCACATCATTTACTATAAGCAGCCTTTTGTAAAGGGGACAACATACGTTCTTGAACTAAAGACTGAACACCTAACTACCACAGTGCAATGTAAAACATGGCATCACCTTGTTTCATGGCATGTTTTTCTTGTAAAGCAGGCTGAATCTTCTCAATTTGCTTCGTAAGGAACTCAATCTTCCTCTTGAAGAAATCTTTGGCATCATCTGCAGTCTAGGCAAAGATAAGACATATTACAACTAGATGTGACAATCCGAAACGGAAGTAAGAATCTCTGCATGGTCTTGTGCAGTCAGAAAGAGGTCGCCATAACCACAGCTACAGAGGGTGAATAATAAAAGCCACTTACCTTCTCCACGTAATATCCAGTACCCACATCTATCAGCACATTGGATACGTCGCTGAGTGTACCAGGCACATACATCTGCAGGAAGGTGTAGTTAAGAAGTGTATACCATAGATAAATACAGCTCTGGGAATCTTGCACGGCATGTCACCACCGCATGAGCCCTGTCAGAGTATCCAACAGGCTAATAAGGATCAAATAGATGTATCTGCATACAGTGCAGGGGGAAGGGCGGTTTAGGGGCACCTGAAGACTTTAGCTAGGGCACTTCTGCCACACTTGACCTTATAGTGAAAGTTGTTACAGCTGTGTGGAATCCACACATGTCTGTATTTATAAAGTGTCTTAGGACTTTTATTCATTGTCATACACTGCCAGCTCCCAGTAGCGGAAATTTAAAGGGGTTGTGTCAGCAATAAATATAAATATGTATTTCAGAGGAACTTTGTACAATACAAAGGTCTGTACAGGTCATCTGGATTAAAAGGGTTGTTTAGTTTCAGACTATTAAGAGATAAATAATAACCGTTTTGGAAAATTTTAGAACTTTTTATTTAACATATATGTTCTGTATCAATTCCTCACAGTTTCTAGATCTCTGCTGGATAAAAATTAGGGGAAAAAAAAAAAAAAAAAGCAGAGCAAAGTAATCCGACATCTGCCTGGTAACAAGCAGATAACTGAAGTTTCTGCAGGGATTTTTTTTTTTTTTTAACAATACCTTACTCTAGGTTCACACTAGCGTTGGTGTCTCAGGCTGGGTTCACACAAGCACTTGAACTCCGTTCGGGGTTTCTGTCCCCGAACCCACTTAAAAAATGCAGAGAGAAAAGTCCTGCAGGCAGCACCTTTCTCTGCATTTTCTGCCCTTTTCAGGCGGAGACCCGGCAGACCCCATTATAGTTTATGGGGTCCGCGGGTAACCACTTTTTTAAGCGGATTAGGTTTCCGTTTGGGGGGTATGCAAGTGGACCCCCCCCCGAACGGAAACCCGAACACAGGTGGGAACCTACTAGCGTCAGTCTTTCGGGTCTGCATGGGGACCCAAAAGATGAAGACCCTATCCGCTTAGTCTATGGGGTCTTCTGGATTTCCAATCCTTGAAGACTTTTCTCCGCCAATTTTAACCAGATTCTGCGGTGGAGACTCCAACGCAGGTGTGAATCCAGCCTAACAAAGTTACACTAACATATTTATTCAGTTTACTTATTGCTGGTTCTATTCATGACCAACTTCTTTAAGGAGCAAGGGTTAGAAAGGATTAGTGATCACCATTTGTCATATGAAGTAAAGCAAGAGAACTAAAAAACTGCACATTTCCCCCCCCCCCAATGTATTATTAACCACTTATTAAAGGATACAGAACTTGTCAGAGGAACAAGCACTTGTTTCCCTGTCCAATATAAAAAAAAGCATGTTATGGAATATAAAGGAACAGGAATAACCAATGGAGGTGGTACAGAGTACGAGCACTTACCTTCATTGCTCTTATGTAACACGCTGAGACATTCCTTGGCCTCTACATACTTGGTCTGCACCACTTTCAGCTGAGCAATGGAGGAGGACAGGAACTCAACCTCCTGCAAGGCAAGATCAATCAGGTAAAGTGCAGTAATAAAGGGGTTTTGCTGATGACTCCGCTTATCCAATACTAATGACCCATCCTAAACATTAGATTTATTACTCATGGGTAGCACAGCATTATTCACCAGAAATATCCATTGGATATAATAGTCATTTTGAGAATTGCCTGTGCCTCGTAGAGGGCCAGGATATCCACAGCAGCTCCTCTACAAGACACAGAAGTTATTCCATGTAGTTTCAATGGTGGGCCATGGCACCCGGTGAAGGAGATGGGACTGCAGAGAACACCTTTTGCCAAGTTTACAGACTTTGAGAGGAGGCGCATCATATACTTCGATGCCCAACCATCTCATCTTGTATCCCGACTAGAGGTGGCCCAGCAGGGTACTAGGAGCCCTCTCTGAATTGTATAGTTTTCCCCAATAAACTTCTCCAATATTGTAAGCACTTACATAGATCATTACATTTACACATTGCACTCCAACAACTGCTCCTCGCTGCGTGTATATTAAAGGTCTATCCTTAGCATAGGCCATCAGTATCAGATCAGTGGGGGGGGGGGGGTCAGACTTCTGGCACCACCACCGCTCAGCTGTTTGGCAGGGTAATGTTTACCTCCTGTCTACTTAGTATAGGCTACTGCAGTCACATTAATGGGATCATGCTGCAGTACTTCATATGGCTGTTACTAAGTAGACAGTGCAGAGCAGGGTAAACTACCCACACTGGACACTAAACCCATATTCACACCACAGAGTTTGACCTGGGAAACTCAGTCTATGTGCATGCCGAATTTACCCACCAGAACATCATTCCCAGGAGAGGGACTCCTAGCAATAGTTATCTATGATGCCCCCCAGTGACACTGTCCTGTACTACGGTCAGTATGGCACACTATGTGACCAGGAGGCAGACACTGCTAACATCATAGATCACTGTAAGGCTAGGAGTCCATCTTCCCCCACACTGTTCAGGCCGAATCCAGCCAACAAACCTCCATCATGTGAATACGGAGTAACTTCTGCCATATGAAATATAACACAAGGTAGGAAAGGGCTCCAAGTACAGATCTTGCATTGGGGCCCAGGGGTTAAGTTACACCCCTGCCATAACCCCTTTTTATGGGATAGTCTTATAAAGACAACCCTTGTCCATGTGACCTATAGATGCTATATATGGATTCCCTGGAATTTTTTTTATTTTTTTTATTAAGGGGTAGCTTTGAACAGTTCTCTCAGGTTAACTAGGAGAATGGGTGTACAATAGAGCCCACTGTATACCAATTACATACCCTATTTGTGTACCTACACTAGGGGGCGCTACATTGTAACAACCTCTTTAGAGTGCACCTTCAGTTTAGGGTGACTTGGTAGTAACTTCCAGATTTAGATCAGCACTACCTTTGATCAGTGGTCACAGATAACAAATAAACCCCATCCTACTTTCTTTACCCTGCCGGCTACTGCAGAACTACAAGTCCCAGCATGCCAGGAGAGCCACAAGCTGCAGATCACTGTGCAGGACAGTGTACGGCAGTGCTACACATGGACATCAGGGAGACTGCTCCTAAACAGTGGTGGGAAGTCCTCTAGGACCAGCCGGCGGTGGAGAACTAGTAGTCTCAGCATGCAGCGTACAGCACCGCGTTACCGGACCGGAGCCGCATTGAGGATGAGCTCAGGCGCCATTTACCTCTCAGTATCAGTCATATTACCTGGTCCAGCTGACTTTTCAAGCCCTCGAGCTGCTGCAGAGACAGGTCCGTGATATTCACAGTCTGCGCCATCTTGGAGGAGGAAGAGCTCCTCCTTGTGGCACTCACGGCAGTAAGCTGACATCTCGCGCGAATTCCTGCCATACCGCCGGCTCTGGAGTCTTGGCCGTTCTCTATGGTAACGCTTTGGCTTGGGGTTATAAAGCGGCGGCGCCGGAAGCTGGTGTTCACACTGTGCAGTTACTGCTCGGAGTCTCCATAGTGCTGGGGCAATCATAGCTTGAAGGTCCTGGGTACGTCCACACAGGGCGTCACCACTGCGGGAATTCAATAATCGATTTTAGGGAATTCTGCCTCTGGAAATGGGTGTGTTTTGCAGGGTAATAGCTGCGGTTATGCAGCTGGTTTTATTCCTTACATTACACAATGTGAATACCTGCACATAAATTGGCATACTGCGGTTTAGGGTCCAGTCACACTGCAGTTAAAACTGTATTGGAAAGATATACACGCGGTTTTGTACAGTTTCTCAATTTGACAGGTGAAACACATGTATCTAACATTTCACCTGTCAAATTAAGAAACTGCACCATGTGAATGCTCCCTAACAACCTCCAGTGTAGCTCACTTTGCGCTGCAAGTTTTTTATGCAGCACATGAATGAGACATCTCACCCAGTTTGTGGCTCCCGTACATTACAGTGGATTCAGGTTTGTGGCTCCCGTACATTACAGCGGATTCAGGTTTGTGGCTCCTGTGCATTACAGTAGATTCAGGTTTGTGGCTCCTGTACATTACAGCGGATTCAGGTTTGTGGCTCCTGTACATTACAGCGGATTCAGGTTTGTGGCTCCTCTACATTACAGCGGATTCAGGTTTGTGGCTCCTCTACATTACAGCGGATTCAGGTTTGTGGCTCCCGTACATTACAGCGGATTCAGGTTTGTGGCTCCTGTGCATTACAGTAGATTCAGGTTTGTGGCTCCTGTACATTACAGCGGATTCAGGTTTGTGGCTCCCGTACATTACAGCGGATTCAGGTTTGTGGCTCCCGTACATTACAGTAGATTCAGGTTTGTGGCTCCCGTACATTACAGCGGATTCAGGTTTGTGGCTCCTCTACATTACAGTAGATTCAGGTTTGTGGCTCCTCTACATTACAGTAGATTCAGGTTTGTGGCTCCCGTACATTACAGCGGATTCAGGTTTGTGGCTCCCGTACATTACAGTGGATTCAGGTTTGTGGCTCCCGTACATTACAGTGGATTCAGGTTTGTGGCTCCCGTACATTACAGCGGATTCAGGTTTGTGGCTCCTGTGCATTACAGTAGATTCAGGTTTGTGGCTCCTGTACATTACAGTAGATTCAGGTTTGTGGCTCCTGTACATTACAGTAGATTCAGGTTTGTGGCTCCTGTACATTACAGTAGATTCAGGTTTGTGGCTCCTGTACATTACAGTGGATTCAGGTTTGTGGCTCCTCTACATTACAGCGGATTCAGGTTTGTGGCTCCCGTACATTACAGCGGATTCAGGTTTGTGGCTCCTCTACATTACAGCGGATTCAGGTTTGTGGCTCCCGTACATTACAGCGGATTCAGGTTTGTGGCTCCCGTACATTACAGCGGATTCAGGTTTGTGGCTCCCGTACATTACAGTGGATTCAGGTTTGTGGCTCCTGTACATTACAGTAGATTCAGATTTGTGGCTCCTGTACATTACAGTGGATTCAGGTTTGTGGCTCCCGTACATTACAGCGGATTCAGGTTTGTGGCTCCCGTACATTACAGTGGATTCAGGTTTGTGGCTCCCGTACATTACAGTAGATTCAGGTTTGTGGCTCCCGTACATTACAGTGGATTCAGGTTTGTGGCTCCTGTACATTACAGTAGATTCAGGTTTGTGGCTCCCGTACATTACAGCGGATTCAGGTTTGTGGCTCCCGTACATTACAGCGGATTCAGGTTTGTGGCTCCCGTACATTACAGTAGATTCAGGTTTGTGGCTCCTCTACATTACAGCGGATTCAGGTTTGTGGCTCCCGTACATTACAGTGGATTCAGGTTTGTGGCTCCCGTACATTACAGTGGATTCAGGTTTGTGGCTCCCGTACATTACAGCGGATTCAGGTTTGTGGCTCCTGTGCATTACAGTAGATTCAGGTTTGTGGCTCCTGTACACAGTATTCAGGTTTGGGGCCCCGGCATTACAGTAGATTCAGGTTTGTGGCTCCTGTACATTACAGTAGATTCAGGTTTGTGGCTCCTGTACATTACAGTGGATTCAGGTTTGTGGCTCCTCTACATTACAGCGGATTCAGGTTTGTGGCTCCTCTACATTACAGCGGATTCAGGTTTGTGGCTCCCGTACATTACAGCGGATTCAGGTTTGTGGCTCCCGTACATTACAGCGGATTCAGGTTTGTGGCTCCCGTACATTACAGTGGATTCAGGTTTGTGGCTCCCGTACATTACAGCGGATTCAGGTTTGTGGCTCCCGTACATTACAGTGGATTCAGGTTTGTGGCTCCTGTACATTACAGTAGATTCAGGTTTGTGGCTCCTGTACATTACAGTGGATTCAGGTTTGTGGCTCCCGTACATTACAGCGGATTCAGGTTTGTGGCTCCCGTACATTACAGTGGATTCAGGTTTGTGGCTCCCGTACATTACAGTAGATTCAGGTTTGTGGCTCCCGTACATTACAGTGGATTCAGGTTTGTGGCTCCCGTACATTACAGTGGATTCAGGTTTGTGGCTCCTGTACATTACAGTAGATTCAGGTTTGTGGCTCCCGTACATTACAGCGGATTCAGGTTTGTGGCTCCTGTACATTACAGTGGATTCAGGTTTGTGGCTCCTCTACATTACAGCGGATTCAGGTTTGTGGCTCCCGTACATTACAGTGGATTCAGGTTTGTGGCTCCTGTACATTACAGTGGATTCAGGTTTGTGGCTCCTCTACATTACAGCGGATTCAGGTTTGTGGCTCCTGTACATTACAGTGGATTCAGGTTTGTGGCTCCCGTACATTACAGCGGATTCAGGTTTGTGGCTCCTGTACATTACAGTGGATTCAGGTTTGTGGCTCCTGTGCATTACAGCGGATTCAGGTTTGTGGCTCCTGTGCATTACAGTGGATTCAGGTTTGTGGCTCCTGTGCATTACAGTGGATTCAGGTTTGTGGCTCCTGTGCATTACAGTGGATTCAGGTTTGTGGCTCCTGTGCATTACAGTGGATTCAGGTTTGTGGCTCCTGTACATTACAGTAGATTCAGGTTTGTGGCTCCTCTACATTACAGCGGATTCAGGTTTGTGGCTCCCGTACATTACAGCGGATTCAGGTTTGTGGCTCCCGTACATTACAGCGGATTCAGGTTTGTGGCTCCTCTACATTACAGTAGATTCAGGTTTGTGGCTCCTGTACATTACAGTGGATTCAGGTTTGTGGCTCCTGTACATTACAGTAGATTCAGGTTTGTGGCTCCTCTACATTACAGCGGATTCAGGTTTGTGGCTCCTCTACATTACAGCGGATTCAGGTTTGTGGCTCCCGTACATTACAGCGGATTCAGGTTTGTGGCTCCCATACATTACAGCGGATTCAGGTTTGTGGCTCCTCTACATTACAGTGGATTAGCCTCTGCAAGGCCGGCTTCATGTTTATGTGAGCCCTTGTGCCCCTTTATGGCACAACTTATGTGGCAACTGCAGCAAACCATCCGAAATGGGGTGCTTTTTGCTGAAGCAGACCTGCTGGAATGACTATAGGTCTTCCATAATGTTCAGCTTTGCATTGCAAAGATTCACAACCATGGATGAGAACTGCATCTATAGTTGCCATGCCCCTATACCTGCCCTGCATCATAATGCATTGTAGGGATCTGCGGAGAGCCAGCGGTGAGTACAGATTACAGAATTACTCAGCAGTCTGGGCACCCCAGACCCCCTACCCATTCTCTCAGCTCTGGTGAGTGAAGGTGTGGCGAGTAATTATGAAGTCTGAACAGAGTCGAGACCATGGTGGCAATTTTCTACGTGATCATACCCTATATGGGTAGCCCTGTGGTCCGGATCTAACCAACGACACCTGGAAGGAGTTTGTATGTTCTCCTTGTGTTTGCGTGGGTTTCCTCCCATACTCTACATACTGATAGGGGATTTAGGTTGTGAGATCTGTATGGGACAGTGACTGACAATGTCTGTAAAGCGCTGCAGAATATGTTGGCGCTATACAAATAAGATAATTAAATTTACAGGAGTAGATATACAGTCAATGTAATTGCATAGCAATTCCAGACATATTTTCACACTATGTTATAGGGCTATGTATACTGCAGATTCTGACAAAATAAGTACTGACAAAACTGAGAAGGGAAAATGGCTTATAGTGATCAGGAAGAAAGAAAAACAAAAAACCTGCTGGCTCAAGTCCTGCCTACAGTTTAATGTTGGTTTCTGTGGGTAACATGATCCATTCATACTTGCCCTGTAGTGTCCCATAGTACAGCATATGAGTCCCGAAGCCATGGTCAGTGACATATCGGTGGCTTCTAAACAAAGATGGCCTCTTCAGAAGGCACAGCAAGCACAGGATCAGAACCAAGCAAGTAAGGAAGTTATCTAGTCACAAGTTGCCCCCTCTGGATGGGATAGGGGGCATCTTGCTGAATAGTGGGGATCTGACCGCTGGGAGGGAGTCTGGTGTATGTAGAGAAAGATTTTGAGGGAAAATCCACCTGCAAAAAAAACCTCCATGTGACCTTACCCATCAACCAGCGCTCTGACAAGAGGACATGTGGTGTATTAGTGAGGCACACACTACAGCCTGCCATGGCTACATGGTTTTTGTACAGTTTCAGAGTAGTGTTACTGGCACTTACTTATTCACCCTTTCTTTTGCTGGAGTTCAATCTCATTTATTTTATACCAAATCTGAAATGGACTGAAAATCCTAATGGTGTTTCCTCTAGTAAGTAATAAATACAAAAGATATATATATATATATATATATATATATATATATATAACAATTGTGCCAGGAACCTATCTCATCAGAATCAGGAAATCTGAAGTCTGCTTTCATCTGGCCCTAAATATATAGACCACAGGTGTCAAACACAAGGCCCGCGGGCCAAATCCGGCCCGCTGCCTTCTGTTATCCGGCCCGGCACTTATCTGGCCCGCAGGGGAGCGGCATTTTTTATTGTCTATGTAATGTAAACCAGCCCAGGACAGGCCGCTTAAAAAAAAAACAAAACAAAGCTGCACGATACCTATCCTGGGCTGGTTTACGAGACCTCTGCATGTCAGCGCAGGCGGCGATACAATGACGTCATCGCGCCTCCTACGCTGACACGCAGACGTCGCGGACAAGAAGAGGGGGGAGGCGGCGGCTACATCAAGGCATTGGAGGTAGGTGAGGATAATTTTTTTTTATATATATGTAAATAGGCCGTTGCCTGCTGGAGTATCCCCGGCACGTAACGGCCTATTTACTTATCAATCCCCGATGCTTGTTGTGGCCACCCCCGCTTCCCCTTCTGCTATGGGACGCAGAAGCGGCTGTGTGCAGGAGCGGGGATGGTAAGCGAGGCCGCGGCCGGCGAACCCCATCAAATACTACTATTATTATACTCCGGGGTCTTTTCAGACCCTGGAGTATAATAATCGGAGACCCAGGGGAGGTGATAAACATAAAAACCAGAGTTACTCACCTCTCCGGCGATCCAATGTTACTCCCAGCAGGCTTCGGCCTTCTTTGGTGACGTCCCAGGCGTCACGTGAGCCAGGCCGACGTCATTATGTCACAACGCCGGTCTGTGCGACATTGAAGAAGGCCGAACGCAGGGAGAGCACCGGAGCCCAGGTAAGTAACACTGGTTTTATGTTTGTCACAACCTGGGTCTCCGATCATTATACTCTGGGGTCTGAAAAGACCCCAGAGTATAATAATATTTCATGGGTGGGGGGGTCACTATGGGGCATAATACCGTTTGCAGGGGCCACTATGGGGCATAATACCAATGCAGGGGCCACTAAGGAGCATAATACCGATTGCAGGGGCCACTATGGAGCATAATAACGTGTGCAGGGGCCACTATGGAGCATAATAACGTGTGCAGTGGCCACTATGGAGCATAATACCGTGTGCAGGGGCAACTATGGCGCATAATACCGTGTGCAGGGGCAACTATGGAGCATAATACCGTGTGCAGGGGCCGCTGTGGGGCGTAATACCGTGTGCAGAGGCAACTATAGAGCATAATACCGTTTGCAGGGGTAAACAGTATTTGTATAGTGCTTAATTTTTGATATATTCAGAAAAGGATGAGGATAGTATGTAACATGCCAATGTCTTAGGTTTTAACAATACATTATGTTCTTCCTGGTTGACCTCAAAGGGCTGATTGTAACAGTAGTAATGTACAAATGTAACTACTCCTTAATAGCTCGCTTATCTGTTAAGAAGAAGTTACTTTTATACATGTGTAAAATAATCTTGGCCCTTCAAGGTACCCCGTGAGGCTGAAGAGGCCCCTGGAGAAAATGAGTTTGACACCCCTGATATATACAAAGGGGTTGCTTGGCTGATAAAAATTGTTTGTCAAAATCTTTAAATGGCTGTACAATAAGTTACATCATACTTACTTTTCAGATACCCCAATGGTTGTCGTGGGCACCAGTGAGGTCAGGTTAGGGTAGGTTCACATATGTCAGTTGTATCAGCATCAGTTTTTATCAGGCTTTTTTTTTTTTTTTACAAATTTCTATGCCAAAACCGTAAGTGGTCATCAGTTTTTACCATGACATGATGGGCTGCCGAGGCCAATAGAGTAGGGGTACTCAACTACTTTTAGTACATTTCCATTGACCGGGATCCGCCCTCAAGTAAAGGTCCAAAGCTGAACACGTCCAGTACTTACGGTATTTTTTCAGACAAAAAGACATGTGTGACTATAAGACGCACCCCAGCTTTAAACAAGAAAAATAAGAATTAGGCCGGGAGCGACTAATGTGGCATTATACTGTGTGCAGTGGCTAACACAGCAACACTGTGCAGGGGGTACTAACATGGCATTACATGGTATGGGGGGAAACTAACATGGCATTAAATGTGGAGGGGGCAATAACGTGGCATTATACTATAGGGGGGCATTAAGGAACATTATATTGTGGGTACTGACATTAGTTCTCCCACACAGTAAAATACCCCATTATTGTTCCTCCTTTGTATGCTCCTTAGCAGGGCTGTTTTAACATTGGTGGTTTCAGTGCAATGGTTTCATAAGTGCCCCCACCCCAATCACTTAGGAATACCCGACTAGCACAAAGTATAATGCCTCCCTAGTGGTCTCTTACAACGTAATGTTCCCATCCAGTTTAACACTTTCACTGCCAGGGATTATCAGATTTTTTTTTTTTCTCCTCTGGCTGCTGGGGCAATTTTCACAGTTTATAGATGGACAAATAAAACCTAAATTGCAACAAAAAAAAAATTATACTATTCCCCACCCCCCCTACCTATATATTTTCTGAAATTAGACACCTTCAGCATTGTGTGCACCACGCTGGAGGGAAACAAAACTGCGCCAGATATATGTGAACGCACCCTTAAAGGGTTTGTGCCATTATGGACACTTATCCCCTTATCCACAAGACAGGGGATAAATGTCCAATTGGTGGGGGCCCAACCTGCAGGGGGGGGGGGGACTTTTGGTCCTCTGCCCTCCAGATGATTAGAACCAGAGGCTGGGTCCCCAACAATCGGACACTTATCCCGTCTTGTAGATAAGTGTCCATAACAGGGACCTGTACTGTCAGGTGGGCGGTGTCAGGCAGGAGCAGCCAATGGGTGTTGAGGTTGTGGGTGGAATCTGTGGATTGTTGCCTATGAACAGTTGCTAAGAACTAGAGAAGTTGGAGGTGCTCTGTAATATACTGTCCATAGGTGTGTAACAATCCTAGACTAGGAGCAGAGTCCATTATACTCAAACTAAAAACAAGGCATAAGAAACAAACAGAAGACAACGTCTTTATTATGCAAGTTTCTATACTTCCCTGAACATGCTCATGTATTAGAAATATTTTCTCAAACTTTCATTTCTAAAATGTAACCACATATAAATAGGTTTCAATATATAAAACAGTTCCTGTGAAACTGTGCAAAAATAGTGTAATTCTTCAAATCCTGCCAAGTAATAAATATCAGAACTTTAATATACACATTATTAATTATAAGAGAACACTACATAAAACCAGTGGATATTAGCCCACAAGTCAGACCCGTGCGCATCTCTCCTTGTCCCCACAGCACACTGGCAGATTAAATATGGAAGATGAAATTAATAAATTCTGATATAAAAATAGCATTTATATTGTTTACACTGTCAGCGCTATAAACAGATTTCTATACAATGCATTGAATGCTACATAAGACTTGGCGCACGTCATTGCAGGGCCACAGGTAAACCGTACGCCACAGGAGCTGCTCCAATGATGTACTTCAGCTTGGGAGCCTGGCGAGACTCGCATAAGTATTTCAGAAGTGAGGCACCGGGCCCTGCCTTCAGCCAGCCTTGCAGGAAAGCCACGGTGTACCTGTCAATCTCTCGGTCTGTGACATCCCACAAGTTCCCGACTACCAAGGGGCTGTGTATAAAAAAAAAATAAATGTATGAAGACACACAGCATACGAAGCATACGAAGCTGTAGGCATATCCTTAAAATATTACAAGGACTAAAAAAAAAAAAAAGTTGATAGGAAGTGGGATTTCTGAGTAAAATGCAAAGTAAATCCTGACAGGACTCCTAGGAGAGACAGAGTCCTGCTTACCCTGCCCACATAGTGACAAAGTATACAATGATAGAAAGAACACTGTCAATAGCTTTATGTGGGTGAGATAATGCAGGCTCTTACTGTTTCTTCTAGGAATCCTATCAGGATTTACTGTGTATTTAGTAATTCTGCACTAAACCATGAAAACCTACATGTCACAGAGCTCAGCTTCTCTCACTCTACCATATCCTGCTCTCAGACAGGGCAGCAGAAATATTTATTCAGTTATTTATGATCCCTTGAAAGGGGTATTCCTATCATATCATGTTAGGAATATTGCTAGGATATGCCATAGCATTATGTCCGGCAGGTGTCTAACCCCTTGGGCGCTTGTTGAACCTGATCTTAGCTAGTTTTATCCTGCACAGGGTATCAGCCATCATCCAAATGAATGGGGCAGTGTTGAGTTCCCTTTACTGTGGGTGGATGGATATTCCCCTGCCCAAGGTAAAACCCCTGAAGGAGCCAAAGTACTTAATCCCTAAATTAACCCCTTCCAGCCGGAGGAATTTTGCGTTTTTTTCTTTTGAAACCCCATAATTTTTTAATTTCTCCGTTCACAGAGCCATATGAGGACTTAATGTTTGCGGGACAAATTGGTCTTCATAATGGTACCTTTTATTATTCTGTACAATGTACTGGGAAGCTGGAAAAAAAAAAAAATCTGAATGTGGTGGAATTGGAGAAAGTGTATTTGTGCAAATTTCTTACGGGCTTCATTTCCACAGCATTCACTGTGCAGCCAAAATGACATGTCACCTGTATTCTATGTTTCGGTACGATTCCGGGGATACCAAATTTATATAGTTTTATTTACATTTTAACCCCTTAACAAAAATCTAAAACTTTACAAAAATGTTTTTCTTTTAAAAGTTGCCATATTCTGACACCCATAACTTTTTTAGATTTCCGTGTACAGGGATGCATAGGGAATCTTTTTTTGCGGGGCCAGGTTTAATTTTTAGTTATACTATTTTGGGGAATGTGTATTGCTTTGATCACTTTTTATTAAAGTTTTTATCAGAGGCAAAACAGTGAAAAAATGGCTGTTCGGCACTTTTGCTTTACCGTACAGGAAAAATATTTTTATAAGTTTTTAGACTGAGCATTTTCTCTCTGCATATTTTAAGAGGAATGGGGGATGGAGTCCCAGAACCGACCAATAATAGTAACTGTGGTTCTCCATTCATGTAGAGTTCAACCATTCAGTCCTTGAGGTGCATAACATCATAGGGTGTTGGGAAATATCTGAGTTACACCCAATGCAGCCCATCAGGGACTGGTGGTATATCCTGTTTTGCCAGAGTATATCACTGGTTTGTATCCTAGAATTGGAGCATGAATTTATTTTCCAGAAGGTAGAGCACCATTAGGCTAGGGCTACATTGTGATGTGATGACATGGTGACATGATTTTATGAATCTTTATTAGCTAGCACTGCAGGCCCGTCACTTTAAGGATTTCTGGGGTCACTGTAGTTGCATATGTAATCACTTAACTTAATGAGGATTCTAGCAATAGGAATGGCTTAGATGGGCAAACATATTTAGCACTAGAGTTAAAATCCTTATATGTTCCCAGTATTTGGGTTAATACTTTTCGAAATACAAATGTTATGCAAAATCTAAATTTACTACTTACTGAAGTGAACCATGGCGGTGTATTATAAAGTTTATTCAGCTACGCACATACAATACTTTTTACCAATAGACTGCAGACTTACCATCCAGCCATTAAATATTTTAAGACTATGCCAGCTCCTTCCAGGTCTCCTCGAACTGCCAAGGCAGCACTGCTACATCCAAACAGTAACACTACTGCATTACAGTCCAATCGCTGCAGTGTCTGAGCATCCAAAAAGTGTGCACCTGCTCCATGTCCCACGTAACTGTAGAGAGGAGACAAAGTGGTTAAGGGCTTGACATGTCTTATTGGTATCATAAGTTATACAAAAGCAGCTTCAACATCCCAAACTTACATATAGAGATCCTGCTTAGTCAGGGCAGACTGGAGGTCTTCACACTTTGGAGCTGATCTTATCATTCCTTTCCATCCAGGTTCACTGCAAAACAAATTCACGATCCTCATATACAACTGCACTTCACAATGTGTGTCTGGCTTGGTGCACGGTGGGCCCTACAACAAGCTGATCAGTAAGGGTATGTTCACAAGGCAGAATTTCACAGAAGGTGGATTCTGCCTCAAAATCAGAAACAAAATTAAATCCTCAAATCAGCAGAGATCAAAACAGGACAGAAACAGAAAAAATAAGCATCCTGCTTGATCTTGCTGCAGATTCCACAGCTGATTCAGCCTCAGCGTTGCAAGCCACTCCGCTGATTCCATTCATTTAACTGAGCCTTATCCGCAAAATGTGAGGTTGTTAAAAAAAACAAACACACCCCTTAATGATAGGCCTGGTTATTAAGGGGTTAAAGACATATAAAGATTGACTTCTGGCTATATCAAGTAGTAGTTTGTGGTGAGCTAGTCATAGGGATGGAACACATCATTGGAAAACACTTACTTCTTGAACCAGTCCCTGAACCGCTCCTCTGTGCCAGGTAGGTTGGAGTGAGGGTTGAGAACATAAAAGGTTTTCTTAGAATCAACCCCATGAACAAGCGTACTCTGAGGCCGGTGCTGCAGGAAGAACAAAGACAGCTGAACAGAAGCAAAGGCGCCCAACCAAAACCTACTGGCCCTCATCAAAAGTCTACAATGCCAACTTATGTTTTATAGGAGCCGCAAATATGTTCTAGCAATAAAATGAAGCGTGACTGAAGACAGACCAGGCAGGCTGAAGACATTTTGTTCTTAGAGTGCTGCCAGTGAGTGTGACACTGGGTTGCACTGCCAGTTCTCCAGATTTTAAAGTGTATGCAGTCTAAACAATATGATATACCTTCTTCAGAAGACCATAGTTGAGCAGAAACCGCAGGGATGGAAGGCGAGTCACTGATCTGGTGAGCAGGCATGGCACACTTTCCCAAGGCAACTTCTGTAGGTGCTATTAGAGGATTACACAAGAGGTTAAAAAGATTAGCAATAATAATTATATACATATACTGTAACATGAAACCAATTTCCTTAAAGTGGTATACCCATCTAGGCCTTTCCAGGCGGAGATATGAATACTCTTGTTTGTTGCCACCTGAGGTGACGGGAATTACAAAAACAGCTGACTGGGCTTTTCTACACAGTTACTGTGGCTGAGGCTTCAAGCCACATATTCCTATGTCATCGACAGAGATCAGAATGCGCCTTATGTAGGGCAGACATTTAAAGGTATACAGCGTAGACCTGGTGCACTTTGAGAACTTATTGCAGAAAAGCTGGTTATTTTTTAAACTTTTCCTTCCCGATATTAAAATAAGCTCTCAGATTGTATCTTGGCTCATAAAATGCTGGTTTTAGTATCAGGTTTTCATAATCTAACGTTATGGTGCAGGAAGGGGTTAAGAAATTATTCTGCACAGGAACAGGTTTTTATGTTATGGAAGTAGAACTAAAAAAAAAAAAAGCTGGGAATAATAAAGCTTACTAGTGCAATCCCTGTACTGGTTACGTTTTTTTACTAACATGTAGGCTGATGCACCTGAGTCCAGAAGTTTACCTTTGCAGAGTGGGGCACTGGAACTGGGTGAGCGTTGCCTCTCCTGCAGCCACTTGGGCTCTGCCTGTTGTCACAGACTTCCCTCTACTCTGGCCATATGTCCATTGAATAGGGTGGAGTCAATCATAGAACCGAGCGTTGAAACATCAGCAGAGGAATGAGCATTCTGGCCTACCCAGCTTCCTTCTGGAAAAGGGAACTTTGACGCTCCGGTGGACATTCTAGTAAAGCTTTATTATAGTAAAGCTATATTATTACCCAGATAACCCCTTTAAAACCTTTTGGTGCTAGCGAGCTACCTTTACCACAGCACAGCCCCCATAACACAGGAAACGGCCTGTGAAAACTGGAGAGGTGAGAGGGTGTGGAGCGACCCATGGGATGGTTGTGATCATGTGACCTGGGGTCGGGGGGTGGGGGGTGACTGATACTTCTAAATTCACATACTGAGGATGCCTGTCCTAGTGTAAAATGGTAAGATATCAGCATAAAATGCTGCCGCTTACCTTATCCAATATTAGAACTAGATGTCCTTCAGTATGTTGGGTCTTCAATTTCAGCCTATCCACAGCTTTCTGAAGAAGCTCCTCAGCCTGTTCAGTCTTTGAGGTACAAAATCCTTGAACCAAGGAATGGATGTGCTGTGGGGTTAACTGCTGGCTGCCTCCTAAAATTGCCTGCAAACAAAAAGCATGCATAGTACACCCTTACTTGGTGCTAATGTTACAGAAATAAAGCTAAAGTTTACATCGTATACAAGATATACAATTCTCCGATATACTTATGTCAATTTGTACTCTTTGAAACTAAAACGGTCACAAACTTTTCAGACAACTTAGTCTGTAAGTGTAACAACTTAGTCTGTACTAAGTGTAACATACTTTAAATTAAAAATGTGGCTGCTTTGTTTGATAAACCTTACTAAAATTTCTGTCACTAGGTGTAGCCTTTCTAGCCGGTTTGCAGTTCACTCCCTGTTGCTAGCCAAGGTCTGATCATAGATAAATTAGATAAGCAAGACAGGATCACTTGTGCTTTTCTCAGCTATTTGTTTGCTATTGTACAGTTACTCCTGGCAGAATGGCAAAGCATTATCAGTAAAAGATGGCAAAGACAAATGTAAAATGTGTTTCATCTATAAGGAGTTTATTAGCAGCAGAAAAACTCATAGAACAGAATGCCCAGCAAGACCCTGTACATATTTAAACTTTTCATGAAACCTCAGGTACCCCCTTTAAACCCCTTTTAGACAGAACAATATTCACATAATTTTAACCAGAAATCACCTTTAGAAGTGCAGTTTCTGTTCTCCTCCAGCCACACAATGAGAGTGCCTTAGACAGTGTTTTAACTTCCTCTTCTAGCGTGGACATGGAACAAGGTGGAGACAGCAGACTCTTCCAACATCCTAGCACCTGGTCCTCTAATGACTGTATTAAGGCCTAAAGGAGCAGAGTTAATGTAAGAACATAACCTACATACATCTCCATGCTAGAATAAATTACATGGATCTCAATGGATTCCAGTCAGAGACCATATCTCTTATATGTATAAAAATGAGTTCCTGTCTGTCTGTCTGTCTCTGTCTGTTCTTTATGCGCGACCAAACGACTGAACCGATCCTCACCAAATTTGGCACACATGTACATCAGGTGTCTGGGAATATTTTAGACTGGGTCTCAGCTCTCTTGGACGTACCGTTCCTGAGATACAGTATTCCCAAAAAATGGCCAGCATTAGTCTATACAAGCCTGCAAGTCTTTCACTCATATTCCAACTGCCATACACACGGTCACATGTCCCTTATCAGCCAATAAGAGCTCGCAGGCGCTTACTCTCCTCAGGCACACAGGTTTCCATAGCAACCAAGCTATGTATGACCTGTATTAGTCAATAGCAGTTCACAGGACCTTAAATATTCAGTCATATCACGTGTATCAGCCAATATAAGTTCACATTTAATTTACCAGGTTTCCATAACAACACAGCCATAAATAACACAGCCCTGCATACACTATTAGGCCCCATAGTGGCCCTTGCACACAGTATTCTGCCCCATAGTGGCCCCTGCACACAGTATCATAGTGGCTCCTTCATATTGCATTATGCGCACTTCCTGCTACTTCTTCAATGTTGGACCAGATGTCACGTGAGCCAGGCATGTATCGCAACACATAATGACGTTGGACTGGCCCACCGACATCTGGGACGCCACCAAGGAGGCCCGAAGCCTGCTGAAAAGACCCCAGAGTATAATGATAGCAGTGTTTGTGGGGTTCACGGCCCACAGGCCTTACTTACCAATCCCCGCTCCTGCTCACAGCCGCCTCTGCAGAAGGTGAAGTGCAGGCGGCCGTGAGCAGGAGTGGGGATCGGTAAGTAAATAGGGCCCGTTACCTGCTGGTGTTAAAAAAAACAAAAAAACAACATCATCAGAGGCCCACCGGGTCCCTTAATGTCCCGGCCCCTGGGGGGGGGGCTGCAGCTGGTAAGCGGGTATTTGCGCCGGCGGGGGGGCCGCCCTGGGGGTTTGGCATCTTTTTAAAAAAAAAAATTTTAAAATAATCAATTTTAAAAAAAGAGCCCGGGGGTGTCCCCGAGAGCTGTGTGTGGTTTTAAAAAGTGATAATGAAAAAAGTTTTGTTGTGTTTGTGCTCTTTAAGTAAAAGGGGGGGTGTGTTGGTGTGTGAGGGGGGGGGGGGACCCCCCCCTTTTATGTCAGCCTGCCTGTTCTGCAGACAGAGTGTGAGCAGAGAAGCAGGAAGTGACGAGACAGAGAGCAGCAGCCATCTTGGCAAGAGAGAAGACAGGTGTCTGTGCTGTGTTGACCTGGTGTGGATATTTTTCTGTACAGCTAAGCTGTATCTTGGTCCAGGGACAAACAGAGTGTAAAGAGACAACAGGACTAGTGAGTCCACGTGAAAAGGAACTGTGCTCAGTGGCTGATCAGTGAGACTGACATTGTGACTGTGTATATGGATACCACAGATAGAGACTCGCAGTGCTGTTGACGTACTGGACATTAACTGCTAAATCCCGGCTTACATTCCAGCTCAGTGTTAGGATTCGGCAGGACTGTCAGTGTGCTGAGTGGAATCTGCTGTTGGATTACATTGCATTCATTTGGTTTCCCTGTTAAAGAGGACTTCATTTCTCCAAAGATCCTGATAACCGTGAGGAGAGGACGCTTCACTATAAAAGAAAGGAACGACTTTGGGCCCCACCGCGCGCTTCTACGGACTGTAAGCGGTCCACCTGGACCACTGGGGAAAAGGGGGTGCACCCAAATGTGAAGTCAGGGTCAGTTAGGGATAGTTTTGAGTATATTGTTCATTCAGTGTCCATACTGCAGAAGTGGACAGAGTAAAAGTAGAAACCATTGCAGAATTTGCCTTGAAATTGTTCATGCTATATTGTATATTTTGCTTGCCTTTATCCCTGTCATTTTACCTTTAACTAGCCTTTATTAACTTATAGTAAATATATTTTTTTTTTCTTGAACTACCGCATGTGCGTTCATTTCTGGTTGCGGAGTCCAAACCACCTGCCTTGCTCTCGGTTCACACATGTCCCCTGCAGCAAAACACATGGCTGCTGCTCGAGCTAATGAAAACTCTCAGAAGACCCAAGCCTGTCTCCAATCTGATTAGGTATGTTACAGACAACAGCGAGCTGCTGAAACTCCCCAGCAGACCCAAGCCCGTCTCCAATCTGACAAAGCATTGTCAGCTACATGCACACAGCTGCACTCCAGGTTTCAATAACAACCCAGCCATTTTTCTTCACTGCTGTAGGTCAGCTTTAAAGGGGCAGGACGCTGTGGATGACACTGTTACACAAGGTCACATACACACAGCTTTACTCCAGGTTTTCCATAACAACCGATCGCAGGTTTTTCCACTGATATCCAAACTGAGATGCACATGATCACATGACACTTATGGACCAATGGAAAGTCGCAGGTTCAGTCTTGACATACACACAGCTTTACACCAGGTTTCCATAGCAACCAAGCTATTTATGTCCTGCATGAGTCAATAGCAGTTCGCAGGTCCTTAAATATTCAGTCATATGAAGTGTATTAGCCAATATAAGTTCACTTTTCATTTACCAGGTTTCCATAGCAACACAGCCATAAATAGACTGTACCTATACTGAACTGCCATACTGGATGTCAAGTGCAAAACTGGCCAATTCTTATGGGGTCACTACATAAACAAAAACTAAAAAATACCGTGCGAAGCCGGGTCCTTCTGCTAGTAGTTTATAATAATGAATTCACTCCTCTTTAAGAAGTGTTATAGTGGTTTTCCAGGACTAAGATACTGATAACCTTTAAAATGTTTGTGTGGATCACTTGGTACTGGGCCGGCCCAGTCATTGGGGCCTCTGTGGGCTAATATTGCCCTAGTAATCCCCCACACACAGGTAATATTAGTGCCCCCGAGTGAGGGCCCCCTGCCCTACCCATACTTTTATTAAGAGAGCTGTCCATACCACCAATCAGTTATGCATGTTATGGAGAGAGATCTCCCTTAATAAAGTATAGGTAAATGTAATCATTAGTTAAAACTTTATTGTGGTGTCCTGGGTGCACCATAACAGCCTGCCAGCCCACAGGTTATGCTTCCTTGGACCACTTTTGGCAGGTACTAACCGCGGTTTACCAGTAAACCCTATAAGACCTTTCCATCTGTCTCTAGTCATCACAATTTGGCTCTTGTAAAACTCGCTCAGATCCTTACACTTTCCAGTATTTCCTACATCCAACACATCATCTTCAAGAACAGACTGTGCATTCGCTTCCTAATATATCCCATCCCTCGGCAGGCATCGTTGTCTCAAGATAACCTAGGTTATTCACTTCATTGGCTTTAATGTAATGGCTGATCAGTGTATACTCCATATACTGCGTTATAAAGTGGGGTGGGGAGATTGTTTTCATGGTTAAGCTTACAATACACAATGAAATTCCTCTCCTACTGTGTGTACCTTCATGCGGCTGTCCAAAGCAGTGCGTCCTTCCCACCATTCCTTTTTATCAGTCAGATTGTTCACAGTTTTCTGCTCTTTCTGAATATCATCAAACTCTTGTAGTGCAGAGCTCAGAGGCATCTATTGAAAAAAAAAAAAAAAAAAAAAAATCTATAGGAATATACTATTTATACACGGAGGCAGGCAAGAACTTTTCTATTATGTCAATAAACTGACTTTCATATAAATCTCTAAAATGCAACCAAATGTCCAAGGGAGGCCATGTGGTCCCAGCTATATAAATGCTGTAGCAGCAACTATATGGATAAAGATTACATTGCTGATCAATGGGAGTCTGAGCACTGAGATGCCCACCGATCTTGGTGGACGCAAATGCAACCCTGCTCTGGGAGTGCCGGAGATTGCCAAAGTACAGCTCTTGGCAATCTCTGGGAGTGATAATCTTTAAAGAGAGTCTGTCAGCAGGAAAATCTGCGTTTTATCCTCATGCATATTAGGTGAAAAGTACTTTTGGGGCGTTTCTTCTCCTGCTGGGGCTTTGCTTTCCCCTTTAGTGAAACTATTGGGAACCCCCTTGCTTTGTACATAAGAAGGCACATGTGCAGGATGTTGGGAAAGACAGACCCCTTTAATGCACATGCTACTCACTATATTTATTCTTCACAGGACCTAAAAAATGGTACCAGCCAATATTGTCCCAGTTATAATAATCATAGATTACAGTTCACAGATTGGGGACATACCTTCAGATGCGCTGTAGGTATTTGTACTGTAACTGGCACATTTCCCCGTTCAAGCCTACACAGCAGTAGCGTGTCTCCGGGATTCCTGGTCTGGGAGTCAGCTAGAGTCAGTATGCACACCGCTGTGTCTGTAAAATACAGGACCTTGGTCAGCGGATATATCACAGCATTCACAGTGCAAATGAGGCTTAGTAAGACACATACTTGCTGGGATCTGTTGAATCTGCTCCTTGAATGAATGTGCCTGTAGGGACTGCTTCTCTTTTGGGAACTGGAAAAGAACCTCAAGCTGTGAGAGATACTGAACCCTGGGGTCCTTGTGATCCTCTAGAGACAGGCATTGTAACTTGTCAGTCAGATCACCTAAGCCCTCTTTCTTCAGTTTCCTATGTGATCAAGAAAACATTGATGGATAAGTACACAAGACATACATTTATACGAAAATGCTAGGTGGATGGTTTAGTGTCCCATACTGACATGACAGGTCCCCTTTAAAGACTACTAAAACAACTAAACATGGCCACATATAAATGAGTACTTTGCATCTTGTACTAAAATAATCAGGTCCAATTCTATTGAAGGGATCTTCCCATCTTCGTACGTTACCTTAGCTTCCGATAAATGTCACTGAGCAACTGATGTCTCAAGGTGATGGAAACTGATTCACTAACTAGAAGTGCAGTTATATATGGGTCTTGTCCTCCAGAACATAGAGCAAGAAGTCGGCATAGTCTGGAGTATAAGGCACAAGAAGGAAAATGGGCTACAGACTCCAAAGCCTCTCTGAGAAGAGAAGAGACGGAGTCCAGATCAGAGATACCTGGTGAAGGCAAGAATAAAAATGCAGTCAGGTCATCTGTATCCAGCTGGGAAAAACCCAATAGTTTCCATTTCATGAAAGTTTTTACTTACTAAATGTATCTGGTAGAGAAGAAGAAAGTCCAGAAAAGCTGAAAATATTTGTATCAGTTTCTCGCTGTGAAGTCCAGCTCTGGAGATCCGATCCAGCATCTCTTCTAAGAATTTCGCAATCTGCAACTTTCTCCTTTTTGGAGGATTTCTGTCCTTTGTAACCTAAGGGGTTTACATAGTGTTACCAGTGTATGTGATGTGACACATAGAAGATTAGACATTCCTTGTGACAATCTCTTATAATCCATCTCGATGTATGGCAGGTATCTGTCTATATGAATAGAATATGTATGGCCAGGTACTCAATAATATACCCCACCATGGGAATTCTTTCACTTAGCACAGGTACAACTGATGGTCCCAAGACTAAATCTTTAGCCAGACATACACACAAGATATAGGTCATTATATTCTATGTACAGGGGTGGTAAAACATAAAAAATCATTTCTGTACACATAGGTAAAGGAAGTCTTATCTCACTGTGAGCATGGTGGGAGATTGGTCTTTGATAGCTTCGGGGAAGGCCTTTGCTATAATAGCCTCTCTATAAAGTTACAACAAACCAACTATACATCTAATTCACAAAGAATATTGCTTACAATGAGTTTTTTCAGGTTCAACATTTCAAGTTTTGGCCACTCAAAGCCAACTTCATAAAATGACACAAAAAAGACAAGACATATTGAGCATAGGGGCTTAAAGGGGTATTCCCATGAACATATTCATATCTATATTGGTAGATAATTAAAAGTTAAGTATTTTTGCAAATATAAGTAGTTAGAAATTCTGCAGAGATTTAAAGATTTTCTCTAACTTTCTTAGTGGTGTGAGTCTGTTGTCTTGATCGGTTGTCAATGGATACGACCACAAATACAGAAACTTTCTGTGGTCTGGGTCTTGTCAGCAACCCAACCATGATTTTCTTATTGTAGCTGGGTTATCAAGCAGGGACACTACGGTTATTAGAAGATATCCCGGCCACAATAAGGAAATCATGGCTGATTTTCTGACCTTAGAATGTTCCTGCATTCATGGTCGTATCCACTGGCAACCGATCAAGACAACAACTTGTGACCACAAGATAGTTAGAGAAAATCTGCAAAATGTTTAATTACTTATATTTGCAAAAATGTTTAACTTTTAATAATCTACAAATTCAAAAATGGTTATGATCATGGGAATACCCCTTTAAGGGGAAGTTCACACAATTCCCTGTGGCTATATCAGCAACGGCATCCAAAGCAAGATCAACCAAGATGCTTATTTTTTCAGCATCCTGCTGCGTCCTCTGCCTCCCTTTGAAAACAACGGGAGGCGGAATCTAAAGTCCCTTTAAAAGGGTCCCAAACTTCTGTTTCCTACTGCTACTCGCTGCCTGTATCCTTAGCAGGCAAAGGCTGAAGATCCCCGATGTCTGATGAGTATGCTGAGGTACTTTGGCACAAGTGCGTCACTACTCAGAGAAACCCTACACCCCAGCTGCTTAATGGCATGCTGTCGGTATAGTGGTCCAAAAAACAGTTTCCCTTTAACGAAATTAAAAAAAAATTTAACAAAAAAAAAAACCACTATTAGAAACAGCCCAATAGTAATCAGTGATCTACCTCTTGATGGTTTTGGATCCTCTGTATCAGATACGCGTAATTCATCAATACTGAGATCTAACAATTCAGGTTCTTCCGCTATTGATCGCAAAATTTCCACAGGTGCAAGATCCATTTTCGCTTGGGGATGGCGTCTTTGCGTGTTGGGAGAGCTGTTCTCTTTTGGAGCCTTTTTGGTACTTCCTCTTCCTTTCCTGGCCCGACTCTTTGAGGTCACGTCATCTTCATCAGACTCGGAAGCAGCAGGCAATGCTTTACTGCTGGCTCGTCCTCTAGTACCAGGCTTTGCTCGCTCTGTTGGCTTTTTACTATTCCATGTAGGATCATTATCAGTGTCATCTGGCATTTCCAAGTCACTGTCGCTGAAATCAACCTGAAAAAAAGTGTAAAAGATATTCTCAGTTTAGGGAGGGTTTCAATACTAGTTCCTTGATGTCTCATACATAGAGTATTACAAGCAATCTATAAATGATAGAGAAGTAAAGCAGCTTGGATGACATTTCTACATTCACCTTAATCACTGTTCTAGTCTTGCGTCTTCTTGGAGCTCTCGGCTCTAGTTCTGGCTGTGGAAACTCTTCATTATAGACGGTGACAGAACTCTTTTTAGTAGCAGTTGATATAACAGGCTTGGCTTGTGAGGACGGACGGTCCTTTCGTAGAGGAGTTTGGGCCTTGGGAAGTACAGATGAAATAGAGGAATCTGATTCCTCCTGAGAAAATATATCAGAAAGATCTGCTGAAGTCCTATGTGATCCTTTCCTTTTATTGGTAGGTGCACTCGAACAGGTGATGTTGCTCTTGACACTAGCAATTTTTTTCCCTTTTTGCTGTGGCTTCCAGCCCCATACTTGTATGAAGAGATCTGCAATACATCCACCATATTTTGTAGCCAGCTTGTAAATAGAGTCCAGTGCTTTCACTAGTAAAAGACTCGCCATCCAGTGCTTGGGGAAACCAGTAGGACGAGAAGAAACAAAGCGTAAACCATCTTCTAACATCCCCTCAGGAAGATTAGGAGGAGGACTCGAAGACACTATATCCTGGTACACCCGAGCAGTAAGCTCATCAGCAATTCCCAGATCTCCATTCTTTGCACAGAGAAGCCCATTCAATACTTTAGAGAATCTAAGGGTTATGGATTGACAACGCTTCAGAGCTGAACGTAACAAGACTCGGCTCTGGGGGTCATTCTCTGCTTGAGCAATCTGCCACCTTGTGCACAGCAGAGCTAGAACAAGATCAGAGCATAAGGGACATGTGCACTCCAGAGAATGGGACACAAACTGAGGAGGGGTCTTCACAGAGGACATTGCAGTCGTAGGAGATTCTGGAGGTTTTGTTACGTCTCTGGTTTCCACAAACTGGAACTGAACAACCTTCAGGAAGTCATCTGTTGGAGGACTGGGTGTAAACTCAGGAGTCTTCCCTTTTTTGTTTGACTGCTTCCCTTTGGAAAGTTTAATCTTTACTTCTTTTTGTTGAGATTTTGCAGAGAAATCTACAAAGAAAGATTGAATTCTCTATTAAATTGCAAACAGTTTAACCATGCTGCTGTTGAAGAGGTTGTGCAGTTATACTTACCTGCCTGTAGAGAAAACGGCATGCTGAAGGGACCATTGCTGTCCCAACTTTCAGAATGTATTTTGCACGGGTCCAAATAATTAAAGTAGGACCCATGCAAGATGCATGACAGGGGTGGGATGGTTGTCTCGATTTTCCTCCCAGTATGTAGCTGCATCTCATCATGCCCAATGTCAGATAGAGCAGGAGAGTATGCCCGCACAACCCTCTTTAACATGGTGTGGAAAATGTATGAAAACACCAGGTTATATGAACCAATGCTAACTTACCTGTACATGACTCCATAAGAAAAACCACATACTGCAAATCATCCTCACATTGCTGAGCCTCAGCGCGTAAAGTCTCTAGTTCTGCCTTTCTCACCAAGAAGTCTGCACAGCTGCAAAGAGAAAGATTTCCAAACATTTCAGAACTTCAACAGGGCAAAGCATGAACGTGAAGACGTTCTAGGAAAGGAATATAATTTAAAAAATGCAGCACACATCAAATAGTGCATCTATGCCAACTTATGTTATGTTCCCATTTTTTGTGTCCAGTAAAACAGGTACCATAAAGTATACCCAATGGACCATATTATGGTTAATGAGGTCCATCCTTTAACAGATCTGTTTATATCAGGATTGGCATTTGTCTGTTCCTATAATGGAACATAAAAACAGAAAATCATTGCAGATGTGAACCTAGAAGAATGGTTTTCAAGCTAAAGTCACACCCGCACAGGAGTTTTGCAGGCAAAAGTTCGGTATACAAAGGTTGCCTTAGCAAATGGACAACTCTGTGTCCCTTATAGCAGGGGGGCGGCAGTCTGGCATCAGTCTTAGCTGGATACTTCACATTAGGCCACGTTGCTATGATAACGTGTAAACTATCGGGTAGCGTGGCGTCCTGTAGCTGCTAAGGACGCAGCGCTATCCGATAGTTTACACGTTACCATAGCAACGTGGCCTAACGTGAAGTATCCAACCTCGGTGTCGCTTACCATAGCATGCCGGCAGAGAGCCTTCCCATCCACACGGTGGAGCCTGCCTATAACCCTGCCCCCATATGACCAAAGCCTCGCCTCTGCCCCACCCCATCCTCTACGACAGCCGGTACCTGAGGCAAAAAAGCTTGGGGACCACTGCCTTATAGCATCTCTCTCTGTCATTTCTAAACTTGAACAGCAACAGCTACACTTTAAGGCCTTATGCACACAACCATATTTTTTTTCTGTATGTTTTTTTTTTTTTTTTTTAAACCGAAAGCACACAGATTCATTCATTCTCATGACCCCATGCACACAAGTATGTTCTTTACAAGTTTGTGTGGGGTCTGTTAACCCAGGACTCAAAACTCAGGTCTTATTTACAGGTATTAAAGTTTCCTTGGAAAACATGGACAGCACATGAATTCATCAGAGACTGCTAGAGATTTCAGGTATAAAACTCACATCAGTGTTATGTTGTGAATTATAGTAAATCTGTGAGGCTATGGTGTCCCCACTCTAGTCAACTTTGTTCCTCACCCTGCTCTGCCCACTTTTTTTTTTTTTTTTAATTTGCAATTAGGTTGGAAAGTGGACAAAGTGGTGTATTTTGGTGCAAACAGCCATGCACCAAAAATGTATCACTTTTGCACCAGAAAACTGGCATAACCAGTTTAGTAAGTTCACCCCATTGTCTCATTCTAACATGACGTGTGTAGAAAATATGGAAAGAAGAGCACAGATATTCTTTGTATAGCGTAGGTTGGAAAGCACTATTGACACCAAGCTTGTGGATGAACGAAGGGTATGCCCGGGAAATGCTTACTTACTGCCGCATGCTATGAAGACTTTTAGCCAGTCTGAGTCCCTCCAGACAAAAAGACTTGGCCTCTGATACACTGCCTAGACGGCTCAGGGTGCTGATGAGATCCTGGGAGCAACTCAGCAGATCAGCAAGTACCTGCCACTTCTGGAGAAGGTTCTCTCCTGATTGGACACAAAAATCGTTTGTTTAATTTAGCTCATTACAACAGGGGCAGATGTATCAAGCCAGCAAGGCAAACAGCATTTACCATACCATTGTCCACAAAGCGTGCATCGGATGTGGCCTTTGGAGTAGACAGAACATCATTTCCAAGTAAAAGAAGGACAATGCTCCTAAGTAACTTGTGGGCTTCTGTCAGAGCAGTTTCTGAGTTATGCCATCCTACAAATAGAGAATATATAACAGGGTAACCTCATGCAACTCAGTCATCACATTAAAGGAGATTTCAGGAATCAGAATGTTGATGCCGATTAGGCCAGGTCACCAAAATCATATTGACGGGGGACCAATTGTCAGCACACATGCCGATCAGAGGTTTACACTGGAATTGCAGCCTTGCTACATTCGGCGGTATTGCAGTTACAAAGCAAGTGTGCAAGTGGCTTTCGCTTCAAATAACTGATCGTAGTGTTTTCAAGAGTCATAGATTGTAAGCCCTTGCGGGCAGGGCCCTCTATCCCACTGTGAAGGTTGGTCACTGTTTGTATTATCTGTTTTGTATATCTTGTGTACCGTATTGTAAATCCTCAAATGTAAAGCACCATGGAATTAATGGTGCTATATAAATAAACAATAATATTATTATTAATAAAAAGAGAGTCAACCCCCCCCCTCTAGAGAAGATAATATTAAGGGGGTTCCAGGCTAACAAATATTCTAACAAATATTAATAACCAATCCTAAAGATAAATCATCAATATCAGATCTGTGGGGTTCCCCCCCCCCGCAAATCAATCAGCTTACAGGTTTGTTCTTTGTGTTGTGGTGGGATATGATCTGCACTACCTGATCTGACCACTACACAGAGAACAGAGATGTCTGCCTCCTGTTCCATTCTAAGTGTATCAGCTATTGAGAACAGCTGATTGATTGAGGATGCCAGTTGTCAGACCCTCACTAACCTGATATTTATGACATAGCCTTAGGATAGATCATCAATATTACAAACCTGGAAGTAACCTTTAAAGAAAATACCTTGCCCTGAAATGATTTTATTAAAGGATCTGTTTCTAAACTATGCCTCTCCTTCTACAGAGCTTAAAATAAGTAATCCTTATTTAAAAAGAACTTAATACTCCACCTTCAAAGAGGTTCTTTCATGTCCTCATGCATATGCGGTTTTATATATACCGCTAGAAAGCTGAAAGGGCGCCGTATTCAGTGCACTGTCGGCTTTTCCGTTATGTGTCCCGGGGCTGGAGATATCTGTGCTGTTAATTTCAGCACCGATATCTCCCACTGTCAGAAGGGCGTTCTTCACAGCCTAGCGTCATCCCTTTCGTGTGAGGGGACAGCTGAGACCAATCACAGGTCTCAGCAGTGACTTCTTCACAAATGGCATGTGACTGCTGAGACCAGCCAGTCGTGTCGTTTGTGAAGAGGTCATTTACAGTAGTCTATGATCGGCTGCAGTGGACCCCTCACACAAAAGGGACATCACTGCTGATGTCAGCCGAAGGGCCTGTACACAGTAGCCACCAGAAACGAGTTTGAAAGAGTTGGGAAGGGGTAAGCTGCTTTTTTTTTTTTAATTTATTTTAATTTAATGGCCCCATTTGTAGCACTTGGAAAAAAAAGGATAACCCCCTTTAAATCTGCAATAAAGCTGTAAATCATTACCATGGGAACGGAGCTGCTTGTAGAGATCTGGAATCAGAAGAGAAGGTGGAAGCCTAAGAAACAGTGAAAGTTCCTGCAAAATCTGAACTTTTAGTAGATACCAAGCCTTGGAAGACTTCTGCAGAGATGGATGTTGGAGAAGACTGACAAGGAGCTGTACCCCTTTCTCAACCTACAATGCAGGAAGGAAAATCATAGTTATTTGTGCGCATACACATTTATTGGAGTTTTATGAAGCGACACACCATACACTACATAGCTATATACACACGTGGACAAAATTGTTGGTACCCCTCGTTTAATGAAAGAAAAACCCACAATGGTCATAGAAATAACTTGAATCTTACAAAAGTAATAATATATAAAAATTCTATGAAAATGAACAAATGAAAGTCAGACATTGCTTTTCAACCATGCTTCAACAGAATTTTTTAAAAAGAAAACTCATGGAACAGGCCTGGACAGAAATGATGGTTCCCTTAACATAATATTTTGTTGCACAACCTTTTGAGGCAATCACTGCAATCAAACGATTCCTGTAACTGTCAATGAGACTTCTGCACCTCTCAACAGGTATTTTGGCCACTCCTCATGAGCAAAATGCTCCAGTTGTCTCGGGTTTGAAGGGTGCCTTTTCCAGACGGCATGTTTCAGCTCCTTCCAAAGATGCTCAATAGGATTTAGGTCAGGGCTCATAGAAGGCCACTTCAGAATAGTCCAATGTTTTCCTCTTAGCCATTCTTGGGTGTTTTTAGCTGTGTGTTTTGGGTCATTATCCTGTTGCAAGACCCATGACCTGCGACTGAGACCAAGCTTTCTGACGCTGGGCAGCACATTTCTCTCTAGAATCCCTTGATAGTCTTGAGATTTCATTGTACCCTGCACAGATTCAAGACACCCTGTGCCAGATGCAGCAAAGCAGCCCCAGAACATAACAGAGCCTCCTCCATGTTTCACAGTAGGGACAGTGTTCTTTTCAAGATATGCTTCATTTTTCAGTCTGTGAACATAGAGCTCATGCGCCTTGCCAAAAATTTAGATTTTTGTCTCATCTGTCCACAGGACATTCCCCCAGAAGCTTTGTGGCTTGTCATCATGTAGTTTGGCAAATTACTTTTGTCAGATTCAAGTTATTTCTGTGACCATTGTGGGTTTTTCTTTCATTAAACGAGGGGTACCAACAATTTTGTCCATGTGTGTATATGTATGGTGAATGACAATCTCCAATTAAGTACCTGGTTTGACACCCGGCAAAGGCGACTCCGGAGTAGCTGACACCAACATTCAGTCAACACGTAGATTTCAGAGGAAGCATCAGAACGCTGCAGAGCAGCTTCTGCCTCCTGGAGAGTGACCTGTGAAAATGCAATTGATAAAATACAAAAGGTTAGGGTAAGGTACAAAGTTGGATATAAGAATAACCACTAAAGCCACACATAGTTGTTCCTTTTTAGAACTCATATGTAACTGTACGTTAACTGGCTTCACATGTAGTAAACATGGATCTTGGATAGAGTAACCACTGAGAATAAAGATCTACACTGACATTACTGAATATGTTAACCCTATAATATTACCATATGATATATTATAACACAATCTCTCCTTTCTGCACATTTAGACAATATTTCCGGGATCAGGTGCTTTTTGCTGTACAAATGCAATATTCTTATATGTAGTACCACATACACAAATATTGCAGTAGTAGGTCACCAGCCAAACGAAGAGGTTGGTATACAAAGATCAGAATAGAGATGTAGCAGATAACCTGTGGAATTACCTAAGACCAGAGCTGTTCATATAAAAAGGTACCAAAAACCAACATTGCCCTTGCATGGTTATGGTTACAATGGTGATTTATTACATTTTATCTCCTCTTTTAGATCAGAGATGGGGGAAGAGACTTACCTTTGCATACCCTGGACTCTCCAGATAAAATAGAAGTTTGGTTAAATGACACAGTGCTCCGGCCGCCCGGATGTTATCACCAAGGGAGCTGCATAGATGTCTCACAAGGAGAAAGCTCTGTATGGCCTGTAAGGGCTGAGGAAAATAAAAGTGACAAAGTTATCACTGTACGATATGCAGCTGGTGGAGATGTTCTCAGCTAAAGCTCTGTTCATGTCACATTTGTAGACTCAGTGAGTAAATGAAATTGCTAAAAAAAATAATGTTTACCTTTCCCATAAGTCGAAACAGCGAGCCCAGTAGATGCAATGAGAAGACAGTCTGTTCATTGCTATTGAGGGATGGAACTTCAGAGCCGGAAAGGAGACCTTTCCACAGGTCAAGTGCTTCATCTAGGCCTTTCATGGGTCCTATTATCAAAAAAAAAATAAAAAAATAAAATATGAAAACAATTTAGTACAGCAGACTTTATGGATATAAATTGTTCAAAGTGCCCGATTCCTTCCATAGCCGGAGTAAGTCACACATGAGCCCTGCCACTCTATATACTGTCCATGGGGCTGAAGGACACAGTGGTGGACAGCTTTTGGCCATTCCCACTAGCCCCCTAGATGAAAATAGAGCAGTAAGGCACATGCTTGACCACCACTCTATTCAAACCTTGTCCTTACCACTATTATGCAGTGAGGAGGAACAAGGGGCTAAGAACCCCTTGACTAGTGGGGGTCCCAGAGGTGGTGCCTCCAGTGATCAAATATTTATCATCTCTTCTGTGAACAAGTGATTAATGTCCTCTCACAGACAACCCCCGTCTGTGAGACAACAACAGACAAATAAAATAAGTAAATTTTAACCTGCTTCCCCAGCTAGCGTGAAACAAATGCCATCCTTGGCAGACTGGTCATCATGAAGTTTATCTTCGTAGTTGAGGTCATTGGGTTCATATTCTATACCAGTCCACTGGCGCTGGGCATCGAGTTTTTCTTTTCTTTGTTGCTCCTCCAAGCCCTGTACATTGAACAACATTAACAACATTTCAGCAAGATAAATGAACAGGGAATTATTATTATTTATTTATATAGCACCATTAATTCCATGGTGCTTTACATTTGAGCATTTACATATGGTACCCAAAATATACAAAACAGATAATACTAACAGTGACAAACTGGCACAGTGGGATAGAGGGCTCTGCCCGCAAGGGCTTACAATCTATGAGGGAAGAGGGATAGAGACAGAAGGTGGGGGTAGAGGCTGTTCAGGTGGTGGTGTGGAGACAGTAGTGTTATTGGAGGTTGTAGGCCTTCCTGAATAGGTGAGTCTTCAGGGCCTTCTTGAAGCTTGTGATTGTGGGGGTCAGTCTTATGTGTCTTGGTAATGGGTTCCAGAGTATGGACGGGAAAAGTCTTGGAGACGATTGTGTGAAGAGTGGATAAGAGCAGAGCGGAGTAGGAGGATAATACACTACAGCAGAGCTGTACACATTTAGTGTTCATGTAGTAAAAACTACATCTCATCTCTAATTTCCCTTGCTCCTAGACCCCTTCTCCCCTCCACAATGTAGCTATGCTCTGTACTGGGTAAGAGTGAGACATCTCCTCTATAATATCCACATGCCTTCATAAAGAATATAGCCAAATCTACAGCAGACAACAAGAGCTGTAAGTCTCCTTTCTCTGCCTCCCCTGTTAACGCTCCAACTCTCTGTCATTTGACCAACTGTGCTCTTCCCTATGTAAAACAACTGGCGTCAGTGATGCCACAGAACAAGTGATTACCGCTGTATACGATCAGTGTACTAGAAACCAGTACCAGTTTATTAGCAATACAAAAAGTGTAACGTTTCGGTCTGTAAAACCTTCATCAGACATTGGATTGCAGGAAGACTAAGGCTAAGCATAATATAAAAAGTGGCTCTGCTGCAATGAAGGACTATGACAAACTCCCTTAGTACAGTCCTCCATTTCAACAATGCTACTTTTTCTATAACCTTAGTCCTGCAATCCAATGTCTGATGAAGGTCTTACAGAATAAAACGTTACACTTTACTGCTTTATACAATCAGTATGCCAGAATCTTTTGTTACCGTGTTTCTCCGATAATAAGACAGGGTCTTATATTATTTTTTTGCTCCGAAAGGTGGGTTAGGGCTTATTTTCAGGGGATGTCTTATATTTTTCCATGAACAACAATCCACTCACCAGACCCCCTTACACCCAAAACAATTTAGAGTTGGCAAGTGCTAATGGTGGATGGACTCTCACACACAGATCTGTGTCACTCCTGTCTCAGGCCCCTTGCCATTGCAGCAGCGTTCCACTGCAGCCAAGTGTAGCAGTTGGCTCCCCCTGGTGACCGGAGGCAGCCACACCGTAGTTATGCCAGTGGGACTACCCAATCTGTGTGTGAGAATACAGCACTACCAGTAGTCAACCCTTATTGTTGTGGAGAACTCTCTCACTAGTGCCATCTTGTGCAGATAGCTCCTGTAATGTGCGATTCTCTTGGGGGTGCAATTCTTTTTAGGGTGTCTGCTTTCTTTGATGAGGGGTCTACTGTATCTGTTCTGTTGTAAGCTATTTACTTTTTTACATGTATAGCTGTCTGGACACTTTTTTTTAATGAACTGTAGCTAGGGCTTATTTTGGGAGAAGCATACTCCTAAAATCATGCTAGGGCTTATTTTCGGGGTAGGTCTTATTTTCAGAGAAACACGGTAGGTGGATGAATGGAGTAAGCCCCTTTCTGTGTACCTGATACTTTTATTTGACCCAAGTGACGTAGCATTATTGTATACAGTGATTCCACAGTCTCAGAGATAAGCACAGGGACTTCTCGCTCCCTACTGTGCTCTGCAAATCTAATAATCGGAGTACTAGGAGACCCTCATCTGCATGACTAAGAATATTTATCCAGTGTAGAGAATTGTGAAAAATTTACCCATCCAAAATAACTTTCTAACCTTACAATTACTAGTAAGAAGTTTGTGGCCCATTGGAGATAGACACTAAGTTAGACCTTGAAAGGATTTACTCACCTCACGCATGTTGGCTTCAAGAGTGCAGATATACTGCCATAGCAGTGCTTGGGCTTTTATATCCTGCAAATGCTTTTGGTTTTCTGACACTCGAGAAACAGAATGAAGAAGTCTGAGGCAATCCTGCACAGCATCTAGAGCAGTACTAGCGAGAGGAATTATATAAAAAAAAACAAAAAAAAAAAAAAAACATGTTGAATGCATTTCATAAAAAGATTTGTTTGCTGGAGTTCTTGTCTCCATTCTACATAGTAACTTATTCAGTCTAGGTTTCAAACTGATGTGTCACCAGTACCCCTGCCGAACCTGAGAATAGGACCCAGTTTTCACTATGTGAATTGATCATCACGTTGCAGATTTGCAATGCCGTTTCATTCATTATCTGTGCGACTGCTGGATACTACCAAGGAAAGAGCATGGTCATCTCTGACAATGCTATAGAGCAGGGATCGGCAACCCCTGGCACGCGTGCCAAGAGTGGCACGCGAGGCTTATTCCCCTGGCACGGCAGCGGAGTCCTCACCCAGCAGTTTCGATCGGACCAAACACAGCCGAAACGAAACTGCTGTTATTATACTGTGGGGTCTCTTCAGACCCCCAGTATAATAAGCGTAGAATTAGTAGAAGTGAATAAACATAAAAAACAATGATACTCACCTTGTTCCCTGCGCTACGCGGCGGCTGTGCGATCTGCTGGCACTTCTGACAGCTGACAGGGGTCACGTCCGGCGTCATGACGCATACGTCATTACGCGACGTGACCCCAGCGACCCAATCAGCGGTCGCTGACTACAGGCAGAAGCGCCTAAGAGAACAGAGCGGCTGCGGAGCGTGGAATGGTGAGTTCATTGTTTTTTTATGTTTGTCCCCTCTCTTGGTCCTGCACTTATTATACTCGGGGGTCCATGGGACCTAATACCGTGTGCGTGGACCGCTATGGGACCTAATACCGTGTGCGGGGACCACTATAGCGGTCCTTGCAAACGGTATTAGGTCCCATAGAGGTCCCGGCACACGGTATTAGGTCCCATAGCGGTCCCTGCACATGGTATTAGGTCCCATAGAGGTCCCTGCACACGGTATTAAGTCCCATAGCGGCCCCTGCAACATAATACTATGTGCAGGGACCGCTATGGGACCTAATACTGACCTAATACTGTGTGCAGGGACCGCTATGGGACCTAATACCGTGTGCAGGGACCGCTATGGGACCTAATACCGTGTGCAGGGACCTCTATGGGACCTAATATGGGACCTAATACCGTGTGCAGGGACCGCTATGGGACCTAATACTGTGTGCAGGGACCGCTATGGGACCTAATACTGTGTGCAGGGACCGCTATGGGACCTAGTACCGTGTGCAGGGACCACTATGGGACCTAATACCGTGTGCAGGGACCGCTATGGGACCTAAT
Organism: Leptodactylus fallax; assembly: GCA_947044405.1. Lineage (NCBI taxonomy): Eukaryota > Metazoa > Chordata > Amphibia > Anura > Leptodactylidae > Leptodactylus > Leptodactylus fallax. The sequence continues at coordinate 2,453,486 of CAMRHE010000223.1, forward strand.
ACCGTGTGCAGGGGCCGCTATGGGACCTAATACCATGTGCAGGGGCCGCTATGGGACCTAATACCGTGTGCGGGGACCGCTATGGGACCTAATACCGTGTGCGGGGACCACTATAGGACCTAATGCCGTGTGCAGGGGCCGCTATGGAACATAATACTGTGTGCAGGGACCGCTATGGGACCTAATACCGTGTGCAGGGACCTTTATGAGACCTAATACAGTGTGCAGGGACCACTATGGGACCTAATACCGTGTGCAGGGACCTCTATGGGACCTAATACCGTGTGCAAGGACCGCTATGGGACCTAATACCATGTGTAGGGACCGCTATGGGACCTAATACCGTGTGCAGGGACCGCTATGGGACCTAATACCGTGTGCAGGGACCACTATGGGACTTGTGTTATGGTTTGTGGTATATGACTTTAGTTTAGGGGTCGTCAGACTTTCAATTATTGACCGGCACTCCGAGTACCTCAGCTTCGATTTTTTTTATTAAATTCGGCACGCCGAACAAAAAATGTTGCCTACCCCTGCTATAGAGAATGAAATGGCACCATTTTTGGGATTGATGGGGTTTCAGAGGTTGAAACTACACCAATCAGCAAGTTATGACCCGTTTTGTAGATAGGTCATATCTTACTATGGTGGCACAACCCCCTTAACATGTAGGTGGTAGAACAGCACAGTTTGGACTGGTGCTCTGCAGTACAGGGACCATGAGCCTAATATGACTCCTGTATTCTAGAGATGCAATGTATACATTGAAGCAATGCAGAGTGACTATCACTGCTTATAATACCATGTGTAATATTACTGTCACTTTACCATTCAGTCTGTCCAGAGTAGTCATGATAACAAAGAACCTGAGCAAGCTCAAGAAGGAAGGCTGGACGATGATAGGCAAGGCTGCTGTCTTCAGCACAAAGTTCAAGGAGGTCACAGATTGCATTGTAACGCTCCTGCCCAGTGTCCCCATGGACAGATTTATATCCTCTCAACTCTTCGGATAAGAGAGAAACCATCATTTCAGGTTCCATTGGATTGTCAGCAAGTCCATCCTTCAGAGTACTGTAAGTAATTCGGATTAAAAAAATATATATATATATATCAGTATTACAAATCAATATAATTATGTCCCCAAAAATTGTGCATACCATTTATAACCCCAAAATATCAAAAACACACAACTTTGGCATTTGCCACATGCTTCACTTTTACAAAGCAAATAATATTAAAATTGTAGCCCATTTTGCTTAGTAAATGAATATCTAAATAGCTTCATCATCTAACTCACTGCAGACGTAGATCTTCATCTCCATTTCTTGCCCCATCAATTTTAAGCCTGACCCACTGAGCAACGGGTTCAGCCATTTGCTCAGACACTTGAGAGCACAATGCCCGTAACCAAAGAGTCACAGCTGCCAGCCCAAGAGCAGTGTGTCCTGCCTTCCTGCAACTCTCCACATGCAGCTTAAAACAACGGTGCACCTGTGAAAACACAATATCATATAGAAAGATAAAGACTTGTGTAATATTTCTATTTAGAAGTAAATAGATTTAACATATTACACCTACAAGTAGCTATGAAAGAGGACCTTCTACCACCTCCAGTCCTATTAAATGATATAAAGAGCTGGTCTTGGTGGAGGTGGTGAAAGGTCCTCTCTAAAGGGAGTATATACCAGGCAATTAGGACTTCCACGCAATTGTCACATCTCAAGTCAGGCCTTTCAGGCAAACCACACCACACTGTCTAACTAGTCTAGAAAAGGGCCAAACTTAAAAGGGTTGTCCAAGAATCTCAGTTCTTTTCCTGTGACCTCTGAGGCCACTGATTGACCTCAGCGGTCACAGCGGCGAGGACTTCCTCCAGAACAAGCCCTGGTGTGTGATGGACTGCCCAGTGGTGGCAGACACCGGAGCAGCAGGAGCAGGAGAGTACGATTTTTTTTTTTTTATAGGTTTCACCTTCCCTGGTCCCCTGCCCAAGTACTGAGATTCCTGGACAACCCCTTTAATGCATATAAAATGTGCCTATTTTAGGCCAGAATTCAGGCACAGCCATCAGGGTAAACCTTTGTATTAACCTAGAATTGTATTAAACTTGCTTCAGTCATGTCCATTTGCTTCATACGCTGACCAGATTTATCACATTTTTTTTTTTTTTTTTTTAAATCAGCGTTTACTAGAATTTTGTATATAGCAAATAGCTTAAAAAACAAAAAACAAAAAAAAAAAAAAAACACGTCAATTCCGGCAGAAAAAGAGAACCCTCCTCTCCTATCTACCCCTTCTCTCCAGATGCATTACAAAACAGAATAAAATAATCAAAGCAGTACACGGCCAAGATGAACATGAACAGATATGACAGGTTAAAAGAATAATCTGTTTCTCACATTATGCATCCCAGAGCGCACATCATTTCTACACACAGATGACACATAAAACTCAACTGTGTACTACATTAGGTCAGGATGAATTTATATCCTGTCCATCACTGAGGTTTGAGGGCAGGTCCAGGATATCCACCAAAGGCCCTAATCATAATGTATATTACTCAATCCATTTAAACCAGTGTTCCCCAACCCTTTCAGAATCAAGATGATAAAAAATAAATTGATTATCAAAACTATTTGATTAAATTTTTTTTAATCAAAACTATTTGATAAAAGCAGAGTTTACCCTTTCAACAGCAAGCTCAGGATCGCCACCAGGCCCTGCTGCTGCAAGTCTCTCACATAGTGGGGACACCAGATCTGATGCTTCTTTATATTTCCTCTGACTGTAGAACCAATATGCCATATTATGTACACAGGAAGCTGTGAAATAAAAACATATACATACATTGCTTTACCACCAAGAATAATCAGTGGTTGGTGAAATAGTGATACTACAGCAAAAATGAAGGAGGTTTTCCAAGGTCAGAATACAGATGACCCATCGTCAGATTAATAGGGGTCTGACTCCTGGTACCCTCATTGATCAGTTGTTTGAAGAAGCCATGGGCTGCCACCTTTTATGGTATAGATCGGTCTATCAACCTGCATGCTGTCTACTTAGAAACAGAAATGAAAGAGATAAGGTTGGAATATCCTGAACTGCTGGTACTAAGTAGACAACGTGTAGGTTGATGGATGAGGTACACAATGAAGAGGACATAGCACTGACAAACACCTAAACGTTGGGCATGCCCAGAGTCCATCCCCCGAAACAGCATCAAACGTTTCTTCTATATGGTTCAGATTATGAATAGGTTTCATTGAAAAACTACAGGTAGGTAAACATTAAGTCATGGACTTCTAAGAAGTGGGAGACTTTAGTTCCCACCTCTCATGTCAGGGATGGCAACACTATAATAGATATAAAGAGCGATTTGGGGAGTTAAACTTACATCAGAGCTAAACATTTAGAAAAGCTAAGGGTCAGACAATTTCTTAGCTACCTGGTCTCTACTTTACACCTAGAAAGTGGCACTTCGAAATGTCCCCATCTAGAACAGCTGTTTAATTGTGTATAAACATACAGGACATTAGAAATGAAGATCAGTACTAAACCTGTGATATTTAAGAATTCTTTGGCATCTTGAGCAGAAAGGCCCTGGATGGAGTTCAGCATCCTGGACACTGCATCTTTGCAGGCTCCCAACAGTAACTGCAACTCATCATCCCTCATATCCTGCAAAGAAAACCAAATGGAGTTTACACAGTTCTTCAGCGCACAAGCTTCTAGTTTGTAACTCCGATTACCCATCTCAACATATATTTTAAAGGGGAAGTATCATCTCTAATTTGTTTACATATTTATCTAATTTGCTTAGATTCATGTACATGACTATGGCAGCAGGCAACTTGTGTGAGCTCCTGTATTGCAAAATAGCAGCCCTTGATAAGATGGCTGCTTATAAAAAGATGTTTATGATAGCCAGGCCATAAATAACCTTAATTTTGAACCCAGTATAGAGTGATGTCTACACACTCTATTTTTCAGTTGAATCAGACCAGGGGCACTGTTTGAAGGGATATTTACATACCCATACAACTTAGACAAAAGACTCTGTTTAAGGTTAGATTTACATGCCCATACTAATTATGGTCACAGGATGCTGTTTAAGGTGATATCTATATGTACATGCTAATTAGATCTGATGGGGTATTTACATACCTATACAACTGGGACAAAAGACTCTGTTTGGGGACATATCCATGCCAACCAGATCAACAGGATAAATTTGTATGTCTATAGTAATTAGATTAAAGAAGCAACTCTGTTTAAAGCGTATATGTCACAAGACATATTCAGGTGAGAACTGGCCCCTTTCACATGAATATGATCTTGGAGATAAGTGAGGCCTTACAGATGTGTATCACTTCTGTAACCGCCCATTGTATGACATACACAAAGGGTATATGAGGAAAAACTTCCCCCAGCATTAGTGTTGCATTTTCTTGAGAGCAGATCATTGGGGACGCCTGCTGATGCTGCTTGCTGAGACCTGTTGCACATGGCTGAGTGATGCTTCCTACAGATACCCTTATCAGAACTAAGCTTAGCAGTGTTGTAAGTATTTGATTTGATATACTTTAAGTATTTGAATATATCATAGTTTGATTGACTTTTGATATGTGATATACCTGGCTTTATAGCTAGTGTTGAATATACCTGGCTTTATAGCTAGTGTTGAATATACCTGGCTATATTGCTAGTGTTGGATATACCTGGCTTTATAGCTAGTGTTGGATATACCTCGCTTTATTGCTAGTGTTGAATATACCTTGCTTTATTGCTAGTGTTGAATATACCTTCTAATATTTGTTACATTTTTCCTTGTTGTAAGACCTTTTTACTATACTTTTCCTTGTTGTAAGACCTTTTGTTATACTTTTCTTTGTTGTAAGACCTTTTTCTATCTTCTTATACTCTTCTTAATAAAATGTTAAGCTATTTGGGGATAGTCTAGTGTTTTATTCTATAACTTTATTCTATTACACGGAATCCAAATAATCTGTTTTCATTTGGCAATACAGCTCCTGTTAACAGCATTCAGAGATATGCTTTACATCAACCACATGGACTATGTCCTGTAGTCTGGAGGTGCCCCATTGTCTTCGATGTGAGAGTGTTGTGGGCATGCTGTGTGAACTGTGCAGGGTAAGGAAGGATGTGAGCCATTGTGAATGGTGGTTTGTGTTAAAAAATGCTAAGGCTACCAAGTGAAGTGTGTATATGGACATCACCCTGACACAGTGATGTAACCAAACCCTGGTGGGAAAAGTTGGATTTCATTGCTGGAAGTGGCAGTAGAGATGGTGGGTAAGTACTGATGCATTTATTATTTTACATCATTCTCTGCACTTAGGCAATCCCTTTAGAATGTGTAGGTAAATCGCCATAGCAAATCAAACATTTGGCTAGCGCAATAAACTAGAACACAACGAAAAAAAGTGCTTGAGCACATACTATTTCCTATGGTTGCACTTTTGCATCTGCATTACGGACACAAAAAATGCATCTCATGGTTCAAAATGGAATTTCGATAACCCTAGGGCTCAGTGATGATCTGACTTTAGTTTACCAGAATCGTTGGGGTCCTGGGTTTTGCAGTCGTAATATGGTTGCTAATACTGTGGCCATTCTAATACCCTGTGCAGCTTCAGCCTGTCCATATCTGCTAGAAAACCACAAACAAGTAAAGATAACTACACATAACTAGTACCTTGCAGTTTTGAAGAAATGAGCAAGCAACGTTTGCAAATTGCTGGAGGCCAGAAAACTGCTGCTGTTTTACGGATCGGAGTTGGCGAGACCCATCTTTAGGAATCTAAGAGAAAAAAATAAAAAGTATACAAATATATATATGAATGCTGATGAAGTGCTCATCAGTCTGTTATATTTATGCAATTAAAGTAGTCTTTCCAGGCTTCATAACTGATAAACTATCCTTAGGATAGGTCATCAATTAAAGTTCGGCAGGGGTTAGACACCCAGGCCCCCAGTCAGTCAGATGTTTAAAAAAGTTGCAGTGACTGCAGCCTCTTTAGTACTTACCAAGCACATCGCCATAAATCTGTACAACAGCTGTGCTTGGTATCGCAACTCACCCCATTCACCTGAATGGTACTACTGAGCTGCTGTCAGATCACGTGACCAAACCAGGGAGCGCCGATGCCACTGCAAACGACTGATCTGCAGGGGTCTCAGGTGTCGGACACCTAAAGATTTTCAACTGAGTGCTGTAGAACCTCTTGAGGCTGAGGCAGCAAGTTGCAAAAAGCAGCTAATTTTTAAGCCAAAGACAGGAGTGGATATAGCAGAAGGGAGAAGTACTAGTCCTTTCTTTATATCTACCATTTGTTTTGAAGCCACACTTGGCTTTGGCTCAAAAAATTGCAGCAAAATCTGTAACAAAAAAAAAAAATAAAAATCAGCTTTTCCATAGTGTGTGGCCTCAGCCTTAAATGGAGTGAAACACAAGCACTCTAGCTGGGATCTGTTGGGATCAGAGTCATATGCAGTGCAACCTGTTTCCTACTTCTTACTATCCTAACAAAATGAAGTTAACAAAAAGCATGGGACATATTAAAAAGACTGACAACAGATCAAGCTAGAGTCGTAATGCAAAAACGAAGGCCTGTACATCCAAAACTACATTTTTTTAAAATAATTAAAACTATTTGCTTTATTTCTCCTTTCAGATGCATTGGCGATTAAATAGTTGCTGCAAAAGGTGCACATAGCCTTTAATGAAGACCTATGACATCTTTAAAGGGGTTATTCAGCTTCCAAAAATTATCTGCAAATACATCCACAGGAGTGCTAAACACTCTGTTCCTTTGTGCACCAATTGCTTTACTTTATTTTACTTGCTGCTCCTTATATCATTGTTAGTTACATGCAGTGAATCTGTAGAAAAACTACATTTCTCTTGATTTATCTGCTGGCTCTCCCTCTCTGTGCACTCCAACCTTCTCCACTCTCCTCTGCAATGAAATCGGATAATAAATGACTCCCACATCCTACATCACATGATGCTGTGACATTTCATTTTTGGGAGCTCACTAATCCTCCGCCCTGACCTCGTATGTGGGAGTGATTTATTACCTGTGATTTCATTGCAGGGGAGAGTGGAGACTGACACAGAGAGTGAGAGCAGGCTGATGAATCATGGGAAATGTAGTTTGTACACAGATTCACTGCATGTAAATAACAGTGATACAAGGAGAAGCAAGTCAAATAAAGTCAAGTAAAGGGTGCACAAGGGATCAAACCCATGATGCATTAAGCAGAACATGGGCAGCTAGAGGCTGTACTATGTCTACATGCTGTGGGGCAGTGTAATAACCCCTCTCTCTAGATTCTCCTACATAACCTAAGACTAAGTATATAATTAGCTGTGAGCTCCTTTATTATAGTTGTATGACAAGAACTGTCTGCTCATCAGTAGTTAATTACAGAAGTTTCTGTGTCCCCCCTGTGGAGAGCCTGTCTGGTACAGTCCATCATACAGGCAGTCAGAGATCTGTGCATTAATTCCTGTACATTTTATCCAGTCCTCTGTGACTAGAGGTCCGACCCAACCCAAAAAACCCAGCTCCAGCTGAAACAAATGCCCAGACAAGGAAAGTTAATTTCAAGTCTCTGGCAAACCCTAATAAGCTGGGTTGCACGTGACCGTGTGCTAACTGCCAGCCATGAATGAAAGGCACGGGCGAAGCACGAATGTCATCCTTGTGCCGCCCGTGCTTTTGCGTCCCATTTCATTTAATGAATAGGACACGCGGAAGCAGCATACTGATAAATGATGCCACAATTGTGCACTTTTACTCTCATTCAATACATACCAAGGAAACTTGTCTGTCCAAAAGACTGAAATGCGATTCAAGAAACTTGGCCAGACTGAGAATGGCATCTGATCCCTGCTTAACAGAATCTGAAGCATGCTTGAGGCGGCCATCCAAACAGGAAACTGTAAACTGACAGCATTCACTGAGGGCCTGGCATTGCCAACCATTGCCAATGGAGCAGGAACTATTAATAGTCTCTGCCATCTGCACCAAACGCTTCCCAATCTCTAATGACTTCCTCCACTCATGAATTTCCACGGAAAAACTTAAAAGCGCTAGTGCAGCTTGGCAGCACCCATTGGGCTCATTCAGGCATGTAACTGCTTGCTGGATGACCTCTTTGGCTTGGTGGAAGCAGCTACTCTTACAAAGCACACGAATCCTTTCTAGCGTCATTTCTACCAGTGAGCGAGTCCATGGATGGGTTAATTTCCCATGTGTCTGTAAAGGTTTTATCAACAGATTCTCAAGACATTCACTAAGGAAACAGGCATCAGATTGGCTGCAAGATTTCCCTTTAGCATCAAAGGCTAAAGTTGCATACTTGGCATGGCGAGATACAGTAATAGGAGAGTCAGAATGTGTACTAGACATTTCCACCAAGATGAGGAACCGCAGTGCATGTAATCTAAGACCCAGAGTCTCCCGATTGTATGGGCTGGCACTCTGCTTCTGTTCACATTCTGCTGCCACCTTCCACAAACACTGAAAGCTGCTTCTCGCAACAGCTGCAAAGTCCCCGCCGTTTTGTTGCTCTGATGGGCAACCACTGAGGTAGAGATAAAGGAGATCTGAGAGCTGAGTGGAAGCCTGATATGAAGATTCATGTGTTGAGACATTTTTCAGAAGGTGAAACAGTATCTTCTCCAAATAGAAAGGCGTTCGCTGTGGGCTTGACACACAAAAGCCTCGACTTGCCAGCTCTACTAGGGGCACTAAGCTTTGTAAATGTTTTCCATTGCAGGTGGACTCTGCGGCCCAGTGGTTACAGGCACGCAGAAGACGATCACAGACAAAGCGCTGATCTGAAAGCTGGTCTGGACGAGAGGGCTCACAAGGAACGTCTGTTATACATGACTGAAAGACAAGATGTAGATTAGTATTACCATCCAAATACATGATAGGTAAGAACAAATAAACAAGATTGATGAAGGTAGTAAGTATATGTAGCTGTAAGCACAACTTTATAAGACATGGGGCTCAAAGTCCCAAAAAGTAGTCTCCAACCTGTGGCTCTCCAACTGTTACAAAACTACAATGCCCAGAATGCCCTGACAGCCATAAGCTGGAGACTCTCTGAGCATAGCCACACACTTTAGGTTAGGTTATCAATGGAATGTGCACAGGTACACTATTCCATGGCACATAGATGGAGTTAAAAAACAAAAACTGGCCATTTTGAATTTTAAGCAGTATAAATCCTTTCTGAGCGGATGATGGGCTCATGCATGTTTGTAGAACTAAAAGGCTATGGCTGGCTAGTCGTAGGCTTTATAACGCTGGGTTCGGTTTCTTTACCTTCAGTTCAGTTTGTAGTTTCACTACCCCTTCTAGTGATGAGGTCAGCTTTACAAAGTCTGCAGCTTTAAAGGCCTTCATCTATCCTCCGAAAAGTTACCTGTGAAAAAAAAAAAAAAAAAAACATGATCTAGATTGAAAACCAAACAAGCTGACATAGTCAGAGGATCTTTGACATTCGACTGATAAAAACTGTGCTGTGAGCAACACTCTGATCTGGCTCACAGAGGACAGTCCTTAGCTGGGGCAAGTGGCAGGGGTTGTACTGATGGATGTGCTGCGTTGAGAAAATGCTGCGTTTTACACTTTACACTGCAAAGTACATGGGATTTTGGCTAATTCACACATTGCAGAAAAAAATCTGCGAGCGTTTTTGTAAATCACACCATGTCAATTATACCTACGGAAACACTGGGGTTATCCGTATAGGTTTAATAGAGACCGTTTTCCTCTGCGGACTTTCTGTGAAAAACACTGTAGAAACAAAAAAAACGTGTTGCCCTTCCACTGCAGTCTTTTACGCAGTGATTTGCTGCGTGAGGCCTTTGCCTTAAGAGGTATTCCAATAGAAAAACTACTGAAATATGGTCTATGAGACACATAAGCGGTTTACTACAAAGAATATCTCCCACTTTTGTGGAATCAGCCCAATTCATGGTCACCCATGCATTACTACAACAGCTGCTGAAGCCAACTTGTGAAGCCACCACTAACTTTCCCTCAGTATCAGCTCATCACTGGGGTTTTAGTAGTAGGTTCTCTAGCTCAGAGCTGACACCATGCCTTTTAAGGCTAAAGCCCCACGTTGCAGAAGAGCTGCTTTTTTTTTTCTGTTGCAGATTTTGCTGCGGTTTTTTGAGCCAAAGCCAGGAGTGTATTGAGCAGAGGTAGAAGTATAAGAGCCTCATTTATATTTCACATTCCTATTGTAGCCATTCTTGGCTTTGGCTCAAAAAAACCGCAGCAAAATCTGCAACAAAGAAAGCTGCTTTTCTGCAACGTGGGGCCTCAGCCTAAGGCTATGGCCCCACATTGCGGATTTTGCTGCGGTTTTTTGAGCCAAAGCAAGGAGTGGATTTAGCAGCAGACAGAAGTATAAGAACTTCCTATATATTTCCCATTCCTTTTGTAGCCATTCTTGGCTTTGGCTCAAAAAAACCACAGCAAAATCTGCAACAACAAAAAAGCTGTGTTTCTGTAGCCTAAAGTGGTTTTCCACATGTTACAATGGTTTCAGGAGACAGCTGTCCTGGGCAACTAACATACACCGGAAGTGGAGAGGTTCATATGACAACTCAGGACAATTAGTGGCCTCAATGTTCCATAGTGATTAACTGTGACATATCTGAGTGACATCACCGATGACCACTGATTGGCCTCAGCCGTCATTTGAGCCCCTCCACCTCCAGTCTGGCGAGTCCTGGGACCAAAAAGAATGGGGACCGGAAAATGAGAGTATGACTTTTTTGTTTTAGATCTACCCAGAATGCCCCTGATTTTGGTATGATTCCTAGAGAATCCCTTTACTAAACAGTAGTTTTCATCAATTTAAAAAAAAAACAAACACTTTTTTTGGTGACACATTCTATTTAAAGAAGGGAATCTGTCATAGGACTCTGAAATACCCACAGGTCCGGCGGTTTAGTGTCTCAAATAGCCCTGTAATGGTGCCATCCATGTCCGCATTAAAAATAAAACAACTTTATGCTTCGTTCACACCTGCGCTTGCTGTCTGTCCGTCGCCAATCCAGTGAAAATCTCGGCGAACTGGATTGGCGTCGGATACAGACCGGTCAGCGGCGCATTGGTTAAAAACCCATTCATTTGAATGGGTTTTTAAAGCAGTGCTTGTGGTGTGCGCTTACACCCTCTGCGCTGCGAATCCTTTTTTTTTTCGTCGGACACGAAGTCCTGCGTGTCCGACTTTGTTTCTGACGAAAAAAAAAGGATTCGCAGCGCAGAGGGTGTAAGCGCACACCCGCGCACTACTTTAAAAACCCATTCAAATGAATGGGTTTTTAACCAATGCGCCGCTGACCGGTCTGTATCCGACGCCAATCCATTACGCCGAGATTTTCACTGGATTGGCGATGGACGGACACCAAGCGCAGGGGTGAACCCACCCTTATATTGACCCTGCGGCTCTACTCCCA